>CM060616.1:35431771-36631771 GCA_030578275.1 Meda fulgida | reverse complement strand
GCCGAATGTGTTTAAACTAGCTTATGATAAGAATATGAAAAGTCTTCGTAGTACCTTTGTTCTTTGGTATATGTCAACCAGGAGATTTTCATAATACGACAGGAAGAGTAACGAGCAGAATCAGAAGGTCAGGTCATCAGAAAGGTTGGATGAGAGCAGAGAATGAGATATTTATGGGTAAGGGTTGAAGTCTCGCATGCATTAAGACTTACTTTCACAAATTAAGGATGGCATGAGAGGAAACTGAGGTCAACTGATGCCTGTTACCTACATGTGAGAGTTTCCAGCAGAACAGAAAGGCAGAACAAAATGTAGCTGAAATTGATGGAAACGATAACTGAAGTCGTTAATTCTGAACTCCAACTTTGCTACCTGTTCAACAACACCTGGAGGGTGTGATTTATTGGTGAATTATGCATTACTATGAACTATTCAAACAAAGTCCAAAATATAGTTCACACGAAACTTTAAATCCTGTCATCATTTACTCACACTCATATCGGTCTAAACCTGAATGACCTGAAATAGGCTTACCATAGTGAATCAAGGTAAGACAAAAACACATTTTGGAAGAAGGACTGATGATGTACTGACTCATTACTTACATTTGGTTAATTTTGAAAAAAGTTTACCTCAGCTTTAGGCAGGCACTGGCGTGTTTATTAGCGAGCTAAGGCATCTCATTAGGAAATGGATAGTGGGCGGCTGAAATCATCAGTGGCTAAACTCACCACTCTTCTGACTTCAAACCTTCATGGATCATTTGATTAGCAGTGAGTAATTGGCTCCATCCTTCATACTCTCTGACTTTACCTTTCGGCACAAAGCAATCTTTTAAAAGTCCAAAAGGGCAAAAGGAACTCTGGAAGATGTTGAAGGTGGTTACTGTAATAAAGGTCACTGTTGTTTAGGAGTTGTATCTTCAATAGCAACTACTCTTGTGACAGTAATACAACAGAGAAAGTTATTTGTTGACCTTTCACCACTAAACCACCTTTATTTACCAAAATGAAGCACAGTTTGGTTACAGTAGAGCTGCATGATTCTGGGGGAATTAAGAATCCCGATTTTTTAAATTCAAACCGAGATCACGATTCTCCCATGATTCTGAACAGACAACTAAACAAAATAACATTTAATTTATAAGAGGTTCTGACAAATGTTAATTGGTGCAGTCTATTTAAAATTTTTAGTGAATCTAAATCAATTATTGAAAAAAAAATGGTTTGAATGAATGATTCAACGATTCACATAAGTATAAGTACAAGTATAAGTACTTCATTGTTTCATTACTGGATGAATCAGCATTTTTTGAACGAATAATTCAACGCCAAATAATGAAGATTTAACAGTACCAGGTGGGTACTGTTAGTTCAAATAGACAGGTGAATCTTTGTCATTAGGAATGAGTTTGCATGGGTGTTTGAATCGAGAACACAATCTTTAATGATTAATTGTGCAGCTCTAGGTTACAGTAAATAATCTTCTGAAATGAATTCAACATCTGACTAATATATATATATCAAACCTTCTTTCTGAGAAGACTGACTATGGAGCTGAGGCACATAGAGGTCAAAGGTCATTTCAGGACACTTACCAGGTCTGTTTTGGTCAGGTCCTGATATTCCGAAGAGTAAAAGGAAGGTGTTTTCCCGAAGCTGTTGTTGTCACTGGCAGTTTTGTTTGGCTGGGCATGCTGACGGTAAGTGGCACTTTTAGGAGACCAGCAGAAAAGGTTGATGGATTCCCGGACACAGCGTTCAATGTCGATCTCTGAATGCAAGACGGGAAAGAGAGAAGTGTTGCTTCACAACAATCGTGCTTTAGGATGCCGATCCTAAATAAAAACTATTTCACAATGATAAGCAAGTCCTAAGCTGATGAATTAGGGCGATTTAAATATCATAAGAGCGTCAAGAAGAACAGCAACTTTATGCTCATTTGGCAAAGCCACAGGAGAATCACAGACTGTCTAACTTCTTCCTAATTAAACTTGGATGACCTTGGAGTTTCCCTCCAACTGATCCAGAGACTTGCCAATGCTTCATTCAGTCACAAACAAATTTAGTGAAGACAACAACACTTCATTCACACTCTCACAGTACCAGATGAAGGGGAGATTCAACTGCTTCCCTCAAATGCAAAGCAAACTCTCTTGAGCTATGAGCCTTAAACCGGAGATTAGAGTAAAAGGGATTCGCATGGATATAAACAAATCAGGAATCCTTTTCTTGCTATCTCACTCACTTTCTATCCTGTTAGCGAAAGAAGTATCCCTAAAGAAATGGTTTAGCATGCTTGGTCTAGTATTCAAACCGAGCCGAGTGTGACAGCTTCATTTTATTTAAGAGGATATGATCTGAATACTGGACTTACTCTGAGGGGCTAAGATTAGTGTCCTCTACAGTTAGTATAGGTGAGACAGACTGAGCGAGAGAGAAAGAGGAGCTGTGCTAGAAGTGTGCTGCTAGCATTTTTAGGCATCATTGTAATGCAACAGACGTGAAGCTCTAAAAGCTAAGGAGCATCACATATATCACTTGCAGAGAAGACAGACAATCTCATAATGCAATGCGCTGCGACGAACTTTACAAACTTTATTTTAAAGCAAGAAAAGACCATGATACCAAGATTTTTGTGACTTACTACATTTACAGATTATAGATTTTATATTCTATTCTAAACCTATAGAGCATGTAGATTTTTTAATGCTTTTGAAAGAAGTCTCTTATGCTCACAAAGGCTTTAAGTGGATTTTTTTTAAATAAATAAAGGTTCAATATTGTGAAATATTATTACGATTTAAAATAACTGTTCTAATTTCATATATTTTAAAATGTAATATTTTCCTGTGATGCAAAGCTGAATTTTCAGCATCATTACTCCAGTCTTCAGTGTCACATGATCCTTCAGAAATCATTCTAATATGATGATCTGATGCTCAAGAAACATATATTATTATTACTACCAATGTTGAAAACAGTTTCTTCATATTTTTGTGGAGACCAGGATTCTTCGATGAATAGAACATTCAAAACAACAGCATTTATTCGGAATATAAATCTTTTATAAATGTTACACATACCATCGCATCTCAGCACTCACGATTGTATTAAAATTTGTAAACATTCTTGCATACAATGCAAAAAAATATATTTTTAGATGGATTTTCAAGTCTGGAACTTCACTACTGCATTCTACTGAAATCGAGTAACATGAAGTCGAGTGTCTTGTATGCTTTGTGTGAGAATTGTTATTTGAAAAAGTTTCTGGCTATGTGATGCGTTTCAAATCAGTCACATGTGATAAGGCTCATTCCAGTTAAGATGGCAAGCGAGGCTTTGGAACAGAGAGAGGAGGAGGAGGAGGATGAGTGCAAACAGCATGAGAGATGAGGCACCAGTCAGTGCATTAGAGACTTGACAGATGATCTGCCTTTCCTCCAACCATCACCTCCCTGTGCCTCCTTCCATTGACCCAAATCTAGACGCAGAGATGAGGAATGACATATGGATCTGGAGGTTCGAGACATGCGCACATCAGAAATATGGTGCCCTGTCACCATCCTCCCAATCGCTGAGAACAGTGCATGCACTAGCGGCCCTTGACATCCCATATGTGCCCCACATACAATCCAGACTCCATAAGAACTGGCTCTCGAATCCCAACCCAACACAGTGGCACAAAAGGAATGAGTAAAGACATTCAGTCACAATGCATGAATGTTGCATGAAACACCACCGTCTTCCAGCACAGAATTCCCACTGTAGTCAAGACAAATACCATGCATTTGAAAGACAGGTCTGGCTATGCATTCCACATTTCATCTTTATAAACAGATTTCGTCACAGTTTTAGCTAAAGACGTTATTCAGACACTGATATTGACTTTCACATGGCATGAAATAAACATGCCTGAAGGAGTTATCTGGATTCAGTAGTAAAGGGGGATAAGAACTAAATGACACACTACTAAATTCTCCTGACTCCACTATGACTGAAGGAGTGAAATCAGCCTCTCTACAGGATGTGGAATAGACATTGTTATTATGCTTGTAATGACAATAACGGTAGTAACTACAATATTGGGTGTAAACGAATGGTTATCATGATAATTTTTGGGCACCTAGTGAATAACTGAAGTGAATCCTTTTCACTTTAAACTAGAGTTTTTATTATGAATTATATCAGCACTGAGCCATGACTAAGTCTGCTTGGTTCAATTAACAGGAAATTTACACTTAAAAATTACAAAATAAAAATATAAATTTTCTGTAGCCTATATGACAGACTTGCGCTGCACATGTTGCACTGTATTTTCCTTTTTGAAGTGATTCCAATCTTATTTCAAGCAATTAAAAAGCATCATGGCGAACATCCCATCATGCATCTGAAGTGTCTCAGCTGAAGGAAATAATCCATTATTTATATCTAACTCATATCTAACTCATTGAAGTAAAATAATTGAAAGTGTGTGTTTGTGGGGGGGGGGGGGGGGGTCACATTATGAAATAAATGTTTTTCTCCAAAACACGTTGGCCACAATTATTGGCACCCCTAGATTTTTTTACAAGTAAAATATCTCTGAAGTATATTCCCATTAATATTTTGCTTTTTAGCACACCAGGAACATGACATTGTCTAGCCAGACGTTTGGTTTCACAGGAGTTTAAATATGAAGAAACACAAAAGGTGATGATTTGGTATATTTTTCAAGTCTGTTTTTGAAAGTCTATTTTTGATGACCGGAACATTTAAAAGAACAGAATTTATTTTACATAATTTTTGTTTGTAAAATTATAAATGTCTTTACTGTCACCTGTGCTCAATTTAATGCATCACAGTATTAATTTCTTTAAAAAAAGATATATCTTACTGACCCAAAACTTAAAATATATAAAATGTTGGTTCCAACAAGATACACTAATTAGATTTTTTGGATGATATTATGTAATATTAAATATTATGAAATAAATGTAGTAATTTCAGCAATGTCTCATTTGCTATAATTAAATAGTATCACATCAATATAATATCATCAATATCATCAGCAGTACCATCCTCATCAATCAATTGGCATCAATCTCAATACGACCCTTTACAAATGTATATGTGTCAGGCACTTCCACTAAACTCCACCCGGAGCTTTACGGCTTCTATTGACAGAGCGGATTAATGTTAGTCTGGGCCATTTAACACCTATCAGCTCGTGAATACATTTCATCACTACCATCATTTTCCAGCTCACGGTTTCCAAAACGCATAAGAGGGGAAAGAAAAAATGGCCTTGATAAAGGTGATAGCGGTTGGCAAAGACCTCTTTATGAGGCAATAAAAAAGACTGAGGAGAAAAATTGCCCTCCACAACCTTTCTCCAACGAAATATAGCATGTTTTTGTGATTCCAAAAAAAAAAAAAAACACGCAGTCAAGTATACAAACCCAGTCTCCACGGTTTAATTAGTAACCTGCGTGAGAGAATAAAAATGAAAAAATGTTAAAACATGTTATTAACAAGTTGAGACGTTTGTGTACGGGAGGCAGGAATTACAAGCCACAGACTTCAACTCTATATTTAGTGCTAACAAGTGTGTAAAGTAAACACAGTCTTGTAGCAACAAGTGGGTCAAACAAACACGTTAGGACAGAGGAATGTGATGATGGTCCTTAAAGTCTCAATGGAAAAATGTCTTTGGATGCTATGGGAATGGGAGTAGGGCATGGCCATAAATTAACAAGTGTACAGTGTAAAATGAAGTTCTCAGGAAGAGGTTCTTGTTTTTATGCTAAATTGCTGTATTTGTTATGTGCCCTCATTATCTTTAATGAAAATAATTTCTCCTGCAGCGTCATCTATCCTCATGTTTACTGTCGATCGACCTGTCACTCACATGAGATCCACCAATAGAAAACCACAACCATCCAGTCAATTCCCCATGGATAAAATCAAGTCCTTCTCTACTTGTTTTTTTCTTGTTTGAGAAGCCATTTCACTCAGATCGACCAATATTGAGTTTTTATAACTAATACGATACTGATTTCGCATGTTTATATGCCCAATAACCGATATACATAACCAATATACATTATTTCTGTTTATTACAGTTATAAAAGCACTGAATTGAACAAAACGGTTTTAAAACTTTATCAATAAATAATGGAGTCTGAAAGAGTGCAAAGAAAAAAGTGCACTGGAACTAAAGTTCCTCTTTTAAATTAAAGCTTTGATCAGGTAAACAAACAGACAACAAATATAGGATGTAAAAATAATTCTAACAAATTTTTAACAAACAAAACATTCTAAACAGCCAACAGTCTGAAAAAAAAAAAAACATTACTACTTTAGTTTAGCTTACTCCCAAGCTGCATCTTTTTATTTATAAAAACAGCAGTGAAAGTAAAAGCAATATCCGATTTGTGAATGAATCATTCTTTTGAGTCGGATGTTGTCACTTGTCAATGACTCAGTTGACAAAACTGGTCAGGGCTGCGCTTCCCAAAATCATCGTAAGCCTAAGTTGATCGTAGAACAACTGCCACCAATGGTCTTTACGATCAAGCTTGTGATGCTTTTGGGAAACGCAGCCCAGAATGATTTGTTCAAGAAGCAGAATGGTTCAGTTCTTGGGTTCATCTGACTCAAAGATTCAATCACAGTGGTTAACAATAACAATTATTAATGTGTAGCATCTTTGAAGCCTAATGGTTAGAGAGTCGGACCCAAAGGTTGCGGGTTCAATTCTCAATACCGGCAAAATGGCTGCCGGTGCGTGTGTGTTCACTACTCACAGCTCCTAATGTGTGTGCACTGAATTTGTCCTCTGCATTTAACCCATCTAAGTTAGAGTATGGTCACGTCACTTCACTTAAATATTGATATTTTTATCATAAAACTTTCAGAATATTCATTTGTTCCTCTAGCAAACACCCAGAACACCTTAGCAAACACACAGTAATGCCCTGGAAAGCATCCACAACACTGTAGCACTGCGGTAAGTGAGAAATGCTCACATGTTCTGCAGCAAATGTTAAAACGAGTTGAACAATGTTTGTGCAATTATGGCTGGATCTCAGAGAAAAAAAAGCAACCATCTCAAAAGAGGGACAAATGCTTTTGATTACATTTGTGTGCAGGTTTGGCAATAGTTAAAAAGACCAAATTGTGAAAATGTCCTTTAAATCTACTGATTTGGTTTCGTTTGGGATAAAAAACATTTGCATTTAAAACCTCTTCACAAATACAGTGAAATCAACACGCGTGTGTTTGAGCTGAACGTGTTTGACAGAAGGAAACCGAGAGGACAAATGTTTTACCTATAAAAGGACTTTTCTTCCTCAACTCCTCAGACTTTCATGTGGCTTGCCAGTGAAAAGAACAGAAATATGAAATCCCTAAATCTTAGTGGCATCGACCCTGCAGCCCGATTGGATACACCAGCCTCCTTCTTCCAATGACTTTTAAATGTTTAATGCCACTCGCTCCTCTGCGACCAGGAAATAGCCATTTAAAACGAGCGATTTGGAGACAAACGAACCGAAACAATCTCAAGATGCGAGATAGCGGCCCCCGTCATGGACGCCTGCCAAGGAGATCCAGTAACAGCAGAGGCAGACGCAGTGCATGCGAGGAAAATCGGGGCAAGAGCACAACTCAACAGCATGTGGTGAAGAAATGACAGCCGTGACCTTCTCAAACATAAATGTCTGCATGTTCATCCACGTTCTCCAGGAACTCCCGGTGTTAATTACATCGCTGCCACAATTACAGACAGAAAAGAGAAGAGATGCCAATCCCACGAGACCTCTCCGTTCAACCTGCGCAAAAAAGCCCCGTCCTCGGCTTCAAAAGCCAAACTTTCAAAGGCATTTAATTCTCTGAGAGCTTGTGCGGATTTTCACAGCATAATGTTACTAGTCGGTAAGCTGACAAAAGTTTTGCTTTGAAACTAATTCCCTGTTTTGTGAATACAGATGCTTTGCATATGCCACAAGAAAACCCCAGGCAACATTTATAGACTTCCCCGAGAGAAATAATATGTGACGTGTTTGTCAATAATTCTCTCCAATTCTAACTCTGAAACACAAAATCTAAAAAAAAGTTTTAACATCAGTAGATTGTATTGTATGATAGTTAGTTTTATAATTATATGCCATGATATTAGAATGGTACTCCAAGAAACATCACAGAATACTATGGTACCACCGCATTACATTCCCAAAAACAAAGGTAATAACATAATGCTATTTATGTCCTGAAACATTGGTATTATCATGGTAGCATGTCTAAAATCATAGTAATACCAAGGTATTTAATAGCATAGAAAGTCGTTGATCAACGATGATAATTTTTCCATCTGTGAAGTTACATTAAAAATGCAATTAATAAAAATAAAAAAAACTATTTTATGATGTTTCTAATTTAAAATTTGTTTTGATATTTTTTGTGGAGTTTAAAGTAAAAAAGTGTCTAGGTGGTGTAACACTGGAGAAAGTATTAGCACCTTATTTATATTATATATAACAGCATTATTATATCTTCAAGAACAGTAGTGGATTTATTTTTAAATATTACTAATATTTGAAAAGCAGGCAATATCAGAAAGTGTCTGTCAAAATATCATGAATATATCATGATTGTCTGTTAAGGTCATTTTTATTATCATTATTATTTTTTTAAATCACCGCAAGATGATGTCAAAATCCAACATAAAAAGTCAAGACATTTATTTATATATATATATATATATATATATATATATATATATATATATATATATATATAGGGTACACTCCAGGACATTTTTGATACTTTTCATTTTTCATTAAATAGATTTTAGATTAAATTTTTGTAATACTGTACAAACACTTTTTTTATATATATTCCCTTTTTATATACCCTTATTTGGCACTGACCCATTTACAGAAAGAATAGATTTAGAATAAAAAAGCATGTTTAAAAAAGAAAAATAGAAAATAGAGTTAGGAGGTGATAAAATAACCAACAGTACAAAAATAAAACTAATATAAAAATATTACTATGTACAGCACTCCTTTTTATCTATCTATCTATCTATCTATCTATCTATCTATCTATCTAATATCTATATTTATCTAATATCTAACAGCAATGATTTCTGAGGGATGATGGATGCCAGAGCTGATTTAGTCCATTAATAATGGATGATAATAAAAAAAAAGCATACCCAGACCACTTATTCCTCATAATTCAAAAGGATATATCTTTATTTCTGAAGTCAACAACATGCCGCTGAGCGTTAGACTCCAGATACTTATTCAGGCCAGTAGGTTTACATGGTTTAAAATGGATTTTGACAGAACTGGACAGCTCCGAAACAGCCCTGCTAGTTAATCTCGCTTTGGAAAGCCATCAAACCCTAGTCTTCCCGCCTGGAGCCACGCAGCATCCCTTGCGCTCTACAAGTATCTGATGGAAGACTGTCCTGTTAAATCTCTGAAGCCATTTCCAGACTTGTCAGTGACAGATGCTTATTAGCCACTTGTAGTCAGATGCTCTTTTAGTCAAAATGTGATTTGTGCTTCACTTCCAGCTGGGTATTTGTCTTCTGACAGGACGGAGTAATGGCGTGTCTCATGGGCTGCTGTTGAACGCTGTTGCCATATCTATAACAGATTTCTCTGTGATTGCCTTTGATTTGATTTTCTTTTGCCTTTTTCAAAAATCATTTTTGGAATGCCTCACATAAAAACACCCCAACCACCTGACAGATATTACTAAATCGTGCTTCCCGCCAAATCATACTTCTCTCTGTGACACCCTGGTCTCTAGAAGCAGCGGAAAATGAGTTTAGATGGTACTGTGTGTTTGAAGTAATAACTTTTGCAATTCCATTTGGTGCAACTAGTGCCAAACACTTCAGCTTTCAAGGTGCAATAAGTAGTGTTTATGTTTCATATATGTCTTCCGAAACTCTGATATGACAGTATTATCCTCTTTGTGGCCTCCACTAGAAGGACAGCCTAACAAACTGGCATTCCCTGGGACATGTCGACGTGTGAGGAGAGATCCTCAGGTGGTTTAGGTTATTAACTTAGTCAAATGCTGGAATAAGCTGGCCTGGTTTCTGCTATTGAATAAAATAGAAAAGGTAATTGCAACTTTTTATCTCACAATTGTGACTTTTCCCCTCCCTCTGAATTGCAATATATAAACTTACAAAAAAATTGCGAGCTTCAATACTGGTCATATGCTTATGCTTAATAAAACTTATTTGTCCACCACTGATATGACTGAGAGACAATGTTATTTTAGTATTACGTATATACACTATTAGAGTATTTATGAATATTTTGAATTAGCTTTCATTAAAATTTTAGATTATGTTTTTTTTCAGTTGTGCTTTTTGTCATTTTTATTCGTTTTTTTATTTTTCTATTCATTTTTAATTTATATTATTACTTCAGTTTTACTTTCAGTTTACTTTCAGTTAGTTGCCAAGCCAATTATTTTTTATTTAATAAATATTTTTTTATTTTAGACTGAAAATGATTTTTAATAGTTTAAGTTTTAATTTAAACAATAACAACACTGAACCAATTGAGTCTTTATCTAATATGAGTGCACAATATAGAAATGTCAAAGTTGTTTACGTGTAAACTAAAGCGTGTAAAGTGGAAAAAATACTAATTGCACCAAAAACTGACGTCAAACCTAAAATATAATTTGTAACTGCTTTAACTAACTTAAATTGGTAAAGATTTTTTATTTTATTTTTGGGAATAGCACGACGGTAAGTAAATGATAACATGTTTTATTTTATATATGATTTTGTATATGAGGTTCATAAAAATGTATTCAATTGCATACAGACTAAAGTGGACTAGACATCCTCTAAACTGGATGAAAAAAAAACAAAACAGGAAGTATAACCAGCATGCACATCCATTGACATTTAAATAAGAACAAGACATTTAAATGCTTCTTTCCTGCTTTTTTTTGTTTTGTTTACCTTGATTTTACAAGTACACACACACACACACACACACACACACACACACACGCACACACACACGCACACACACACACACGCACACACACACGCACACACACACACACACGCACACACACACACACACACACACGCACACACACACACACCTCACTACCAAAACAAGCTTTCTTTAACCCTTGTTTTGAGCGTTTTGGCCCGAGAGATACGGTGACAAGTTTCCTGCTTTCAACTGCCATGGTGACGGATATTTTTCACATTATTTTGGGAAGTAATCCCTGAATTGTGACTGAGTGTACACACCATCAGCATTCCTGCAGCGCTGAATGCACCCAGCTAATTCCCTCACATTAGACTCAATCATCGTCCGTCACTTCAGCCACGGCACAGCTCCGCGTTGACAGCAACCTCAGGGAATCGTGGCAAGCAGATGCCAGAGGAAACACAAGGTGTCCCGGCCGGAACGCCACTCGACGGGCCACACCGGTGCCAGCTGCCTCTTCCCACATACCACGGGGAAAGAACGGCATAAGCCACATAACTTATCCTGAGCTCATGGCAAACAAGTCTCAACTGAGCCCCTGCATCGGGAAGCTTACAGGGAATAAAGCACAGTGTTTGACAGAGGTGTGTTTAAACAGACAAGTGTGCATTATTTGCGGTTTCCAAGGATCCACAGTAACTGCAGCAAACTCACACGTGTATTTATAAGCATCCTTGTTGCACTTCACTCGAAAAATGGTTAAATGGGGTTCTATATAGAACCCTATGAGGTTCTTGACTCAATTTTAAAGAACCCTTTATTTCAAAAAGGTTCTATATAAGAAGCAATATCTTGATTGCATATTCTGTAAACAAATACTTCCCTCGCAGGTCAAAATCACTTTTTTTTTGTCCAGAAAGCTTATACCATTTAATTTTAATAATATTTTTAATGCATTCTTTTGGAGATTTTTTTATTACTTATATGTACCATTAAATTACTAGATTTTATCTATAAATACTATAATTTTTCACATTCCTCACATTCTTTCCAACTGAAAATATCTCACATTGGGTCAATTTGGGTGTCTCTGCTGACCTCCTGTGGAAAAAAATAATATAACATGATATTTCATGACTTTTGCCACTAGATGGCCTTATAGCTCTATATTGAGCAAATGAGCTGTTCCGCTGGGTCCTAAAGTCAGTTCTTGAGCATCTCTTCAGTATGCATTCAGATACACATGTAGACATTCTAAAATCTTTCTTGTTAAAGTTTTAGCATTTTATGTTTTAATTTTGAGCATTTTTTTAAGTTTTTTTTCTATGTATTCTGAAGCATTCCTCCCATTCCATCCATTCCTAAGGGGGTCCAATTGACCCCTGAGGGAAGAATTTGTTACTTTTTTTATTACAACCACATAAACTCCTCGAATCCAGTCAATTCTTTTGTGTATTCGTGGTTCAAGTGCAAAAAATCTTAAGGTCTTGGACCACTCGGATGAACACTCAATTTTACTAATGTGGTGTTTAATTCATAACATTTAATCAAAATAAAAATGAATTACAATAAATGTGTGCTGATTGGCCAAATGCATGCCATATGAAACATCAGTCCAGGCACTTCAACCATTCATAACGTCCTGAATTCTCCAGTTGTTGAATGCCGTGCTTAAATAACTCTGCTGTCTGCCGGCTTATTTCATTTCAGAGTCACTACTACAACCAGGAAAATGGCCCTAGGGGAAAATGTAGTTCTCTGGGGACCGCCCTGGTGGCTAGTTCCCACAGCTGAGTTCCTATTACTACACGGTGCGAAAGCCCCAATAGAGCCCTTTAAGATTCTATATAGAACCTTTTCTTCTAAAAGTATAAACAGCATAAAGTAGATTTACACACAATGCACCTGTTATACGCAATTCTAGCATACACTTTAACCAAAAGCTCAATGCTCAAATTCGCAATGCAAATTTATGCAAACGAAACTGCAAAAAAGTAATTCACAAATTTGCATTAACACACAACTGGCTTTTTCAATGCCTATTCAATATTCAACAACTTGCCCTGTTGAAAAACTGTCTGAACTAAACCGGTACACAGAGGTTAGCTAAACCTAACAAAAGGCATTTACATATAGAAGTCTTAAAGGTAGAGAAGCCACAGCTTGCTGGGTCAGAGATGGTCATGAGAAAGTAAATCGCAACTGTTTTTGTAATATTACAGTTGAACTTTAGGGGGAAACAATTCAAATACTACAAAAGAATATGGAAATAAAATGTTTTCTGTGCGTGTGCACTGTTGACTCTTACCGGGCAGGTCTGAGAAGAGCAGTATGCATTCGTTGAAGCCGTTGGCCAGCAGACGGTCTCTCAGCTGCTGCAGAATAGCTACACCGATGCAAAAAGGGAAAGAGGAGTTTCCCAAAAGCAGAGTGTCCCACAGGTGGAAGATCTTGTGCAGGGGGAACACATCTGCGGAGGAAATGGGACAACAAATGACTTATTGCAAGTATAGTTTGCAGCCTTTGCACTGTAACAGCTGTGGATTAATATGGTCAACAGGCCTACTGTATCATAGCTCTTGCTATACTGTGTATTTTCAGATTCCAAAACAGGAACTATCCATGTTTATAAAAAAGACATTGTATGTAATTGACATTATTTGATTTTTTTAAAGGAACTTATTTTTTGTTGTGTGATCATCAAAAGACAACAGAGCATAATTTATACAAGTACCGTTTTTAACAGTCACTGTTAATATTGCTTTCAATAATGCTATTAATAATAAAAACAATAATTATTATAATAGCAATAAAATAGTAATAAAAATAGTAGCAATAACAATAAAATATGAATAGAAAATGATTATGTTTTTACCACAAAAAAGTTTTTGCAATGTTTGATGAAACAATGCACAATTAGTCCATCAGTGCTTATTGTTTAGAAAATGCAAGTCTCGGAAACAGAGCATCTTAAAATGTTATTTGATTTTTTTATTAAATTATACAAGTATAAATCAGATCTGCTATATTTGTTATTAATAAAAAGAACTAACAATTATTACAACATTAACAATATTACTATTAAATATATATATATATATATATATATATATATATACTAAGAATTATAAGTATTATTTTTGTTATTATCAGTATTTTTATCATGTGTATTTTTACCACAAGCTACGAACTACACATTACAGTATTTTTGATAAAACAATGCATAATTAGTCCATCAGTGCTTATTGTTTTGGAAATGCAACTCTCTGAAAGAGAACAATTCATGTTCTTATTTTGTCTTTGAAGACAAACGCACATTTCATATTTCAAACCAAAATAAATGCGAATGCATAAATTACTACAGAGTGATTCACTTTAAAAAACACCATCATTAGTTATATGGTTGTATGTCCTTCTATAGTTGTATCATCTGGATCATCTCGACACTGTTCAGCCTTCATGTAGAATAAACCATCTTCAAATTAATGTTGCTAGTCAACTTTAAGAGGGAAAAAAATGACACTTTATAATAAGGTCCTATATGTTTGCATTAGGTATCATCTAAGCATCCAGAAAACAGCTAAACATTGCCCAATGCTTCAGATCTGCAGTCAACATGAGCCACTGATACTTACGTGTGAACATTGTAAGGAACCACGGGATCGCGTAGAGCTGAAAGGAACAGAAAGAAAGAATGTTCACTCTTGCACAAAAGCCAGTTCTACATGAGCAACAACGTGATTAATATGAATAAACAGCACGGGCCCTTTTATAATTCCCAATAAAACACCTCGGCTATTGTTCAATTCATCAGAGGAAACCTGTATTTGCAATTCAGGCCTTTGCTTCACAGCCCACTGTAAAACGAGAGGACGTGTGTGGGAGTGTAATGAACAGCGTCTCCCTCCAGCACCTGTTCCAACACTGCCTCTTTTCCCATGGTTCTGCTTGGCTGCGGTTGGGTAGGATGTATAATCCATTTCAGCAGTTGATTGGTGGCTCGGCCTCAGAGGGGTTTAGGGAGAAACGAGAGGACGAGTGTGAGACAGGCTTCAGTCTAGCCAGCTCAGCTCTCTCTGCTGGGAAGAGCTCCATGTCACACTGAGACAGACTGACCGCTGCTAGACATCACAGTCGAATTAAGAGGAGAAGGAGCTGTGCATGATGGGACGAAATACAATGACATCCTGACACCCAATATAGAATATACACACGCTACTAGGGGTGTAACAATATATCGTGTCACAATATTTCGCAATACAAAAATGCAACAATATGTATCGTTGATAGTGACAATATGTATGGTTCACCCAAAATGAAAATTACTGTGAAAAAAATTAAGTTTACAGAGTTTTAGTGTCAGTACTACAATACACTACTATATATGATGTTGAATATAATGTATAATAATGTAATGAGGGAATATTTGTGGGTCCTAATAATGCCAAATGTCTTGTGTTACCAGTAAAAAGTGTCCTACATTATTTTAAATATTTCTAGCCAGTGAAAGAGTGCAAGCATATCCGTCTAAAATAATTCTGTTTTCAGCTTCAGAATCATGAATATTTTTAATCTGGTTTCACCATTGTCCTGTGCATTGGGTTGCCTGCACTGAGTCCAAGCCTGTTCATTTACACCCACAATGTAATACCAAATTAGTATTTTAATCAACAGAATAACACAAACAAATAAACAGTTCACTTATTTTTAACCTTTTACCATATGTCTTAGAGTATCGCAATAATATCGTATCGTGAGTTCAGTATCATGATGTGTATCGAATATTGTGAAATATTATTACAATTCAAAATAATCTATTTAATATTGAATTTATTTCTGTGATCAAAGCTGAATTTTCAGTATCATTACACCAGTCTTTAGTGTCACATGATCCTTCAGAAATCATTATAATATGCGGATTTGCTGCTCACTAAACATTTCTGATTACTATCAATGTGGAAACCAGTTGTGCTGCTCCATATTTTTGTGGAACCACAATATATTTTTTTCAGAATTCTTTGATAAATAGAAGGTACGAAAGAAAAACATTGAAATCTTGGGGGGAAAAAAATCAAAATCGTAAAACATGTAATGCATCTTTGTTGAATACAATTATAATTATTATTTTTAAATCTAACTGACCACATGACCTGGGAGAAGGCCGCCTTTAATTACATTATAACAAACATTACCAAATTAGATCCAAAATTATGTTTTTGCTATTTTGCCTGAGCACTTCAACGAATTCTTCGAAAGGAAAGCAAAATAATAGCGGTTAGTTTTGGCGAAAAAGGGCCTGATCCAACATCATCAGAATGCCAACATGAAGCATGAAGCAACAAAACTGGGTCATTTTGCTGTGAATTTCAGGCCTTATGCTGCCAAATATAATAGCACTCATGCAGACATTACAGAACTGAGCCAAATCTTCAACTAACATCAGCCAAGATGTACACATGCCTCAAAGACAGTTTGATCATAACTAGATACGTCAAATCAAGATCAAATATTATCCCAACTACAGAGAAAATAAAAATGACAACTATGGGAAGAAATGGCCATAGCTTGAAAGCATCAGGTTACAGACAAAAAGAATCAAGATAAAACTTTTCTGAAGACTGGCGTTTGCCCATGCATACACACCACTGTGTTCCAGGTTGCTAGGGCATGAGCAGATGGTTGTTAGGGTATTCTAGGGAGTTGTTTTCTGGCCCAAGCTAACAAGGACCATCTTCTTCTAATGAAAAATGTAAAATGCCATTCACATGGCCCCTTTAAAAGAGCGCAAGGTGACATTGGGATTGTGCTGACAAGAAAACAAACACTTCCAGATCTAATGCGTTGGGAATTGGCAGGGTTAAGCATATATAATGGTCTTCTCAGAGCTCGGCAACACTCACATCCTCTCGTGAGTCTGTCTTTTCATTCTTACAGTCGAACCATAACAGCAGCTGTTCAGAGGCTGAACAGAACACCAGTTCACTCCTCTTGCATCAAAGACCAGCTCAGTGTTGATTCCCACAACTCATCTTTTATTTGGACCCTCAATCATAGAGATGTGTGTGGATTTGTCTGTGGAGGTCACCTATCCAACAGTGTAGAAAGACATCAACCCGGCATTTTAAAAAAATAAAGAGGGAGTTTGCGAATCCCAGAATGTTCCGGTCCGTGCGTGCTTGTGGAAAACTTGGCCAGAGCTCAAATCTCAGGGTGAGCTGTGTGTGTGAGCGCCCTATCAATGAGAGAAGCCACAGCAGATCTGATGTGTGACAGGACCAGAATGCATAGATGCACTCAATCACTCAGGAAAGGATCTGCTGTCAAAAAACAGGGCTCATACCAGGGACGGATTAAGACGTTGCCATGCCCTGGAGACGGACTGTCTAAAGCTAGACACATGCCCGGTAAACCTGTGCATTAATTGGTCCCTCCTTGCGCATATGCATTTTTACCATTAAATTTGCATTTTTATGCAATTTGCATATTTTATTGTTAAATTTGCACTTTTGAGGCATATATTCAGGACTAACCATTCAGTAAAACATCTGTATAAATGTAAAATCAGAGTAAAAATCCATGTTCAAATTTACAACAGCATATCTTTACTAAAATTGATGAAAAGCTAATGTGTGGTTTCATACAAAATAAGTACAAGCTTGTCAGAAAATTAAATTATTACATCATATTAAGTAGTAATAATTTAGTAGTAATAATAGGAATAGTAAAAGTAAGATTTTAATAAAAATAGAATATCATTATTACAATTACAACAATTATTATAATAAAATTACATTTTTATTATTATTATTATTATTAAAATAAATATATTCTTGTTTATATTAAATAAATCAAACTACTACTATCTTGTATCTTCTAAATAATAATAAATATATTATAACAATCACACTTACTAATACTATAGCTTATATTTAGGATTGTGATTTGTACAAATTTCCAACCAGTTCAATACGAAGTTAATGTTACTGAATATTACACAATACTCAAATGACATTTTAGACACAATACTGCCCATTACTTTTCACTCTGCCAATGGAAACACTTCTTTTAGGAGAAGCTTAGAGATGACACTCAAAGCTAACAGGAATGAACTAAAAGCCACAAAATTAAAATATACTGATGTCATGGGGCATGTAACAATAATATAGTAAATATAGAGTGATTTTATGTTGTTTTTTAAACATTTATCTCAGGAGGACACTTACATCAGGTATGAATCCAATCTCGTTCAGGTGGTTGCCGAGCTCAGGGTCGTGGAACGCAATCATCTGCGAGAAGACTGTCAGATATTCTGGAGAAGTAAAGAATACGAGCATTCGGGCGTTTGTACTTCAGCCAGAAACACTTCTACCACATTATACCCATAGCAGGACAAACACTTTGCTCAAAGCTCAGTCAGAGAGCAAAACAAAGCAATTCTGCTGCTTAAGTGCTGACAGCTGAGCTAGCAAAACTCCACAACAAACATGCCCAAATGTCAAGCTACAGAAATCTTTTGAGTGTTTATGGCTGTAATCACTGCAGTGTAACAGCCATAAACACTTCAAGGATTCTTAAAAAACCGCTGCAACACAAGCAAGCACATGCAAACATCACACAAAAACAATTCACATGTAAGTTGATCAAATGTGGGTCCTTTTTTTAGCCTGCACTGTAAATCACGTGCTCTTAATCCAGTACTGTAGTCATATTCTTCATGGTGGGACAGAAAAATCACATTACCTTGTATTACATGCGAGTTGTCCTTCAGGAAGAAATTGTACAGATATTTGGGGATGAAGGCTGACATGCATGCATATGCAAGAGCTAGAAGAAAAAAAAGAAAATTTACACTAATATCAGGAAGTATGTTTTAAAAAAATAAAAATGTGTCCATAAATCGGTAACACACAAAGGTTAATATGAACATGAAACTAATTAATTTCAACATTTACTAACATATTGTTGAAATCAAAAGTTTTATCTGTTAATATTATTTAATGGACCTGAGCTAACAATGAACAACTAAGGTTAACAAAGATTAATAAACAGTGTAACAAATGTAATCCTCATTGTTAGTTAATGATAGTTAATACATTAACAAACATTAAATAATGGACCTTATTGTAAAGTGTCACCCAGAAATGTTACCTTCGTTGTTGAAGTTTAGATACAGGAAAGGGGCGCAAAGCGAATCCAAGCCTAAAGCAAAAACATCAAATGAGAGAGTCATCAACACATAAACAAAGGAATCTCATTAGACCTGTCAAGAACATGCCAGGGCCATATTTCACCCTAAATAAAATACAATAAAATGAAATGAAAAAAAAAAAAAAAAACTAAAAAACAATAATAATAATAATATATATATTTTTTTTGTATTGTCTTTAATGATTTTCATGAAAAATCAGCATCGTAGTACAGTAATGAAAATATGACAATTATTTTTCTGAATAAAGGGAATTGCAAATAAACAGCAAACTGCACATTTTCTTTCATGATAAATTACATATCATTATAAGAACTATTTGGGGGAAACATGCTTAATTGTAATGATAATAAGTGCCACAGTAAAAAGTAAGCTTCATTTTCTTAATGAAAAATAATAATATTGTATAATTTTCCTTTGAATTGTAGGGTGAAAAAGAATGCATTACACTCGTCTAGAGTTGAATTCTAATAAAAATAACATCCTGAAAATAGAGCAAATTTTCTTTATGCAAAATAAAATTAGTTATAAATTAAACTAAAATAAAACATCATGATAATTTGATAAAATACCATGATAATTATAATGGGGGGGGGGGGGGGGGGGTCTGCATAATTGTAATGATAATAAATGCCACAGTAAAAAACACCTAATTGCCCTAAAATAAGCTTAATTATCATTATATATGATCCATCAATATGGAAATAATAATTTCTGATTTTTTTTCTTTGCATTAGGGTGAAATATGACCCAGAGATGTTCTTGACAGGTTGTGAGACCCACCCACACAGACATTAATAAATCACATCAGAGCACATACTTGATTTGATCTGTTATCTTTATAGATAGTAAGAACAGTAAGGCCACCAGAACATAAAGATGCCTGTTGCAAATGAAACACTGCAAGGCTTTGCTGCCATCTAGTGGCAGAAAGAGGAAACCGTGCATATGACCCCACCCAACTATTGCTCCATCACCTTGCCAGTACACCAGATCAGGATGAGACACCACCCAGGCCTTGAGCACCCGCCGAAACTTGACGTGACCCTGAGGTGACGACAACAGCTCATCGTACTGGTGACAGCGAGGGATGTCCACTTCAATCTGTGTCACAAATGATAACAAACAGTCTAAAGCTTCTAATGCATAAAAGCTGCAGTCTTAAATGAAGTCAGATGAGGTGGACGACATGTCTCCGTCAGCGCTGTTTGCTCCTGGATCACTTGAAATATTCAGCAGTGGATAGTCAAATCTTAACCAGGCTTAAAGGTGAAGACAGGAACCCCGCAAACAAAGTGAATTATTCCACAGGCTGATGAATTATTCAGTTTTTCAATAACCTCAATCAGTGCATAGACTATCAAACACATGGAGGGGATTCTCACCTGTCTATCAGTGGGGATGGGCGTGTCCTTATCGATGCCGTCATATTTCGATTGGATATCCCCCTGTGGGAGTTATATATACACTGATTTGAATGTGGGAATAGGAGTGTTGCACTAAAAGGCATGTTTACTAATACAATAGAAAATGTTATTGCTTAAAAGTGAAATGTGCATTGAATTTATGTCAACATTTGATTGTACACATCATGCAATCACAGGAATCAATAGTCCATTAATGGCCAAAAAATGCCAAGCATCCTTTTTACTCTGCAAATGCATCAACATTTAGATTTGACTCAAAATAAATCAAAAGTTTGCTGTCGAAAAGGTTGTAAATTGCCTACTGCTGAACAACAACAATATATTCCTTGACAATATGGAAAATGCCTTGGTGAAAAATGCAGAATTTGTTGGTACCTCAACTCCTAGTAAGGCTGCCCAGGCCAGACCCCTCAGAAGAGGAGGAATATCAACCCTCGCCTCCCTCCAGACCTGGGTCTTCTTGTAGGGGTACGCCTAAAAAAAATGAACACAAAATATTTATGGCCTTATTACACCAGGGAATCTCATAAGACCTGTTGTGAAAGAAAAAAAAGAAAAAAAGAAAGAGAGAGAGAGAGAAAGAAAGAAAGAAAGAAAGAATGAAAAAGAAAGAAAGAAAGAAAGAACGAAAAAGAAAGAAAGAAAGAAAAGTATTTAAATTATATTCATACATAAATACATACAAATATGTATACAAATAAGTATGTATACATATATACATACATACTACAGCATAGTATTAGCTGTATTGGCTTTAATGATCAGCATTGTGTTACAGTAATGAAAATATAATGGCATTTATTATTCAGAATAAAGGGAATTTTAAAACAACTCTGAATGCATTAGAATAATGAGATTCTGGGGGAGAAAATGAGTTTAATTTTCATAAAAAAAAACATCCTGAAGTTAGAAATAGTTTTCTTTATGAAAAATAAAATGAGTTATTATTTAAACAGTAAAATGTTTGATCATCATGGTAGTTATGCTGCCAGCACTTATTTATTTATTTTTATTCTATTCTAAGTCTATTCCTATGAATTATTACCCAACATTAAAGGTTCAGCTATAACCCAAACCCTAAAACTAACCTCAAAAAACTACTTTTGCCATTTTTAGATGAAAAAAAGCACATAATTTAGAATCTTTATGAACCAATTTTCCTGTGGGTAGACATCCATCATGAGGTGATTTCATCAGCTCTTCTTATATGGTCATTCTCAGAAACTGTGTGTGTGTGTGTGTGTGTGAGTGTGTGTAAAGGACCTTGAGCAGTCTGTCGAAGAGGACAATGCGGGTGAGCTGGTACTCGGTATCTCTTTCCCGGATAATGAGGGGCAGTGTGATGGTGGCAGACAGTTCATTACTGCTGTTAGACTGAGGCAGGCTGGATTGCCTGCGGGACACACGGGACATTTCTGTTCCATCAAACAGACACCGACTGCTGCCAAACACACCAGAATACTGAACACAAACTGAGAGATAATGAACAAGAGAACAGTTCTTACTCATCTTCTAATAACGGATAGAACGTCTCTCCAGCAACATCCTTCAGCCTCTACAATGACAGATCAGAAGTGTTTTAAGGTCAAATTACATTCCTTTTGGGGGATTTGTTAGAAAATAAATCATATGGGGCACCAATTAACAGCACCAATATTGTCCAGATTTAGTTTCAAAACTTTTGACAACTTCAGCAACCAAATTTGTAAAAAGATTTTTTTTTCAAATGTATGATTTTTTTTGTTACTTATTTACCATATAATAACCATATAATTAACCATATAATATATATATATATATATATATATATATATATATATATATATATATACACGTTTATACAACAGTTCTCTCTGGTTCTCGGATCTGATTGGCTGAGAACCTTTTCTTGTCGTGAGATATTCACCCAGTATCAGCGCTGGAACCGTTTTACCGTTTGTATCATTCCACTTGTGGCGACTGTCATGGAGGTTGAGAAAATCCACCATATTTTAAAAAAATACTACTGTTGTTGTGTCACGAAATGTCGTTTTTTTAGGCGAAAATTTTGTTATTTAGACCTCAAATATAATATATAATCATAGTGCCTATTTTACGATCTGTTTAGATGCTTTCGCATATATTTCGCATAGATATCTATATTAGGCTGTAGACACAATGTGGCGATAAATTAATCAAATTAATCGCACATCATATTTGGCAAGAATTAAGAAATTACCCCCAAAAGATAATGTAAAGTCATTATTGTGTTAAATGAGAAAAGCATCAAATACAAAAAGTAGCTTTAGGGAAAAAAAAGGTTAATTTTAGTAATTTTTTTTTAACATTTGATGTCCCATACGAGCAAACACACTAACATTTTTGAGCTGATAAAGAGAAAGTGTCACAGTTGTGTCATCCAGAAGAAAACTTCTGTCCCGGCCTTGACCAAAAGACTCGCCATCCTCCAAAATGAACCTAAAGAACAAACACATTCGACAATGGTAACAAGTTAGCTGAGTGCAAACGGCTACTTGAAACAGATGTCTTGTTCTGCACCCTGAAATAATGGTAAAGGTAAATAATGGATCAGAGCTGAGCGGGTACTTGGGAAGGGTGCAGACGGGAGGTTTTGACTGGATGATCTCTTGATTGGTCAGCTCTTTCTCTAGGTCTCCTCCTGCCAGACACCACAGGTGATACACCTCATCTATGCCTCTCTCTACCAGGTAGTTCTCTCCATCATCTACACAACACAGCGGAACACTCGTCATTAAAAACATTTTCAACATTTTTCTCTAGTGTGAGTTCTGTTGACCCGAACCTTTACAGAGTTCGCTGATGTCCTCAGGAAGCTCTAGATGTGCACAGCGCGGGGCGGCAGCAAACAGACACACGGGGCACTGGTAGGGTGTGTACTGACAGGACATGCTCTCAAACACAGAGTCTCCCAGAAGCTCGGCTGGGGTGGCTCTGAAAGACAGGAACAATTAGTGAAGACACACTAATCATTATTATTAATTAATGCATAAGTTTGCCCTGCTCTGTTTATTCACATATCTATTCATAATTAATAGATAGCAAATCACTTCAAGTAACATGACGATTCAATTAGACCGAAGCAAACAACTAGGGTTTTGTGAAATATATAACGTTTACAATCCAAAAAACATTCACAAATTAAATAAATAAACATACAATAAATAACCACACACACACACACACTTTCCGGCAGATTTTCGAAGTGTGGATCCATGCACACTATAAAAGGTAATATTGCCCACTTTGGAGGAGGAACTACAAACACAAGTAAAAAGTGTTAAAAAAAACTACAAAAGATGGCGGACATGCGCGACCGACGGTGAGAGGTTTAGATAAAGTTTTGAGTGACTAATCAAAGTTTAACCTGATATAAAAATATTTATTCAATGTTATCCGTGTTATATTTCATCTACAATAACAATGTGGACTTTTATAAAGATCCGTTTTGCCATTAACTTTTAAATGCATCATTATGCATATGAGGAGAGTTCTCTGCATGAAAGACTGCTGATCAACGGGCTTCTGCATTGCTCTCCGATATGGTAGGAAATTAAATGATTTTATCTTTGACAAGATGACTGACAGGTGCGTGTAACTAAGCGACAGAGAGCAACCATTAAAGAGGCAATGGTATGACGTGATAGTATGTCCCATAGCTTGTCTACTCTTTCTACTACACACTCAAAAGTAAGCACTTTTTGTTCACAAAAAGAGTACATACTTTTTGGGCGTAGTAGAAGTAGGCGAATTGAGATGCAGCAATGGTTTATTTCATTCAGCTGACACACTTCAGATGCACACTGTTCTCCATGATGGTTTTGAATTGTTTGATATGATTGGAATTACTTAAAAAAGGAAAATACAGTTATGTGCAACATATGCGCAATCTGTCATATAGACTACATAAAATTATAATGAGAACAATTTAATGGTGTGACTTCTTTTTGTAATCAGGCTCTCACATTATATGAAACTTTTGATTTAGATTTATCGGTCAATATTGGTTATCGGCTTCCAAATATAAAGAATTATCGGTTATCGGTATCAGCCAAAATGATCATATTGGTGCCTAATATATATATTAGTATTATTATTATTAATATTGTTAATTGTCCTGTAATTCTGTATTCTTGTCATTACTTTAATTTATATAAAAAAAAATCCCCTAATTGATTTATTTTTTTTTTTTTTTAGCCTTCGCCGTGGAACAACATCTGATAAGCCAGAGACATTTGATATTTTTTTCTACTGATCACTTATAGACGGTATATTGACTCTCTTTATTGCCATGTTGTTTAGGTAGGGATGGGGACAGGACATTGAGCATCCGTTAAAACTTGTTCATAATCTTTGCATCTTCATTGCTAAACTATTGTTAAAATCTCAAATAGAGTATTAAAAAATATATATATAATTTTTTATATATAATTATATATACAGTCGTGCTCAGAATTAATGGTACCCCTGGTAAATATGATAAAAAATGGCTGGAAAAAATAAATCTGCATCATTTATCCTTTTGATCTTTCATTCAAAATATTGGCAAAAATCTAAACTTTCATTGAAGTAAAAGAATAGAAAGTGGGGGGGAAATCTCATTATGAAATAAATGTTTATCTCCAAAACACGTTGGCCACAATTATTGGTACCCTTTTATTAAATACTTTTTGCAATCTCCTTTTGCCAAGATAACAGCTCTGAGTTTTACCCTATAATGCCTGATGAGTTCGGAGAACACCTGACAAGAGATCAGAGACCATTCTTACAGAATCTCTCCAGATCCTTCAGATTCCCAGATCCATGTTGGTGCTTCTTCTCTTCAGTTCACTCCACTCATCAGGTCTGGGACGGTCATGGCAGAAGCTTCATTTTGTGCTACTTAACACATTTTTGTGTTGATTTTGATGTTTGTTTTGGATCGTTGTCCTGATGGAAGATCCAACCACGGCCCATTATAAGATTTCTAGCAGAGGCTGTCAGGTTTAGATTTTTTATCTGTTGGTATTTGATAGAATCCACGATGCCATGCATGTATCTGAACAAGAAGTCCAGGACCTCCAGCAGAAAAATATGACCACAACATTAAAGATGGTATATTAAATTGTACACATGGGGTACTTTTTATCCTTGTGTGCACCAAACCCATCTTGCATGTTTGCTGCCAAAAAGCTATTTGTTAGTTTCATCTGACCACAGAACCCTGTGCTGTTTGAAGGTCCAGTCATGTCTGACAACTGAATTTGCTGGGGTTTGTTTTTGGATGAGCAAGGAGGATTTTTCTTGAAAACCTCCCAAACAACATGTGGTGATGTAGGGGTTGTTCAATTTTTTTTTAATAGGCTTTCTGAACCCAAGACTCAACTAATCTCTGCAATTCTCCATCTGTGATCTTTGGAGAGTCTTTGGCCACTCAAACTTTCCGCCTCACCATGCATTAAGACAATATAGACACACGTCCACTTCCTGGCAGATTTGTAACATCTTTAGTTGATTGGAAGTGCTTAATTATTGCCCTGATGGTCAAAATGGGGATTTTCAATGCTTTAGCTATTTTCTTACAGCCACTTTCTATTTTGTGATGCTCAACAATCTTTTGATGCACATCAGAACTATATTCTTTGGTTTTACTCATTGTAATGGATGATTAAGGGAATTTGGCCTTTGTGTTTCCTCATATTTAAACTCTTGTAAAACAAGAAGTCATGGCTGGACAATTTCATGTTCCTAGTCACCCTGGTGTGCAAAAAAAAAAGGTAAATGTGAATGGGAATATACTTAAGAGATATTTTACTCGTAAACAATTCTAGGGGTACCAATAATTGTGGCCAACTTGTTTTGGAGAAAAACATTTATTTCATAATGTGATTTCCCCTCCACTGTCAATTATTTTACTTCAATGAAAGGTTCGATTTTTGCCAATTTTTTTAATGAAATATCAAAAGGATAAACGATGCAGAATTATTTTTTACAGCCATTTTTCATCATATTTACCAGGGGTACCATTAATTCTGAGCACGACTGTATATTGTATATAATTATTATTATTATTTATATTTATTCCATGTATATGGACATTTGAGTATCAAATGAAAAATATTAATTTTATAACAATATTACCCATCACTAAAAAAGAAGTAAAATAATAAAATGCCATTTTATGTAATTTATAAGAATAACTGCTAACAAGACAGTCCTTGTATTTGTTCAAGAATTAAAAAGAGATAAAAGATTTCATGGCATAATGACATACAGCCAAACCATCCCTTCTTACTGTATGAAAAGCTTTGAAAGAGGAGAGTTTTTTTTTTTTGTCCAATAAAGAAATGATAAAGGATGTGGACAGGCTACCTTTTTGAAGGGAGAAACGTCAGGCATTTCCTCAATAAAGCCTGCACATTTTCAGGCAGCTCCTGGGGAAAAAAAGTCAGAGACAAGAATATTAGTAAAGCATCAAACCCAGACAAACTCTGATAAATCAGTACTTTCTGTCATTCATGCTATAAACTCCACTGAAAGTGAGGTTTTATGAGGACATTTGGAAAACATTAGCCATACGACCAGTGTGCGCTCAGTGTCAAGCTAAGAAGAGTTTATCGGAGAGGTTTCAAAGTAAACTTTTTAAAATAAAATCCCTTTAAGATGAAACCACTAAGATAAACCACATCTTACTGTGACGCTTAATGTGTACTTTTCTGCAGTAAAAGGATTAGAAAAACAATCAAATTGAGATCTATCTTTGTATGGAATGTAAAGTACAAAGATGAAAGACTATCCATTAAGACGAGCAAACTGACCTTAACAGTATCCAAGCACCCGTGTTCCTCAGCAAGAACAGTGATTATGTCGTCCATGCATCCTGTAGACAATAAGATGCAAAAAAATCCATATTCCAATGGTGAAATTCATTACAACAGAAGATGGGCAAAATAATGTGATGTGAACACAAAAATAGTGTAATGTAAACCTGAACTCACCTAAGGTGATGATGAATTTCATTCTCTCACTGATATCAATGTTCTGCAGAATCTGCCTTCCCTATTGGAAGTCACATGATCTATCAATATGTAAACTAAGTAAAACTTAGGGAAACTAAGTTTATAAAGTATACAATATATGTAACATCATAAATTATTCATATCCTGGGGGTAAAAAAAAAAAAAAAATGTAAAATTCAGTTTAGTGCTTGTTGAGCTGAATCTATGAAAACTCTGAGAGCGTACCACACAGAGTTCAAACAGAAGCACCCCGAGAGACCAAACGTCTGTTTTGGGCCCTGAAGGAAGCGGGGCCTCAATGATCGAGGGGTCGCTGGAATACAAACAGCCTTGAGCAATAACCTCTGGAGGCAGGTAAGATGGATACCTACGAAAACAGAGAGGAACAAACGACACGGTTGCTGGAAAGGTCTCACAGAGAGCAGATGTGTTCCTTGTCATGCCAGATAACAAAAGATGTGTCCCACAAAACCCAAATCACAACCGGATATTATAAGACAGCCCCCTTAGAGAACATGAGGGCTCCTGGTCGTGCCGCTCAGATAGGTTATTTAGGATGCCACATAAGGAAGCCGCTTTGATATCCAGGATCTGCTTTTGATCTAAACAAAGATGAGCCACAATGATGCACATCTAATGTTAGTTCATCTTTCTTTATTATGAGAGCACAGCGTGACCCATTGATCTTTTTTTCCATGAAAAGCAGACGCTTCGGTTCAGAGCCACAATGCATCTTAAAGAGACGGCGAACAAGATTTAAAGCTCGCCTTGACTTTCTCCTCTGCTATAATGATGCCGAGATGTTATCTGTACCCTTATATAGACACCAAAGCACGTGAGTTTCATGTTGAGGAATATGAGGATACAGCAGGAAACAAATGGAAAACATTATAGCTGAATGTGAATGACGTACCCAATAGGGAAGTCAACATCTGCTCCATGGTCGGTCATATGATACAAGCCGAATTTGGCCAACTTCACTTTACCCTGTTGAGTTCGTAAAAGAACATTTCATTCCATGAAAACAGTGAGTTGAAAGCAAGGCAAAGTATGGTATCAATAAGAAACTGATCGTTCTGACAAACTTCATCATATTGTTAATATCTGTTGGGTTTACTGTTTTAAGTTTGTCAGAATTATCCTATTATTTATAAAGCTCTTATACTTCAGCGATGAATTTTATTATTACATTTTTGAGCAACAATAATTACAGGTTAGAATTATATAAAAAAATAATTAAATTAAAAAAATAAGAATGAACAAAATTAAAAACAAAAACAATAAAAAAAACAAAACAAAATAAAATAAAATTGAACACTTGGTCAACCCAAACATTTTTTTTTTTACATTATGCAGCATGCCAATGACTTCTCTATACACTTCCGTGATTCCACATACCTCACGATCCAAGAGAACATTGTTGGGAGACAAGGCGCGGTGAACCATGCCATGTTCATTCATAAACTCCAAACCCTCTAGCACTTCATATGCAACGTGAAGCACCATCTCTGGACTAAGAGAGAGACAAGAACATCTGAAAATAAGTCCATCTTTGAGTGTCTCAAACAACTTAAACAACTTTCATTTTAGACTGATGTCAGTGTCACTATCAAGTCAAACTGAAATTCAATCACTCAACATGTATATAAGTAATAGAAATTTAAGTAATTATGGATATACACGTTAACCTATGCCATGTTTGACTGAATAAGGCACTGTGAAATCAAATAAAAGGCATAATCCAATACTACACATTAGGAATAGCATGTAACACTTTACAATAAGGTTTATTTTGAACTAACAATGAGCAGAGCAATTTATAAACCTTTGTTAATAAAAATGTTAGTCCACAATACATTAAGTTAACTAATGTTAATATTGTTTGCATCACTGGATGTTACTGTATGTCAACATTTTGACAGTTTAAACAGTTGACATGTATTTACTGTCGACACGATACTGTCTTCCGACATTAAACTGACGCTTCGCGCTGGAATTCATGCACTTCTTCTGTGAAAAGAAAACCCCACCTACTTTGATTTGATTGGCCATCTCAATCATTTTGACATTAACGAACACTGTTAGACCGCGAGGCTGACCACACTAAGAATTTTAATGTTTTTAAACCTTTTTGTCATCCTAACAGTATTATTCTATATGATAATAGTAGATCAATCTTTATTCTGAATCAGCAATATGGAATTAAAATATAAGAATGGTCACATAAACAAATAAAATATTATAATCGGGGTTTTGAATAAAGTGCTTAGGTACTGTAGTGTAAACTGATGCTTTTCTATAAGACAAAGTTCATAGAAAGTTCTGGAGGAAGAAAAACATGTTCCTAATATTCTATAATATATTGATCGTATATATATATATAAGAATGTACTAAATAGAATGGAGTAGTGAAATATTCCTAGAATGATCGGTTTGACTGTAAATTGTATCTTGATGTTTTATATTTGGTCTAAAAGGAGAAGCTTTATTGGTTTCAATCAGTTTATTTTGACTTCCGTCTTGTTTTGCAGTTATTTTTGGTATAACATTTGCTCAGTCTATGGCAATAGTTTGAACTGCTGTCACAATGGCCCAATTTACACCTGCTATATTAACATTCATTATTTTCTTAAACTCTGATCTCAATTGTGTCAAAATTAATACAACATATTGTTATTATATATAATAGTGTGAGCCATAACACAAACAACGATCAAATGCTTTCACAAAAGAAAAGCTTTGCAAAAACTGTTCACATGAAGAATTTGACAACGCTGTCAATAGCTTCCACGTGAGAGGATACAAACCACTAATGAATCTCAGAACAAAACTAAAAAAAGCTCTGCCACAAATACCAATGGGTCTTTTAACCTGATAATGTAGAGCAGATTCAAAATGATAAAACTGATAAAAACTAGTCACTGAGTGAAGTCTGAAGACTATGAACTGTTCAAACAGAAAATACTGTGGCAGTACCATGGTACCGTGATAGCATTAAATGATAATACCATGGTACAGTTTGGACATGTATGTTGACTTTTTATTTCAAATAGATTTCTATTTTAAATAAAAGCAGTTCTTTGGAACCTTCTTTTCATCAAATAATTCATTATAATATAATCATAAATGTTTCTTGAGCAGCAAATAGGCATGTTAGAATGACTTCTGAAAGATCATGTGACTGAAGACATTGGAGTAATGGCTTTGGCCTTGGTGAGACTTCTATCCAAAAAATATTTTTTTTAAATGACCCCAAACATTTGAACAATTGAGTGCGTTCATCGAGGAGCATTATTCAGTTGGTCTTGATTGTTACCTGACTGGTTTCCCCTGCTTCAGAAGATCTTTTAGGCTTTTTTCATAGTGCTCAGCAACAATAACCAGCCGTTCTGCAAAATAACAAGAAAACAAAGAGTTTAAAGCAAGTACTGGCAAAGATAACAAACACAGGAAAAGGCATTCTCAGAAATACATGCCTTCTTGCTATTGTCTACTGTATTAGGTTAACGTGAGAATTTTTTAATGATTATTTTGTGTTTTGGGATAGTTCACCCAAAAATGAAAATTTTCTCATCATTTACTCACCCTCAAGTTGTTCCAAATCTGTATGAGTTTCTTTCTTCTGTTAAACACAAAAGAAGATAGTTTGAAGAATGTTGTAAATCTAACAGTTGATGGGAGCAATTGACTTCCATAGTATTTTTTTCATACTATGAAAGTCAACGGCTACCGTGAACTGTTTGATTGCGTTCAACAGACGAAAGAAACTCATACAGGTTTGGAACAACTTAAGGGTAAACTATCCCCTTTAAACTGGGTAATTTGGTTCCCGTTCATGTGTGTACTAACTGTGACGTTATTGATAAGGATGGGGAATTGCCTCGCCGACACGTTGCTTTTGTATGCGCAGGAGAAACATGTACAGTGTAAAAAAAGAGAGTCACCATCATTTATGCAACGCTTCATTCAATACAAAATGTTTCAAAGCAGCTTTACAGTGATACACAGGAAAATTATGATTTAATGATGCAAACTAACAAACATCAATTCTGCTGTAAAGCAGCTCTAAAAGGAAAATAGTGTAATTGTTTAGAGTTGATTCTGTTCTGTACAATAACCGTCTAAAGTTCATGGATGAAATGAGTTCAGTTCAGCTATTGAGAAGCTCTACAGACAACAGTGATGTCATCATCTCAGTTCAGCTCTCATCCAAAACTAAAGGCATTGATGGTTCCATGAAGAACTTTTAACATCCATGGAATCTTTCCATTGCACAAAAGTTTCTTTAAAGTGGAAAAAGGGTCTTTAGATTATCAAAATGTTCTTCACGCTAAGAAAAAAAAAAAGTTCTATTGCACTTCCACACTGAAAATGTTTTGGTACCTTGATTTTTAAGAGCGCAACAAGTAAAGAAATTCAGCATGCATGAATGCAACTAAAAAACATCCAGGAAATGTCACAATTTCTAAAAAAAAAAACAACAACAACAAAAAACTTATTTTACAACTGCTCTGAAGCGTACAGGATTCTAGTGCACTACTCCCATTTTAATCAGCACAGTGAAGAAGAAACTCTAAAAAACGTATTCCCTAAAGACTTAAAAACTGATTTTCAATATCCTCAGAAATGAATATTCCCTCCAGCAAGATGATGACCTGCTTTCAAGGTCATTTCTCAAACATGAAAGAAAGTTATAACACTAATAAATCTGCATAATGTCATATGGACTTCAAACACATGTTTGCATACACATGCATCGATCTCATAGGGCACACATGCATGAACCAAAGTGCATTGTGCATGATAAATATTGAAGTAACAGCCATAAAGCAAATAAAGATAAAAAGAAACATTCTCGCAGAAGGATTCCGCACATGAATAATGCCATTAAACCACAGAGATAAAAATCACTCGGATAAAAGAGAATAAAACTCTGAAGAGCACCAGAAAACAAAACCAGACTTGACGAGGCATTAAAAGGAAATGGAAAACATTTCAAATTAATGACTTACAAAAATGTGCGATGACATATTTCTTTTAAAATTAATATCTGCAGAGCAGGATGTCCAATAGACAGCGTAACAACCCAACAATCTGGGTAACATTTTACAATAAGGTTTCATTAGTTAACTACACTAGTTAAAATGAACTAATAATTACCTGCACTTCTACAGCATTTATTAATCTTTGTTAATGTTCATTTCAACACTTACTAATACATTATTTAAGTCAAAAGTTGTATTTGTTAACATTAGTTAATGCACTATGAACTAACATGAACAAACGATGAACAGCTGTTTTTTTATTAACTAACGTTAACAAAGATTAATAAATACTGTAACAAATGTATTGCTTGTAGCTAGTTCATGTTAGTTAATACATTAAACGTTAACAAATGAAACCGTCTTGTAAAGTGCTACCACAATCTGATACATTTTGCATTTTTCTTGATCCGGAAAGCTCTATTATGATTGGATGACTTCATTTACATAGCGCTCTATATCCTACAGAATGATTGTTTCAAAGCAGTTTTAAAGTTGTAAACAGGAAAATAACTGTGAATAAAAGGACTTCAATTTAGGTTAGAATTAAAGCAGCTCAATTCAATTTAATAACAGTGGCAATGTTGCAAAGTTCATAAATTATTAAACAAAACAGTTTACAAGGTACATTATTGCTAAAACAAGCACCTCTGAGAAAAGCCAACACATTTTTTAAAGATTCTGAGAGAGTAGCCGATTGTTTTCAAGTTATATCTGTGAAATAAATTGTATTTGCTATTATTTACTGATGGACGGTCTTATTTGGGAATATTTGAGAGAAACACAGTGCACTAAAGCAAGAAAGCCATGATCATACCATGCTTCCCTCTGGAGATGTCCACATATTGGCACAGTCTGGGATGGGTGATGGTCTTGAGGATCTGGAAGCGTCCCAGGATCTTGATGGAGTTCGGGGTGAGAGGAAGTCCATTGCTGCCGCACACATCATGAGGAAGAGGAGAAGCGAAGAAGGTGGAGGCCCCCAGTTCAGCATCTCTGAGGGGCTTCATGACTCACCTGATGCTCAACAAACACACTGACACGGAGCACAGAATACAGTTATATATCGCTGAATGCTATTAAAAATATTTTCCCACATTGCTTTGTCATTTCTGAAATCAGTCAGGATAATGTTTTCTTTTTAAATACAACATTAGTTACTTACAACAGTTAATGTATCAGGAGAACCTAGATTAATCATAACTGTTTCATCTTACAGCATAGCATAATATTTTGTAATATACATGATTACAACATAAACTAAACCAATAATATTTGACGATATGTAATTTAAATGCACTGTCTGCATGCTTGCTGACGCTCAACTGTGAATTACAAACGCAAAATAAAATCAGCAGCATACCTGCTTATCTGAAATGAAAGACTGCTCCATTTGATTCACGTGTCCATTGATAATATTACAGGTACATATTTGTGATTTTGAGAGATCGGTGAGGTCTTCCGGACACTGTAAACAGCTGAAGCGCGTGGCGTATTTATCCCGCGCCAGCGAACTGCTGATCTACGCGTGACCCGTGGCGTCATCACCCGTCGACGCCGGTGAGAGACAAGTGTGTGTGTGTGTGTGTAGCGTGTGGCTTTATAGCAAAGAAACATACGGTTGCAGTTGTATGTGAGTACTAGTGCACGAATAAATGTTTTGTTTATTTGTCTATGTAATGTATTTGGAATGTAACTCTCTGTTATAGAGCTGTAGACGTACAAATATGCCGCGTGGACTAACGTGAAGTGACAGTCAGCACTGTATCTATAAAAAGACAATGAATAATGTCATCAGTCATCATGATCCTCCTGTATGAATGTCACTACTCATAAACACATCAAATTATGGCACATTATGGTTAAATGTTCATCCTTGGGAATAAATCTGCTGTTAAGGGTTAAAAGTGAAGCTGGTTTGTCATAATTTTTGACAACAGTAATAAAAATAAATATATTGTTATTTCCTCTCTGTGTTTGTAAGCTTAACATTTACGCTAATGTTCTTTGAAATGAACAATTATTAATTTACAATTCTTTGTTTTCTGTCTTTACTTTAACTTGCAGTATATGGTCTGTCATTCACCTGTTCTGAACAAGTCAAGTGTTTTCTGTGTATATCCGACCATTTCAGTTAAAATACATGGTAGCACTTTGTTTTACACTGTCTGTTACGTTACATATAGTTACTATAGTAATTATTACTATAAAATGGTGCATGCAACTAACCCTAAACCACTCCCTACCTCTATAGTAAGTACATGTATTTAATTATTATTAATAATGACTTTATTCTTATATAGCGCCTTTAAAGCAGCTTCTCAAGGCCCTTTACTTAATAAAACAAGTGAAATTAAAATACAACACTCAGAGAAAAAAATAAATAAACAAAGATAAAATACAATAAAATAAAAGTCAAGTAAAAGCTAACCTAAAAAAATGCGTTTTTAATAAAGTTTTGAAATTACTTAAAGACTGTGCATTTCTGATATTTGGAGGGAGTGCATTCAAAAGGCTAGGAGCATAGGATGAGAAAGCCCTATCCCCTACAGTACGCATCCGAGTCTGTGGGACTGCCAATAGACCAGCTTGTGAGGAGCGTAAATGATGCTTAGGTGTGTATAAAGTTAAAAGCGCAGACAGATACTGCGGTGCCAGACCATGCAGCGCCTTATATCTGAGCATAAGGATTTTAAAGTCAACTCGGAACCCAGACAGTGCAAAGACTTTAATATTGGTGTAATATGCTCATGCTCAAGTACTTAAATATAAGATGACACTGGTTACACTTTATTTGAAGGTGCCCATGTTACAAATACATCATTGCAATTAATTTAGCAAATGTACAGTACAATGTGTCCTATTATTATCATATTGCATGATTATACAGTGTTTTGCGCAGGCCACATATATATGACCGAAAACCTTTATCTTGTTTAACATAATATGGTCCAGTTGCATAAAACATTTCCTACTTAGCAAATCAGTGAAGTGACTTATAGCATGGAGGTGTTATAAACCTTAAGTGTCATGGATGTGTATATAAATCAGAACTCCAGTTCTTTTTATCTTAAAATGGACATTATATGTTGGTTTTGCGCACCTTAAACTTAATAAATAAATTGAATAAGTATATAATAATAATTGTAATAAATCATAAATTAAAGTTGTTTTGGGTTCCTAATATTTCAGTGACAATTACTATTACATAGAATCATTCCTGTGGGGATGCAAGTAGTTACGATAGTTACGACAGAGAATGAAGTCTTTAATGCGATATGACTGGGGCTGGTGGCCAATGGAAACGCTGACTAATGTGCGGCACAAGTGCGTGGTCGTTATCTGAATGTGACAGCTGCTCCTGTAAGTGTTCACTGGTGTCGGATGTAACACATGGCCTTAAATGTCTTCAAGAGCACTGATATTTTCATGGTTCCTTTTACAGATGCCGTTGTGTTTTTTTGGTTGATTTGAGTTTCACAAATCCTTTGCATGGCTTACATTCTCATTTATTGGCTGTCATGCGATGCCGGTGACCACTGCTTAGGGGGATTATTGGAAAACGATGACAACCAAGCTTTTTGGAAATGTTTTTGGAAGTGTTTTGGGCTCCGGCTCGGCCCCGGGTCTCGTTTTCAGGGGTTATGCAAATGAAAACAGTCCTGTCATGGAGCTCATAAATTCTTCCACCACAGGCCCATTTAAAGCAGTTCAAGAACTTCAAAAACAAGAGACTTTGATCCACGATATTATCAACTCCAGCTTTTTTGTGTTTCTAATTTCCTCATCTGAACTCTCTGTTTTCATCCCACGCCAGCTGTTGTTTTCCAGCACCACCCTGCACTGTGTGTTATGATGTGTTCTTCTCTTTTCCTACGCCTTGTAAAAATTCCCTTAGTCCTTTTGCAGTGGATGAGCCGAAGCCAAATGTGTAATATGTCCATGTTCCTTCACCAGCTGTCTTTTGACTGAATGGGAATTGTTGTTTGATCCATTGTGGAACCAAAGAGGATTCCTCAATCAAAATGCTTTTATAGTGGCGGCGGAGGCCGAGAGGACAGTGACGCAATCGTGCAGGATTTGTCTCATCGTGGACATGAGAACACACACATTCAGATGCAACATGGCTTGATTTCCATCCTCTTCCTTGTTCGGGAATATGGTTGTTGACAAGCATCAATTTGGCGAGTGTAGTGGTACTGAAGTGACGTTTTCACTGTTGTTTGGCGTCTGGCCGATCTATTGTTATGCATCTGGCTGGTGTCAGACGTTTCATTATGATTCCCATTCATGGAAGGGGATTAGGACAGAAAGTTGGCCACATATCGGTATAAATTACAAATTAAAGCACCGTGTAAAGTTTGCCAAAACACCTAATGTTTATGAGCGCCAAAGATCTGAAAGATCTCATTTAAAGAGGTCATGCTCTCTCGAGCACAGATAGGATGTCCCAGAGGGTTTTTTTTTATGTTTATGAGTGACTAAGAGTTCCTACCGCGTTTGATCTTTCCCTTTGGCTTGTTTTTCCAGGTTCCTGGTACGATCTCTTTTCAGGATGTCTGGCCACTCACCCTCACTCATGAGACTGGAACAGAAGGCTGCAGAGGCTGAGCAGCTCATCGAATACCTCAAGCAGCAGGTCCAGCTGCTGAAAGAGAAAGCCAGTAAGCAGATGCATGAGGCGTGCATGTGTGTTCATCACGGGTCCATGAGAAATACATATGCCAGAGATGATGAAAAGTAGAAATAGAAGCAACATCTTAAAAATCTAGTTCAAAATGCAAGTGCCATCATTTGCTTTCATGGAGGTTTCATACATTTATTTAAAAGAAAAAGTTAAGCAGACATATTAAAATGGAAATGTATACTTTTATTCAGATTAAATTGTTCAAAAGTGACAGTAAAGACATATTGCAAAAGATGTATTACTTCAAAGAAATGCTGTTTTCTCTTATTCAAAGTATGCTGAAAATAAATGTATCATGATTTCCATAAAAAAATATTAAGCAGTGCCACTATTTTCAACATTGATAATAATTAGAAATGTTTCTTGAGCAGCAAATCATCATATTAGAAAGATTTCTGAAAGATCATGTGACACTGAAGACTGGAGTAATGATGCTAAAAATGTATTTAATGTAATATTAAAATTACTGTATTTCTTTCAAATAAATGCTGCTTGGGTGAGTATAGACTTCAAAAACATGAAAAAAAATTCTTACCGACCCCAAACTTTTGAACGGTAAAAAATAAAATGCCTTTTGCTTAAAGCACAGACACTTTGATTTAGTGGATATTTCCTATATAAAAGGAATAGTTCTCCCAAAAATGAAAACTGTCATGATTTTCTCTTTTTTTTTTTTGTTTCTTCTGCTGAACATAAAAGAAGATATTTTGAAGAATGACGGTAACCAAACAGGTGATGGGTCCCATTGACTTCCATGGTATTTTTTTCCATGCTTTTGAAGTCAATGGGCCATGGACCGGTTTCGTTACCAACATTCTTCAAAATATATTTTTTTGCCCTCAGCATAAGAAAGAAATTCATACAGGTTTGGAACAACTTGAGGGAGAGTAAAAGATGACAGAATTTTCATTTTTGGGTGAACTATCCCTTTAATAATATTTTAAACAGGACTGCACCCTTATTTGTCTCTGCTGAATTGATGTGTGTTTGTCTTGTTCTAATAAATGTTGTTTTGTGTAGTTGTGCAGGCCACAGTGAAAGAGGAGAAGAAACTGATGGTGGAGAACGCCAAGCTCAAGAAGGACATTGAGGACCTGAAGAAACAACTTTTTGAAATGGAAAGAAGTAGAGGAGGTATAATATCACATAACACACTGTATTCTTGCTGGTGTTCTTGAAATAATGAAGTACTAAGATGCTGTACTTGAAAACATACTGTAACTTTTAGAATTCAAAACCTCCTACAGTCCAGAATTAAACGCATCAACACATGACCACCCACATTTGAACATCAATGTTGCCTGCTGGGTGGTCAGAAACTCCTAAACACAGAACTAATGTTAAAAATAAAATATGAAAAGGTTAGCCAGACTTTGTGCTGTTCCTTGTTATATTTGTAGTTAGTCACAGGTGGTATTAGAGGGAGGGACATTCTCATTCTTGCAAGCATTTGAGTGGATACAAATCTGTGCAGTGCAAGATGAGTGTTAATATAGTGCCTTCAAATTAGTAAGTGAGTATTGGGATTGTTTTTCTAATGATAAAGAAGTAAAATAATTGTTCTTCGCAGTGATCGAGGTGACCATGCCTTCAGCGGAACCCAGCATCCAGTGTGTCTCTAAACCGACAGCCGCTGATCCACCTGCCCCAGCAGCCCCTGCTGCTCCCGCCACAAAAACACCACCTGCCAAAAACAACGATGACACGAAAAAGATGAAAGCCGAGAAGAAGGGTAAGCATGCTTTTGAGACTATTAGTATGACATTTCCTTTTAGAACAGTTCATCTCTGCAGTGGCAAAGTTTCCAGCAATTGCTGTTGATTCATTTGTAACACCATCCAAAACGTTTGCGATGTCAGAGCTTTATTTTAAGGTGTTGCTGTGTAATTATATATTTAAAGGAATACTTAACCACTCTTCTCACTCGAATAGAGAAAACAGAGAAAAGAGGCTGTTGACTTCCCTTTTGCCAAATTGGTAGGAAAACTTCAACACCCACAATGCACTTGGGAATGTTGGTGTCCAAGGCCATATCCTTCGGTCGGCTATGGATACGCTTACCAGTCAAATAATGCCTTGCTTTAGTAGGACATACTACTTAGCAAACTTTTAGTCATAATGGTGTTGAAAGAATTCAAAAAGTGAACGTTTAGCAGGAGTGAGTTACTATCGGTTTCCAGTGAAGGATCCAGCATGTTGTTGGCAGCGCCTAAAAGCTGCAAAGAATCGTAAATACGGACAGAACGCCGCAATGGAAAATCTGAAAAACCTCCGTGTTTTATAGTCAACTTCAAACTGGATGACCACAAACACAGTGTTTTAGGCCAAACAGAGGGGAAAAAACTGAAAGAAACGGCCATTTTGTCAGTTCCGCCTGTATAGGTAAGAAAGCTTCCATTTGTACCATAATGCTGTTTAAAGAGTAGACAGAGAATAATATCATTTTCAGTGCTAAACCTAGTTATTGCTAAACAATAACAGTTCTGTTAATATTAACTTTCTGTCGATCCGACTGTCCGTGCACAGGGATACAAAATGTGTTCTAATCTGTAGTTTTCACGAAAGCCCTGGAACTAGGACTTTTCTGACAAATAAACGTGATTTTCTCAGTACAGGTATTGCGGAGAATAAGTAAACATTGTTTAAAATACATGGCGATCCGCAAATCGGTGAAGTTCCTGAGCAATATTAATTAGGTTTAGGATTAGGTTTGGTTTAGGCCAATGACACTTTAAAGTGTTACTGAATTTTTGGGGAATATGTGAATGATTTACGCCAGTGTTTCTCAACTGGTGGGTCGCAGAATGTGCAGTCAAAGAAACGACAACAAACGTGATTTTCTGATGCAAGACTTTTATTTTGAAAGACGTGCATGAAAAGCTGTTATCTCTCCTGTCAGACACAGTTTAAGTAAAGAGTGCCTGGGAAAACGCGTTGTCCTGATTCAGCATCTGCGGTCAGATGAGATGTTGTCAGGGTATATCAGTGTCATAAATAATGGTGTGTAATGACTGTATTGGCACAGTTTGTGAATATTAGCTGTGGATTCAGCTCAAACTCATTTAGGTTACAACCTGATCTGAAGGCAAACGAGATTTAAAGACATCACTAGTCTTCGGGTTGTTATATTTCACAAGTATTCATATCCTAAAGAACAGAGCATATGAAATGAATCAGATTTCCTTTCATGGTTATTTATTATGAAAATGATTTTCATTTCAAATCACTTAAATCCCTTAAACTTGGGAACACTCTGTTCATACTATATCTAAGTACAAAAATCACAGATCATGTTTGTTCATTATTGGGCTGAGGAAAAACAAGTTAACGTGTGTGTTTCTCTGACATTCCTGTGGGCCAGATGTCGGTTTAATAATTCTCAAATATGCCTCTCCTCCTTCAGTGTTGATGAATGCTGTGTTTCGGTGTGGATGAAAGCCTCTCTTGCACCTGTATTTCATGCATATCTGTTTCTTGGCAGTGCTATATGGCTCGTCACATTTAGAAGACTTGGAGGAATTTTGGCACATTTTCTTCTAGACTTAAATTAGGGCTGTGTGATTAATCAAAATCACAACTGAAATCATAAAAACCACTAAAGCCTGTGATTGAATTAATACAGGGTCTGCATGCAAAAATGAAGGGTCGTCTACTTCACTTGTCTTTCCTCTTTTAAAAATACATAAATTTGTTTAATTGTATAATTATATGTGTAATAAACTAATTATTAGTAAATATTGTGCTACTTAAATTTGTGAATCCCTGATCATCTACCAAAAATGTATTCCTGTGATCATAGCTGAATTTTCAGCATCATTACTTCAGTCTTCAGGGTCACATGATCCTTCAGAAACCATTCTAATTTGATGATTTGCTTCTCAAGAAACATTTCTGATTATTATGACTGCTGAAAACAGTTGTGCTGCTTGATATTTTGCATGCATTTTTTTTTAGAATCAAATGTAAGTTTTTACTGTCACTTGATAAAAGGATCCTTGCTGAATAAAATTAATTTTTATTTAATGTAGTTTCACTGACCCCAAACTTTTGAACTGTAGCGCTTGTATAGAAATGTTCATTTCAAGATTTGCAGGGTGAAGTGGTGGTCCAAAACAGTGTCCCCTGACTCCATATGTCCGGAAACAGTGATAAAGTTGTACACTTTTCCAAATGACTGGTGTGATTAGAAACAAGCGCCATACTGAAGCCATTGTTGGCGGAGTTGTTTCGGGAAAAGCTCGGAACAAGAACAGAAATGACAAGCCTGGATAATTTACATGGCTTGAAAAGTGTCCCAACAGCTCCCTGGGGAACAATGTGCACAAGCTAAAAATATCTATCAAAGAGCTGCATTAAAAACACCTCACAAACTAAAGGCACATTTCCTCATGTAGACATGTACTGTAATAAAAGCCCAGAATGACACTGTGTGCTGAGGTTAGTGCAATGTCTGTAACAGCAGTACATACACGGCTTTTTGATGGTGTGTTATTTGAGGACTTATAATTTAGCAATTGTGTTTCGAATTTACAAACAAAAATATCTGAAAGACACATTCTGATGCGCTTTTGGTCCAGGTGAGAAGAAAGAGAAGAAGCCAGTGGCGCCTCCTCAGGAAGAGGCAAAAGTTGACGTGTCCCGACTGGATTTGCGGGTGGGCCGCATCATCAGCGCAGAGAAGCACCCTGACGCCGACTCCCTCTACGTTGAGCAGGTGGATGTGGGCGAAGCGGCTCCACGCACTGTTGTCAGTGGCCTGGTCAAACACATCCCTCTGGAGCAGGTATCCATCTAACCCCTGACACACACCTGTGTTTAGCACAAAGGCATCGCTGCAGAAATCACTGAAATCCAACTAATTATTTATTCAGTCATTTAGAACACGCCTTAGGTAATTCATTTCGTAATTACTATAAATCAGTTATTATCAGTGCATTGAATTTTCATTGTCAGATCTCACTGATTATAGAATTTTAAGTTTCCTTAAAAAAAGAAAATAAATCGAGTCCACAAAAAAAGTACATTAAATTGTCCCTCCAATTACTTTTATCTTTAGTATATTGAAAGAAAAGTCGGTTACTCTTTATTTTATGGTAATACAACTACAGTGTAATTGCACAAATAAGTACTGAGTAATATTAATTAACTACATGTGTTTAGGCTTACTTGTAATTATGCATAATGTACTGTTATTACTATAGTAAAAACATGTAACGTGCAACTGTCACATTTAATTAAAATGTTACTGAAGCATGAATCATGCATGAAACAAACTGAATCATGGCCAAATTTCAGATTAAGATCTATCAAGCTAATATTTACACCCCTACTAGTCTATGTTTTGTTATAGTTTGAAGTTATATGAACACTGTACGCCTCACTACTGTACCTGAGAGCAATCTTTGTTTGCCATGAAACAGAATGTGTTTTTTTGTTGATTAGGTGTTATATGTCAGAATATTGTGAAGGGGGATATTTCAGTTTTACTGTTTCATATAAAACGTCTGCTCTAGCACGATTCATGCGTGTCCATAAACCTGCTCCATGCAGACAGCTCGGTCTCCTGTGTTTTATTTTCCAGAACCCTGAGTTTATGATTTGTTTAGGGGATTCCTAGCAGCTCGTCAGAAATTGTAATTACACCTATAAAACGCATCTGTTTCCTTCATTCATTTAATCATGTAGGGTTTCCCCCCCTCTGGTTATGACAACATCACAGTTGCTTTATGTTTATGCATTTATAGAGTTGAAATGATAATGAATGTCCAAAGTTTGTTTCATGCAGGATTTGGAGGTAGATGAGATGAATGAGATTGCTTATTGCATGTATTCAGTTTATTAATTTTGTAAGGGGTCTGTTTTGTTCTGCCTCCCTTGTTTTTGGTTATAAAAACCAATAATTCAGCTATTTTGAAGTTGCCCAGCTGTTTCTCATTATGCAATGTTTTGTTGATATTTTTGGACCGTTGCATGATTTCTCTTTCTGCCATGCAATAATAAGTTAAACGTGATTCCCGTGCCGCCCATTTAACTGTCTTATGCTGGATTCCTCCATCTTCAGATGCAGAATCGTATGGCTGTGCTGCTATGCAACCTAAAGCCTGCTAAGATGAGAGGTGTGTTGTCTCAGGCCATGGTCATGTGTGCCAGCTCTCCGGAGAAAGTTGAAATCCTGGATCCCCCGAGTGGAGCCGTGGCTGGAGACAGGGTTTCCGTCCAGGGCTTCCCAGGTAACGTTTCATATTTATACACAAACGTACGGCAATGAAATACGAGATTACAGTCCAGTCGTCCAATGGCATCTACAGTCTGCTTCATAGAGCCCATCTGAGTTCCCCATGCTGGTTTATTAAAGGAATATCTCTCATAAAAATTTAAGTTCTGCTATGATTTACTCACCCTCATGTCATTTCGAAACCAGAATGAGTTTCTTTCCTCCATGAGACACGATAGTAGACGTTAGGCAAAATGTTGACGCTGTTCTTTAAAAAAATAAATTAAAAAATGAAACGAGTATATGGTCACCAGCTGCTGCCATGATCTAAAAACTGCATCAAAATATCATAAAATCGATTTATATGACGCATGCACTATATTCAAAGTTTTCTGAAGCCATATAAAAGCTTGTCAGTATTCACTTTTGCTAGCTCTCAAACTTCTTTTGCATCATTGACATGCCACAGCATCTTGTTAAGATGAAGATTTTACAGGTTGGTCATTTGATATGTTATTCAGAGGGTCTCTTTCTTCCTGTCCAAGTTCAGCCATAATAAGCTGTAATATAGTCCAGCCTTCTCATGTCGGTAGTCAAACATCTTGCTATGCCACTTTAGGGGGTGCAGATTCTCAAGGCTGTTGTTCAACCACAATTGTCCCTTTGAATTCTTAAGATCTTTCAGTAAAGAACCTGATGTTCTGTGTTTCTTAACTGGAATGCACTGCACAACAGTAGGCATTATACATACACTAAATGACTGGATCACATCCAACCAGATTTTTCAAGTAGTTGAGAACACAAACTCAAGCAGAAACGTGTGTCTAGGTTTAATCCATTTCTGTAAAATCTCTCTGCTCTGCGTGCCCGAAATCTGCAGACTGGCTATAACCTTTCACAACTAGCGTAGATTTCAATATTCGGCAATTAGACTTGACTGCAATGACACGATTGGATGAGCTGGATGATGACATCACTGTTTTCTCCAGAGCTGCTTTATTTCTGAATAGAACTCATTTAATAATTTATTAACTTTACACAGTTATTGAACTGAACTGAATCAACACTGAACTGATTTCAACTGACTAAAGACTGTTTACCTGTTTTTAGAGCTGATTGGAACTTTTTCCTGTTTATCAATGTAAATCTGCTTTGAAACCATCTGTATTTTATATAATGTGCTATATAAATAAAGGTCACTTGTTCAGAATGTAAATCTGGACAAAAATCTGGAAAAAGTTGCATAGCGTATTCAAGCCTTTAGTTGTTTGCATTCAACTGTTTAAGCTAATATTATTTTCCCATTAAAGAGCAAATTCCTCAGTGCTTTGGGGAACCTCACAAACAATCCAAATTTTATTCTCAAGATGCGAAATATGGTGGATCTGGCATGCATGTGATTTGGAAGAGTGCAGCATTCGTGTTGGAGCACAATAACTTACGGGAAGATTCCCAGGAATTGTGTGAATGTGGAGCGCAGAGGTGGACCATCTGCACAGGACACAGTGAGAATAATGTCTCTTTCACCTTCCCAGCTCTTCCTCGCGTTTCCTTTTGGCTGAAAAGCCTAAGATGTTGTCCCGGGTCCTTTTCATTTTTCACAGTAAATCACAGTTGTTATTCTCAGTTGTTCCCAATACGAACACAAAGCACGTAGCAAGGCAGTTCTCCAAATTCCTCCAGTTGTTGGGAGTCATAAAAAAAAGTCTTGACATTTACAACAACAAAAAAAGGCCATAACACAATAATAATTACAGGGAGACGGATTACAGTCTGATTTGAAAATTGATTTTTTTAACAATCTTTCTTCTTGTGTTCTGCTTGTTCTTTTTATGAGTTGCCATGCAATTATTTGGTATTTTCCCATGCAACAGTCTCATATTTGTTGAGGTTTTATTTAGTATTCATTGCATGCATCTGTACCTGTCCTGTAGTCGTAAAAAGTAATGGGGACAGACTGTGACCTTTCTTACTTTGTACCATTATGGTGGTTGTGAAAAGGTCAGCACACATAAAACCAGGATCCCTGTCTGCATTCAAATCAAGTGTTTGGATTCATTTTGGTTTGATTTATGTCTGCTTATTGTAGGTAGTAGCAAAAACAGGTGTCTTTATCTGGTTTCCATGAGTCCTTGAGTTTTGGAACATCTCGCTTTGGCTCAGCTTGATTTGATTTGAATGGAACACTGGAATGGAATGGAGTCACTTTAAACTCGTTCTAGATTCATTATGAATTAGCCTGTTGAAGTGGATGTTAATGACACCAATGATTTCAAAACCGGCTTTGTTTTCAGTCTTTTTACAGCTGTTGGGAAAACTAATCACTAATGAGCGGTGACACTTTTTTCTTCTTCTTTTGGTCCAGGTGAGCCTGACAAGGAGCTGAACCCTAAGAAGAAAGTGTGGGAGCAGGTCCAGCCAGACTTGCGCACCGATGACCGATGTGTGGCCACTTACAAGGGCGCTGCCTTCGAGGTCGCTGGCAAAGGAATGTGCAAAGCTCAGACAATGAGTAACAGCGGTATCAAATAGAAACTTCTGGGTGATTTCCTTCAGTGAGAAGGCTGAGTCCAGACCTCTCTAACTGTGCTGATTGAAGGGACACGTTTGAGAATAATAAAGTCTTTAAATATTTTCCTTTGAATGTCTTTTTTTCTTGGTATGTATACACTGACCTGTCAATAGATATGTTTTTTTGGTAACACTTTATAATAAGGTCTCATTTGTTTATATTAATGTATTAACTAATGATGAGCAATACATTTGTTACTGTATGTATTAATTTTCGTTAATAATAGTTAGTGCATTAACTAATGTTAAGTGCATTAACTAATGTTAACAAATACAACATTTGATTTTAATATTGATTAGTAAATGTTGAAATTGACATTATCTAAAATTAATAAATGCTGTAGAAGTATTGTTCATTCTTTGTTCATGTTAACTAAATTTCCTGGAGTTAATTGGATTGTAATGGGTTTTTTTTAAGTTAATTTTACATATACATTCTTAATGTTTCAGGATGTATAAACTATATAGTTAATATATTATGAATAAAACTGAATTAATAGTCAATAATAGTAAATTTAATGAACATTAACCTACATTAATGTGTTTTTTTATTGTAAGTTTATATGAATATTAATATTAAGGAATTGAAGCTTATTGTGAAGTGTTAGCAACATTATGAAGGCCATTTTTTCCCATCAGAATTAATGTGCACCAATCGTGCACAATAAGACCAGTATTGTGTATGACAAAACGGAACATTTAAATTTAATGTTGATAATGCAACGTTAGGTAAATTACAGTGGTCTAAACTAAAAATATATAAATAAAGCTCATGCGGCAGCATAAAGTCAGATATCAATAGTCCAGAAACGGGCGTTCTTGAAGTCTGACCTGTTCTCTCTCTGTTCTCAAATAAAGTGTTTGTTTTTGAAGATCCATAATAAAACAACAAGGTTTAATAAGTTTTGGAATCATGTAAATTTCCTCTGAATTAATCTTATCGGAGCTTGTTTCTTCAAGCCATTTTGAATGGCTTTGTATTATTGATCCCTCAAGAGGAGCATCATAGACGTTTGCACAGGAAGTGTGGTTAAGTGTGTTAGAATAATGGTTGGTGTGGACATAGATCCATCAGTTTGTCCAAAATAATGAACTCCATAAGTGTAGCTCAACATCAGTGTAATCTAAAAACAAAACAAAAAACACTTTTTATTTTGTATTATGTATCTTTTGAATAACTGCATAAAATGAAGAAACTTGTTCTGCAGGTGCTTCTTTCACATTGAGTTTCTGTCACTGAAATTAGCTGCACTTGATTGATTTAAAGTTTTGTAATAACGGTCCTACAGTGTGTTACAATATATGGATAAAGTATACAGTTAAAAAGAAAGTTCATAAGAATGTGCAAATCACCATCATCTAGTATCCGGTGTTTATTTGGTGTATTTGTGGTGTCTCTGAAGAAATGTAAATGGCAGAATGCTGAAATGTCTTTAGGCAACCGTCCTCCTGGAGGAAAGATGGACACTTTTATGTGGTGATTATGAACATCGCATGACGTGTAATGGGGCAAGTGAGTGCTGGTTTTATATACTAAACATCCTGTGATGAGGGAAAGATTAAAAGCATGTTATGAGTGTCTTGGCATCAAATTGACTATTATCTCTAGCGCCCCCAACAGTTCAAAGTTGCAGTTACGTTTCCGCTTATAACATTTGAATACAATGGCCTGGAATTACAATTCTTCTGATTCTGTGGGTCATGAAGAGTTTGATGACACTAGTGGTTAGAATTTCCCACAGCAAGATTTTTCAACTGTCAAAAACATTCCTTTTATAATAAGTTCTCATAAGTTTTCATCGGATAAAAATAAATAAATAATAAAACAATGTTACAAATAAACAAGTTACTGCAATATTTATATGTGTATATATACATACACAAACACACACACACACACACATATATATAAATGTGTGTATGTACAGTATATGCACATACATATATATAATATATATAAATATATACACACACAAATATATTATGTAAACAAAGAGTTTTATGTTAGATGCGATTAATCGATTTGACAGCACTATTTGCCAACACTGTAAACCTCCTTAAACTTAGTTTAGTTTATCCATTTTGTTGAATAGATATTTAGATGATCAATATTATTTTTTACAACAAAATATATTTTTTTAAAGAGACTATTTTGTTCCTTATTCGTTGAATTAAAACCGAACAAGTTTAGCTAACTCGTTTCATTTGAGGAAACAGATTACCTCAATTAATTTAAGTTTATAAAAAACAATAGTTATGAGTACTCTGAACTTATTTTATTCGAGTTTACTAAAACAATAATATTTCTTAATACACAATTAAACTTTACACTGCATTTAATACTTTATATAGCTGAAACTTCACTTTGAGTAAAAACAGTGAAATGACAAACTTTAAATGAACTCAGAGCACTTGCAGTTACTGCTAGCTCACAATATCACACACAAAGTCCAATCCAATGAGTTAAGCTAACTCATTACATTTGAGGAAACTTATTACCTCAATTAATTTAAGTTCATAAAAAAAAACAATAGTTATGAGTACTCTGAAATTATTTCAGTTGAGTTCACTAAAAGTAGATATTGCAGTCAAGAAATTAAGTGATTAATTAAGTGATTAATTAAGTGATTGCTGAGCATTAGTGATGAACACCTGCTGTTAACATGCAGGATCACTGAAGGAAAGAGAAACACAAGAACTACAACTGACTTCCAGCACATCATTAGATGAAATCAACTGAAGATAAAATGTTTAAATCTCTGAAGATCTCAGAGGAGGAGTGAACAACTCCAAAAACAGCATTACCAGCCTCACTTATTACTAACCAGTTTGAGTTTTATCATGCGTCTACAGAAGGTGTTATTGTGAAAGAACAGAGGTTTAGATGAAGATGATTTATTGTTTCATTTAAAGACACCATGATAGTGGTCAGTGTTTGCTTTGTGTTTATTAAACACATTTGTTATGGCACAAAAGCCAAAAGAAAATATGAGCATGTGGTTGTGTTTTGATGATGATTTATGGAATGATGAATCATCATTTGGTGTCTTGATTTTCCGATATTTTCTAGAGAATAATCTCTGATTAAACAGGTGATATATAACTTGTAATATTCATTATAAAAGAACTGTGATTCTGCTGTAAGGTCCAGTGCTGTTACAATCAGATTTTAAAAACCTCTATGGTATCATGCTGACTTACACATATCAAGAATAAGAATATGAATCTCAACAAAGGTGACCATTAAAAAATTATTCATGCAGCAATGCATGCTGGGAACCATGGATAAGGTTTGTATTATGGTAGTACCCAGCATGCTTTGCAGTATGAATAGTTTTTTTAATGATCACCATTGTTGAGAATCATATGCTGATTCATGATATCTGTGTTAGTTTTGTAATGATTTACATTTTCTGTAAAATCCTTCATATTATCTGATAGCCATAACATCGCTAGTTCTTATACTGTAGAATCTCAGTTTCAAATCAAACTAATAGTTTGTTACCCTTTTAATCAGAGACAGAGAATGAAATCAGGGAATCAAGTCATTAAATGATGATTGTCATCATCAAACCTTGACCACCATTCCCGATCACACTTTTCCTTGATTTTTGTGCCATAATAAATGTTTAATAAACACTCAATTACAGCAGCCAAAGAAAAACTTGTACTCGATTGTCAAGGGTCAAGAGCGCAACTAAAGCAAACGCTGATCTCCATCGTGGTGACCTTAAACCTTGTAGTTCTTGTGTTTCTCTGTTCTTCAGTGATTCTGCTTGTTAACAGCAGGTGTTCATCATTAATGATCAATCATCACTTAATTGATCACTTAACTATACAATTATTATTCAATTATCATTCTGGGATCTAAATGTTCTATAACTCATTCAGTTTGAGTTCTGTTTCAGTCATTCAAGCCACTTCAAGTTTTTCAGTATTATTTGAGTGTAGTGAACTCAATTTAATTGAGTAAATATATTGTTAGGTTTTACAGTGATACTTCGTCTTTATCCTGTATGATTATTTAATTTTGCTTGTTTTTTAATTAATAATGAGAGTGTGATGGCTAATGTTGGCTATTTAAACCTGTAGATGTATAACTATAGAAGTTGGATTGTTTGTAACGTATATAATTCATAATATGTACTCCTTGAGTTGCAAGAGAGTGCACTTTCTATCTTCAAGGCATTCAGAATGCTTGTCAAGTGTGTTAAAGATTCTGATGCTTTTACTCAACATGAAGTGCTCTCTGATCACAAATTTGTTGCACATTTGTGTGCCTTTTTGCGGTTGACTGTTGTGACAACACCCAGTATTCAATATCAGTCAGAATAATTTCCTAGAATTACGTAGAATTTTCCATATCGCTTTTAAAACCCAATACAAACAACAGCAAACAAATCCATTGTTTGGATTTCCTCTCCCAAAGTGACATTGAATTAATTATCTGCAAAACTGAAGATGTTGAGAGCGATCCATCCATCCATCAAAGCATAGCTGGGATATACATGCGGGTTGACGAACATGTACATGTGAGAATGCAAAAATGTTTTAGGCCACGCTTCAAAGTGAATCAACAGCTTGAGACCGAAACAAATGGCGTACATATGAGTATATTCATGAAAATCTACACACTTGACTTGAAGTTTACTATATGGTCTCATAAAAACTCTGTACAGGGTCTGTAAAAAATTATTGGGAATTCTCTTCGTAAGTATTAATCTTTATCGAGAGCGGTCCAAGGACGTTTGGCTGCCGTTAAAAGGGAAGTTTGAAGCCTGCTGTTATATATGTGGTTTCATCGTTCACCAGCACACAAGCAGAGGAAATCTATTAGCCATGTTAAAAACCAACTGAGACATTTGGATGTTTTTGCTCACAAACAGCAGCACAGTCTTCCTTAAAGTTGCTTATAAGACTATGTCCATTATAGTAAGATGCTGTTCATATGCAAATTATTCCCGTTGACTAAACGGATGTTTTACTGTCAATGTTTTATATGTTTCATATTTTGTTTGCTGGCATTGAATCACAGTGAACTTATTGACATTCCAGCCTGTATGCCTTTCTTATTCTGTGGAACACAAAATTATTTTGATATTTTGAACAGTTTGAAAAAGGTTATTTTGTCCATACAGTGAAAGTATGTTTTTGTGTTGTTTTTTAATCAAGTTCAGTTTTTAAAAACTATATGACGTTTTCAGTAGTGTTGATTCCGGAAGTATAGAAATGTATATCCCCCATAGGGATTTCAAAAAAGGCTTTGTCAAACCGGTATAAGCCTTGAACCAAGTCAACCAGCTAAGAGGTCAATCATAACATTACAAAGTTTGATTCGAAGCAAAAGAAAGTATTTCAAAATCAAGGTATAAGATACATAAAGGTACAAGACGCACTCCAAGACTTTATTGAAGGAAAGAGCTACAATCCCGCATGAAGCATTTCAAACAGCATAATCAAATTAAAAAGTATGAAGAAATATAAAACGCAAAACTATGAAGAAATATAAAATACGCATTTAAAAATGTTGATTTTTTTGTATATGCCTTCGAACAGCAACAAAAGACCTCCTACTCTCAGCATACTGACTTAATGCATGAACATTATGGGAAGCGTGCTCGCCAGATAGGATTTAAGTTTGGTTTGAAGACGAAAAACGTACCAAGCAGTTTTCTCACCATTCCTGATTTCTCACTCACACTCACAGCGTTCGGCTGGTCGTGGGGCTGTTAGAGCAGACACAAAAGCTGCTACACTCATATATATTTCAGTCATGAAAACTCTCGGAGTGATTGGCATGGTAATGGATATGACAATGCTGATATGTTTGGTCTTGGCGGAATAGATCATCTACGCTGTAGAGCAAGTTCAAGACTTGCTACAGCCAAAACATACACAGCACGCTGCTGTGAGCAAGACATGCTGCTGCTGTACAATATAGCAGACATGAATTACCCGTATCAGATCTATACAGGTGGAGCTGGGGAAGGTGGAGGGTTTCTGAACCACCAAGACACCAGTAACAGCTCTGGGAACACCTAGAAAACAATTTATTTATAAACCTACATCTTAAAGTGTGCATTCAGTCATTCTTAATAATCCAAGGAAGGAGTAAAGTTAAAACAGTTGTCAGTTATTCTTTGCTTAACTCCAGTTCCATGTTCACAGCGGGACACGGTGTTCCTGTGTGATGTGGATTTGTGAGGCCACCATAACAGAGCCTTTAAATTGACTCTACAAACAAGAGAACAGAACGATCCCTTAAAACGAAAGACTTCACATTGCTGCGGTCCACTAATTCAAACACAAAAAAAACTTTTGAATTAATCTCTGTTCAGAATAATGTGAATCAAAGAATCATTCGTAGTCCCTATATGTTGCTGTGACCCTTTTTAGAGTTGTGCAGCTGGAAATCAGAGCAATATGACAAATTGTGCAATTTAATTCTGTCCAGTTGCCCTGCGCACAGCCACCAATCAGGAAGCATTTATCAATTAATCAACACTCATCACTGTTCTGCATATGACAGAGGGCAGACGGTTTCATGAGTTTTTTTTCTCATGGCTGAGTAAAGCAGAGATCTCAGCCTTTCTGACGCTCAACTTCCCTGTGAGTGATTATGCCAAGTAAGACGTATTTTGTTGATCCTGGAACAACATTCTTGTCCGAAGATTTTGTCCTAACCCTATCCCTACCCTTAAACCTAACCCTGTCCATAACTTCTCCCTAAAATTAGAGGAAAATGATAGGTGAATAACACTGATGTAGAAGCACCTAACCCTGGTTGTAAGCCTAAACTTGACATAAACTCTAAACTTGTCACTCAAATCTGATTGGTTGATTGGAATGTTGATCCAGGATCAGCCAAGATGTTGATCCAGGAACATGTTGCACACGGTGAAAGGGTGACGGAGGGGAGGAGTTACCATGAAGACCACAGGAGGGCAGAGCCTAACCATTAATGGTGTCTAAAGGCAACAGAGACTGCGCAGACAAGGTCGATTCATCAAAGCAGTGCACTTCTTAATTGGTATTGATTTGCAATGTTGAAGCATCTTTAAATGTACTGCATAAGATACTAAGACAAGAAAATATATCTTGAATGTCATGTTTTTTTCTTATAATCGGTAAAAATCTAACAAAATTTGGTGTGGTTTGATTTAAAAAATCTATTTTTTTAAAACAGGGTACGAAAAGCGTATAACCTTCTACAATTAACTTTTTAAGTAAATGTATCTTATCTTATACATTTTTACTGGACAACAATGTGAATGAAATAATATAATAAAACAATGATTTAGAATCAAGAATTTTGCAGTGTAAAATTCCATCCTGAGACATATATATAAGAAATGTGACTATCACTTCATCCAACTTATCTTAACTATACCGTTTGATTTAGTTATAAAGTGTTTGTGTAATGTCTCAACATTAAAATTGCATGTTTGAAACAGGGCTTGTAACCATTCATAAGAATTCTTGTTACACTTATGCTAATTTATCTCACATGGTAGCCACAACTGTAACCCCAATATGTTAAGTCTTCTGATGTCTGAAATTTAAGGTGTATTTAATGTTAAAGTATAACAGTGTTCAGTATTCACATTTAGTTCAAACAGCAGAAAGATGCATCTTGGTTTCAATCAAGGTTTGATTTCAGGCTTGCTCATGAATATCATGATTGATTTGAGGTTTGAGAGCTACAGCAGAAAGGCAGATTTTCAGAGAATAACATCTTAAATTTCAGTCTGTTCCTTAGAAGAAGCTATTGGACTGCTTCAGAAGACTTGTGGGGAATCCCAGTGGGAGGACAATTTGAGGTGAGGACCATAATTAGTGGAAGACAAGGACTCCACTGTCCCGCAAGTGAAATCAAGACAATTTCAGGCTGATGGCGAGATATTAGCCACCTTCGGACAAATGTAGTTTCAGCATCCAGTACTGATATGTAGTTTTAGGTTCCAGGCGTCTAAAGAGGCTTTTTGTGTCAACACTTAGTGCGGTTGCCAATTACCACACTGTTGGTTAGCCTGATATATTCTTTGGTTGTCTGAATATTACCCACACAACCTCAGTACATCATTCAAGACATTTTGAGACACATTTGAGCACACTAATGGCTTGAAGTCTTATGTTCTTACAGGACCATTTGAAGCGTCTTACCGGGATTTTCCAAAGATATACTTCACATATGAAATACATTTTCCAAATGCGTTTGCGGCCAATTATCATAATACAGGCAAGTGTAAGTGATATTAGTACAGTTTGTCTTGTAAATCCAGCTTTGTGTTACGTTACACTTGCTATGCCCAGCTGGTTTGACTATAAACAAAGACAGAGTTATAGAGGCTGGCAATACTTGCCAAATCATAAGTGATGGATGGCTTTGTTTGCTTCAATTTGTCTGTTATGATTTGGGGAAACCCCTTACCAAAATATATATACTAGTTAGTCCAATATTTTCTTGTTTTAAGCATAAACCTCACTAAAATATGTTTTTATACTTTTTTTTATACTTTTATACTAAGAAAAACCCTAATTGAAGAAATATTCTCCTAGCAGAAGTCAGTAATGTCAGTGTGTTCTTGGAATCTCATAATGGGCTTTAGATTGCAGCTGATATTTGATTGTATCTCCTTGATAAAGGGGATGATGAATCTGGAATACAGACTGTGGAAAGTCATGATCAAAGCAATAGAAAGCAGTCATCCTCGCTGTTTAAGACTGTGTGCTTTTATTGATCTTTCCATGGCGGTGAGTGACAGTCGTTTGAGAGGAAGCAGACAGTCATAGTTGTCTTGATTCGTTATGGTTTCTGTTGCTGTAGTACATTGAGTTCTGATGATTAAAAGAAAATTGGAAAATCCACGTCACTGTTCTCTGTGATCCTCATTGATGAAGTGTACAAAACCTGCACTTTTCAGCACACACACCATGGCTCGTATCAGCATCTGTGCGTTTTACTGTTTTAAATTTTGAAAGGAACATTTCTAAGATTTGGCCAAATTGTTGTGGAGAAGGCAATCACACAATCCAAGATTTCTAAAGGCCAATTTACACTGACACTGACAGACAGCGACAGAAACTTCGTCAGGTTTTGTCGGATCAATGTGTTTCAATCGCTGTTTGTTGGGTCAATGAATGTCAGAGAAGTGACATACTGTAATCTGGTGATTGTCTTATTGGTCTGCCCTAAGGATGGCCCTGTGTGCAATGTATTTTTATGATTAAAAGTATTGTGTAAATAACTTAGCAACATTTAAGTGCCAAACTCTATTGAAATCAATTGTGAGCTAAGTGCTAATTGTATAATGCTACCTAAAGAGTTCCAAGTCAGTCACTTTGAGGTTCCATTTCTTTTAGGATATTGCCTAAGTAGTAGACATTAATGTTGTATAAGTAGTAAATAGATTTTAGGTAGTAGACAGCAAGCAGCTCAATAAAGAACAGAGCCATTACTTTTATAGTAAAGTGACATGGTTTTGTTAGAATCATGCAGTAAATGATTTTACAGTCTTTAATTATTCCTGTTAGTGTGCTTTTTTTGGAGGTACATTGAGTACATTTTCAGTGCTTGCCCCAACACTGGAGTTATAAGTCCAATTATGTAATGTGAAAATCAAACAAGCACAGATCTTCTGACACTACCCAGAACCCGCTTCAGAATTTTTTCAGTAGTTTATCTTCCTCAAACTGTACAGCCAAATGAACACCGTATGCTGATGGCAGCTGTATTGGTAAATTATGTAAAAGAAGAGACCTACTGGTCTCACAACCAAACATTGTACAAACCAACTACAGCTTGTGCATTTCAAGGTTCTGTGCATTTTAACTCTCAGAATTTGACCTCAGTTCAACAGATCCTTTCTGTGAGCAACGAGTTTCTAATATCTGGAGAAACCCAACCGTTAGAATTCATGTCAACGTCAGCATTCAGCTAGCGCAGGAGCACAGGAAGCTGTTTGAATTACGCCATCTTTGTCCACTGACAAAGTTCTGGGCGAAATCGCATACTTCCCTACTATATAGGTAACAACCAGTACGTGACAAGAGTAATGTCTGAATTCACAGTACTCATAAAAGAGGCAAAAAGTACACAGATGACCTACTACTGGTGAGATTCTGAAGTGTGCGTATGATGGACACTTTACTATCCCATGAGGCCACGGGAGAGGATTTCTGAATGGCAGTGAAGCAACACAACTGATGCTGGTAGGTCACATGATAATGACAACATGGCGAATGTAGTCCATCCGAATTACATTCATCTATATAGAACATACTTTTTTAGTAGTTACAAAGCGAGTACTTATTCAAAATAAGTTGGCTACCTATTAAAGAGAGTATACGATTTCGGACACAGCCCTGGACTATACTTTCAGCCAATCACCGGAGCCATACATGCCGTGTGACCATTTCTCTCGAGTTGCTGAAAAATGATGTCATATAATGCTGATTGGCTGATGGCATCAGAAGAACATGCACAGGCCCAAGCCCTTCACTAGCGACTATACATGTGATGTCAAAAAAGCTCCTTAAACCATTTGATTGGGAAAATGCTTACATTCTCTGTTACTTTCCATAAAAGTATACAACTTAATTACATCATAATTACTTATTTTTTTAATGTAAGTAATAACATATAATATAAATACTTGTAATAGTCCCCAGCACGATGGTAGTCATTTTCCAAAATCTTTCTCCCTCTTTGAAATGAATTGGTCTAGATCATCTACTCATGTGTAGCGGTTGTTTTCAAAGCCTGTGATGACAGATGTGACCGCACGATGGGGTTTAGGGGTTTACCAACATCAGTCTCAAGGAACTGCCAATGCTTCTGCCATTGATGTTGTAGCAAAATGTAGAAATCAGTAGAAAATTGTAGAAATCTAAAGCATGATATCTTAATGCTAACTGTAGCGATGTCATGCACAATTTTATACAACGCCATTGTTGAATTCTTGATTCTGATTCATTGACATGCAGTAATAATAATAATTAATTCTCACCTTTTATTACTCTGCTTCTATTTAGAATATTTAGAATTTGTCTTAGTATTTGGTATTTGCATACCAAATACTAAGACAAAATATATATATATATATATATATATATATATATATATATATATATATATATATATATATATATATATATATATATATATATACATAAATGCAAATATAAAAAACTAAGACAAATTATATATATAAATATATATATATACACTACCGTTCAAAAGTTTGGGGTCGGTAAGATTTTTTATGTTTTTAAAAGAAGTCTCTTCTGCTCACCAAGGCTGCATTTATTTGATTAAAAATACAAAACAAACCCAGTAATATTGTTAAATATTATTTCAATGTAAAACAGCTGTTTTCTATGTGAATATATTTTAAAATGTAATTTATTCCTGTGATCAAAGCTGAATTTTCAGCATCATTACTCCAGTCTTCAGTGTCATATGATCCTTCAGAAATCACTCTAATATGATCATTTGATGCTCAAGAAACATTTATGATTATTATCACAGTTGACAACAGTTGTGCTGCTTCATATTTTTGTGCAAACAGTGATTCATTTTTTTCAGGATTCTTTGAAAGTTCAAGAGAAAAGCATTTCATTAAAAAATAAATATTTTGCATTATTATAAATGTCTTTACTGTCACTTAATATCAATTTCATGCGTCCTTTCTGAAGAAAAGTATTAATTTCTTTAAAAAAAACAAAAAAAACAAATTGACCCCAAACTTTTGAATGGTTGTCTAGTATATATATATATATATATAGACATCTGAGCAGTCAGGATTTTGATTGCAGTTTGATTGTTTTCCTCTGGAAATTTGTCATATGATATGCCTAAACACAATAGCCAGCTTAGCTCATCAGAAGAGAAATTAAGCTTCTTTGGATTTGGGTGTCAATGCACTGCATTCATACTGACAGAGGAAGAGAGATGGGAAATAACCTTTGACCCTTGCATTACATCTGGCCCCCATTAGCACTCATGAACCTCAGCTGCCTTTTAGTGACCTTCTTTTTTAAGCACGTCCATCACTCCTCAAACCGTCATCATGGCACATGGCCACTTTGCCGAATGTAAGAGCGAACTATAAGAGAAATGCTATCTGCTTTGCCTGAAGCCAGAGATCAGGTTACAGCATTAAACATCTAGCCTGATAAGGGACATTCAGCCTGATAAGGAGCTGAAGTGTGTACTAGTTCCTTTAATTTAAATTAGATTGAAATGTAAACATTTCACCTGAAAAGTGTGTAGTTTTATAGCATATCCTGGAGAGGATTGCACCAGCTGTGTATAAGTTACAGCAAGTAAATGGGCTAAATCTAAATGTGCAGCATTTTATGATCCATTTTCATATTTTAAGAATGAAAATTATGGGTCTGTGATAAGGGTAAAGGGGTGGTCAGATTTACTATTGGTCAGTGTCAGATTTCGCAGTGTCAAATTTCGCAGGATGAAATTTAGGGGCTGTTTAAATCAACTTAAAACTTTTTCTGCGTTTTGGCCGTTCATTTACACGACAACAGCGTTTTGGTGGCCTGAAAACACAAACTTTTGAAAATGGGTTTCAAAGTGCAAGTATGAAACCGATACCTTTATCTGTGTAAACTACAAAAACATGAGTTTGTGAAAACGGTGACGTCATGCGTGTCACAATGCGTATTACGTGTTCAGTTTACAGGCGCGTAGTGTTTCTTTACAAAGTGACATCACCAACTAGTGGCGTGGCATGAATAATACAGCGTTTTTAGTTGTTTTAGCGGGAAGTAAGCATGAATGGGATTCGTGTTGTACAACGCTTGTATGTACATAACGCTAATGTGACCGCACCTTAATTGTAATATGTATTTTATAAACGATTAAGGCAAGATCATCATGTTTCCTTCTTGGGCATCAGTGAATATTTTCACCTTTTGTAATAGTTGTGTATGAGTCGTTGTGTAGTCGTGTGTAGTAATGAAGAGATGGATCTCAAAATCATACAGTCAATATTGGAAAGGGGTCAAATAAGCAGAAGATGCTATAAAACCAAAGAATGTGCCGAACCTGGAAGATTTTTATTATGAACAGTGGGCAGTTTTACTGCTCAGGACAAACAAGGGGCTCATAAACAACCATCACAAAACATAAAAACAGTTGTGAATCATCCAGGCAATGACACACAGTATTAAGATTCAAAGGTGTGTAAACTTTTGAACGGGGTTTTTATAAATTCATTTATTATTTTGTCTATTGGACTAAATAGTTTAAGAAACAATCAGATGTATTTTTTGCACATGACATCCCATATACATCCAATGTTTTTTTGCAGTGCTGGTGTCAATGAGGGTGGGAATACAGTCTGACCTGTCTTGGCCGTACGTTTCTGCATAATATAGCTCTGTAAGTCAGGACGAAGAATGGATCACATGGGAGAGGTGCACTTTTTTTGTTAACAGTGAAAAGAGTCCCATTAAGGAACCACACTTAACTGTCCCTTAGAGACATTACATTTAGATAAACACAGAACACCAATGGTCCAGGTGTCCTGTTACCGCAAGGGACAGCGGCAAAGAAAATACATCTGAGCACTGGGAAAAGCATTGTAGTCTTTTTTTTTTGTCTCTTTCTCTACCTGCCTTTTTCCGCTTTGTTCCGGGTGATTTTTATATATCAGACGCCACTTCTCATGCAAACACAAAAAAATAAATCATTCTGTAAGGATCAAAACAAAAGTCTGTGGGTCCCAACTAACAATGACCCACACAGAGAAGAGATTTTATCCCATGGTCCAACAGTAGCCTGGGGATATGCTAAGGAAATGTAGAGGGAAGTGTAGAGCCAGCTAATCATATACATAAGCATAGAGCAAGATTCCTCAACATGAAAGCGGAGGAGGAGGAATTGGCATGAAAGTAAAGGTGAAAGGTCAGTTACGAGCACTGTCAACACCTAAACCCGAAAACCTTCAAGAGGAATGGCAAGAACCCTTGACAGAGAAAATCTGAAAGATGAGCAGACTTCAGCTTCTTTGGAAATCTGAACAGCGTGTGGCCTGTCGTGGCATCAGACATTCACGACATGTATTCTTGGTTTTTTTTCCTCAGACCAGATGAAGACAATTGAATTTGAAAGGAACTTTCTCGGCGACCTTGAGTATATTAGCAAAGATGAAACATTAAAACACCAGAGATTTCAAGTGCGCTGCCTTCAGAGCCACCCACTGAGTTCTGGAAAGCATATTAAAATATGCCAGTCAATAAGCAGCACTGCTCGGCGGGATGGAAATGTACGTGAAGCCTCAAGTACCATTAGGGTTTTTTTTTTTCATTAAATGCCTGTCTTCTGATTCAAGGGCCTTTTATTTTCATGCACGATGTGGAAGAAAGAGAATATGATCAGTTATTATTTTTATTGTTGAAATTTATTTTATTTGCCCCCAGCTTTGTCCTTAACCCTATAACCAAGTGATACATTGCCATGATTAAAGGCCCTATTTGTTACAAGAAAAAAAATTTCTCATGCTTGGCCACAAAAAAGGCAGTAAATACATGCTGGTGCTATTTTGTTACAGTAACAGACTTTCTGGCATTCATTTTTCGGTCTCTTTATATGAGTTTCTGATGAGCATGTGTGAAAAATGTTTTGCATGTTGTTTTCATTAAACAATATATCAGTAGTTACTTCAAAATGTAGATTGTTCTGATTTGTCAAAACATATTTTATCTATTTAATTTTATTAATAGCCATGCAGTTTACAACTTTTATTTACTTATTTAATGTTTATTATTATTTTGACATTTTATTCCATTCTTGTGTGTGTGTATATATATATATATATATATATATATATATATATATATATATATATATATATATATATATATATATATAATATACCAGTCCATATTTATTTATTTTATATTTGGTCATACACATAGAAGTAAATGCGCATTAAACTATTTTGTTATTTTATAATAAAATTTCAATGAGCATTACACAATTTTTGTTATATCATGTATTTGAGGGTAATATGTTTTGACTAAGATAAACTACTCTCTGCTTACTAATTTCCAAGACAAAGTGCATATAGTTTTTTAGCACACGTTTTAAACGAACCCTCCCTTACCTAAGCGCACACACTCATACTGTGCCACCTCTCCTCCAGACGCTATCCCTGAAATGTCCTTAGTGTGCAGTTTATTTTTAAAGCTGTTGTTCCCATTTCCATGGATACTTAACATGGTGAGGAACCATTAGTTATATAGAAACAAGTGTTTTGCCATATCCCCATAGAAAGTCTCTCAGGGGATCACTACCGTTAATTTCTCATGACACTGCAGAATTAGTTTTTTTTTTTTTTATAGAAAAGTATCAATTTACGTGCCAAAGAATACATCATTCCTCCCACGGTGGGACCCAATTCTACATCTTGGCTGATGGTAATAAACAAATCATTATATTTACAGAGCTGCTACGGTGCTAGGAAGGTGACAACAATGCATTGGAGACTCTGGTCTCCTGCAGACGGAGGTGGTCGGACCTGTAACATCAGTCTCCAGAGGGGTGGAGTAGACAATTAAACAGGGTTAGGACAGGTTAAAGGGCAGATGGAAAGAGATTTTCATAACACCAGGACTCAGAGTCGATCTGAGAACAAAGCCAGTCGTGTGGTTAATGAACCGTGAAAATGTGGAGAAATTCTGACGAAAAGTAGATAATGCCTTCTTTTGGCCAAATCCAATCAATCCCATAATGCATGAAAAAAGATGGGTGACAAGCTGAGGCGAACGTTCATTACAATAATTAATACGTTTGTGAAATATGTAATAGTTTCATATAAATATTTGTACATGCTACATATTTTCAGCACAATATTTAATAACTTTTTTTACTTAAGTTTTACTTAAATATGTAATAGTTTTATGTAAATATTTGTACATAATACATTTTTTCATAACAATATTTAATATCTCTTTTTTTTACTTAAGTTCTACTTAAATATTTGTGCATACTACATAATTACAATATTCAATAATGTGTTACTTAAGTTTTACTTAAGTAATAGTTGTAATAATTTTTTTCATTACAGTATTTCATATCTCTTTTCCTTACAGTATTTAATCTCTTTTTCTTAAGTTTTACTTAGTTTAATGTAAATATTTTTACATACTATATCTTTTCAGCACAATATTTAATATATATTTTAATTTTACTTAAGTAATAGTTTTACATAAATATTTGTACATAATACACATTTTAATTGCAATACTTAATATCTCTTTTCTTCAGTTTTACTTAAATACGTAAAAGTTTTACGTAAAATATTTGTACATACTGCATATTTTCATTACAATATTTAATAATACCTTTTTTTACTTAAGTTTTACTTGCACATAACAGTTTTACTTAAATATTTGTGCATAGTAAATATTTTTAGGCCCATAATGCATAGCAACAAGCTCTATGGGGGAAAAAACAATGGCTGACAAACTGAGGCAAATGTTCATTAATAATAATTAAAAATGTACAATTTTACTCAATATTTGTACATACTCAATTTGGAGTATAAAATTGCCAATCGGTTGTGAGTGGAGTTATGAACTTATGAGGCTCCCTAGAATGCTGTCCATGTAGGGAGCAGACAGAACGTTAGATCCATTAGAATAGGGTGTTGAGATCGTGACGTACTGGCTTGGCACGATCAGAGTTCTCACAATACACACTCAATATTTTGAATTTCCCTTTGTGTGGGCTGAGTGATTGGTAACAGAAGCACAAGTGACCTACACTAAGCTGAAACGGGATTAACAAAAGAGCGGAGCTCTTTCAGAACTTTTATGTTATGATGAATAGAGCTGACAAGCCAAAACTGGGCACTATACAATTTAAGATCGGCTCGGCCACACACTCGACTCATGAAGAAAGAGTATACAGCTGTGTTTTCAGTCAGCAAAATTATTTTTCTTCTGATGTAGGAAAACAACCTGTTTCAAGATTTTGTCCCAAATTTTCCTCTCATAGTGATTCAACCTCATAATGGATATATATATCAAAAAAGCATTTTTAGGACCATAATGCATAAGGGGGAAACAAAAAACATGGCTGGAAAACATTTTTAAGCATGTTATAATAAATATAAGCATCTCAGATCAAATCTAACAAAGTATAAAGGGTGTTTTCATTTGATGAGCTCATCTCTGTGATATAAATCTGTATGCTATCACAGGTAAAGCCCGGAAGAGCATCAGCCCGGACATTCAAAAGATCTTTCTCAACATTTCATGAATGATGGGATTGTGGAGGGAGGGAGGGGGTTGTGGTGGTGCGGTAGAGGAAAGACCCAGGTAAAGTTATCCGGTGGGAGCCGCCCAATTTGTGTGATCTGCCCATTCATATAGTGGGGTGTGGGGAGGTGGGGAGGCTGCTCTTTTTAACCACCAGAGGAAGGATGTCTCCTGCCTTGATGAAACTCTGGCGTCCCTTTTGTTGTTTTCAAAAACAAAACAAAAAAGGGCAGAGAGTGAAAAAGAAACGAGGGGGGAAAAAAACAGACCGAGAGGAAAGGAGGGAGAAAGAGAAAGGTTTGAGCCAGTCAGCGATAACAATGCCGTCTGCTCGCTTGAAGAGACATGATGTCACCAGGGCACCGGGATCCCTAGTGTGGAGCGAACAGGGTGGGGTGCGTTCCTCCCTCCCTCCAATTTGCCCCTGCCCCTTTCTCTCGCTCTCCCTCTCTGTCTTTTCCCCTTCATCTTTCTCTTTCCTGTCTGTCTCTGTGTGTGTATGGACGTGAGAGCTGTTGAGCACATAATAGGTCTCCTCACAGCTCCACTTCCGAAGAGTGGTCATATGAAACGTCCATTTCCAGGTCATTCATTCACAGCGGTCCCCGATGAGCACGGCCGAGCCCGCTGAAGACTGTCAAAGGATCGCTCCCATGAGGGGGCCGTGTGCCACGTGAGAGGAAAATATGGCTTAGCATGCTAATCGTGATTTTCTTAACAAAAACAAACAAACATTAAAACACACTTAAAGATATTTAGGTACAGCATCACAAATAGTCACAGATGACCTTTCGTAAGCAAACAACACAAAGTAAAACCTAATATTATTATAATTTTAAATATTTGTTTTCTATTTCAATGTATATTAAAACGTTTTTTTAAACATGATTTATTCCTGTGATGCAAAGCTGAATTTTCAGCATCATTACTCTAGTCTTCACATGATCCTTTTTGTTTCTGATTTGGTGCTTATCAATGTTGAAAACAGTTATTTTTTTCAAATATTTTTTGGAAACTTTTTTGATACTTTTTTTGTATATAATGTTTAAAGGAATTAATTAAAATATTAAATTTATAAATATTAAAATATATATATTTACAGTGATTTTAATCAATTGAAACAATTTAAGCATAATCTAAGCATTTGCTGAATAAAAGTATTCTTTGGGGAAAAAAAACATATTGACAAAATCATCATAAACAAGTCCTGATATCATATGCAGTGTTGCTTCTCAAGTAAATCTGTCTTGTTTTATGGACTTTTAGATATTTTAACAGGGAAAACAAGTAAAAAAAAAAGAAGTAACTTTGCAGTGCTAAAGTGTTTTTTGCATGTTGACATGCAGTTGCTGGGGTGTCTATAATATTCCCAACTCTATATATAGTTTCCACCTGTTTTATCAGCTGGAATTCTTTGATCAATAGTAAACAACAGAGTTGTTCAGAAATGCAGTCGTAATAGAAGAAAAACTCACGTATGAAGTTCGTAACGCAACAATTGATAACTACCATAATCAAGACCTCACACAAGACTTTTTTACATTGCATGGGAATGCTTTGTGAATAATCCGGCAGGCATTATCTGTCCAATTAGCCGTATGTTCTTAAAGGTGGTCAGCGCCGGGGTGGTCAGACATTGATTTGTGAGAGGAACTTGGAAAACAGAAGTGCACTAAACACCTCAGCGTGTAATGTATGATCAGGCACAACCCAGTAATATACTGTAGATGTGACTTTTCCATGTAATCGCTGCCACTGAACAAGCCTGCTGACAGCAAAAGAAGTGCCTGCCACCCTCGCAGCCACCCATTCACTGTCTTTCAGCAATACACACCCGTGCCAGATGGAGTCATGGCCCCTGGCACTCGCCTTTAAACCAGCTCAATATAGATGCCATTGCAGGACTTTCAGCGACACCGTCAGCAAAACAGTGATTGCGACTCAATTAGAGCTACATGTGCTCAAGTGGCCTCTGGCAAAGGCGCTTCAACCCGGCCCATAATGAAAACCCAAGTATGAGCTTGCATGTCTCTAAACCAGAGCGCAGCATGTGGTTCTGCCTTTGGTTTGATTACAAGCAGAGGCAGCTGGCTTCGTCTACGCTGTCCGTGACATTCCACCTCCAGTCGGTCTCTGGCTCCACCGTCTCCGGAAAGAGTCGAGAAAACGTTGAGACAACTGATGGATTTGCTGATTCAATTGTTCGGCCTCTTTCTGTGTTTGGACTGGGGGGAAATTGTACCCTTTGCCACCCACAAGCACTCAATAAGGCCCTATCCAGTTAAACTGCCAAAGTGAGACATCTGGACAAAAAGACTTTTTTTGGAGATGCGGAATAACACTGGATGTGGATGGGATGAGCCCATTGGAGCCGTCCTCCTGGGAGTAGGAGTGGCAGTGTCGTCGCTCGAAGCTGTTGAAAGGTGCACAATACAACAGGATATCATATTGTCCTGTTTGACAAATGGATCTGCAGTGGTGACTGGGGCAACAGCGGCGTGGAGGAAGTTCAACATAAAGCACTACAGGTTCTTAATTACTTCCCCAAAATGGTAATCAGATCACTTTGATGGGAATATTAATCTTTTAGACCCCTACAAACCTACTAAATACAAATAATACATGCAATATTAATGCACTACTGACTGAAAACAATAACACAACAACAACAAAATCACATAAAACAAACTGACTGAAAGAAAAAACTGCAATGTACCTGATATTAAGTCTCCTCGTGTCTAAATTGGGGCTAAAATAAGCCATGCTAACTCAGGAATATTTCATAATTTCAAACTAGGTTTTTTTGTGGATTGTTTGTGGTTTAAGATCCAGTTTAGTACTTTCAAAATATTACATATTAGCCTAAGATTCAATATTTTTAATGAATATTATAGCATCTAATACAATTTGTTGGTCACACTTTATTAGGGTCCAATTCTCACTATTAACTGTTAACTACAACTTTTGCCTCAACAAACTCCTAATTACAGCTCATTATTAACAGTTAGTAAGGTAGTTGTTAAGTTTAGGTATTGGGTATGATTCGGGATGTAGAATATCATGCAGAATAAAGCATTAATATGTGCTTTATAAGTCAGTATCCTAGTAACATGCATGCTAATACGCAACTAGTCAATAGTGAGAATTGTACCATAAACTAAAATGTTACCAATTTGTTTTGTCAATTTTTTATCAATGTCATACTAAAGTCAGTAAAAGTGCAGACATTTACAAGCAGACCAATGCAAACAAATAAAACAAAATAAAAATAGCTGAAGTTAGCAAAAAATTGCTTTTGGACTATACTGCTCAACAATGGTGACAAACATATGCAACTGAAATATTACAGTGAAATGTAAACCCTACAATTAACTACGAATATACAAATAACTACGAATTTATAGTCGTACCGAATAATCAGATCATTCCAATTTGAGCTCATTGGATAAACAGCAGTTCCACAATACATAACTGATTATTTGTTTCACTTTATACTGTAGTTGTAAACTTGCAGAGTTTCGATGACAACAGACGTTCTTTGTAGTGGTTATCTTTTGTAGTCTTTCAAGACTAGACTGAGAAATTACTTCTTTAACAAAACCTTTGACGTGAAATATGACTGAATATAGCTGTATAAAGAGCTGAGCAATGGCTGGCAGACGTTTTTATTGGACCATTGCTGACAGATCTTACACTTTCACAGCATGATTTGTGAGATACTAGTGTACATAAACACCCCTGAACTGTTGCTCCTCATGGGCTGTTGATCAAGGGCTTTTAAAACTGCTAACCACAAGGAGGAAAGAACAAGATGGATGCCCACTCCCGAGGACCTCAAATGCTTTGCAAACAAACACTGCCAGTGTTTGTTTGTAGACAGACACACTTGGCCCTTAATGTGCTCTGGATATAATCAAACAGGAAACAGATTCTCATCACAATAACTGTCCTGAATCATGTGGCACAGCTCATGAGACACATGGGCTGTATTCAAAATGGCCCCCATACCCCCATTCACTATTCCCTATTACTCCACTATTATAGTCCACTGAATAAGTGAATTAAAACAAGTGAGCGAATTTGGAAACATGATCTTCTGGTGAGATGTGGGAATTCATTTGGTGTGACGTTCACAGTGAATGGCAATTCTCTAGTGGCTAGACGTTGAATGTACTTCGGTTGTACACTCGTTATTGAGGTGCATTATGGGATTGAATGAGTGCACTTGATAATGTCCACTTTAGAATCAGACGCTACCACAAATGTCTGTCCTCTCAAATAGTGCCCTATATAGGGGGAGATTTCAGACACAGCCATTGTGTGTTGCACCAATAAACTTAGTCACCATGAAATCAAAATGGACAGGTCTTGTTTTTTATGGAATATTGCAGTATTTATTATACTGTAAATGTTTTATCATTTTTTTAATGTGTTTACTGGTTTGAGGGCGGGATAACCTGTCACTCAAATCAGGTCACAGTGATAGCAAACGAAAACAGTCCAATGATCCAATCAATTCCCAATGGACTAAATCAAGTCCCGCCCTACATTCTTTCTTGTTCAAGAAGTTCACTTACACTCAAGTCCCTTTCACACAGAGATTCCAGCAAATACACTGATAATCGTTTGATTTTGGTTCATTCACACTGCCAGTGATTTTATGGAATCTTGTGTGTCCATTCACACACATCCCATCAAGATGTCGTAAAGACACGTGACATCAGGATATGACCCGTGATGTCTCCACAGCGTCTTAAGTTTGCTTATGATCTGTGATTTCTCTCTCTCTTGAGAAACCACACTCCTGCATTTTAGATTTAATCCTAAACTAGCGTATCACATACCGTTTTACTAAGCTGGCGAACGATCTCAGTTTCAGCATCATTACTACGACACATCCCATTTGGCATTGATCCTGCTTTTTGTTCACACAGGGCGCAGTGTTACTAGGTCCCCATGCCGGGATTGATCCCAGGATCTATCTAGTAAGTGTTTGCGTTCACACAGAAGGCACTCTAGCAATTCTATGGCAATTTTCTGGGGTCAACGCTCTGTGTGAAAGGGGTTCAGATAGGCAATACTCACAATAGGGAAAAAAAGACTATCACAACTTCAGTTTCATGCTGACTTTAAGCACCATGACATAAAAACATAAACAAACAATACATTGCAAACTATGAACAACACATGATACTAGGACAATATGTATTTCTCCTAAAAGAATCCTTCAGGTGTGTTTGATCTCATGTAATTATTTTTGAATATTTTGAAGAAAATGTCAATCTTCCCCTCACAAGCCACGTTCATAAAGCAGCAAAAAACGATTTGCTTATCCGTTACATTCACTCACAGTTCGGTTATTTACGAGAGTGACAACAGCATTCAATAACTGAACTCATTCACTAAATGTTAAGGACTCCTCCTGTGTAAACAGTAGCCTACTGGACAACGTTGACGCCACTTTGCGCTGCACGCGCACGTCTCGTGTGTGTTGCGTGTTTTAAAGTGTTGTTAAATTGAAGTAACTCACAGAGACGGAGATGAGATGTGTGCCATCTAAAAAGTATTCTTTCCCATCTAAGGAATTCGTTCCAGATTCGTTTCAGTCGCCGTATTTGCTCGAGTCCCGCCATGTGTTCTGCGCATGTCACGCTCAGCTTCCACTCAGTGACGCTGCTGCCAGTTGATCTGATCGATTAAACTCGTTTTTAGGTAAGATGTTGCAGTGTTATGGACATCGTGGGGCTCGGGAGCAACTCCTGTAAAAGAATTCCCATGGGGATAAAAGCATACCATCCCACATTTATATTCTGTCGAATATCCTTTTGGAAATATGTCCTAGCCTATTACAAAAATGGGGCACAAATGTCCGTTTAATTTTAGGTCATAAATACACATATTGTAAACAAATGCTGTAGCCCTAATATTTCCGCTCCTTTGACTTTTGTATTATGATGTGGTTTTGTTGAACTTTTTTCGTGCTCCTTTGACTTCATTTTGCTTCACGCTATTTGGCTGTTCAAACTGTCAAAATAAGTTCTCTTCCTTTCTGAACTGAAAATCCCACATCAAATCACATCAGAACAGAGAAAACGCATGCTTAGAGCCAAAAGTTGTCTTTATTTGACAAGCTAATGGTTTCAGGGTGAACAATTCTGTTTTTTGTTTCACATTTTTTAGTGAATTTCTACTATGTGAATTTGAACGATGAGACCTGATGGACCAAGAATATGAAGTAATGTTCTGGCCTGGGTTAATTTCAACTTACTGGTTATGGACAGCATATGTGGCATGCTGTCAATTATAAAAAAAAAATCTGACATGTCCCCAGTGTAAATGGACTAACCTAGCATAAATAAATTGGAGTTTTGTGGCATTTAGTCCATCTATTATTTTTGAGGTTATCAGAAATAAAAACTGGGCTCACCAATCAATTTAATGGGGTATTTAAGAAATAAACACTGGCTTCAGCCTATCTCAGGTTTCTCTTGAGTAAAATATGGTCATGATTCAATTATTGAAAATTTGATTATGGCTGTGTAATCTCTATTTTGGCTTATTAAAATACATGGATTTCAAACCTGATCCTTTGATTTAGATTACCTGATCTCTATTCGCAGATGCATAACATCACTTACTGTCATCTGTGTTTGAAAATTATTTATGCTGTGCGCTGAATAAAAACAGGGTACAAATAAATCGTAATGTTCACCACTCATCAAGTGCAACAAAGTCAAATCTTCGTCAAAAAAGCAAGAGTGCAGGCAAACTGATGGAGCAACATTCAATACATAAAGAAATATTGAATAAATAAATAAATAATGGACAATGCAAGTCTGAGCTTGGAGTACGTTCTGACCAGCTGACCAAACCTGGAGCAGTCCATTAAAAGCAAAGAAGACAAATAAATCGATTTCTGTGAGTCACATATCATCATACTGCTGTTTATCAGTTGTGTTTGGACACATATGCGGGGGACGTCTTTTCACACACTGATGATTCACAAACATAAATTGAGATAATATCGGCTCACATTTAATGTTTCCTGCTGTGGTCAATCTAATGATGGCAGATCTCAGAAATCTTCCCAATAACATATTGCCTGCTAATTAATAAAATGTACACGTTAGTCATAATAGGTACACAACTTTCTTTAAGGCACTAAATGTAGCCATTTGATGGGTTCAACTTTACAGCTCTATAAACAAACAATATTTCACTGAAGAATTCATGTAGGCTAAGTGCTTTAAAACTAAAACTTAAAAGCTTGACATTTTTGCCTTTAAATCCATCAAATTATGGATTTATGGATTATATCCATCCAATCTTTGGATATAATCATGTGACGAATAACGCTCAAAGCTTCAAATGGCTTCAAAACCACATTATGTTTTATTTTGTATTTTGTTATTGTTATTTTCTGTAAAGGCCTATTCACACCAAAGACAATAACTATAATGATAGTGATAAAGATATAGTTGTAAAAAGTAATTTGTGTCTTCTCTAAACAACTTGTCTCCTCAAAAAAACGGAGAGAAAATAATCGATAGTACAAAAACAAAAACGCAAATATTACAAAAAGTGACATTAAAATACCCTGAGCCAATTGACTTTTAACAGACACCCTCATGCGTGCGGATGGTTTGGGGGGGGGGGGGTAATTGAGAATGAATGGGGGAAAGTCACATGAGAGGAGGCAATGCCTCCATCGCGATATGATTGGTTTGTGCGATAAATCCTGTATGCATGCAGTGACCCTCTGACCAAACTTGAAGCGTCCAGTTCAAATGAAATATATTTCTGTAATGCACATGACATCCCTCAGCTGTTTACATGATCTGTCAGAGTGGATCTGTTGTGTTTGGACATTTGAAAGCCACATATGCGATATTTCCTTTTCACTGTGATCTTTTGCAAACATAAATTGAGATAACATCGCTGACATTTAATCATATTGAGATGATATCGCTCATATTTAATCTCGTTTGCCGAGATTCTTTCAAGAGCTTGCGGCCAGAACATTTGATATTCTCTGTTTGCGAGAAATCCGAATTCCTTGCTGGCAATGGTTTAAATACAGCAAAACCAACACTATCTCACGACCAATTCGTACGAATTCGTACGAGTGATTAAAAAGTGGCTAATTCGTACGAATTCGTACGACCTCACTCGTACGAATTCGTACGATTTGTCTAAACCCACGTGATGGGTAGGTTTAGGGGCGGGGTCAGGGATAGGTCATTCGTACGAATTCATACGAATTGTCCAAAACGTCAAATATGTAAGTTTTAGCCCAATTCGAATGAGCAAAACGAATTAGCCACCTTGTAGAATTCGTACGAATTCCCGTGAGATCGGGTTGGCAAAACCAAAGATCTGGTCAATCTAATGATGACAGATTGTCTCATAAATTCTCCCAATTGTAACATTTTTGTCTTCCAATGAGAAAATCCCCAACTGAATTATGACAGGTACACGACTTCTTGGAATTCCTGTCTGGCAGTGTGACGGGTTCTGTTTCGTGTTGTGGAGTAATGAGGGATTGTTTCACCAGGATGTGCTCCAGATATGAGGGACTGGCATTTTGCAGCCAGTGTGTTTGGATAAACTCTGAAACAATTATGACCCGTTTCTTGGCCTCTGTGCATGTGGTAGGTTTGGCCTGATTGAAATGATTTAAAAATCATAAGAAAAATGGCTTATGTCATAGTAGAGTAGAAAAAGAAAAGAATGGAAACTCTGAGTCTTTTACTGAAACTCAGGTGGACAGAATTCCAGTTTTAACAAGATCATAGTAAATATCTATCTATCTATCTATCTATCTATCTATCTATCTATCTATCTATCTATCTATCTATCTATCTATCTATCTATCTATCTATCTATCTATCTATCTGTCTGTCTGTCTGTCTGTCTGTCTGTCTGTCTGTCTGTCTGTCTGTCTGTCTGTCTGTCCGTCCTTCCGTCTGTCCGTCCGTCCGTCCGTCCGTCCGTCCGTCCGTTTTTATATATATATATATATATATAAAAAAAACATTTATTACAGATTTCAGCATTTGAAGATTTAAGGTTGAATATATTTTTAGCCACTCTGTTTACAACAAATATATATATATATATATATATATATATATATATATATATATATATATATAAAATTAAAAAAGTGGTATTAATATGTGTTGCATATGGGTATGCATTTTTTAAGAATCTGTTTTTTAAATCTAAAATGGTCAGTCAAAATACATCTTGAATTTATCTGTGAATATAACTTTTATATCTTTGTGATTTCAGCCACATATGTTAAGTCAGTGTAGAAAATGAAAGAGTTTATGAACAAAAATGTAAAAATAGCACACATTGAGCTGCAGCTCTCATGCAAGCGAAGTACACCCGAACCAAGCTTGCAAAATTTTCCAAAGGGCAAAAAGTGAAAAAAGTAAAACAAAATCACAGCTGACACAAAGAAAGTGAATTTTCCCAGTATAAGCTGGGGTCTCATCTGCCACCCCAGTGTCTGTGTGGCCTTGACTTTCATTATTCCACATCTGATGTCCAGGAAAGTGTGCCACATGCTACCTCGGGCACACCACCAGGGCCCTCCATCCGTCAACACGACACTGAAGCCTGTTGGCACATGCACAGTCACACAGAGGGCCAACGCTAACAACTGTGTTGGATTACGATGACATATTTGTCTCGGAGGAGAGAGCCGCTTTGGGCCGCAGTCATCACTATGAACCAATTAGCAGATTATGGCTGCTGCTCTGTGCGAGTGGGTGGCCGACTGTTACGAACTTTGATTCTCTTCAGCTTTGGTGTTCAAAAAAGAGCTTTGGTCAGCATTAGATTTCAACTCGGATTTGAGGTTCAGTGACCATAAAGGGACTTTTCAAAGAATTTCTACCTTTTTATGAATCCGAGCTAATAGATAGCTGCAGCGAAGAACAATGCTTACCTATTGGTCCCAAAAGCCCACCCAATGCTTAAGACACAAGTCATTATTTAGAATTCAAAACACATGTGAAATATAATACGAACGCCTGGACAGCATGACTTGGTTGACCATGAGCTGAAAAGCTAGTATTTCATAATTATTACAGGTTGTGCCTCTAGACTGTCCAAAAAAAAATGGAGAAAATGATTTATTATGGGCTGCAACATCAGACGCTATAGGTCCTTTAACGGTCCATAAAAATAAACCGCTCAGAATGATTTTCACTAGCCCTAGATCACTATGACCAATCGTTTTTTAGGATAACATTTGATCCGTTTAAAATAGAAAATCAAAAAGAAATATGTAAGCATAATTTTGATGTTTTAAGGAATGAATGTGGAAAGTCCCTGTTATTTCAACACTTCCAATGAAAGCAATCAAATCGTTCAGCTGATGCAAGAAGTAAAGCGCAATGTTTGTAGAGCTGCCATTATGCAACTCTATTAGATATCTAGAGATATTTCTTCCAATTTTTCTTTTTATCATAATCATCACAATTTCACACACTCCAAGAAATTGAATTTTAGCGGTGACCCTTGACATGTGGATTCTAATGCAAAGGTGTTACTGAACATTTTGGGGAGGAAGGACTGGGGGGGGGGGGGTAAAAATTCTGGCTAAAATATATGACTGAACAAACTACTCACATTTAACCTTTATTTATGTGAAATGAACCTTCATACATACAATAGCTTGATTTATGCCATGAGGTTTACTTTATAAAGCCTGTGATTTACAGCTCTGATGAAGTGTGAAAAATTAACAAACCAAACATTGCAGATGCATTTTTAGTTTTAGTTTGCATTTTGCTTCGGTGTTGAAGCACACTGTCATATTAGAAGTCGGAGATGTACAACATCAAGTCGTCTTATAAGTCGAGCATTATATGAGCCGCTCCAGCTTTGCTCGTGGTTTGTCATGTTAATGGCCTTAGACATTTTATATTCTTTCGCCTACTCGTAACCTGTCTGCCAGAAACACAGGACCCAGTCTTCACGTTTTATTGACATGTTAGACTTATGGCCGTTAAGCTAATCGTGAAACGGCCATTGAGAAGAAAGGGAAAATGCATGTACGCTGCTTATTTTCAACATAAAGAGCCTTAAGTGTCTTAGCTAATAAATGTCATCACAAATAACGTCATAGAAATACAAAACGTATAAAACCACTGAGACTTAATCACAGAATGCTGATAGCTTCGTAAATGGCGTATGAGAAGGTAAAATACAGTAATTAGAAAATGTAACTAAGCAAGCTGACATTTACCTCATGATACCTTAGAGGGTTGGTTCACCCAAAATTTAAAATTCACCATTTACAATTTCACTTTTCTATCATTCTGTCTTTTAATTCTGCCATTAATTACTCGTTACAAACCCGTAAGACTTTTGTTCATCTTAGGAACAGAACTGAAGATATTTTTGATAAACTCGGAGACATCTCTGTCCCTCAATCTAACTACCACTTTGACACTTCAAAAATATGAATTCAGTAGTTCAGTCCAAATTCTGAAGTTCTGAAGAGACACGGTCACTTTATATGAAGAACAGGTTGAATTTAGGCTTTTATTCACATATAAACATTCATCATATCACACACCAGTTTTGGTAAACGGAAGCTAAAGCATACTTACTTGGCATGCAAGAACCAATGAGGTTAATTCTCGTGTTACACAGCACGTTTGAGCTTCTGTTTATGTTTGCTGATCAATGTTTAAATATGAATAAAAGCCTAAATTGAATCTGTTCATCATATAAAGCGAATGTGTCTCTTCAGAAAATTTTGACTAAACTGCTCGATTCATATGGATTAATGATCTTTTTATGAACTTTTTGAAGCCTTAAAGTGGTTGCGTAGCTGTCAATGGAGAGTACAGAACTGGCTCATATTTCATCAAAGAACACTTCATTTGTGTTTTGAAGATGAATAAAAGTCTTATGGTTTTGGATCGACATGAGGGTGAGTAATTAATGAGAGAAATTTATTTTGGGTCGAAATATCCCTTTAACAAAGTCTTTGCTAACACAATAAATCACTTTTATACATCAATCCATCACAGTATCAAGCAAAGTCCCTCACTCGAGACGTTTTACTCGGCGGCCATCTTTGAAACGCCTCTCGGGCAGCTCTTTCAGCCATGTAAGTTCAGCTCTGGTCTTTTTGAATGGGGAAATATAAAATTCTCCTAAGCTGTTCACCAAGCTTACGATTTAATTTCATATTTGAAATCACCAATGAAATCTGACAACAACTGTATCTTATATTATTCGTTTCTAAACACAAACCATGCCATTGTGTCTTCTCAAGTGTCACCTCAGGCTGTATTAGAGAAAACAGATATCATTCACATCAGAAGCTGTTCGGTTCAGAGCTGAAAATATGAGAGCAGCCAAATGCTTGTAATACAAAATACATTCTTTAATCTGTTTAAATCACTGTAAATACACAATGAGACATAACATCACTGTTACAACAGGAACAAAGTTTAAGGACTAACCCAGGAAATCAGACATTAAACAAATACACAACATGAGCTCTGTGAAGAAACGTGTTTTGAAAATAATTTAATAGAAATAGTTCTGAGTGGGGATTTTCATATCTGCGGTGTAAAACAGAGCTTGAGGAAATTATCTCACACCATGCTATGACAAACAGTAAGTTAAAAGTAAAAAGTGTTTAATGTCTCTTTATGCTACTTTATTTTCCCATCTGTTCCTTTTTACCAATATATACATGATATACAACTGCTTCTTAAATACATTTTGACAATTTTGCATTTTATTTACAATATAAGAGCTTATTAGATTTTAATTATTATTCTTTTTATTCTAGCTAAAATGTGGTGTGGAATTTTACAAACCAAAAGTACGGACTATGATTCCTGATGCCATAATCATAAAAGCATCTGCACATTCACTGTACAGCACTCAAACTGTAAACAACTTCCCTTGATAATCAGAACCGATTTAGTATTTCTGACAGAATAAAAATGCTATCTATTGAGTAAATCTGAACTAATGATCATATTTTTCAGGCTAATGCATTACTAGTGTGTGGCTACCTTGACAATATGCTATTGTTCTTCTGTTTGGGTGTTACGTACACATTTCAGATCATTTTTTATACAAGAAAACTCAAAGTGCACTTTCAGAAGGGCAGATGCCTGAAATTTAGACAGAGACAACTAAAAATTAAAATTGCTCTCGACACAGTTATTAGCAATCGAGAAATCAAAGTCTGCAATAATGCAACCGAAAAACCTAGTTAATATTTTAGTGGTTATGCTGTGGAAAAAACTATCATATGTGCATGAAATATTTAGTGACTAAAAAACAATTAAACAAATCAGAGCATTGAAAATGATACTAAAATGACAGCGCAGGCATACCGAAATACGCCAGCGCTTGCATCAAACACATCAGTGATAAATATGGCTTGTAGATCAATAAACCTCCAGCAAGTATTCTTGAAAAGAAGCACGGAGTACGGCTACGTCTGAGCGTCCACCATATCGGCTCGTTCCCACCCTGTTCTGGCACACATTCATCTGTATCTCTCCCTTTATCACAGCTGAGTAAGTCCTGGAGAAAGGAGCCCTCGCCCACTCCTCCCCCAGAGGGACGCAGGGGCCCCAAGGTGCGGCTTGTTTTCCAGGGGCCTCCCGTCTCAGATCCTCTGGCACACGTGCAGCCTGGACCTGGAGAAGGAGGTGGCGTCTTTCCATACCTTGCAGGCAAGTCCTTTAGCGCAGTCGCAGCGCTGGAAGATCTCCAGGCTGTGGGAGCCTTTCTTGCGCTGCTTGGTGCAAACTTCGCCCTGCCGCAGCACGGGCTTGCAGATTTTGGTCCAGAAGTGGCGAGCGCAGCAGTAACCCTCCGAGCAGTCGGACGAGCGCAGGCAAGGGTCGCCCTCGTGACCTGCAGGTGAAGCGAGACGTCAGTGCCATTTCTGCAGCTCAAACAAGTGTGATAAGGTCATGCGCTGGGCTCGAAATATAGAATACTTCCCTGCTATATAGTATGCAAAAACAGAGTTTAGTACTCGAACAACAGTTGCCCAAATTACAACCATGGCCAGAACTTAAGGCGAGTTACTTGGTAAACCATATTTCCTGGATAAATGTTCTCTATATTCAATAAACAGTTGCAATGGGAAGAAGATAATTAGTTTTTTTCTATTATTGTCTATTTTTTAAATGGCTGTTTATGAAGATGGCTTTGCAGGGAAAATAAATATTAATTTAGCATTTTAGAAATAATTTCATTTTCTCATTTACATGAAATTTTATTTAGATTTTTCCTTTTTTTAAGAGCCCCAAAATATTATTGATTCACCCTTACGGTGTTCTTATGCTCTCTCTTTTTTTTTTTTTTTACCCATGGAACACAAAATGAGAATTTTTGAAGAATTTTGCAGTTGCTTGAAAATTATTTTGTTATTATTTTTTGGGTGAACTATTCATTTAAAACAGGGTTTCCCAAACTTCAGGCGGGTTATGATATGATTGATAAGATGAGTTGATTAAAAGCTAATAATTAATTCAATCATAATAAAATTAAAAAAGAAATGTAAATAAAAATAGAACTACCTAAAACAGATTTAAAAAATGTACCTGCATGACCATTAACTGATATCAGAGAACCGTGAATGTGTAATTAAATAATTGAAATATTAACAAAAATAAAGTAAATATTTTACAGTAGGTCAAAGGGGTTTAGCTGACAAAAAAGAAAGTATATCACATTTATATCAAACAAGGAAATAATGGCAAAAAGATTTCTAACAAGCAATAATTTTCTGCAAACAATGTTTTTACGAGTTCCACCCAGAGGAACTGTATGGAATATAATATTAGACTGGAAATGTTCACTTTCAAAGTAATAGCCTAGCGAATGTTATTTGAACTTCCCTAACTAATCCCTAAAAATGCTACAGTTTATGACATTAGAGTGGACATGAAATGAAAGTTCACTGTCCTCCATTCGTCCATTTATATATATATATATATATATATATATATTTTTTTTTTTTTTTTTTTTTTTTTTTTTACCTCGGAATGTTTAATTAAAATGTTCACGTAAACCCTGCTCCTTTCTTACAATCTAACAAACTTGCATTCAGATCTGTCTCCATCCAATCAACAACCACTATTTTTTTTTCCGATGAATGTATGTCACAATACACAAGAAAATATATGTCGCTATTTCCTTTACATCACGACTAAGTATTATCCCTCCCTCAGTCAATAGAGTAGCACAGGTATGACGTCACTTTCTAGGCCAATCGGCAGTTAGCATCACACTGGTTCCCATATTTCCCATACTTACATTTTTGTCCATCAAGATGATTATCACAGATGAACACAACTTTTATGATTTTTGAAGCTGAAATGCTGCTGACAGAAGTAAAAAGCTAAATGTAGGCTATAAACGAACTACACCACGGTCCCACGACTTCAACGTCACCATCACTACTTCCCACAACTCTTTCAGTTTTTAATCTAAAAACATTCTCCCAGAGTTAGTTTATAAGAGCACAATTATTTGAGAGTTTACCTTTTTGGCGTGATGACATTTAATCTCCTCGACAGCCTCTGTAGTCCCATTTAACCACTTGTTAGCAACCGCCTTTTTCAAGACACGTAACAGCTTAAAAAAATCAAGAGTGGGGTAATACTGATGTATTTTATGTCGTAGAATAAAACGTGGAAGTGTCTTGAGCTTGTGGTCACCACAGTCCTTTTTTCAGCCTTTTAACCAAAATCCCATTTAAAAAAATCATTGACTCCAGGACGATGGAACCGGAAGTGCTAAAATGCTAACTCGCTCCTGCGTTTTGGCCTACAAAGTGATGTCATACCTGCACCACTCTATGTCAGACCCAGTCGAAGGCGAATCTTACACACACTCGACCTTTCTGTCGCTCGTGCAAATATTCTCCACAATGTTCAAGTGAAATCAGAAAACAAAGAGCAACCAAATACGTCACTGCAACTGATATCTACTTACAAACAAATGCAAAGGAATTTTCCAATGGTTGTTCACTTGTCCAAAATTAGAAACAGAGCTGGTTAAAGTTGGCATGAAATGAAAGTTGCCATCGTCTTTTGTTTAGTCCATATTTAGTCCATAAATTATTCTAAGTGGCAGTCGATACAACATTTAGTGTGGCTCAGTCTAAATCTGGTATGGTTTAATTTCTGTTTGAGAGCGTGACTGAGCCGCCATGTTACTGAGGCGAGAATACAGAGGTGAGGAAACAGCATCGGGATCCTTCCCACACAGGCCTCCCGCTGTGGTTAAATCTTCAAGTTATACGAGCTGCATGTAGTTGTGGGCTGCCGTCCCCCTCAACACATGCATGTAACCACATCCAGTGAATCAACTCATTGCAGACATTGTTCATAAGTGAGTATGAATATGAAACACTCTCAGTCTCAGATGGCCATAGACCGCCCACAGTCTGATACGAACAGCACACAACACCAGACAGAAAAGCACATGCTTGAAATCATATGTAACTTCCTGAACTCAGGATACACAGTGAGTGTTTTTCAGGGGAAATGGATTACTGGAGAGTTTGTCAGAAAAAAAAAACATGGTTCTCCATTTGTGACATTGTCAGATTCTCACCTTTGAGAGAGATCTTAGGCTGAGCTTTGCCATTCTTCCTCCAGCCTTTGTCTTTGACAGGAAGCGTGTTGTGCTCCTCCATAGGCGATTTGTGCAAGCTCTCTGAGATGGGGATGCAGATATCTAAGGAATGACAGAAGAAATCCATTGTAAATTCCCCCAAATTGGTATAAAGACACTGGGAAATCAACAGAAGAACGTACAGTTGCTGCAGCGGTTTCCAGGGCAGCACATGTTGTCTCTATGGCAGCGCTTCTTTCTCCTGCGGCAGGTGAGGCAGCGGGACGGGGCGTGTTGGGGACTGTGGCAGTAAGTTCCCACCATGCACTCTTTATCACTGCTGCATGGAAACCCCTGAGAATGAGAAAGACAGATCAGGTCCACACCTTCTCCAACAAACCCTGTTTTCAACACTCATTAGTTTCGGTATTTAACAGAGTGAGCCTTTATACATTCCTTAGTGGGTATTAAGGGTGATGATTGTGTATATAGTCTGTCAAATTGATGTCTCTCAATAACAGGTCATGAACAGTGCTTGACATGGACACCCGCCACCCAACTTTATACATAATATATCATTTTTTTCAATTGTAGTGTTTCAAACAGGCATCTGAAATAATAAACTAAGTGCAATGTAGTGTTGTCAAAAATATTGATTTTTCAATACTGAAATATCTGAAATGCTTCTGATACTCATTTTCCACAGAATAGATACATGATACCAGCTAGGCTTTCTCACTCTCTCATCTCTCTGACAGCGAGCTACACAGAAACCCGCCTCCACTCACTCATTTCGTTTCATTTGCTCCAAAAGAAAATTGTTGTCTTGAACAAACACAGGGTTTGAATTTCGGCGTGGGATTGCATGTATTGCGCATGATTTTACTCATTCCCGCAGATTTTGTGCTCACACCCAAAGTGCAGCACATAAAGCCCCCTCTCAGTAGTAAAATGAGTTATTTTTCGCTACTTATTGCACTTAAACAGTCAAATACACACAAAATAATGTCAAAATGCCAGTCTTGGTGACTATTTACATAAACACAGTCAGTTATGTTAAGTGACCGTAAACAGTTGAGAGAGAAAATGCAGGTGTAACAGTATAATGGATCTGTGTGTCAGGTCTTAAAGTGACAGCAACCCAATAAACCTACTGCCAAATTATGAGATAATTTTAAAAATATCTATATGGCAATGTTTCCCTATGGTATCAATGTCAAAATTGTGGCCAGTGAAAATGCTGAGTGGTTATTAACTTTCATCTAAATTTCATCTAAAGCCCTATTCACACAGGATAAGTATTATCTGGTGACCTCTAGTCATTTGTAATAATTGCTGTGAGGTTGTGCCACACGAAATTCAGATGTGGGGGGGGGGGGGGGGGGGTAATTTCTAAATCACACGTGGTCCCTAGATAATACTAATCCCGTGCAAATAGGGCTTAAGTGTTGGGGGGACAATAAACATAACATTTCTCAATAGCAATTATATTATTTACAATACACATATTTTATTGATATTTTAGGGGGGGACAACCCTCAGATATGGGGGGGTTATGGCCATAGTGGCTGGTGAGCAATAACAGTTCATGTCAAGCCCTGGTCACAAACATTAAAATTAACAAGAAATAAATTGTAAATAAGAGGATAATGATGCCGTCAAATAGTCAGGAACAGAAAATATTAAAATGTTTTATATTTCATTATTCCAACTCTGGATCCCCAGTATCAACTATCCCTCCTCCCTGTCGCCAGCTATATTTTATTTTATGTGACAGCTGGAAATTATGGATGAAACTATATGCAAAACAACAAATTAAAACGAACAAACCCCGCGTCCGAATATGCCTAATTCCATGCTATATACAGTAGTAGGCGAAAAACAGTAGTAAGACGAGTAGCATATCTGAATTCACAGTATTCACGAAACAGTTAGCGAAAAGTATTATGATGGCCGAATACTTCCGGCGAGATTCTGTAAAGTACATTTGATGGACACAGAAACTAAAACAAGACAAACATTGTAACAAAATTACACTACTCTTAATACTGGAGTCCTTGGAGTTCATTTCCACTACAATCCATAATTGATTTGCAATATGACACCAGTTGTTTGTATGAATTGTATACTATACATGTATACATTGTTTGTAAATGAGTTTACAGAAATCTGTGGACATTATACATTTTGGATTAATTTCTCTGAAAAACAGAGACATTAGGATAATCAAAATATTATATATAATACATATATGTATATGAATGCTGAAGAGAATATCATAAACCAAACAACCAGAATGCAGCACATAAGCCATGATTTGTATGTGGAAAGTTGTAATGAAATTTGAATCATTTCATTAATAGTACATAACAGTACATTGATAAATTGTCTAATATGTGTTTTATATTAGCATACCTTTGAGTTATAATCAAGTTAGGCCAGGCTAAACTGGTTTGAATTGGTCTAGGTGCCCCAAATCCCTCCAAAATCAGCAAAACAGACCCGGCTCCTTATCATAAGGCTAAATGACCTTAATATAAGATAAAACGGTTGAGACTGAGACCTTGACAATACATTTCACAAATCACAAACTCATGAAAAGAAACCAGCCAGTGAAGAAATGCTTCACCCATACATCACCCATAACAATCTTCGGTTTAGCGTCAAATGCAAAACATGTGGTCTGATGGGGGGGGAGGGGAATATCTCATATCTAATAACAAAATAAATGATTCTGTTTTGTAGATCGACAAACCTCAGGGCAACCTTCCTTTCTTATGCAAGTAACAGAATTGGTAACATTGAAAACACATGATGAAACCCAGCCAAACCACCAACAATACATTCACGAGAGGAATGAGGAACGAATGAAGCCCATTAAATGTTTAAATACTAAAAAGTTACTGACTTCAAAATTCAGTATTCATTCGCTGCATCATTAGAAAGTTATTGAGTGCATTGCATTAGTGGATGAATGAATGTAGTAAACACCCCCTTATTCAGTTCAGTTGCATTATGTGCTTAGATGTTAAACAATCTCAGATTTCCGGCTAAATCATGTCAACTTGAAGATACGAAGTGGATGAGACAAATTTTTATTCCGAAGCTGCAAGACTCACCCGCATCTCATACCCTTCTCTCCATAGCATCCCATAAACCACCAGAGCCAATGTAGACACATAGACGTGTCTGCACATAATCTGGCAACGTCATCACATCAGGATTTTAATGACCCGGCCAGTGCTTGGATACGAGTCGTTGATCCTCATCCCTCATTGATTCCACAGTCTGTTTTTATTCCTCCCATACGTTCATGTGTGAGATAAGTGACGAGATGATAAGCTCAGAGACAGACAGCGATGAGGGATGCCCACTGGCCCCTGTGTCACCGCTCGCATACTAGCAAAAAAAAAAGTGAACTTTGAAGACTAAACGTGCCATGCCTTTGAAAATCATCTCCCTATCTGTATTCTCCCTCATGCCTTCAAAAACGATGCCACGTCTTATCTAGCAACCGATTAGCATGCATTACTTTAGCAGGCAGATTTGTAAACTGGCTGAAAAGTTTTGCAGTCTATTTTTTAGTTTAAAAAACAGTATTTATATCAGTGCTGTTAAATCAATCGATTAATTACACGATATATATAATCAGATAGATAGATGGAAATACTGTAATATTCGTGGTTTACACTTAAAAAGTAAATAAGAAAATAAAATAGCTTAACTTTAAAAAAATTAAATAATAAACTTGATTTCAAATATATATATATATATATATATATATATATATATATATATATGTATATATATATATGATTTATATAATATGTATAATTATATACATATATAATATTAATTTATACATAATTTATATTTGATGTCATATATATGCATATATTTCTAAATATATAAACAATTTTACATTTTTATTATATATTATAAATGACATTTTTTATATCATTCGAATGAGATATGCATGCATGTATGTGCATATATATACAAAAATGTAATTTATGTTATTCGAATTATATATGTATGTGTATATATTTTGTACACAGTATATAATTAAAAAAATAAATAGGAAAATATAAGAAAATGATTTTTTTTAAACTGCAACAAATCCCTTATCAGCTAGCTTTGAGCCTAAAGTAAATATTGTACACAATATTTACAAAAGAATCATCTTCATCTATACTATAGGAATGCAAGACTTCCTTTGAACCCGCATCTAACTTCATATACACAACAGACTATGAGATCGTTTCCACACATAAAATCCATGTATCACCCACATGTAGGGGGCTCTAGGGCTCCGGGGCCCAGCTTAACTTGACCTTGCAAAAGCAAAGCTGACATCTGACACCATGAATGGTGTTAGTGAATTGAGAGGGTTTTCAAGAGTAAAATAAACTATGTCACTGAACAAACAAACCTTATCCACCCTCAAAGGGCATGGCCCTATGTGTATCAGATTGCACAGGAAATCAAGTTGAAGTCTAATCTCACCAGCACTCAAAACATATCTGTAGCAACCCTTAAAGGCCATCCTAAGCTGGTTTAAGTCTGTCTACCAGCCTGGCCAAGCTGGTCTTTAGCTGGGCTAGCTTGACTCACAACCAGGTGAAGCTGGTGTTTAGCAGGGCAGCTTTTTAGTAATATATTTTTCAATTAGCATAGCTAACTGGATGCTAACCGTCACATCCATGGAATTCTGGGAATGCTACAGAAATGCGACATCATGCCTTGGCAAATGAAATCGTGGTTCAGAAACTCATGGTCATTATACCTTCTAGGCTATCTAGGTCCTCAAAGAATGTAAAATCCAGATGATTAGCCTGGTTAGCGCTAAAAAGCCGCCACACCTTTGCCTGTTTTATTTCACTCTCTCAGCTCGTTAGCGTCACTAAACAGTCACTTAACCTCAGAGGGAGCAGGAGAGGGCGACCCACTTCGCCTCTTTACAAGCCAGCCCAAACAATCCCCCGCCCCGCTCCTACTCGTTAACGGAACCTCAGTGTCAAATTAAATAAAAGGAAAAGCTAAAAGTCCCAAAGCTGCGGCACTGATGTGAAACAGCTCTCGTGTTCATGCAGAATACTAGCCTCTTCCCCTCTAGTCGAGAGGTTAATGTGGTGAACAAGTTCTGCCAATCCCAATATCCCTCTTTTTGGGTTACCCACAACTGGAAACCACCATTAACCCCCTTTGTAAATTTACTCTTAACCGTCTTAATTGAGCGACTTCGGTTTGTTGGTGATTTGTGGACAACATCAAGCCAACATCTGACATGAGTTTCATTAGACACATTTTAATTAAGTTGTTGCTACTAATAAAACTCTTCCATAATGGCTATAGGCCAGCTTTACTTATAGCACGAAACAGCGAACCGATTTCGGCTTGTCTCCGTTAGATGTATGAAACTGGGTGGCCTTTTCTTTTGCCTGCCTAATTTGCAGCACTTGGGAGTATGCCAGTGTGGGAGATTTATTGGGAGCTTGTGTTATAATCTTCACCATATCCTTGAGCGTTAGAGAGTTAGAGGACTTGAGAGGAAACATTTCAGCAGCTGTGTAATGACATATAAAAATGTAAAGCATTCTTTAGACAGCTCGCCCAGATGGGAGAGAAAAATGTAGGAAAAGTGACTACTAGGACATCATGGCAAATTAAATTCAGGCACAATTCTGAGTGCCATCATTAAATCTTTTAGAGATATTCCGTCACTATATTAGTCATCTGCAGAACTTATATGGCTAATTCCCTATTTTTCTACATGTCATTTAAATTGTAGTTCTTAACTTAAAAGGTAGGGTAGGCAATTTTTGGAGCGGCTAACAATAGCAAGTTAGCTTTGAAAGCATAAAATCCCACCCTCATAGCCTCCCACGTCACTAGAGACGGCATTAAAATATCTCATGTCTCAAAGCAAATAACATTACAATAATAATGACCAAACAACTTAAAGAGCTCTGACCTGTACCACTTGACTGCTGCAGATTCATTTCGGCGTTGATAGTGTTGTCATTGAAACGCGTACATTTGAGTCACAAACCGCTCTGGATATAATGTCACGGAATCCATCTCTTCCAAATTACAGCAGGTATGGTGTAAACGCAGCATAAGCTGGTTGTTTTGGTTCAGGGGGAACTGTAAAAGGCGGCTGGTGTTTCAGTTGCGGTGCTCGGTGACTGATGTCTAACTCTGCCTTGCATGAAACGGGCTGATGATGTGTGATGTCTGGAAAAATTCTATCATAATGAACTAACTCTTCCCAGACTGTTAATTCACATGTATCAAACAGCTGACAAAATGTTTTTAATTTGTCAGTGCTTTTTCCAAATAAAATTCAATAAAAGGTTTGGGTGCGGCAGTCCAAAAGTTAATGAAACTTTGACAACGGCTTGTTTTGAGGATGCAGGCCTAGTTTTGTTGAATTTCATCCAAAGGGAGAATTAAAAAACAATAACTTTGATTGAGGAACTTGAAATTAGCATGCATCATCTTTGGTGTATCATATCATAACATGCATCATATGTTATCAAAGTAGCAATCAGAAAAATCAACAAAAATGCAGACAATGTCAATGGCTGATCATCATGATATGTTGTAACTGTACAAAAACAGGATGTCTATGCGAGGCTAATAGAGGCTAATACAATTTAAGAGGGCATTAGAAAATTCTCAAAGATACAATTGCAATCAAGAAAGTTGCAACTGCATCCACATGACGTTTCTTTAAAATCTGATATTAATTTTAAAACACTGTCACTGTGAACTCTTATACATGCAAATGGTGTGTAGGCCTACTCTGTGGTGATATGGTATGACAAGGTAGTTTCCTGTGCAACAAATGTAACCCTATGTTTACATAATTTACATACAACAAGAAGTTTCTTTGGCCCGGTTTACACTTGCTATTAAGATGCGTTTTGGGTGATCGGATCAGAAGTGGACTATAAATACAGGTGTAAATGGGGTCTAAAACGTTTTGAGCTTGTAGTCAAAAACGCATTCGAACGAATGTGATTGAATGACCTCCTACTCTCTGCCAACTGACCTAATGCATAAACATTATGTGAAGCGCACTTGCCAGATGGGATTTAAACTTTGTCTGCAAGAGTCCCAAGTTTGGTTATAAGACGAAAAATGCACCAAGCACAATGTTCTCTCACCATTCCTGATTTCTAACACATACTCACAGCGTTCAGCTGGTCTTGCGGCAGAGCAGAAACGAAAGCTGCGTTCATATGTAAATCACGTGAGCTTATTTTGTCCATTAGATCGAAAGATCTGAAAAAAAACCATACATTTACCCGCCCATAGAATCTCCCCCTGAAGAAATCAGGACAGAAGTGGTTGAAAGTGGACAAAAGAGACGGATTAAAACACCAGGTGTAAACTGGAATGTGTCTCCCTCGTCTACTTGTGATCTAATCGACCAAAACACATCTTAATACCAGGTGTAAACAGGGCCTTTGTTCCATAAAAATTAAGCTAATCAACATACACTACTAAAAATACACTACATGCAGAAAACAAACAGCTTAAAACCAGTCTAAATTGGTTTTGTTGCAGAAAATGAACAGCTTAACCCAGTCTAAATTGGTTTTGTATACACCCAAAGTCTTTGCTGGTGAAGCTGTTTTGGTTGGTTTTAGGGACCTTAAACCACCTTAGACTAGCAGAACAAGTTAAGCTGGCTTAAGCAGTTATTTCTTCAGCAGGGTATAACATTTATTTTAATTAAACCTACTACACAATTCTTTTAGATGTATAGGCACCCCAGAGTATAAAACGTTCTAGATCTGTCTTGCACCATCTGCAACTGGAAACTTCCAAATGAGACAACAGTCGCTCTGTTTGCAATCTACAAAGTTGTTAGCAATCTACATTTGGATAAGAAGCTAAATGTAGCATGATATTTAACTAATATTGGATTGTAGTGGTTTCCACATGTATGGCAGTGGTCTGATCATCCAGACCACCTGCGTTTATGCAGATGGTATATTTGAAAGCAATTGTTTAGATGAGGGTCTGGCAGGGAACTTGCATTCTGGAGATCTTCCCACTCCAAAGAGGATATGAGAGGGAGAAAAATCTCATCACCTCCTCTTTTTCTTCCAATAAATTGTGTCTGCTCTCAATTAAAACAACATCTGCATATTTATTGCTGATCTGAGAGACATAACCAAGACCAAAACCAAAGAGGATTTTCATCAGCAGTAATGAGAATTTATTCACTTAAAACAAGTAAATAAATCATGAGCTTGGTATGAATCCATAGCCTGGTTAAAACCAGACCATTCTCAGTTAACTGAGTTATGGTCTGGCAAAGCGTCATAGACAAATCATTTCCAGAGGGGCGTCACCAACGGACGTCGCGGGTAGACCTAAAACCAATCAGAGCGATGAAGGAGATGACGTATGCAGAGCAGCGGCCGGCGGAGAAACATCTCAGAGTGTTCTTTTTGTTCTTTTTGTTCTTTTTGACAAAAAGGAAACGTTCAAATCGCTTAAAACAGACGCGATAGCTGATTCGAACGAGTGATGTTCAACGGCGGCATCCATCTTTGTAATGTAGGCTACAAAATAATCTGCTTCAAAATCCCAGCGCTGTCGTCATCGTGTAAAGCCCGCCCCAACGTCTCTGATTGGTCCCTCGATTTCGACGGATTGGAAATGGGCTTGAATGAGCTCTTTGCCAGACTAATCTAAATTTGCCGGAAGTTGTCTGGGTTTTCCCAGGCTAATGAATCTAGGATTTACCAGCTAGAAATATAACGCTTTCGAAAGGATACTGACCATTCAACTGACCTACAATAAACCCTTTCTGATAACTGCACTTGTATAATATGCAAGTAATACTGTAGGCTACACTCCAGAAACAAATTCAATGAAATTTACGGTAAAAAAAAATGGCAGCTGGTTGCAAGAAATTTACCATAAAAAATAAGGTAGCAACATTTTAGGTTATTTCAACGAAAATGCATCAAATGTAAAGCAGCATGCAGGGAATTCTGTAAAACTGTAAATTTAACAGTATTTTACTGTAAAATTACATTAAATGTAAGGTTAGATTTATTACAGTTATTCACCCTATAAGGAACTTACTAACTTACTGTTAACAAATTAACAGGATTTTACTGTCTCATTTTTACAGTCTATTACTGTTAAAATCACGATCATGTTTTACAGTGTAGCCTACCTTAATCACTATCTAAAATAACAGAAATGTTTGAGCCTTGACAAATTGATTACCATATAAGCTATAGCCTAGATACTTGACGTGAGATCCTAATCTATGTAATTTACAATTTGTCAAACCATTGCTTTAATGAACAAAAATGCAAAACAAAAGATCAGAAAAAATGAATTCTACAGTGCAATGTAAAAAAAAGATCTCAGGTTTCATTAACCACAAAAGATTACAGCCACAGCATGTGCTGATATTCCGATTTCTGTGACTGCGATCAAACCATTGTCACGAGTATTTAGTAGGCTAAAGATTTATATATATATATATATATATATATATATATATATACCACAAGAAAATGACAAAAACTTGTTTCAAACGTATTTGATAAAATTCGGACAATCTGGTTGTGACTGCAGGAATTTGGGACAAAAGGTTTGTCCCTCAGACAAACTGTAGACAGTATAGGCTAACTGACAGAAATTCCTTTTAAAAAGATCAGCGAACAATTTGCTCACAAGTGACACGTGTGATTTCCTTATGCATTCAGTAAGTAATAATGCCTGAAGGGTTTTAGTTTTTTTTTCTTTTCTAATAAATGGATAGAGGTGTCGGGTTTACCTGAGCGGGGATGTTGCTTTTCTTCGGGATGTCGCTATATGAAGCGCTGGAGCGGTTAGTGGCGGCGATCTGGGGCTCCAGTGATTTGATGGAGTTCACCTGGGCTTTGCTCTCGGTCCCTTGAGTTTCTCCCATCCGCACAACCGCGATGATCAGTGTCAACATCCAACAGCTCCGACTCCGCGTAACGCTCAGCATCCTTTCACTCTTGTCTTACTCTGAATGAGAATGTGTTGGTTTCTTGAAGATAAGATGTTTCCTACTGCACTAGGTGCTTTGATCACCAAACTTTGGCTTAAAAAAGCATAAACTCCATTCTACAGTGTCCATCAAATAATCTGTCAGTGGGGGAAAAAACGTTATAAGATACTTAATAGGCTATTTTATAAAACCACATAGATGTGGATAAGCTTAAAGCATCGGGATGCTGTACCAAAAAAATTAAAAGAAAGTGGCAGCAGAGAGGAGGATTCCTGCTCGAGTGTTTGTGAAGCTGCCTGCCGTTTCATGATGTGGTGGGATACCTTCTTTTTTATAGGATGTGTTTCCTCCGCCCCCATTCTGTATTGACAAAAGATGACTGATCTGTGGTGCGCCCCTGTTCACACACACTCTGACTCACCGAGACCTCAGGAAACCATCGGAGCACATTTGCGTTGAGTTCAGTTATGGATGTTTAAAGACATTATGTTGAACGTGAAGCTATGTATGTAACCTAGTTCGACTAAGGCTATTTCATGGGATATTTCATCTATCTAAGTTGCAGCCTTAAATTAAGTACAATCAATTTGGATGTTTAAATCATTTAAACTTAAATTATTTTAAAAATTACTTAAAAATTAGCTGAATCTTGTATACCATAAAAAGTTGAAGATTGCTTAACTTATTTTGATTAGTTAAAGCAATGTAAAAACATATGTTGTCACTACTTCTGGATCATATTTTTTTTTACAGTGAATAAAAAGAGAATAATAAAAAATAATGTATCACTTTTTTGACATATTTGATTAAAAAAACAAAATGCAGTTTAGCAAACAATAATATTGATAAACTACAAACAGAATGTCAGTGTGAGTCCTTGCTTGAATTCGTTGCCATGTGAGCAGATCGAATCTGGGAGTTTCTCAGCTTAAAGCCAGGATTTTTAAGAACACTGTCTACAAAGGACAAGAAACGTATTTAAAGTTTTGGATAAAAACAAGATTCAAGATGATGATTTAAAACAGCTGACATGCAAATTGCAGTTTAGATGTGTATGCTTGAACCTTTAACTATGAATCAGCTGATCTTGGAGGTATAAATTACATGAGACAGACACATTAATAAATCAAATATGAAGGAGGAGCATAAAAGTAAGTGAACTGTAACATAGTAATATTGTAATGCAGTCATGCTTTATGAAGATGAAATCATAGGGATTGTGTTTTTGGCAGCTAACATATAGCACCGAAAACAAAACTTCACTGGTAAAAATGTAGCTGGAGGGGAAAATATGGGACATGAAAGTAAGGAACAGGTTCAAGGGAGAATAAGCAATGGAAAAATAAATAATCTTTCCAATGAGGTTGACGGAGAACTCTGGGTGGCGTTCTGAAATTATGTCATCGCCGCAGTGTTAATAAGCCAACCGAGCTTTGATCGCTGCGATGTAATGTTCTGACATTACAGTCCAAAGGCTTTATCGACACAAGCCATCTTGTGTAGAACAAACAGAGACAAACTCACAGCAGAGATCAGCTGTTGTTGTTTTCATTCAATTTTATTCAAATTTGGCAGCTCAGAAGTTCAAATGTCAGGCACCATATACGGGTGCCAACTTCTTCAGCTTGGTTAAATCCCGTATCGACTGGAACGATTCCAGTAGAAATAATGCCGCGAGAGGTATATTAAAGAAACATTACTCATCTGTTCTGTCAATGAAGTGTGTCTTATCACTCTAATCATATGCCCATATCTACTATGGCCTCTGCGTCAAAACTGAGGTCACATCTGCTTATTTTATTCCTTATTTTGCTTAACATAAACACACTGTAGGTCAAACATTTGCATGGCACTAAGAAACTTAACAGACTTTAACAAAGACTCCATTGAATTTTTTTAATTTGTTGATGTTCTTTGCAGTGTCCAAAATAGGCACAAATACAGCTATGGCATAACATACTACTACTACACTGCCCGGGCAATAAAAGAAAAGAAAAAATTAATGCTGTTTTAAAAATGGATTTAAATAGACAAAGGCTGAAGTCAATGACTGGATCATTATTGCAGTAATTATTATGTTTCTAGCATGTTATATGTCCAGTTCTTCTAACCCTAACTGATGGAGTGTGTATCTTTTTATTTCTTAAACAACCATGAAAACACATCATGGTCATATTCCAGGAGGACAATGTCAAGATTTATCCACTTAAATTGTGAAAGAATGGTTGGGAGGGAGCATGAAGAATCATTTTCACACATGAATGGCACTTCTGAGTCCAGACCTTAAATTCACTGAAAGTCTTCGGGATGTGCTGGAGGAGACTTTACAGAGTGCTGGACTCTTGCGTTGTCAATACAAGATCTTGACTAAAAATATATGCACATCTTGATGGAAATTAATGTTGTAATGTTAATTCCATCAAGAGATGATTTGACCACAAACAGCTGCATGTAGATAGGCAGTATCTCTGATAGCACACTTACATCGCAGAGACGTCTATTGTGCGTGCTTTCATCTGGAAGATGTGTTTTTTAGAGCGCTTGATGATCTGCAATACGTCTCTTAGACGTTTCCTGTCAGAAGTTATAGACACTTAGAAAATGTCTTTAAAACGGGAAAGTATGTAAAACTGCTCTTTTAAAGATGTTTATCAGATGTTTTTCAGATGAAGTGCTCTTTAAATATTGGAGACGTACGTGTTCTATCTGGGATACTTTTTTTTCTAAGATATTCCGTGCGATCCTTCTCAGTGAGCGTATACATATTGAGCACAACCACACAAGATGACAAATAAAACCTGAAATTCAGACTCAGGGCTGCCAAACAGTATGTCTTTACATTAATAAAACTCTGGCACATAAAAAGTGCAGCTTGTTTAAATGGAATTAAAATTGGAACAACAAAACAATTTGCTATCGCATTTACCCACTTCAACTGAAAAATGTTTCTAGGATTTTGAACCCTTTGAAAACCTTTGTCCCAAACCATTTTGTTTCCAGAATTTATTTTTCGACAAATGATGAAAAACAGGTGCACCCGTTTTCTTGCTTTATTTCTGTAAATCAATTACCCATAAAATTCTGAGAAGTCATGGCTTTCTAGATAAGTGAATACGCAAAAGAAGTGCTTTATCTGTTGCCAAGAGTAAAACAACAAGGGAAACTGAGGCCATGATTTGCATTCCGTAAACAAACGCATTCACATCTCAAACAGTCAAAGTTTTTCTTATTTTCAGCATTATTTTGGGCTGAGATTTACAGTTGAGAAAAAAAAAAAACTAAATAATAATAAAAAAATACTTTTATCTCCGATGATATAGAGTTTTACAGATGAGATTAACCAAAAATCAAATAAAAATAATGAAAAAATCTAAAGTGAAACAAACAAAGAAAATGAATTGCTCTCTTAGTTTACTGTTATTTGATTGCATAGCTAATGTTTTTCTACTGATAATTGATTTTGTCAGTATCACTGATTTGCAGTATTGTTATTTTGTTGTTGTTGCTGTTGTTGTTACATTATTTTGCATGTTTTAGAAAGTTCTGAATAAAATTTAAATCAGAGACAAACCTCTCAAACCTTCATCAGACTTGGTCAGCTGGTTCAGAGAGCTTGTTCCTCAAAATCCCTAAATTCCAGGAAGCTTTGGTGGTGGAATTTCTCATTGGAATAAAGGGTGCAGTCTCATCAGATAACCGCTCCTACAGTGTCCATTTTTTTCCGTAAGATGGATTGGGCCATTTCCCTGGAAGTCACAGAACGGTCGAAGCATGAATGCAGCTTCTTGACTTCTTAATGACTCAGATTTTTTCTAATTGATAACAGTGACCGTTTTTTTTTAGTGAAGCGTTAACCACATGAAGGGAAGCTGCTGGTAAATTACAGCCTTAAAGGCATAGTCTCTGACTCAAACCTAAGCAGCCTGATCTGGGTTAATTCGACGACGCCTCAGGCTTTGAAGATTCAATGAGACGTAAGTCACCTTTAAGAGCCAGATATTGAGAAATATTCGATGAGTTATCCCAAAAAAACTTGAATCCATAAAGTTGGTTTTATCCTAGAGTTACACATAGTTTGATTTCAGGGCTGCATATTTTAAAAGTGTGTTCTACATTTACATCCCCTGAAGAAGCTTTTCCCATGTATACTACCATTCAAAGGTTTGTGTTTGGTAAGATGTTTCATGTTTTTAAAAGAAGTCTCACACAGAAACATTTCTTCTTATCAATGTTGAAAGAGTTGGGCTGTTTATATTTTTTGGAATCTTTAATACATTTCTTACTCAGAAATGTTTGATGAACAGAAAGTTCAAAAGAAAAGCATATATTTGAAATAGAAATCTTTCTAACATTATAAATACCTCTTTTGATCAATTTAATTGCTGAAAAAAAGTATTAAAGGTAGGGTAGGCAATTTCAGAGTGGCAAGCAATAGCAATCTAGCTTTTGAATAATAAGATCTCACTCGCTTCAGAGCGCTTTCCAAAAGCCAGGCCAAATTGGATAACAAATCATTTTGGTCCTGAGACTTTCACAGAAGATACATGTAATTTTTAAAAAATATTTAGACCACTTCTATTATTGATTGCTATCAGGATGTGGAGAGAGAACCAGTATAACAAAAAGTGTTTACGAAAAATATTGTCTACCCTACCTTTAACATAAGGTTTATTTCAAAATGTTAGTAGTACCCCATCTTGTATTATCCATATGGTTGTAGATTTAAATAAACAGAATTCTACACAGAAAGCTGCAGCTTGGAGCCAGTTCATCTGCTTAGATTTACGATGTACCACGACTAAAAACTGTAGGCCCCAAACCGCTCTCATGATAAAATGTGATTTTACAAATATTCCACTAAATCAATCCAGTCAACCATAAAACAACATAATGCTATCATTTCGGTATGTTAATAGCACGCTGAAATGCAACAGAAAACAATGTACTTGAGTGCAATTATTGTTGTATAATTATAGCAGTGAAGACTCCTGATTGGGTTTGTCAGGAATAGAGTTTTGTTTATAGACAGATCATTAAATGTAAATCAGAGACTGTTGTGTGTGTGTGTTTTGTTCTGTAAAGCTCTGCATATGTTTTGGTGAGTTTTGCCTTATATTGAGTACATGGTCAACGGACCTCAACACTCAATTTTAGAGCAAATGACACCTGACGTCATCATCAGGTCCAGATGGAATCAGCAAATCTTTTGCATTTTCCGCACTGATTTTAAAGGGGGAATCAATTCTGTGGAATGTATTTAAACATGGAAAAGGGGTAGTTCACCTCAAATAAAAATGTTGTCATCATTTGCTCACCATCATGTCGTCCAAACCTGTATGACTTTATTTTTTCTGCAGAACATTAAAAAAAATGATATTCTGTACTGTTTTTGTTCATTCAATGAAAGTAGTTGGGTTCACAAAAAACATTATTGAATAAAAAAAGCATGCTAATTTGCGCTGCTCTTGGTAGACTGCGTTGGTCATAATGGAAATGATCCGGCTCTAATTTGCCTAGTTTATTAAATCTGGCCCTTGGTGAATTACTCTTATTTGTAACTGAAAGCATAGTCAAACAATCAATAAATGAGCAAGCAAGAGACATGGGATTTGTAGAACATTGTGAGAATCAGGCATTCCGAGTTCTGCAGGCGCACATTCCGTGAGTTTGGTTATCACGTGTTGGTCATCGCATGTTACAATACAAAACCAGCAGTCCACTTTTCTTTTTAAGGGACAGAATTGCCTTATTCTGTAAAATCTTTGCGCCTGTGACTTTTGTTACAGACTTCCTCTGAATTCATCAGTGTTCCTTCACATTAATCTGACCACAGATCAGTATCTAAGGTGCTCCTTTGTACTTGGCTTCCAAGCATTTGCAGTGACATCATTTTATGTGATCACTCACTGTCAAAGCTCGCAAGCTTCAGAGGATTGAATAACTGCCACACAATGGCTCATTGTCCCTAAACATGAGATGTAGAAATTGCAGAAGCAGCAGGCAGTGAGTGGGCACCCTGTGTACTGACTACCAGTGTCCATTTCTGACAATGATTATTTCGTGCCCAACTGGCATGATAAGATGGCATGAAGTAATGCATGATTAAGTCATTTTAAAGATAACGTGTGAGATTTCTTGAGAATTTGAGCTGTGTTTTTGAAAAATAGCAAGCCATTATAGCACGCTCCTGAAGTCAAGACTGTTTCAAAAGTTAGGCATAAATAGATACCTTAAAAGATAACTGGTTTTGGCCTGATTCTGAGGCAGCATTGCAGATATCCATCACTAAGGTCCGCTGCGATTAAAGAAATCCCAACATGCACTGGAATCATCATCCAAGATGGCAAATGGTGTTAACTGAAAGACAGAAATGTTTACTGTAAATATATACTACCGCATACACTATTTTCTTGATTTTTAATGAAAACTTATAAATCTTTAAGACAGACCTTGAGCTACAAGGTTGTTAATCAATGGTATTTGCTTCTGTTGAAACTGTCAGTCCACATTATTTCAACGGATTTTTTAAATGATCACATTTAACAGCGGAATTCATGGTAAAAACTACATTATCCATGATGCTGTACAGAAAATTCCATATATGTATGTATTTACATATGTGTTTATTGCAATAAACATGTTTAAATGCGTAGTTTTGTATTTCTCCAAAGTTCATGGATTCTCAATGCTTCATGGGATTGTAGTTCTTTCCCTCACTAAAGCTGTTAAGTACACAGTTTTGGTACCACGGTCTTTTGTCCAATTTTCATTCACGTTTGTGCTTTAAATCAAACTTTGTAATTGTATGATTACCTCAGCTCGTTGACTTAGTTCAAGGCTTATAATGCTTATCAAATTATTATTTTTTTAAATCCCCATGGGAGAAATTAATGGAAAAAATTCTTCCCGAACGAACTCCGCTGAAACGCTCCATAGCACTCGATTTAAAATAACTGTTTTCTATGTTTATATATTTTAAAATGCAGTTCATTCCTGTCATGTATAGCTAAATTTTCAGCACCATTACTCCAGTCTTCAGTGTAATGTATTGTTATTTTGTCATTGCTGAAAACAGTACCACTTAATATTTTTGTGGACACTGTTATAATTTTTTTCCAGGATTCTTTGATGAATAGAAAGTTCAAAAGAACAGCATTTTTTTAAAATAGATTTTTCATGATTTTAGTTCAGAATCTGGCAAGGAATTCATTCAAAAACAATTTACAGTGTTACCCTTAAAAGACAGCTGTCTATCTAGGCAGTGGACTGTGAGACGGCTCTAAGAGCTACTATGTTGGCTGCGATTTCGGCTTGGGTGACATGTTCTTCTGAATACTACTAACTGCTGCAGAGAAGCGCTGGTTTTCAAAGGTGCTGACACACTGTTGAGGCGACAATTGACTCCAGAAGAGCTTCTGGGTGTAAAAGGAAGAATTGTAACATATAAAAGAAAATATTCCATACTTTGCCATACCACAAGCATCTAAAATGAAAGGTTGCTCGACTGCCATAACATCTACTTCTGTTCTGACCCGCTTTTCACCACCGGTCATCCACGCATGTTTGCAGCAAATAATTTGGGTTTAAACAAGCATGGGGATGTTCCAAGCGGAATTAAGAATGTTTTATCGAAATCCATCATTCTTGTTCTTGGACACTAACTACCCAGCTCTGGGCAGCAAGAGTGATGAGCAAGCGTACCATCACTAAAATACTCAAACCACCATTTAATAAATACCAGAACATAAATACACAGTATCTAATGAATATTGGCTTCTTAACGGGGAAGACTGCAGTCTTTACTCTGAACCCCAGGCTGGATTTGAAATCAAATTTTAACACATTCGCATTAGCAACTCTAAACTATTCATACATTCAGATTTAGATGCCCTTGACAAAACAGAAAACAAACATATATCCTACTGAGACATTTTAAACAGCGTATGATTGTAACCATGTGCTGGACTAAATGTAGCAATAGCTTTTAACACTCTGGGGGAAGCAGGGGAGATAAGAGGAATTGATGTTTTTTTTCTAATTTCCTTTCTTTTAAAGTTTCTGATTATCTGGTTGTGATTAGGCTGGAGAACACAACTCTAAAAAGGGTACATTTCAAAAGAGAAAAGGGGACATTTTATAAGAATTGTAAGTAGTTCCAACATAAAGTTCTGTGTGTTTTATGTGTGCAACACAAAAAGGATGTTTAAAGATAAGTATAGTACCTGGAGGCTGTTAATCTTCAAAAAACGGGCAAAACAGCACCATATAAGCTAGTGATTCTCAACCAGGGGGTCCCAATCAGTCTAAAAATGTTTTAAATTTAGTCATATTAACAAATTGAATTAAAACAATAAAGATGTAACATCAAACTGACATTTTTTTAGTTGAATTATGCCGAATTCTGATATGACTGTTCAGACTGAGGTCACATTGCAAAACATCTGACCTGTATCGGATTTAGGACCACATGTGGAAGTGGCCCAGTCATGATAAAAACAGATCTGAGTCACATAGAAGCAAAAAATTGTACCTGCCACATTTTCCTGCCGTCTGAACGTAACCTTAGATATGAGGGCCTTTGAGTATTGTTTTGGACAAAGCGGAACCAAGTTTGAACCACTGATCTAAACACTGCATTATAACAGACCAAAATCTAAATTGTTCTTCGCTAAAAAAATCACGCTATCCACTTATAGTCTGTGTGTATTGCAATCACTCACAAGACAAGGAATGATGGCATCAATACCATTAAACTAACGCAACATGAATAGTGATGTCAATAGTTTTCAGTGATTATGGTGCTTTTTTGTTTTTTGTGGACAGAAGAGAGCACAATTTGCTAAACAGTCATAAACGTAAATTACAGAATTTCTATTTTGGGGTGAACTATCCCTTTAAATTGGTCTATTCAGTCCTCATATAGGTATGTTAAGAAAGTGAGAGTCAAACCCAGCAGCTGGGCTTTTGTGTGTTTACTAGCTCTATATGGTTCAGGCCTTTCAGCTCAACCAAGAAAGTCACTTTTGCCTTCTCTAACTCAACAGACAACTTAAAAGGGATTTGAAAAGAAAGGAAACAGACAAGATCAAATGTAATTTGTCTGAATAGTGAGAAAACACTTCTTTATTTTCAGTTCAAAAGGCCTCATAGAACTCTGTAACCTTAAGCAAACCCAAAGTACATTAAAAGTCTATTCAACAGCCACTTCCTCAAGGCATTAAAAAAAACCCTACTGGCACGAGTCCAAAGCCCATTCTATTATGAGTTTTAAATGGAGTAAAATGATATTTCACAGACTAATCGCACATTTATCCAAATATAGATTTGAGTTCAAATCTTTTTATAAACTTACCTGTGTATTATCTTACAGCTTCCGCTAAGAAAAAAGGAGTCAATTACTGTACAATACGGGTGCACTAATATGCAGTAATTCATGCTTAACTAGTGCATAGATTATCACGAGTTACTGTTTGACTCGTGAAGAACTAAATTCATTCATTCATTAACCACATTAGCAATTAATATAGATCAAGTCAATATGCTATTATGTATATAATGTAAATATAAATGTGTCATCATGTATTAAGTCATTATTGTATTAATAGTGTAAATTAATGTTAATTACCACAATGGGTCGAAGCCACGTATTTCAACTCCCAGTTGTCTGCTTTAATTAATCTTTAGCTAATGATTTGCAAATAAATATTTATGTTATGATGGCTTTACTAGTTGAGGCACTATAAATCATTATTAAGTAATATGTCATCAGTGTTGGGGGTAATTAATTACTAAGTAATCTAATTACTTTAATGTATTTGCTTTTCCCTTGAAAAAAGTAAAGTAAGGGATTCCTCTTATTTTTTTTCTCATTTAATATATAATAATGAGTTAAAAGTCATGTCCCTCAACAAGAAAAGTTATTAAATAATGATATCTTTGCAAATCATTAGCTAATGATTCATTAAAGCAGACAACTGGAAGTTGAAAGTTATCTGTGCACTAGTTAGGCATGAGTGTTACTAAATACTGAATGCGCAAAGTTTTATCAAAATATGCATTTCTTATTTATTTACCCACCCATATGAGCGCAATACGATGATATAAACATTATATAGGTGAACAGTGTCTCATAACATTGCTATATCATGTATTGCATTCTTTGTTCACATACCTTAACTACTTGAACATTTGTTGGGATGTTCCTTGAAAGTGTATCAGGAAAGATTAGATCCCACTTGACGCCCTAATTCACTGGCATGACAACAAAATGGAAGTTTTAAAGGAGTCAAAAAATCATGTAGAAATCTGTTGCCTCTAAGCTTCAAAAATGAAATCCATGTGAATGAGAATGAGAATGCCCACTGTCATTCTGACAAGCATTAGCAATGTGTGTGTGCGTATAAATATATACTTTTAATATGTTCCATCTGCCTTTCCATCTTGCCTGATTTTCACACCAAAGAATGATTAGGTGTAAATGAGCAGTGGTGGAATCCAGACTCCCCCAAATATACACCAGGGGATAGTGTCAGTAATACCACAGCAGTTTCTCACATAAATAACACACTCCAACAGTAACGGAGGCAGGACAATAAGTGTGATTCAGTGGGACAGAGTGTTTGCATCACATGTTCCACTTCATGGAGGTCCGAAAGACAATTTAATTGTGTTGTCCCACTTCACCAAAAAACATGACGCAAATAAAACGTTGATTTGGATGCATTTGGCAGAGAACCATAGTCGTGATACAGAACCACATTTGTTAGCTTGATTCGGGATGTAGATGCTTTGAAAATGTCTCTGGGGAGCCGTTGAGGTCTGATTCATCCCGCATGCTGGACGTGTTTCTGTTCATATTCATATTGCCGAGAGGTCTTGGCCACTTAGCTGGAATTTTGTCTTCAGAAAGTGAATAAATGGACATTCCGATCTACAGTTATAGAATAAAACATCTGTTAGTTGAACACACTTCCCAGTAAAAAGTCCCTTCTTCTGTCTGTCTCAGGCATGTCTCTGAAGGCCAAATGAAACTCACAAGAAACGTTTTATCTAAATGCATGTTGATAAACCGACACCTGATGGTGAATAAGCTTGTGTGTTATTCTTTATAATTAAACATAATCATGCTGCAACACTTGCACAACAGTAGTGCAAAAACATTACATACGGTAAATGTGTATTAAACTTCTCTTTATTAACAATCACCAAACAGAACAATTTCTTTTTTAATCATAATACTCAAGAGTTGTTGCTGTTTTGAGTTATTTAACGTCAAATAGTTGTACAAAATAGTATAATATGACAACTGAATTCAACTGAGAGTCGGTTGCAGAATTTCGCCAAGTTTCTTGGCAGGCGGCATCATTCCAGAAGCTAGTTGATGCATAATTAAGAATATGAGTGTAACGATGTTTGGTTCAGTATCGTGGGGATGGAAGAAGACAGAGGTCGGTGTGACTGGGTCTGGTACACTTTATTTAGAAAAGTAAACAAACAGAAAGTTGCGCGGCAGCGCCTTCACCATAGGTAACACTATAGCACTCAGAAAAGGAAATAGTCCATAGAAAAATGTTTTTTCTCTCAGTCCGTTTGTGCACCAGATCCCAGTCCTTCTCTCCCTCTCAGCTCTCGCACCCGACTGGCTTTTATATGGTCTCCCCACGCCAATCACTGTAATCAGAAACAGGTGTTAGTCATTTTGCACTTGACCCACTTACTTACCGCTCGGCTCCGCCCCCGCTCTCCTGCTGCAGACCTCGCTGAACCACGCCCCCACTACATACCCCCACTGCCCGACTCAGGCCGGGGAGCTATTCGGACTGCAGCCTCCCCCCCCCCCCTCCTCCTGGAAAGGAAGTCGGCTACAGCCATCTGTACACCCGGCCTGTGGACCACCTGGAATTTAAAAGGTTGTAACGCTAGATACCAACGGGTGATCCACGCGTTGGCATCCTTCATGCGGTGGAGCCATTGCAGGGGAGCATGGTCCGAACAGAGGGTGAACTCCCGCCCCAAGAGATAATAACTGAGGGTGAGGACGGCCCACCTGATGGCTAGGCATTCCTTTTCTATGGTGCTGTACTTAGTCTCCCTTTTCGATAGCTTTCGACTAATATACAGCACCGGCCGCTCTCCACCCTCCATCTCCTGGGACAGGACTGCCATGCTCAAGCCGAAAGGAAGGGTGACTAATTGGTGTAATCCAAACGGCGTGGTGAAAGCTGTTTTTTCTTTAGACATTGGAGTTAAGGGGATCTGCCAATATCCTTTCGTCAAATCCAGTGTCGAATAAAACCGAGCAGTACCCAGCCGATCAAGTAGCTCATCAACCCGAGGCATTGGATACGCGTCGAATTTTGACACGGCATTCACCTTGCGATAATCCACACAGAACCGAATCGAGCCGTCCGTTTTAGGTACTAAAACTATCGGGCTAGTCCAGTCACTGTTGGATTCCTCTATTACCCCCATGTCCAGCATCGCCTCTAATTCCTCCTGAACCACTTTCTTTTTATGTTCAGGCAAACGATATGGCCGGCTGCGCACTACCACACCCGGATCCGTCTCAATGTGGTGCTGAATGAGATTCATTCGGCCAGGTAGGGGCGAAAACATGTCAGCAAACTCGGCTTGTAAACTACGTACATCAGTGATCTGTATCGGCGAGAGGTGGTCTCCTCCAAGTGCCAGAGCGAGAGATTGTGATTTTGAGCTTGTCTCTGGACCGAGATCCTCCTCCCCACTCACCACCGATGCCAACATCACTGATTCCACCTCATTCCACTTTTTTAACAGATTAAGGTGATAAATTTGACGTGATCCACCCCTATCTGTACGAATAACCTCATAATTGAGATCTCCAACTCGCCGTGTAACCTCAAATGGTCCTTGCCACTTTGCAAGTAATTTAGAACTGGACATGGGGAGTAATATAAGTACCTTATCTCCCTGTGCAAATTCTTGCAGCCTAGTCCCCCTGTTGTACAGCCGACTTTGCTTGTCCTGGGCCTGTAACAAATTTTCCATAGAGAGCCGCCCCAACGTGTGGAGTTTTGTTCTCAGGTCCATGACATACTGAATTTCGTTTCTGCTTTTCGAAGGTCAGTCCTCCCAAGTTTCTCTAAAGACGTCCAGCACACCATGGGGCTGACGCCCATAGAGAAGCTCGAAGGGGGAAAACCCCGTGGAGGCTTGGGGAACCTCGCGTACAGCGAACAAGAGGGGTTATAGCCATTTATCCCAATTTTTGGCGTCTTCCTGAACAAACTTCCGAATCATGGATTTCAACGTGCGATTAAATCGTTCCACCAGTCCATCTGTTTGTGGGTGACAGACGCTGGTGCGAATCGATTTAATGCCCAGTAATTCGTAAAGTTCACGAATTGTACGTGAGATCAACGCCGTGCCTTGATCGGTGAGAATCTCTTTCGGGATTCCCACCCGGGAGATTAACTGAAACAGTGCACTCGCCACGCTCTTCGCGGAAATAGTACGAAGTGGCACTGCTTCTGGGTATCGCGTTGCATAATCCACTAGGACTAAAGCAAAGCGATGCCCTCGTGCAGATCGCTCCAATGGCCCGATGAGGTCCATACCAATTCTTTCGAAGGGGACCCCTATTAAAGGAAGAGGGCACAAAGGTGCTTTTGGGTTGGCCGCCGGATTCACCAGCTGACATTCACGACAAGAGGCGCACCACTTGCGCACGTTCTCGTGGATGCCCGGCCAAAAAAAACGGGTCATTAGACGATCAAGTGTAGCTGCCTGCCCTAAATGCCCAGCCATTGGATTACAATGAGCCGCCTGAAAAAGCATTTCCTGGCGGCTTTTTGGAACGAATAACTGTGTTGCATCTTGCTTTGACTGGGTGTCTTGGGTCACCCGATACAACTTATCTTTTATGATCGCAAAATAAGGATAGGAAAGGGGTCGGTCCGGGTGAAGAGGCTGTCCGTCGATTGTGCGGACATGATCAAATGCATTTTTCAGCGTTTCATCTCGGGACTGTTCCAGAGGAAAATCATTGCGCTCTGAAAGATCTGTCCTTTCAATCGCTCTCCGTTCCTCCGAAACAGGCTCCGATGGTCCCGGAACAGCCTCTCCCACCTGAGCAACCGCCTTCCTCCCTCGCCTCTTTTTTATCCCAGAAGCACCCGCACGTAAATGTCCCAATAAAGTTTTAAACCCTGGCCAATTGGTCCCCAAAATCAGCGGATGCCGGAGATGTTAACTAACCGCCACCTCCACACTATGCTTTTGTCCCCTGAATTGGATAATGACTGGTATTAACGGGTATTCCATCACCTCCCCGTGCACACACCCCACCTTAACCGCGCGGCTCTTATCCAATGCCTCGGACTGCATCAGGCTTTGATGAATCGAGGTTTGGTTACAACCTGAATCCACCAAAGCCTGATAGCTACCCCACTTTATACTCACGGCAGAGTTTCCGCTAGAAAAAAATGGTGCCGGTCAGAGTGACCGGCAGAGGTTTCGTTTTACGGACATTTTGATGATATGCCGGTCAAATATATCGCATCTTAATTAGTCAAGTTGAGGAAAACTGGAGGCAGTCTATGTAACTTAAAAAATGACATAATCAGGCCGTATAGAATGCAACATGTTATTATTAGCTTAACTTTCAAATAGACGGAAAAAAACCATGAACGTCCGATTGGCGTCAATCAACGCCAATTGTTTTTTACTGTGGTTTCACACACATTCACTTTTTGAAACATTGAGGCACAGATTTACCTAATACATATAAATAAAACATCTCCAGTTAACTAGCAGATCATTATTTTAGCCTGTTATTAAATAAGAGATCTAGCGTTAAAATCTTTTGTTTTTGAAATCAAGCTGAGTGCTCGTGTCCGCTGCTATCAGTTGCATGGACGACGCACTGCGCGAGTTGCGCAATCTTCACTAGGGCACACGTTTCAATCTATCGCCGTTGTGGAGACTCTATTAATTCCGGTGAAATCACAAAATAAAATTCCTGATTCACTATCGTCTGGCCTCTGAAAAAAGCTTTTAAAGCTAGTCTGCCTGGGCCTGGCCATATTTGAAACGTCTCACTCAATCGTTCGTTGTTTAGGTCTATATTGCAGCCATTTTAGGCGTGCGCTTTATTTGAAATGCAGCATGCGATGTTGTTTCATAACTTTCAAACAACAGAGCCTATTCCTTTATAACATAGCAAAAGATCGGTGTATTTTTGCTTTATCCGTTTTAGGCTTATTCTCAAATTCTGATTGTGTTAGGGGGACAGGATTATTAGGCAATTTTAATCTGACAATTTGACCGGAGAGATTTAATTTTGTCGGACATTTAATTTTTTTACCGGCCAATGTCCGGTAATTACCGGACAACGGAAACCCTGACTCACGGGTATTTGGTACAATCCGCTATGACCGGGGGCAGCCTGTGGTGTGTCGGGGACCCTGACCAGTGTCCCCACCTCCATCACCGGACACTGGTCGACTCCAGCGGCGGGAAGTGGGTCAAGCGGTTGGCGTGAGGAGAGCGAAAATGCCCCGTTGTGTTCCCAGACCTTCATCTCTGCGCTGGTTGGGGCGGAGCCGTTCCACGGTACCTAGGTGCAGGGACAGGAGGAGAGGAAGAGGAAGAAGAGGAAGAAAAAGAAGAAGAGAGAGAGGATGATGGCAGGCTTTCACCGACCCCTGGACACGCCACCAGCTGGTCCTCCGCCAATTGGATGGCTTGATTCAGCGACGTCGGGCGGTGGCACTGGACCCACTGCGCAGTCTTCTTGGGCAGCCTTGCCACGAACTGCTCCAGTACCACCTGATTGATCACTCCCTCGACGTCGCGTCCTCCGGCCATCAGCCACTTGCGGCACGCGTCCCGGAGCTGTTGCGCGAAGACGAAGGGTCGGCCAGACTCCCCGAGTTCCAACGACCGGAAACCGCTGTCTGCTTTCCTCAGGGGTCCGACCGACCCGCTGGAGAATGGCGCGCCTTAGGTCCTGATAGACCAGGAGGTTCTGGACTGGCAGTTGTTGTGCGGCAATCTGCGCTTCCCCGGACAGCAGAGGAATCAGCCACACTAGCCAGTCCATTAGGGGCCAGCCCCCAGCCTCGCCCGTCTTCTCGAACAAGTCGAGGAATGCCTCCGGATCGTCGTGAGGTCCCATCTTTTGTAACGGTATAGATACGGCCGAGGCCGAAGCTGGTGTTGATGGGGCGGCCCGACCCTCCCGGTCCATCCAGCTCCGGAACAGCTCGCGGTCCTCTTGTTGGGCCCTGAGGAGCATCTCGAACCGTCGTTCCTGCTCCTCTTTGACATCCAACAGGGCCCGGTGTTGTTCCTGATGGAGTCCCGCAAGCGCGTGGATGATGTCCTCAAGTGGCGATGGAGTAGATCTGCCGGTGGCTCCTTCTTCCATCCCGGGTTTCGGCACCAGTGTAACGATGTTTGGTTCAGTATCGTGGGGATGGAAGAAGACAGAGGTCGCTGTGACTGGGTCTGGTACACTTTATTTAGAAAAGTAAACAAACAGAAAGTTGCGCGGCAGCGCCTTCACCATAGGTAACACTATAGCACTCAGAAAAGGAAATAGTCCATAGAAAAATGTTTTTTCTCTCAGTCCGTTTGTGCACCAGATCCCAGTCCTTCTCTCCCTCTCAGCTCTCGCACCCGACTGGCTTTTATATGGTCTCCCCACGCCAATCACTGTAATCAGAAACAGGTGTTCGTCATTTTGTACTTGACCCACTTACTTACCGCTCGGCTCCGCCCCCGCTCTCCTGCTGCAGACCTCGCTGAACCACGCCCCCACTACAATGAGAAATAAAACATTGGAACAAATACATATTAGACTTGCTACAGCACATGCTCAAAAGACAGAGAAACATAGAGGGGTTTCACCAATTTCTCATCAAATCCACCCTAGATTTTTATCCCATTTTTTCGTAAAAAATGTATTTATATTTATTAGATAAAAGTTCACCCCAAAAATGAAAATTCTGTCATCAATTACCCACCTTCATGCCGTTTGAAACCTGTATGGCTTTCATTCTTCTGTGGAACACAAAAGAAATTTTGAATAAACAGTTTTTGTCCATAGAATGAAAGTCGATGGGGTCCAAAACAAAATTGGACCCCATTGACTTACATTGTACGGATAAAAATCGTTTTTTCTTCTGAGAAAGTAATACATATAAAACTTTCTTTAGAGTATGATGTTCACTGAAAAAAAGAGTTTCTTCATAAAGCTGGAAAGACAAGAGTTGAGTTTATAATAACAAAGAATAAAATTACAAGCTTAGAAAACCTGCTAAGACTAGTAATGTGGTAGTCTATATTTATCCAAATTCATAATACACATTTATGCTATACCAAATATCATCCATACACAATAAACTCGAGCCGCATCCAGGCCATATGTGGCCGAGTGATAGTAAAATGTCAGTGGGGGGGGGGGGGGGGGGGGGGGCACACAAGAAGTGAAGTAATGGTTTGTGACGGTCCTCCAAGAGCATGATTATCACGAAGTGAGTTTCCAAAGCTAAATATGTCTTTGTCTTTTCCGCAGTCATTGCTTATTAAATCTGTGCGATATAAAGCGGGTTTGCATTCCACTAAACTCTGAAAACTGGCTCAGGATTAAACTAGTGGGGCAGCAACAAAACTGCTCAGGGATCCGTTGTGCCTGATTTATAGAGATGAGTGTTTTGTTAGAATTTCTGGACAATGTAAAAAAATATCCCATTGGCTTTGGCTCTGAGGATAGAGGAATCGCAGTGAACTATAAAAATCAGGATATTAGGAGTGGAGATATAGGCCAGTCTAACTCCCGCTGGAGATCCGTGGGGATCTCATGGATTACCTGAACTTCAGGGTGGGCTGCTGTGTACCAAACACAGATCAAAAGCACTAAAAGACAAGAAATCAACTGCAAGGCTCCAAAAGCTCATACAAACGCTACTGCACCATTGTTGGGACGCACAGTAGAGGTAAAGAAATCTGAGACCACTAGTCTATCAGTTTTGCTTTCATTAGTGATTTAATACATATTTTAAATTTTAATAACAATATCATATTTTAGGCTTTTTTTTAAGGCTTAAATCACAATAAATTACAGATTTTCAATGCAGTCCAAATAGGGAGTACATATTTTAGCGTTATTCAGGATAGAAACCTGTAATTAGCCATAGAGAAAATATTAAATATTTTATGAAAAGGACAGAAAATGCCAATTGCATTAAGAAACAAACAAAACAAAACAAAACATTAAAATGTATAAAGAAAATAAATAGAAGTTTGAAGGAGTTTATGAGAATTAAATATTTTAGCCAGAATTAGTCAAATAATAATAAGAATATTAAAAATATATATATATATATATATATATATATATATATATATATATATATATATATATATACAGTGCTGGGTAGTAACTGATTACATATAATCGGGATTATGCAATCAGATTCTAAAAATCAAGTACTTGTAATTAGATTAGATGCCATTTTAAAATACATAATCTTCCATCATAATCATATAGTTACTTTTTTTTAATGATTACAGATTTTTCACACAATGCCTGTAAATAATGTATTGATTCTCCCTAATTCTTCTTTTTCATGTTTAAAGATTTTCTTTAATTTAAAAAAAAAAAAAAGCATATCGCTTATGTACATTCAGAAAGTCTTCCAGTTTTGGGAAATTGCACACAGACACCAGCCACTAGTCAGGTGGCTATACATGGAAAATTGAGAGGCCACAAAGCATTGGAGCACCTGAATTTACATAATATTAAATATACAATAATATCACTTTTGAGGAATGTTTTCTCAACTTTGAAATTAACTCAACACATTGATCATTATATCACTCAGTGAGTCATTTAACCATTGCTATGTCTTTGGAAAGCTTTTTTCAATTACACTTAATTTTAATGTGTCCCTGTTACAGTGTAATTATACATTAAGTATTCATAATTAACTACATGTACTTACTATTGTGTTAGGGTAGGATTAGGGCTTTGTTTAGAGTTAGTTGCATGTAATTATGCCTAATTTACAGTTACTATAGTAAATGCATGTAACAAGGACACATTAAAATAAAGATTTACCTTTTTTTCTTTCAATCACATTTTTATTATAGTTTTAATTTTGTAAATAATTTATTTCAATTTTAAATTATGATTTCATTATTAGCTTTTATCTAATATTTAATGCACTTCATGTTGTTGATAACAAAGAATGGAATATATTTTCTTTGTATGTTTATATCAATATGGTACAATATTATTCTATTCAATTCAACGTGATAAACAAAGAACAATGTTGGTCAGCTTAACCTGTATATTTATTTAAAATGTCTATTTAAAAAAAAATTGCACACAAAAAGCTCCATTGTCTGCTCCGTACAATAGTTAGGGGAGGGGTCAAATGTGTGGTTTTGGAGTTTAATGAAATCACCCTTGTTTTCCGTCCCGATTGCTCCTGTTTTTCCGGAATCCATAAATGAACAATTCCCTCTCATTCACCTCTCAGGTTTAATTCATGTGTTTATTTTTGTTTCGGGACCTGAGGATGAAAGCCTGGCTGGGGGGAGGGTGGGCCTGCTTCAATTTCCACTGATTCATTTACGTATCCGCCTTCATTCACAGACTTAAAGAGTGTTGCACAATACCAGCCAACTGTATTGTTGATGAAAACCATAAAGGAGGTATTTAATTGGGCTATTTATCCTCTACTTAAATCCTGCACTGTACCCAGTCTGTTTGGGATTGTTCACACATACACACACACTCATACACACGGCCTTCTCCTGTTGCACCGGCTGTCTCCTGCGGAAAGTGCGGGGCCAAATAATTACTGCTGCTCATGATCAAAGCTAGAACAATGTCCAAGACAAATACAATCGAGGCATCGAATAGCAGCACAGCAGATGATATATGGGAAATAAAGATTACCAACCAGGTGCTCAGCCAACAAGCCCTGGCTGAAACAGAGCCACTATGTATTACTAATAAAAACACATGGCTAAATCCCAAGTAGATGTAACTACACACTCCTTTATCAGTTATTAATTATGCGAACAAAGCTCAAATAATGCGATGCCCTAGATGTGAGAGTTTGTACATGCAGGGCTTTGGGACATCATACAAACAAACACAATGTGTTGTCAAGATGAGCACATTGCTGACGGATGTGTTTATGACCTCATAAAGCTCCCCTCTATTTGCATGCTGTCAGGATAGTATCTTCAATTTGAATGTAAATGCCAGTTTGGTCGTATATCATCAGATTGTGTTTATTTATGGCCCAATACCGTGAGAGAGAGAGCACATAAACCAGCAAAAATGACCTCACAACCTCTGTTTTGAAAATGCTAAACCTCACAGGACATGAAACTGACAGACAAGCACTGTATTACAAAGTAGCATTTTTATTAGGTGTTTATTTACAGCCATATAGCGGATGCTTATTGATTTCTAATAAGCTATTTTTTTGATGCCAAATTATTATGATTTTTTTCTTATTGTTTGTCTAAATACCTACATCAGTTGCAGAGATGACCAAGTCAGTCATTCAAAGATTGATTTCTCTAAAAAGAAAACATTGTGACTATAACGCTATCAAAACATTGCTCTGTTTGTTGAACATCTCAACCCAGCACGACTTGCAAACATTGGTTCAACCAATGGCGCACATTTCGGGCAGGACTAGGACGTTTGTTTCTCCAACAATGGGTCTCATTCCCTTATAACTGCACGGATTATTCCTTTGTATATGCACAGAAAAGCTTTCAACAATAATTTTAAGCCTAATTCACAACACATATGTATGCACATAAATAATAAACATTGTATGCAGTATGGACATGACAGATGTGATATACTTTTGACACAGCCACCAGATCCTTCTGTCAAACCTTATGACGAAGGGCATCTCAGGAACCAAACTCCAATGGTTCTAGTCTTACCTCTCAGGTAGGTCCTTCAGGGTGTCAGATTTTCAGATTCCTTTATTTGTCATTTTTATGCTCCACATAAACTCCACCGTTTATGTGGAGGGGTGGGAAGTCGCAACATCTATCTACGGGGTGCCTCAGGGCTCAGTGCTTGGACCACTTCTCTTCTCCATCTATATGTTATCACTAGGATCTGTCATTCAGACACATGGTTTTTCCTATCACTGCTATGCTGATAACACACAACTCTACCTCTCATTCAGGCCTGATGATCCTACGGTAACTGCTCACATCTCAGCCTGCCTGACAGACATTTCTTACTGGATGAAGAAGGACCACCAGCTTCAGCTCAACCTTGCGAAGACAGAACTGCTTGTGGTCTCAGCCAACCCAACACTTTATCACAACTTCTCCATTCAGCTAGTTTCATCAAACATAACTCCATCCAGGAACCTTGGAGTTGTGATTAATGATCAGTTAAACTTTACAGACTACATTGCTAGAGCTGCCTGGTCCTGCAGATTTGCCTTTTACAAAGGTCCTTCTCAAAAAATTAGCATATTGTGATAAAGTTCATTATTTTCCATAATGTAATGATAAAACTTAAACTTTCATATGTTTTAGATTCATTGCACACCAAATGAAATATTTCAGGTGTTTTATTGTTTTAATACTGATGATTTTGGCATACAGCTCATGAAAACCCCAAATTCCTGTCTCAAAAAATTAGCATATCATGAAAAGGTTCTCTAAACGAGCTATTAACCTAATCATCTGAATCAACTAATTAACTCTAAACACCTGCAAAAGATTCCTGAGGCTTTTAAAAACTCCCAGCCTGTTTCATTACTCAAAACCGCAATCATGGGTAAGACTGCCGACCTGACTGCTGTCCAGAAGGCCATCATTGACACCCTCAAGCAAGAGGGTGAGACACAAAGAAATTTCTGAACAAATAGGCTGTTCCCAGAGTGCTGTATCAAGGCACCTCAGTAGGAAGTCTGTGGGAAGGAAAAAGTTTGGCAAAAAACGCTGCACAACGAGAAGAGGTGACCGGACCCTGAGGAAGATTGTGGAGAAGGACCGATTCCAGACCTTGGGGGACCTGCGGAAGCAGTGGACTGAGTCTGGAGTAGAAACATCCAGAGCCACCATGCACAGGCGTGTGCAGGAAATGGGCTATAGGTGCCGCATTCCCCAGGTCAAGCCACTTTTGAACCAGAAACAGCGGCAGAAGCGCCTGACCTGGGCTACAGAGAAGCAGCACTGGACTGTTGCTCAGTGGTTGCATGTCATTCGGAAATCAAGGTGCCAGAGTCTGGGGGAAGACTGGGGAGAAGGAAATGCCAAAATGTCTGAAGTCCAGTGTCAAGTACCCACAGTCAGTGATGGTCTGGGGTGCCAAGTCAGCTGCTGGTGTTGGTCCACTGCGTTTTATCAAGGGCAGGGTCAATGCAGCTAGCTATCAGGAGATTTTGGAGCACTTAATGCTTCCACCTGCTGAAATTTTTTATGGAGATGAACATTTCATTTTTCAGCACGATCTGGCACCTGCTCACAGTGCCAAAACCACTGGTAAATGGTTTACTGACCATGGTATTACTGTGCTCAATTGGCCTGCCAACTCTCCTGACCTGAACCCCATAGAGAATATGTGGGATATTGTGAAGAGAAAGCATTGAAGCAGTCATTTCTGCAAAAGGATTCCTGACCAAGTATTGAGTGCATAACTGAACATAATTATTTGAAGGTTGACTTTTTTTTAAATTAAAAACACTTCTTTTATTGGTCGGATGAAATATGCTAATTTTTTGAGACAGGAATTTGGGGTTTTCATGAGCTGTATGCCAAAATCATCAGTATTTAAACAATAAAAGACCTGAAATATTTCAGTTGGTGTGCAATGAATCTAAAACATATGAAAGTTTAATTTTTATCTTTACATTATGGTAAATTATGAACTTTTTTGAGAAGGACCTGTACAACATAAGGAGGATCAGGCCCTTTCTATTGGAACATGCTACACAACTCCTTGTCCAAACTCTTGTTCTTTCCAGACTGGAGTATTGTAAATCTCTTGACAAGCCTTCCAGCTTGCACTGTCAAACCTATGCAACTGATCCAGATGCTGCAGTAAGAGTCTTTAACGCAAGCGCATGTCACACCTCTCTTCATAAACTCACACTGGTTGCTAATTGCATCAAATTCAAGGGACTGATGTTTTCCAACAGAGCAATCACTGGCTCTGCAACCCTATACCTAAACTCAGTACTCCAGACCTATGTGCCCTCCAGAAGCTTGTGCTCTGCAAGTGGTGCCATCCCAAAGAGGCACAAAATCTCTTGCATGGACTTTTACCTCGACTGTTCCATGCTGGTGAAATGACCTGCGTAACTTAACATGAGCTGCTGAGTCTTTAGCCAATTTTCAAGAAATGGTTGAAGATGCATATTTTGTGTCAACACTAGACCCATTCATTCATTAATACTAACAGTTACTATTCTATACCTATTTTTTTTTTCTTTTTACTTGTTACGTGTACTGTGCTAGACTAACTGGGACTAGTCATAGCACTTGCATATTTGTTGCTCTATTGTTGGTTTAACTGCTTTTATTGCTCTCCTCATTTGGAAGTCGCTTTGGATAAAGCGTCTGCTAAGTGATTAAATGCAAATGGGATTTTTGCATAAGTTTCAGTTTTCTATACATTTTTTATAACTCTTGGCGATGTATCATTTCTACAAAAAATAAATAAATACAGCAACATTTTGGTGCTGTAAACTGAATCGTTATACACTATATCATTTAATACTATTATATTTTGTGTATACGTGTAAATAAAAATAATTTCATTATTGGGTCCACTGTTTTCTCAGTGACACATCTCATAAACTTGGGGCCTAAAGAAAATCCTGAGTTTCATCACACTTTGTGGCGTGGTTCATGTGGGTTCAAATCTTTACTACAATCTTGATTTGACATGACTTCAAAAGCACCAAAAGGGCATGTGCTTGAAACAAGCAAAATGGCTTTAATCCACTTAAAGTTTAAAATTCTTCTAGTTCATTTTCCAAAGTCTTTAATTTCATTCCTAAGAACTAAATTAAACATTTTGAGGAGTATAACATTCCTCGATGTAAATGACCCAAGCTACCTAATGGCCCTTTACCTAAGATTAAATACATTTATGAAGGCAAAACATGCTTAATCATAAGAGTAACTTGAATCTACTCAATTTATACCACTAAACTCTTAAACTGTTGCCATTTTAGCTAGCAACAATCACTAGAAAATTTGCCTGCATTGCTGACGCTATATGCGCTTTGAGAGGTAGCCCCTCAAGGGTGGTCTGTAACTATAGTGACGAACAAATAAACTGAAGGATTAACGCTTGTTTCTCTTCTCGCAGATAATATCTCATTCTCCTGATTGAGGAAGAAAAGATAAATGGAGCACAGTGTAGCATCAGGACTCATTCAGATGGCGCTGACGCAAGAGGCACCTCCATACAAGTCATTACATTTGAATACAGTGGCGTGTCAGTGAATGGCAATGGCTTATTAATGCACCGTTATGACCTGCAAAACATACAGCAGATGATAGCATCAACATTACCTTCGTCATCAACACATTGTGGCCAAAAGGCATTAAGAAGCGCTGACAGCTTTCAATCTGCTGGACAGATTCACTGCAATTTCCCTGTAGCAAATAACGTGACTGGATGCTGAGAAATACAAATGCAGACACACACACACACCTCAACCATCACAAGTCTGGTGGCATATTGTTGCTTTTTCTGGTCATGAAACCACTTAGAAAGGCCATTTGTGCAACTAGTTATATGACCCGACATGGGTAAAGCTAAAGTCAGTACTATAAAATATGCATTCACACAGTGATTTGAAGCAGGAAATCAACTGGGAAGTCAATTTCAATGAGATTTGGCAATTTGAAATGATGTGACTGAATGGGGGGGGCTAATAGAGGCCAATATTACAAGATAATGTGAAGCAAATGTATAACTCACTGGAAAATTAGGGAACAAGAAATTAATACTTTTCTTCAGCAAGGACAAATTAACAGTAAAGACATTAAAAATGTTACAAAAGATTTATATTTCATTTAAGATTTATATAAATGCTGTTCTTTTGAACGTTTTATTCATCACAATCAGTATTGGGTGTAAAGCATAACTAAATAATTCATTACTGTAATTCAATTACTTTTCCCTTGAAAAAACAAAGTAAGGGATTACTCTTAAAAATAATAATAAAAAAACACTATACACAATTATACAACTCACCAGAGTTTGTGTGACCTCGTTGAATTTGTAGCAGGTGAAATTTGAAAAAAGATTTCAGTTTGATAGCTTTTATGACAGTATTGAGGTAGGGACACAGATGTGAAACCTTCAAAAAAGAGAGAGAAATTTAAAATAAACCTCTTCCTTCGGCCAGGACGTAGCTGCAAAGTTTATTTAACTTTACAGATTAAAAAAGCTTCAGTAATACATTTGACCATTTCCCAGCTCACTCCTGACTCCTGTAAACAGCAGATTTCAGAGGTTCCTCATTTAAACACAATATACATCATATGGTTTGTGAACAGCCTTTAGGCGTGCCGTCTGATACTGAGACGACAGAGTTCGAATCTTTTGGGAATGACACTTTCACTTACCCAGGTAGGTGGCATGAGGCTGGAGTGTTGCCATAGTTTGAAGACACTCAAGGCGGTGAACGAGGACAAGATGAAGAGTGCGAGAGAGTTGACTCAAGTCTCACGGGACTCGAATCCTCATGCCATGAAACAGATGCGTCTCTTTGATGTGAACATGCCAGGCTGTAGTATTTGATGTATGATACCCCTATATCCATGTGATCTCTTTATATCAAACCCCTCACATCTGAGGTAATGCCCTATATGTCAGATTTTAATATCTGCAGATATTCCAAACCAGATGAAAGCAGATTAAAAAGAATGTAGTCACTGAAAATCATGAATGTTTGTGACTGACGTCTCAAGTATCAGACATTGGAGGAAAAGACATGTGGAAGAAGGCAAATATTTATATAAGCCATGAAAATCACACGGGAACATGAGCATTCTCATTTAATCACACATTTAAAGAGAAGACTTAACTAACAGCTAGTTGTTATAGAACCTGTAAAGCTCCGGGAACAGATTTTGGGTCTCCTCACCATTTCATTGTCCTTCTATAGGAGTCAGATTTTGTCATGGATGGCTTTGAATGCAAGTAAAAGCAGATGCAGGGGAAATGGCAGGGAAAACGTGTCTGGGCTTTATGTAACCGTTTAATCTACCGGTACAGCCGATTATGTCACATGATGGAGTGGTGACACTAATTAGTCATGGAGGATTGAAGTAATGCATACGAGTTATCGGGCACTTTCCATAAATGGATACAAAATAGGACTTGGAACAAAGATTCAGACAAAGGGGGGCATAATCTTCAGGAAATGTTCAACCACATCGAGAGGTCAAAGTGAGCAGTCACCCAAAATTTAAATCATGTATCTTATATTTTACATATAAAAAATACTTTTGAAGCAACTTACATTACACTGAAAGTATATTTTTTCTTAAAAGTCAGTTCATGCATTCCCTGGGAATCAAACCAATGACCATTGTATTGCTGAAGCACCAAACAATACTTTATTGTATGAATTACATAAAATAATAGAATAAAATAAATGAGTGTTGTGTGGTTGAGCTTGACAACTGCAGTCAATACTACAGTTTGTGTAAAAATTGAGATTTAATGATTGTCTTTTTTAAGGAGGAAAGTCATGTGGTTGCATGCCATTTTTTTTAATAATAATTAGTCATAATTATTATTTTTGTTCTCTAATGAACTTGATATTAATTCAATCGATAATGTAAAATTCATGACGTTTTAAATGGTCAGATACAGTAACGAAGGTCAAGACATCTGAGCTGAAAAAAAAAATCAACATTTTACAGTGAAGTACCCTATTTGGGGAAAGGTATCAGGTATTTAAGCTAGCCATACCTATTCAAAGACATGAATTTCATCCGGTCCAAGAGTCTGGAGTCTGTATATTTGGAAATAGATTATAATGTATATTTATTTGTCAGGAGAACACATGGATGTCCTGACAAAGACATCTGTCAAGAACAACAACAACAAATATTTGTACCTCAATAATTCTTTCGCCATCACCTTTCAAAAACCACTGCTCTCTGAGATCATCTGTCTCTGAGTTAAGGATACTGTAATGATTTCCACATGACTTGATGCGTTTACCTTTATGGTGGTTTGCATTTTCAGCAATGGAGGGGAGGTCAAACGGGCCGAGAGCGGCAAAGGCAAGAACCAGGTGCTACCGAGAACTGCTTCCCTGTCTGTCAGTATCAATAAAGCCTGAGTTAACCCTCTGGGGTCTAAGGTGTTTTTGGGGTCCTTGAGATGTTCTGACATACCCTGACATTAGTGTTTTTTTCAGTTGCTTATAAACATATGAATGGCAAAGGTGTAATTACACTCTATTTAGCGCAAACAGGGCTACCATAATATGTGAGCAACATGTACATGTTTGTATTTTTGAGAGAATAATGTTTATGCATGGTTATTGAAAAAACTAAAAATTAAAGTTTCTGAAATAAGGCCACAAAACACATTAAATATGTGTCCACAAGACTTTTGACTAATGGATGTTGTCGCGTAGAGTTTTTGCTTCAAAATGATCTGAAAATCACCCTGCCTACTCATTCACATAAAACAATACATTGATTTAAATTTTGTAAAACACTTTTTGTTTGGAAAGGCAATATGCGTTGGGGCGTGACTATTGCTGTGATTCACACCTGAGAAGACAATGACCTGCATAATGAGCGCATAAATAGCTGCATATTAATGAGCCTTTCATTCAGGTGTGTCACACAAGAAAGAATGGAAGGACACAAAAAATTTTTATATATATATAAATAAAAATAATCTAAATATAAATTAAAGTCAAAAGCACATTTTTAGTACATAGTCATACATGGAAACAAATCCTGTTCAAAAAGGCAATATGGACCATTCTAAAGAATTGGTTAGTTAGAGTTAGAAAGTTAGAGTTGGAAACATCTTGCAAAAAAAAGAACGTATTTTTCCACACATTTTCTATACATTCAAATTGTATAATATCCAAGGTAGACATTTCTAGTAACTATGCAGTTAATTATCATACTGTATTTTCAGAGCGTTTTGGAATATATCCTCTCCTCAAATGTGTCACTAATAAAAAACAATAATAAATAATATAATGAGAAGGCTTATATTGACCTATTAAGTTTTTTTTACATCTACCTTGTAAATATTTTGTTTGCTATTTTATTAAAAAGTGTTCACACGTAAATTAAAAACAATTACAATTTTAACAATATTTCAAGTGTAATCTTTCTTTTTTTAAAGTAGCCTATAGCCTAAATTTTATCATACATATTTAAAAGTTAAAGGGATAGTTCATCCAAAAATGAAAATTCTGTCAGTATTTACTCACCCTCATGTTGTTCCAACCCCGTAAGACCTTCATTCATCTTCGGAGCACGAATTAAGATATTTATGATAAAATCTGAGAGCTGGATCACTCCTCCATACTAGTCCATAGGCTTCTTCAAGGATTGAAACTTGCCGGCCTCGAAAAGTTATTAAAAACATCGTTAAAATAGTCCAAGTGACTACAGTGGCTCAATCTTAAGTTTATCAAGCGACGAGAATACTTTTTGCGCGCAAAAACAAACAAAAATAACGACTTTATTTCAACTATTCATTTCCTTCTCATGGGCCTCTAGTCAGTTAAACTAGTATGTTTGCGTAGAGCTACTTCTGAGTAGAGTTCACTATTGGCCGACGCTGGTCGTGTGTGTGATGTGTGTGATGTACAAGAAGCTTACGCTGTTACACTAGTTTAACTGACTCAGAAGGAAATGAATAGTTGAAATAAAGTCGTTATTTTTGTTTGTTTTTGCACACAAAAATTATTCTCGTGATGTAGTATGCACTCCAGGTGGCTAGGTGGCAATGTGAAGCACTGACACACAATAACACCAATATCTGAGAATATTTTGTACAACTGCTGAAAAGACTCTAGTACGTTTATCAGCTGCTAGGGCAACTTGAAGGTCCGTCGTATGGAAATAATCCGACATGTTGGTTGTTATTTTCCTGTACCGACGCATGCCTGTGACGTAAACGTGTACGCAACGAGAGCCCCCGTGAGCAGATTTGCGTTTTTACCCTTTAGACGGGAACGCGGCGGTGGAGCGTTTTTAAGGTTTCCACTCTGGAGGGTGGTTTCACTTTTTTGCGTTTTTAAGCCCCGAAAACGCCGTTGCCGTGTAAACGAAAGGCACATCTGATAAAATATTTTTACGTTTTCACCCGCAAGCGTTCTCGTGTAAACAGGGCCTCAGTTTTCTCTGGACAAAAATGCCATCTCAGTGTGGATGGAAGGCCAAATCATAGAGAAAAAGATGCATTTTCAAATGTATCTGGATTCATAGACATGAGACATGTCTGTCAAAGACATGAAAACATCTCTGATCATAATGTACTTTCCCCCCAGTTCCCGCAGTTAAACAGTGCCGTGTGCAGCTGCTGGACAAGGTCAATTAAATATATCAGAAAATACCCACAAGCCCAGCTGGCCTCCAGATGCAGTCGTGCCCCTGTGAAAGTGGGACACCTAGTCCAGACTCCTTCAGGAATATCCTGCATCTCCTTTGATTCCAGATCAGAGATGAATGTCCAAATGTGCCAGCCGTCATGTTTTCCTCTGCCAGATCTTGTTCTCTCAATCTCTCAACTGCATCAAGTGGGGCTTTCAACATGACTGAATAGCACTTCAATATGAACATGTGAATGTGTCCTAGTTACTTGTCCCCTCTTTATCAGTTTACCTTATATTCTTATAAGTTCACTTGATTGAATTATTTCAGTCGAGATACAAGATTATTATCTTGTATATCGCCTCATATCTTCAGAATCTTGAATAAATGTGCCAGAAATAATTCAGTATTATATACACCCAATTTATCTATGTTCTATACCGTTCATTCAGTTTCATAACATAAATGATGTTTGTAAATGCCAACTGCTTTTTTTCCTTCAGCTGTGTCTCTCCCTCGCGTTGTAGTGTGGACTGTGAAGCCCCGGAGGTATTTGAAACGTAAGTTTAGTCATGTGATCCATGTTGTACCAATAGATATTCATGTTTACCGGTATTGTGCCTGTTAATTCTAACATTTCAGTATGGATGAGAAACTTTTGGAAAACGCTAGAAATGTAGTGTGGACTGAGCGTTTTGAAACGGAAACAACATTTTCAAATATATTCGGATTATTGTAACCTTTGATGTGCATTTTGTGTGAGAGTGCAGATTTGTAATTAATAAGACTTTTAAAAGCAATTAAGTTGATGTTTTTTAGTTTTTTTTTGGTGGAATGGTTTATTAAAAACACTGAGTGAAGGACAATACTGTTAAAAAAAATAAAAAGGACAACTATGAGTTGCAAACTGAAGAATATGATCCTTTCTATTCTAATACAATAAACAAAAAAAAGTTTAAAAATAAATACTACAAAGAAAATGCACCTATACCAAAAACAAAGCTAAATCTTTTAACAAAACACTACATTCAAACAAAGAAATATCAAAACATCATGGTTAGAAATGTTGCTGACTAAAAATTCTATTAATGTTATGCCAGTAACTTTCAAAGGACAGACCTCACAGATTTAAATATGTGAAATTTATATTTGACTGCTTTGCAAGCAATAAACAATTGTCCAGATTTCAGAACAAAATGTTGCCTAAATGTACACAAATAAAATACTGTTGTCACCACAAATATTTGCAGACCATTAATTAAATGACAGTTTTCTCAACTAAAAAGAACACCTAGAAGAGGGCCGGGCACAACCAACTGTATACGTCACACATCCAGGCACACATTCTGACTTAAAGGATTGATCACTGTTCAATACTTTAAGCTCTTATGACAGAATTTGTAGCATAATGTTAATTACCACAAAAAAAATCAATTTGTTTCCTCTTTGTTTTGATATTTGTCTTTTTTTATCTGAGAACATATGTGCAAAACTTACAAGTTTTACTGACTTTGCAACCTCTATTTTTGCTGTTTAAAAAAACCCATGAGGAAATGATTTTCTACTGTACTTCACAGTATGCCATAAATGCTGTTGATAGAGTTTAATGTGCATTAAAGCCAGAATAATGCTGTAAATGTAACCGTTTCAATAAAAGATTATGATCTTTAAGGCAAGTAGGGCAATTTTCAAATTACACATCTTTCATCCAATTGTAACAGCGATTATGAATTTTAGGGAGAGTACAAGAATATAGATGGAATAATTTACTAATAAAACATTTAGTTTATGCTTACAGTTTTGTAAACTTAAAATGTACCTTTCACAAGCTGATTCACATTCTTTCTTTTTTTTTTCAAACTGAACATATAAAAATGCTGCCATAAGACTCAGAACCATGAAACCAACAGTGATTTAATGGAACAATATCCAAAACAGTTCAAGAAGTCCTTTGGGTGGTCCCACTCCCAACAATTGTGGGGTTTTTTTTATTTTTACAAACCATGATCCTCTTCCTCCTTTTCATGTAACAGAATTGCTTCCAATTTCGGCGCGCATGAAAAACGGCTCAGGCCTTCTCCAAAGACTGGTAGTATTCCTTGAGAACATTCCAGGCTTTGGATGCCATGAAGCCTTCCGGAGGGTTCTGGCCCTCGCGAGCCATCCTCCTCATGCGGGTTCCTGAGATGAAGTCATAGTCCTGGTGTCTGGGTAAAACGAGACGGTGGAGGGAATTTTAAGATGTGCACAGAAAAGGGACAGTGTGGTACCCAATGTGATAAGAAAATGAAAAAGAAACATAATCTCAGGGTTTGCGTCAGAGATAATAACTAGGTGTTGTACACTGCTCCTTTGTTCGGGACGTTTTGCTCTGGAGGGAACGATGTAATGTACTCTGAAAAGAGCTCTATGATAAAATATGTTGTTCTCTCAAGTGGCTCTTTAAGCCACGTAATTCCTTTCAACGGTGCAAAGACGACGAGGTAAACAGGCTGGCTTTACTTCTAGACAAAAATAAATTAGCAAGAATAAGAAATCTAAACTTCAGACCAATGTCATTAAATCCAAACTCTCTGCTACACGTTTTCATTTAAACAAATGCTTCGAAAATAAACAGTGTGCAAAATGTCTGATAAATAGAGCTAATTAGTCTCCAACAGCACGGACACAACTCGAACGCTAGTCTAAATACAATCCTCAATGGCTCCTACGGATAGGGTTTATTTGTTACGGATTAGTTGTTCTTCAATTAAGATGCAGACCTTATGAAAACAAATTTACACAGCACAATGAATTTATAAATGTACACTGTAGCCCTGATGTAATCACGTTCATTAAACGAACACTGTCATTCAGAAAGGCTTTTCAGTCTAGAGACAAGTGAAGCATTTTATATGGGCTTATAATGCTGAATAGTGCATTTGAACAAACCCCTGACCCTAATATCAGGTCTAACTTTCTATTAATCAATGAATCCTGAAAAAGTATCACGGTTTCCAAAAAAATATTAAGCAGCATGATGGTTTTTAAATGTGATCAGCTACTACTGGATAGACTTAGACTTAACTTTATTGTCATTCTCACAACAAGGGTGAGGGGAACGAAATAAGAACTCAGGTCTCGGTGTTGACCAACAACTGGATGGACCCACAACTGATTGTTTATGGAATATTATCACCATTCCACCTGGTAGTCACTTCAATGGGGTGAAGGGGTGGAACACATAAACCCTGACTCCATAGAGAACCGTTAATATACATTTAAATGAGAAACAGCTTGGACTGATTTGAGCTGTTTTAGAGGAGGACTTTAAGGGGGATGGCTGGCAATTAGGCTCAGCATCCATATTCGTCTCAAATTTGGCCAGGCCCAACACCCAGCTCAAGGAGCAGACAGAACGCCATAAATTTACTAAGGCGCCAAGCGGGGCTCTTTGAAACTCAGACGGAGTGCGAGTCTGCTACCCCAACCCCCTCCAAACGATTGCTGGGATGGAGGAGGGAAGTGATGCCAGTAACCTCCAGCCCCACTGTCACCATGACACTTGACTTTACATATCAAGGTAAGCAACAATCTCAATAAGTAATCATAATGAAGGTAGTTATTATTATGGAACGTGACAGACAGAGGAACAGTCCAAAAAACGTGTCATTCCAAACACGCGTGAAACACAAAAGATGATGTTTCAAAGAATATCCAAGCTGCTCTTTTCCATATATTGAATAATGAATATTACAAATGTTAACATTCTTTTATTTTTTAGTATTCCAATTGAATATTCAGTAACATTTGTATGGAATATTTCAATTTTTTTTATTGCCTTTTATGGAGCTTGACAGATGAAAGATCTATTTAAAGCTCCATCTTTTTTTGTTGCTGTTGTTTGTCCATGGAAAAAATAGCCACATATGTTTTTAGAATGACCTGAGGGTGAGTAATTGATACAATTTTCTTTTGGTAAGCAACTCCTTTAAACTCTATGTGTGATATGAATTAGCATAAAGATCATTCAACATTAAAAGTCCCCAGTTCTTCCAGTCAGTTTTGCTACATGTTGACATGCTGCATGGTCTTCATCAGGGACGACTGAAATGTCTGTTAACTTGATAGTGGTGGGCGCTATTAATTGCAAGACGAGACGCCGCGAAAATGCATGATTTTCGTTAGTCATCTTCCGCAGCATTTGCACAGCGCCAGAGGAATAATGGCAGATCTCCACTTCTAAATGACTTCAAAGAATGGAGCAAAGCCATAGAATTTGGTAAAAGCACACAACAACAAAACATTTCCTGTTATTCTTGGCAACACGGTCAGAAGCCTTACATGGAGGGAAGTTCAACACAAGATGATAGTTTGTATATGTATATGAAGTAAATTCATGTTTTCAGTTTAACGCCACGTCAATATGTCCAAGTCTCGGTCTTGATAAGATTTGATCCCTAAAGACACTTGACTTACTCATTTTTTGTAGTTACTTTGTGTTAACAAAAAGGAAGACAAATGAAATGGGGAAAAATACATAAACTTACTTTTTGGGGTCATAAAAATCCATGGCCTTCTTGACTTTATTGTAGGCTGCCACTTTGAAAGGAACTATTTCCAGCGATATGAGTCCAGGGGCCATGGTGAGAACTTTAGCTCCGTGGGAGGGCTCGTAGAGGTCTTTACCTGTGTCTGGATGAGGCATTCCTGCGGGGTCACGGCCCACTATGTAAAAGTTGGCCCCGGCCACCATTCGGGCCCTGCAGTGCCACTGGACCTGTTGGAAACAGATCAAATTTATTATATTTTCACTTTAAAGCTAATCAATTAGAGTGTTGTTTCAAACAGTTCACGTTCTTTATTCTGTGGAACACAAATTAAGTGAGAATGTTTGGAAAAGAAGAGCAGTGTGAACAATGAAAGTGAATGAGGATGATAAAATATCATAAAAGAAGTCCATTCAATTTGTCCACCATATTCTAAGTCTTCTGAAACCATAAGATATTTTTGTTAGGCCGAAATTTTAACTAGAATTCACTTGAAATCTTCCCCTCTGCTATAGCTCTTAACCCTTTACCTGTCACCCCCCCCCCTCCCCTCCCCCCCTTTTGATAATTGACATTAAAATGCACTATACAAACTTAAATGGTTGTAATTTAAGAATGCTTTGGAATACAGACCTAAGTTTGGTCTTGTTTTAAAGAAAACAATCAGCAGATTATTACTGAAGTGAAAGCATTATGGAAGTTATAATTTACAGTAAATCAAATATACTCTTTTTTTAAATATAAAATAAATATTTTACAAATATTTTTTACTATAAAATTACTATAAAATGAAAGCTATATATCTAACCAAGTTGTGTTCCAAATTTAAAGTTGATATCACAAAAATTGAAGTTCCCATGAGATTTTGTTTAGGCGTTATACCAAAAACAGCCACCGGGTGCCATTGAATTCCATTGAATTTAATTGTATGCATTCTGCCATAACAAATTAACAAATTTCTATCCAAATATCACTTCTGTCACTACATATGGAACCTTGAGACTCAGACCTTTCTGACAATATGTGTTTTGTCAAGATTAGAAAAGGTTTTGATAATAAATTATGAAAGATAATGCCCAAAAGGGGAGGGGCCTAATAAAAAAAATACAGTTTGTATGGTAACGCAACGTCCAATTTCAAAACGGTTTTCACAGGATGAATTCTGAGTTCGTAAGCTTTCAAATGATACCTAATTTAGGATAACTACTAAAATATGTGATATAATAATAATAAACAAATTATATATATATATATATATATATATATATATATATATATATATATTATACTTTTTAGAGGACTTCTTACTTTACTTTTAAAAATATAATTTGATCTTTTTTTATTGACAAATACTAGATTGTTTTATTATGAACTTTTAATTTCGTTTCAATTATTAAAAGTGTGTGCGTCGACTTTTTGTGACAAAGGTCAGAAACTCCTGTAATGACGTCAATTTTTTGAGGCGCACTCTTGTCATAAATTCATATATTACTGTTCATTCATAATTTGTACGAAAAAAACAGCGCTAAAATATCTATTTAGGAGTCTTAGACCTTTCCAACGATATATAGTTTGTCATGACTAGATTAGGATTTAATAGTAATATAGTGAACTAAATTTAGGTTGCCCGTATATGGGCAGGTGACAGTTGTCATTCACATTTGTGTCCATTTGAATATGAATAAAACAGGTTTGACATCAATCGGTTCTCGCATGTCTTGTAACCAAATGCATGCGAATGGGATTTGAGAGTGCCCATGACAGGAAGATTTTATGCATCTAATTTCTATTTTGGTCTTTTACTCAGACAAGTTTGTTTTTAGAAAATTTTGAAAAGTCAATCAGATAGCAACAGAAACAAATCTGTGCTAAACTTCTTTAGTGTTGTTAATGAAAGAAAAAAGGTTTGAAACGACATGAGTAAATGATGACAGATTTTTTTTTTTTGGATGAGCCATCCTACACCTAAATTTGGGGGTACAATAATGACGTAAAACAAATGGAAATTGTGTTCAATGACACAGAGATAGGGACAATATGACAAAACGTATCATTTTGAAATAAGTGAAAACATTTGGATGGACACAGGATTGGAATTGGCCTACACTACCTAAGCTAATTCTTTTCTCTGGAGTCAGCATGTCCCTTACTTCCTTCTCATAACTCAATGAGGCGAACGACTGCTTCCTGTGGGCTGCTTTAGTCTTACAGACTCTGTCTGCTCCCAATAAAATGTTTAAATGTCCTTGGTCACATGATTAAAGAACAACAGACTTCAAAATAGCCATGGAACACTACACCAGAAACAATTTTTGTCAGAAGAAAGCTCCCTGTTTGTCCTTGTTATATATATGTGTGTGTGTGTGTGTGTGTGTGTGTGTGTGTGTGTGTGTGTGTGTGTGTGTGTGTGTGTGTGTGTGTGTGTGTGTGTGTGTGTGTGTGTGTGTGTGTGTGTGTGTGTGTGTGCAAATGGATCATAGAGGGACACCACTGTCCTCTAAACACTTTGGTTCTGTTTAGAGCCACTTCAGGAGACACAAATCAATTCCTACTGGAAAGTCCAGAGATGTGTGATGCCCGCAAGAAGAGACTGTCCCTGTTGTCTTCAGCCTCAAGCACAGGTTAGGTGGAACGGATCTCCAATCCAGTGTACCCTCGACGATTTTAGAAGGAATGTGCCCTGCGCAAGATTCCTCACCACTAACTTTCCATACAACAGTTCATTGACTGCAAACTCTATTTTAATTATCGTTCTTAGCAAAAAGCACATTTGATAGAGCTTCTTTCTCTAAAACACTGCATATGTCAAGCAATTCCTAAAGTATCTAAGTATGGGATACTTAAGGATTTACATATTGAGGAAGATTTCAAAGGCTACAAGGCTAAATTGAATCAGGCGTCTCAAAACAAGTAGCTAACAACTGCAGAAAATGTGGTCTTGGGGATTTTAGTATATAGTAATATATATGGTGAGCATAAAATCTTCGATAGATGACTAGATGATCAAGAGTCTCCATTCAAAGCCAGAAAACTGAAAAAATTATAATGACCAGCTGACCGTACATTTTTATTTTAATGGTAAGCCTCAGGGGTCTGTTCTTGGTCCCTTTTCATTCCACACTAACCTCTGTGGGGCCGGCGTACATCATCGGTGAGGGGAAAATGGCCACTATGGTGGAGTTGGGATCAAGCAGCCCTTCCTCCAGAACAGCTGCATGCTGTTTCATGCGCCAGGCCAGTGGTACGTCATCATCTTTGGTCCAGCCTCCCAGCGGGTGCAGCAGAAGCACGGGGCGGCGGTAGCCACGTTCAATTAGACGTCGCTGTGTGTCCTGCATGAGCAGCGCGTGGCCATTATGCACTGGGTTCCGCAGTTGGAAGGCAAAGACAGCATCTAAAAATGAAAGAAGATTGTTTAATATCTTTTAACTAGCCATAAATATAATTTTATTGCAGCAAAGTTAATATAGGCAATACAATTAAAATCCATAAAGATTTGTTTATTCATAATAGTTGTTTGCATTAAAACTAATGTAATAGTTTTAAGAAGATTTGTGTTTACAGTTTGAGGGCAAGACAACTTGCAACACCCAACAGACTAGTCAAAATGGTCTCAAAAGGAACAACTACTGAGTGTTGTTCCATACCTGCGTTCATCTCTTTAAACTTCTGCTTGAGTTCGGTTGGTGTGAGCCTGTAACTATCCAGCCCGTCGTTCCAGTAGATCCGATCCAGCACCTGGACATCACCTCCGACCAGCCAATCTCCGCTCTCCATCACCATCTGCCACAGGAAAGATCATCAGGAACAACAGCAAGGAACTTACAACCTCATCTGTACAATGTTGGACAAACTGCCACAATTGCACTCTCTTTCTTTCTTTGTGAGGCTTGAGGAACATAAGAATCCCTCCAGATTCCGAAAGCCAAATGATACATGCAAGAACCTTTCATCTTAAAATCGCAGCATGGTGGTTTGGGGTAAGAAAGTGGTCTAATATAGCTAACCCTGACTGAATGTCCACATTGTAGCATATCGTGGCCACAAAATGTCCACTAACATAGAAGAAACTCTTTGAAATTGGCAAACACAGTTGGGGACAGTTGGTTCTGAAACAGGAAATTATACAAAATCATAAAACTCTTGTATTCATTTCAAAGATTTGATGTCATGAACCTTGCAAACGTTGAGAAAGTCTTTTTCAAAAATGCTAATTGTAACAGCCTGGAAACTTAAGTAGTAAATACGACTTTGTTTCACAATCTTAGTTAGAAAGCTCTAAAAGCAAGATGTCATTCCCAAATTTGGGACTCAACAGACTCTGGTTTATTAGCTTGAATTTCTAAACATAAAAAAAAAAGACTACCATATCAAATCAGGCTAGAACTCTTGGCTGCTTTTAATTTTATTTTACCTTCAGGAGGTCTTCGCTGGCATTGGCTGAGCCGCTAACTTGGCCAGGGTTAAGAAGCAGTAAAGTATGCTGAGGATATCACAGCTTGCAGCAGATTCGGGGCCGCTAGGATGGAGAATACCATTTCACAAGACTTACATCTATTGATTTGACCTGACAGCAGCACTGGTGGCTCGAGAACTTTATGTGCAAGTATGTGATCATATTAAGCATTCTTGGAGTGTCCTGAAAGCAGTGAATGTTAATAAAATGCTTCATAAGTTGCATTGCGTTTGCATTTGAAGACTGAATGCATGTGTGGCTGTCATTTTCTGGCCACAGTATAGCAACAGTAGCAGCCGTTTATTTAATCTAGGTTGCAGAGGCTGGCGATGGAAAAACTCAGTGAGCGATCTGTTGGCACTACATCACATCTATACAGTAAATCAACTCTTAGCTGTGATAGAAAATAATTGGGCACTGGTTGAGCACTGCACCCCTTTCAATGAGGGAAAAAAACATAGATAATGCAATTAAGTTAATGCTCTCAAGTCTGGTTAACATCCCCCCCCCCCCCCAAATCTCACAATGTGGACTCAGCTGTCAGACTGACAGCCGAAATAAACAGGAAAAGAGTATTTACCACACGTAATGGAGGCCGGTTTTACAGCACTGCTGATTGACGTGCTTCAGCAGACGGAGTTTAACATACAAACCAGACATAGTGATGTAATGAGATGAACTATTCTGTGAACTTAATCACATTTTATCACATATTACACATTCATAAGACCAAATTTTCCCATTTTGGGCACTCTGGAACAATATTAATCAAACAGATGTTCAGACTCATTTGCTTTGGGGGGTTTCAGTGTAAGTGATATTAATGATCATGTAAAATGAAAACAGGCATGACGGTAGTTCCAGCTCGAGCCTTGACAGAACTTATGGAAGAAACTGAAGTATAATAACTTCAATAAGATATGGAATTCGCAAGCTATTTTCTAGGGATGCAACAATAATAACATTCTGGATGATATATTTAAATTACATGCTATAAATATATTTTTTAAATAAAACACACTAGAAATAAAATGCTACATCAAGTGTTATTTAATGATTCGCATTTTAACAGAATATTAAATGTAAAAACAGATGTAAATGAGCATGCATAATTAAATATACTATTACTCAATATTACAATCATTTTATTACAACACTTTTAAAAGTTAAACTTTAAATGTAACTTTAAAAACAGCATATTCAAGAGGATGGATGTATATTTTTGTATAATGTAATAATCAATCATTTTTTTTGTTTGGCTTGTTTTTTAGGGACTGTGATAAATCTGAAATTCATTACACGAATGCCATTGAGCGACAGAACACTGTAAATAAAACGAAAGCTGATTGCTAGAAACTTCAATGTGTGCAATTTCTTTCTTGGGTCTGGAGATGGGTTTATTTGTGACCGTAGGCGAGCAGACAGACGGGGCCATTCCAGAGTCCGAAAACTCTCCGTTGGCGCCCATTAGAGCGAGCTGGAGCAGAGCGGAGCCATTAAAGTCCACCTAAGCCCACAATCCCTACTTACAGATGGAAACAATTGTTCAGTATTTACTCTGCGAGATTTGTAAGAGGAAGGTGAGGGGAAAGGAGGGGAGGAGAGCGCCACTTGCCCAAACACTGTTTGGATATAACGCAAGCCGAGAAATCCAACTAAAACACATGTGTGAAATGAAGGAGGTCAAGGAATAAAGAGATTACTAAAGCGAGGACTGAACAAAGATATGAGAGAGAGAGAGAGAGAGAGAGAGAGAGAGAGGGAGACCCTGTTTCCACAGACCTAGTGAGAGGGCATCGTGGCTCTGTCTTCTGTCACAGTGCAGTCCAAGGAAAGCTTGGCAATGAGACCGCACAGGGGCCTATTAAAGCATCAGGTCAGCTGTTCCTCACTAGATATCCACGACTTTACCTTAAAAAATGAGACTTAAGCGGAAAATCTCCTCTTTTAAATACAATTGCAGAAAGAAAAAAAAATACAGCAAAAAAAATACATCGTTGTGGTCCTCAAATATCAAGTCCCTTCTCAAATGTCCTTTTTTCAATCATTTTATCCCTATTAATGAGGATACTTTCTGTAGAGCAACAGTTTGGGGTGAGTTTATGATAAAATTTCAAACCGAAGAAAAAGCTAGTATATTTGCTCATGAACATTCATAAATAGCAATGAAGCAACAGACAGCCTTTCACAATTCTGCGCTTGTACCATCGGACAATGTGTTCCCATAAAGGGTGCCCAGTGCCAGACAGGTGAAAAGTGATGCGTTAATGGATCATGCTGCTGAATCACTGTGATTCTGCTTTCACATTTACATGTATGGAGTCTAAACAGTGCTCTCATTCACAGAAGGCTTTTAATCAGGACTTTCCAGGTGGTTCGTGAGTCAGAAAAGAAAGAAAGGGAGGGAGCTGACAACAAAAATTAGATACAGGGCAATGTTAATCCTTTCCAACTGCTTATATAAGATAAGAAATCTCATTGGTCCAAAATCAAGCTCCAGATAGTTTGTATAAATGCATTCACACCATGTCGGAATAAGCATAATTACAAGATTCCGACTTATAAAATGCACTCACATCCTCGTAGAACTTGAAATTACATAATTGCCTTCGTAATTTTCAACAATTACTTGTAAACTGAATTTTCTGAGAGCTCCAACTTCTGCAACATCATGCGGAAACTCAAAATGGCAGTGGCTTCGGCAGGAAAATGTAGTAATGGAGTTATATGGTCATAATTTCTTTTAAAAATGACTATACTTAACTTTTGTTAATCTATTAATAATAAAAGATCAATTTGAAAACAAAACGGGACATACAATGAATTTTAAAGTTGCTAGCAGAGTTGGAATAACCATCTCATGTCCTGCTAAATAAACTATAAATTAATGAATAAGGCATTTGCATAATGTGTTGTATAGTGGTTTTGTCTACTGATTAATCAAGTTACACAGATTCATTTTGGCGTTAACAGTGATGCCATAGAAAAGCATATTTCCAAGGATGTGAACAACTCTGAGGCTGATCCAGTAATTTCAGTAATTACGACATAGTGTGAACACAGAATAAATTCAAATGAATCAAATAGCCTGTTACTTTCTTGTTGCCGGACACGCTGCCTAGTTAGGACACAGTGTTCATAATCTACTAAACATAGGTTTTTGTCAATATTCGACCTCTGACCTTGATGTATGGATGATCCTTGCAGGTGGTGCCCCACTGCCGGGAACAACGCTCTTCCTTGCGGTGCTCGTAGAACTCTGGGTTACGCAGGATGGCGACTCTCCGTCCACCGTAGGCCAGCGCGAACGCGGTGCTGCCGTCCAGTCGCTCTTTGTCGGAGCTTGAGACGGGGAGGACCACCGGCACCGACAAGTTAATAACCCCGCCTACGAACAGAGGTCAGATGCACGGCACATACATCAAACAACCCGAGACTTTGAGAAATTGACAGCTTTGAAAGGGCTAAAGGGGAACAGTTAAGGATCTATGGGTCGAGATAAGGGAAAGACCTCTGAATGTCAAAGTGGCGAGTTTTCTAAGAAAGTAAGAGGTTCTACACTTTGATTAAAGCAATATGAGCGGGAAGCTTTTAAAATCCATTTTCAGAATATAACACACCGACATCATAGCAGAAACAGCTGTTTTCCATAAAAAAGAGCCCTGTGAGTGTCCCATTTCAGCTCAATCCAAATTAAACTAGTATCAGGCAATAAGATGCACAAATCTGTCTGTTATATTCATAAAGACGCCAGTCTGGTCCAACAAGAGTCCAACTGGGTGTATCGTAAGGATCAAAATAATAATACAAGGTGTGATGTACAGTTATCAAGTCTAATGACGCTGATGATGTAATGCAAGAACAACTAACGACTTTCTCTGGCCGTATTTCTGTCATATCCAAAGTCAAATGTCTACTAGGCCCACCTTTTATCTTAATAGGTGTGTGAATGTCAATGCATACCATGAACACAAATTTGAATACTAGGCAAGACAACAGACGGGAGAGCATTACGAGGTCGTAAAACTAAATTGACACTTTTTGGAAACTCAAGCATGATGTGGAAAATTGCTATAATTACCCAGTTTTATAAATGCAAGGAACACGTCTTGGTTTAAAAAGTCATTCACACATTTGTTGTTCTCGAAATCAAAATAATGACGACTTTTTATTTCAGACGATCCTGTTTCTAAAAAGCCCAAAACATCCTTGAAAGCATGTGATCAACCTAAACCAAAAGCCCTCCATTAAAATTATAATAACTCTTTATTTCTACCACTAATTGTCATTATAAATCCACTCGCAGACCCTTAAGATTTCCTCTCATAAATTCAGTTTATTTTGTGATAGGCCACCCATTCCAAGAGGTCTGCCTGTCCTGACCCAGAAACATTGAAATATTAGATTATTAGTAAAAGCTTGTTCACCTTATGTTGGTGGTACATCATAGTTCACACACAAATGAAAATCCTGTCATTATTTACTCACCTTCATGTTGTACCAAATCCATAAATTTCCTGAGGAGTTTTAGTAGCACTTTATTTTTATTTTACAGTCCTGTTCCCCATGTACATACTATGTACTTATTATAGTTATTACAATAAATGGGTAATAACCAGGTATTAACCCTGGCCTGAACCTACCCCTAAACCTAACCGTAACCCATGTATTTACCTTATGTTAACCAGTACTTTCTTAGGTAAGTATACTGTAAGTACACATAATGTAAGTGCACATACTGTCAAATAAAGCGCTACTAGAGTTTCAGTCTTTCCATTGAAAGTCCAAGTAACCAAAACTTTAAAGATCCAAAAATGTGTTGTAAAACAAATCATATGAAACGTGGTTTCATTAAAAATATCAACAGTTTTGTGTTTCAAAGATGAACCAAAGTCTTATTGGTTGGGAACCGATATTTTGGAGTGAACTATGCCTTTATAAGCCTGAAGAAGTCCTGTACCTATAAGATACTAAAAAAGTTTTAGAAAGAAATATTTCTAAAAATGTGTTTCCACTCTGTCATCATGATTTACTAGTTGTCAATTAAATCTGTATTACAAAAAAAAAGTAGAAAAATGACAGAAATTATTTCTAAAATCACTTCTGAATGTAATAGCGGCCAGTAAGAAAAAAGTGCATTGCACAGTCTAATGTCGCCACCTGGTGTTGCGTTCAGAAAACACAGCACATAAAAAAGAAATCCAAGCCTAAAAGTATGCCCCGGAAGGTGTTAGTGTTAAATGATGCGTTTACCATCGAGCAGACAGTTGAAGTGAAGACACTGTAGGAACTCTCTCTCCCTCATGAAGCCGTTCAGAGGAGTAGCCCAGCCCTCAGCCAGCACCTGAACCCACTGCATGTCCACCTAACACACCAACAGACAACAGAAGTTTGCTTTTAAACTGCACAAGCGCTGAAAAAAACATGTTTTAGATTGTTTAAAACCAATATAGATCAGACAATGTTTCAAGTTCATAACAGCCAATAGTCAAAATGGATTTGCAGGCCATCTGAAGAAGGCTGAATATGAGTGACATTCGAGGAGTGATACCTTGGTGATCTCCACTGCTGGAAGAGTCTCTGCATCAGCCTTGGCCAAGTCCAGCTTGTTCTCAGGCACGTAGAGCTCCTTGACCTCATAGGACGCGTCCACAGGCACGATGTCCTACAGAAGGTGAAGACATTGTCACAGAGACATCAATGTCATTTATATCAAAGTATGATGAAAGCATCTAGAGAAGATGTTAAAAGGGGCCATCGGATACAAAATTCACTTTTATATGGTGTTTGCATATAATCAAATCAATATGTATCAAATCAAGCCATTTGAATATTCTGAGGAATATGACATCATATTGCATCATATTGCTTAGAATCTAATTTGACAGTGACATCAAACTCTATTTCAGTTTGTAGCTATATTTGGAATACAAAGTTTACATGTGTTCAGGAATCGGAATATTCCGTTGTAAATATGATGATCTACACATGCGTGTTTTGTATTCCCACTGTTATTTCCTGGGAGTTTTAAGATGCTGCCATTGGTTATACAGTATGCTCAGTTTTATTACTATTTTTTCACAAACAACGCCATGGAATGGAAAGTGTCGAACACTTTTGTTTTATCTGTCTCATTTTCATTCCAGAAATGTGTACATTTATTCAGCAAGGACACATTCAATTAATCAAAAGTGACAGTAAAACAAAAAAATATTTATTCATTAAAGAATCCTAAAAAAGTATCATGGTTTCCACAAAAGTATTAAGCACAACAACTTTTTTCATAGTGATAATAATCAGAAATGTTTCTTGAGCACCAAATCATCATATTGGAATGATTTCTGAAGGATCATGTGACGCTGAAGACTGGAGTAATGATGCTGAAAAGCAGCTTTGCGTCACATAAATAAAATACAAAACAGTTAATATCTTTTAATACTGGATTTTGTATAAGGTGTTTACATGCAACAGATTTCCGAATAAAACAGGCATATTCCAGGCGTAGCAGACTGATAACTTGATAATAATCTTAATATTGCCATAATCCAACTGATATCAGTTTATACATGTGCATGTAAATGAGAAAAACTTCTGTAGCAAGAGATGTTTTACCGCTTGTTACAATCAGACATTTAGATTACAAACTCTCAAATAGAGTTTCAAACAGAATTCAGTTTAACATGAGTGAATGGACTTACCCTCTCCTGCAGGAGGTCCAGGAGCTGCTGGATGCACTCGTTCACACTGCAAGAATCGGTCTTTAGTACCAGTTCAGGGGCCTCTGGCTTCTCATACTCAGAGTCTATTCCTGTGAACCCTGAGGACAACAGGAGTAACCGGCAATATTAAAACGCCAATCCATTCATCAGCAGAAACAGACATGCTTGGGATGCACTTCTTTAAAACAGTTTTTCATTCAATGGGACTGAAAACAGTGAAGTCCTTAGTAATGCTGGAAGGATGTGCTGTGTGCATGTATCAGTTAATATGCGCATGTGAATAAGACACTTCCTGCAATAAACATCACTCATTCTCATCACGAGATGTTAGCAACTTTCAGATTAATGTGAGTAACTTTCAACTTTAAAAGCAGTGTTTCCTGTGTCACTCTTTATACTGAATTGGAGGTCCACAGCAATAGAAATTAAATTGAACAAAAACAACACTGAGTTACAGTCAAGAGCGAGTCGATTGTCTTCTTGTACTTTTCCTACCGGAAACTTGCTTTCCAAGAATCATAGGAAGCTGACCCAAGAGGGTTGTGATGAATCACCTCTTGTTTGCTCAAAAAGTTTTGTGTAACCTCAAAAACCTTTAACTTACACTCAAAAGTACACACTGCTGATAGCACAACTGTGTTTCTCGAGATGAAGTGCTATGCGCACCTAAAAGGCCGCAAGCTCCACTCTTTCATCAATCTGCAAAAATCCCGTAAACGCTTTTCTGGTGTTTTTCTTCTCAGACTAAACATTTCGTCCTCCTTCAGTGCCTCAGAACAACCCAGGGCCCTTGTCTTGTCTAACTCAATCATTTAACATATTTCTGCACAAACAGGTTTGCTAGATCTTTACAAAATTGAGGAGGATGCTTTGAGTCTATAGACAGCACACAAATCCATTTAGGCTTAAAACTTTAGGACTGATTGCCCAAATGACTACTGACCACTTAATGTGATTAAATCCGAGCCATAACATATAGTGCATCTACACTCCTGGGAAGAAGAAAAAATGGCTAAACTCTAAGCTTGTAATTGTCTTAACCACAAATTATTGGTCAGGAAATTATGCAAAATGTAAGCAAATGCACTACTTAAAAAGTTGAAAATATGTGTAGTTTGAATCTGAATAGTAACCATTGTATTTCATGTGGACATTTGCAGCAGACCACAAAAAAACTCAAATGATTTGAGTTGGATATGCAAAACAATAAATAAATAAACATGATAGTCTTACCTCTGATTTCTCCAGCTCTAGCCCTCTTATAGAGCCCCTTCACATCTCTCTGCTCACACACATCCAGAGGAGCATCTATAAACACCTCAAAGAACGGAAGACCAGCAGCTTCATGGATCTTCCTGGCATTCAGACGGTCCTGGGAACAAAACATTATTAATCAAATGTTTTAACCCTAAAGTTTCTCATTTCTAATGCCTCTAAATTACCAAAATGATCAAAACTTTGCTGAAAAACCTGTTGTTTTAGATTGCACACAATCCACTACATGCCTGCTGTCTGAATAATAGTTCATACTTTTTATAACGATTTTATAGAGTAAACATAATAACATTCACTGGACTAAAGCAACTTAGGTTTACTTTAACAACCATACATTTTTTTTTTTGAAAACTCATGTTAAAATGTATCAAATATGATACAACAGGCTATTGAGGAATTTTTTGTTTATTTTTTGTTTGTTTCAAAAATATTTATTCATCTCTCAATCATCATTATATTGCATTTCATTATACATTTCACCACCTGCAATACAAACTACAGAGTTTTGATCTTAAAACTAAGAATTTAAATATAATCCTCCCGAGATACACTGGAAGATATCGAGTGACAACTGATATTTATATGCATTTTATGTTGTCATGCTGCTATAAAAATCTCATTGATTTACATTACAAGCTATGTACATAACAACATTTGCCCCAGATTGTATATTTTCCTCAGTTTGCAAAATTTATGTCTTTTTTCCTCCACATGCATGAGCTCCATATTCTCACTATATCAAATTATATGGTTTATAAAAGTCTGATCTATCAAATATGACACAAAACATAAAACAGGTTAAATAAAAAGATTTTTCTATCATTTGATATGTCAGGCTTTATATGGTTAAGAAGTCTTATACACACAGCTCCCTATGTTTCTCACCCTGCTGTATGGGGAAATGAAGCTGGCGATACACACGAGCCCCGCGTCAGCAAACAGTTTGGCCACTTCTGCGATACGGCGAATGTTCTCCTCGCGGTCCTCAGGGCTGAAGCCCAGGTTCTTATTGAGGCCCTGCCTGATGTTATCTCCATCCATTGTGTAGCAGGGGATGCCATGACACACCAGATACTCCTCCAGAGCCATGCTGACCGTCGTTTTACCTGCACCAGACAAACCTGAGGATGCACAACAGAAAGGTCTTCATATTTACTGAACATTTTGGACACACACAACCATGAAGATAAAATCACGTTACTCATGTTCTACCTGTAAGCCACACCGTGCATCCTCGAAATCCTCCTCTAGTGCCGACTACTTGTCCACGCTTGTTTCTGCTCACATGATGGGCTTGGTATGTTACATTGGTGGCTCTTTGCATCCCCTGCACAAATTGCAGATTCAGATTCATTTAATCTGTCTCATCTTCAACAAATGCCTCCTGTTTGATTGACTGAAGTGAAACACTTCAAGAAAGACATTGGCTGTATCAGATGGTAATTATTAGCCTGACTCCGCCCTCCTACGTACTTCCGCTCAATTTTCATTTTCCTTCAGTGTACAAATGAAATGAAATGTACGAGAGTCTGGTGGGACCAGGCTAGGTAATTATTACATGGTATGTTGGTTTATACCGTAGTACTGAACCACTTGTATTTTTCTTATACAATTTTTGTGTGTGTGTGTGTGTGTGTGTATATATATATATATATATATATATATATATATATACTGTGTGTATATATAAATAATTTGTAGTTGTCCAAAAAACAGGGTAATTTTTTACTAATGATTGATGATATTCATAAATAGGCTATTGCACAATATTGTATAAATATTGCACATGCCTATGATGCAAAAAATGCAACAAAAAAAATACAAAATTCAAAAATACTATAAAATGTATATAAAGTGGTACTGAATTATTACCATATCTATGTACCATGGTATTTACATTATGCTCCATAGACTACCATGGTACATGTCCAAGAAGCCATGTTAGTATTATAGTAACGTTTAATGTCCAAAAAGTGATGATACCCGTGCTTGTGATGCCAGAAAAGCTGTAGAAGCTCACTAGGTTTTAAGGCAGACAATATGCACAAATAAAAGGATTGACGTTATATGCATTCATCCTTTTCATACACTTATCAAAGCCGAGGACCTCCATGACGAGAACGATTATTATGGATTTCGTTTATATTATGAATTAAAATAGTGTGGGTCAGATGCATCATAATCAAAAACATCATTATTCATAGCACGAGGTGTGGTACTGTAAGTTTACTATATTAGCAATGCAATATATCCCTCAATTTACAGCCGCTGCCGTTACTCACCCAACTAGGCGCGTTACTCAGTTTCTGCTTCTTACTCGAGTTCCCAGATGTCTCCATTCTGAGCTGCTGAATTCACACTTGGTGAACAAATAAATAGTGTGATATATATATTCGCAAAAGTTGCTTAAATTAAGTGTCGGGTATTGAGCTCCCGAAGGAAGCGTAGAGGTTTTCAGGATGCGGCACAGGAAGTGATAGAGGCTCCGACAAGTCCCGCCTCTAACGCGTCAAGACTCCACCCACTTACCAATCGGATTGGTCAGAATGGCATCCAAGTCAATCGTGATTAGACAGTTAAGAAGTCGTTCATATAGCCGTGGCAACGAAAACAAACAAGTATCAGGTCAAGGGCGGGACTTGTCAGAATCATAGGTCAGAAGAATACCAATCATGTTCTGTTTTATATTTTCCTGTGTAAAGTGAAATATGTGTTAGCCCCTTTGACCCAATATCATATATGCATATATATATATGTATATATACCTAACATTATAATGTCTAACATTATAATCTACATTATATCTACATTATACATTATGCATACATATAGATAATATCATACATTATAATTTAACACTATATTGACCTAACATTTTAGGTCAAAGGGATAGTTCACCCAAAAATGAAAATTCTGTCATAATTTACTCACCCTCAAGTTGTTCCAAACCTGTATGAATTTATTTCTTCTGTTAAACACAGAAAAAGATATTTTGAAGAATGTCAGTAACCAAACAGTTGTTGGGCCCCATTGACTATATGAAAGAAAAATACAATGGAAGTTAATGGGGCCCATCAACTGTTTGGTTACTGACATTCTTCAAAATATCTTCATATAAATACATTCAATAATTAATTAACTTTCAATAAATTCATACAGGTTTGGAACAACTTGAGGGTGAATAAATTAAGACAGAATTTTCATTTTTGGGTGAACTATCCCATGAAAGTTTATATACCGGTATGGGTACAAGAGAAAAATATTGATCTTCTTTTATTAGAGACATGCTGCAAGTTGTTACAATACGAATATATACCAAAACAAAGAAAATGGTTTACAAAACAATGATAATAATTTGTGTAGGCTAGACTGTAAGAATCATCAATGTCAATAGCACAGGATTAATCAAATAAATTGAACGGAGCCCATGTTGAACATGCTGTAAGGAGGCTGTTGCCTATTACAATTGAATCGATTGTACTTGGAGATGAACATCAATCTAGTTCTCTCCCCTGCACCCTAAACACAGCGAGAAGAAACTGAACTTCCCCTGCAGGCCTCAGAACGGCTGACACTCTCTGATAAAATCTGAGTAAGTTGTAAAAAGAGGATCTTCCAGCTGAGACACCTGAATGGCCATCGCAGGCCTGACCACTATTGGCTTAGCTGATCCTGATCCTTTAATATCTTGTTTTCCGCCATTAGTGTAATCCTGAAGTATGTTAGGTAAACTTCTAAGGTAAGCATTTGTAGTTTCCCACACACTAGTTTTAACCGAACCATTAATTCCCCCTGCATACGGTCCAGAGCCCTGCTTATTCCCTCGAGGATTGGAAAGTGTGGGCAGATTCCTCATACAGCTTCACAAGCTTACAATTGTATACCCAGCACAAGTGGTTTTTGGATGTTTTTTGGGGGCTGGCGTATCCATATCTGGCACTTTATTCCCTGTGGTTATTTGTGCAGGGGTGGGAAAAGGACTGACTGCTTTATATTCATCCTCACCTGAACGCTTCTGAAGCTCTGTTCTTCTGAACAGGGCGTTCAAACCAGTGGAGATACTACACTTTTTTCATATTAGAACAACAGAATTAAGTATAATATTCAGATTGGGACTATACCCAGCTATCAAGGAACGTTCTCAGAACTTTGGCTGATGTTTTTCCAAGGTTCTCTCAAAGTTATGAACAAACCTTCTTCCATTAACGTTAATGTGTAGATGATAATGTACATGTACCAGATGTCCACATCTGGAACAGAATCCGCATGTAGCCTACAAACATGTGGATTCTGTTCCAGATGTGGACATCTGGTACATGTGCATACAAGATGTGGGGCGGATCTGGGCCGACACTACATTGCTGTCTGGGTAGTGTATAAGTGAATAGTGTGTAATGCATCATTTGGGACGCAACTAGAATAAAACATTTTGGGTGACCTTCCCCTTTAAAGGTTCTTCATGGAACCATCAATGCCAATATCGCAGGGTTTCCCCTAAAGCACTGCTTTGATAGTCATTTAAACTGAATTATTGTGGTTATTTACTAATACTGTATATAGCCAGTAGAACTTATCATACATGAAGTGATCAGACAGAAAGTGTTTTGATCTATTGATTGGTTCATCAAACGGTGACTCATCCTTCCACATCCAATCCTGAAGGGGGGCGGCATCTTGTTGCCTGGCAACTTATTGGCCTTATTAGCAAACAATAACGACAACAGAGGATGAAATGCAAACTGTCTGGGAATTCGAGTAGTTTTAACTTTTTTTTTTTTTTTTACCAATTTATAAATTATTGTTAAGCAATGTAAACCATTTACAATTGTTGTATCTGTTTATTAAACGAACGTTTAAATGATTTTGTGAGTGTCAGTGAAAGTGAAGTGGACAGAAGGGAGGAGCTGGGAAATGTTGAAGTTTCCAGAGGTTGATGTCAGTGTGTAACTGGATTCCTCTAGTCTGGGAACAACTGGGAACAAAGATGGCTGAGTGTGGACTGGAAAACTGCTTTCCCCCACTCTCACAAAAGCTGGACTGAAGCTAGCTAACTTTACTAACAATGATTTCAGAGTGAAACATGCAAGTAAACTATTCTTGTTTTACAAAGCGTCTGTTCTTTCAGACAAAAACCTTTGTTGTTGTATTACGTAACATTTTTCTGTTGCATACCATCGTAATAGTGAATTTATAGTTTTTAAAAAGCTTAAATAATAACTCTTCAATAACTTTTGCTTTAAGGAATTTAAATACGAGATTTTCTAAATACGAGTTCGTGGCGTCCCGTTGCGCTTTTCATAAGCAGCGTCGCAATCATCCAGAGTTAACGTTACTGAAATTAAGACGTTTGTTTATATTCGGTTACTCTAGGCTAAATGACACAATGAGCTCCAGTCGCGTCCGTCCTCAAGCACCGCAGACCCAGGCGGCATCTCCCGCAACATCTCCGTGTCATGAAGGGATCGAGATGGAAAAAATGCATCATGAAGAACTTGAAGTGGGCCTCGGAGTGCCCGATGAAACCCCCTCTCCACCCGCCTCCAGCTCCAGACAGGCGTGGAGCCGGGATAACCCAGGCTTCGAACCGGAGGAGGGGATGATGGAAGCGGACTGGCCTCCGGCGAGCCCGGGTCGGAGGTCCGTGTCCACGGCGTCCAGCAGCAGCAACAGCAGCGGCAGACCCGGGAGCTTCTCCGGCATCAGTGCGCGGATCAACAGAGGACAGTATCCAACTCCACCAGCACAAGAACACCGCAGCTGTGGGAAGAGGATACTCGAGAAAATGAGAGGTGAAACTTTTGCTTGAACTTACTTATATAGTTATGTATGCTTCACTATAATGGAAATATAATAAAACTTAGGTCACACTTTAGTTTAGGGTCCAGTTCTCACTATTATCTAACTATTCACTACTACTTTTGCCTCAGTAAACTCTGTTTATAAATACCTAGAAAGGTATTAGTTGAGTTTAGGTAAGATTAAGGGATGTAAAATATGGTCATGCAGAATAAGGCATTAATATGTGCTTTATAAACAGCAAATATTATAGTAACATGCATGCTAATAAACAACTAGTTAATAGTGAGAATTGAATCCTAAACTAAAGTGTTAGCAAATCTTCTAATAGCCTTACTAGGCTGGGTCATACTTTTTTATAAAGTTCATAAATTGGGCCAAAATAATGTCTCAAGTAAAATCTAAATATGACAAGGTGCCTGTAAGGACCGGGGTTTGTTAATGTGCACTATTTGTAATTTGCTAACTTTATATATCATTTTTAATATAAATGAATCCCTTTTATTAAGAAAGGGTGCAATGAATTGTTAAAAAGTGATAGTAAATACATTTATAATGTAATTTTTTAATTTGAATTCCAAAAAATGTTGTTCCTTTCAACTTTCTATTCAGGGTATCATGGTTGGCAAGTATCACAACTGTTTATTTAAATGATTTCTGAAGGATCATTATTAAAAAATAATAATTGTAATAATATTTCACAGTATTGTTGATGGAATAAAAGCAGACTTGGTGAGCAGAAGAGAATGAAAAAAAAAGAACAAACAAAAAAAGACAAGACAGGAAAAAACATAAATATATACATATACTGTATATACATTGATGGAAAATGTATAGGCCTATTTCTTCATTTCATTTCATTCTGTATTTCAGTGCTGTGGGACACTCGTCTTTTGGGCGAGAGCAACAGTAACAGAGAGATGTATCTGAAAACCGTCCTACGAGAAATGATCACCTACATCCTCTTTCTGGTCACCCTCTGCATATGTAGGTTGAATTCTGGACAGTTTCATGCTTAAATATGTTAATACACACCTTGTTACATTAATGTTTTTAATGCTTTTACATTACCTTTTCTTACATGCTCGAGTAACAGGCCTTGGAAATAATTCTCAGATGAAGAGTCAGTTTAATCAAGCATAAAATTAATGATACTTAAAAAGTATAAAGATTTATTTATTTTGAACGGAACAAAATGAATTGCCATTTAGCATTGAGAATCAGATGACATAATGGAAAAATATTTCTAAAATTGTGTGTTTCCCTGGTCTGCTCCAGCTCTGGCAGTCTTTCTCTCTGGAATAACAGGCACTTTAATTCCTCAAAATGACCACAGCAGCAATTCCCTTTTTGACTTTTTGACCCTTTTTATAGTCAGCTCAAATGCATTTACATTTTACATGTATCACAGTGTCCCTAGGGGCTCCATAGTTTTAAAGATTACGTTTAAAGGTAAAGTATGTACGATATTTTTATGTCAACATACATTCTCTTAACCCAGTGTATTGTTTATTGACTACTTATGAGTAAGGCTTTCATGGGTTTATCTCCCCCGAAAGCCAATCTCTTTCCAGATCCATCGATCTCTTTCCAGATCTGTCAATCAAAAAACTTGCTGTAGCAGGAGGAGGACATGGATTCACCTTCAAATAAACACACTATCGATATGTCTTTATATTTGTTTTAGTAACCTACGGTATGGTGAGCACCAACATGTACTACTACACCAAAGCCATGTCCCAACTTTTCGTGGATACACCGCTGACAAGTGGAGAACCAACGACCTTCAAGACTCTTTCTACCATGGAAGACTTCTGGAAAGTAATTATTCCTCTGACTTTAATGCTCTTTTATAGAAACGAAAATGCAGATTAGTTCCAACTGCATCTCAGACCTTAATGAAAACATTATCTGTAGTTCACAGAAGGCCCTTTTCTTAATGGCATGTACTGGGAGGTCTGGTACAACAACAAGAGCCTCCCCGAAAACCAGAGTCTGATCTACTACGAGAACCTCCTGTTGGGCGTCCCACGTCTCCGGCAACTCAAAGTGCGCAATGAGTCCTGTTCTGTCCACGAAGACCTGCGGGATGAGGTTTACGACTGCTACTACGTCTATTCTCCTGCCAATGAGGACAAGGCACCATTCGGACCGAAGAATGGCACAGCGTATGCAAAAATACACGAATAGCTTATTTTGAATATTTTTCTGATCTTTGTTCTTGAACAGGTTTCTCATGCTGTTTATCTGTCAGGTGGAGGTACTCAGAGGAGAGCAGTCTGGGTGAGAGCAGCTACTGGGGTCAGGTGTCCACTTATGACGGTGGAGGTTACTACCAGGAGCTTTCACGCACTCGAGAGAAGTCGTCCATTCAGCTGCAAGAGTTAAAAAACAACCTCTGGTTGGACCGTGGCACTAGAGCTGTGTTCCTGGACTTCTCCGTCTACAATGGCAACGTTAACTTGTTTTGTATTGTCAGGTAATGGACTGAAGCTGTGTTGTAAGTGCATGGGATTTAACACTTATTTAGTTAATTCAAATTTTTGCCATTTATTTTTCTCAAAGCAGTAACATACTGTACATACTAGTTTTGTTAACTTGTACTTTTTTAAAAGAAATAGAAAATCATCTATTGACTAATTTGCATACGACTTGTGATTGGTCTTCTTGCATGCATACTTAAAATATATACAATTTAAATGACTATTTATTTAAATAAAAAAACTCAATTTAAATAGCTATTTTTATAATAAAATGATGCATAGGCCTACATGTTAATAAAATCTAGCAAATATATTTTATTTAATAAAATAATTATTTTTATCTAAATGAAAAACATAATTTAAATAGTAATTTATGCAATAAAATATTGCACATATATATATATATATATGAATAAAATATGGCAAATATACAATTTAAATGACTATTTATTTAAATAAGAAATTTAATTTAATTTAATTTTATAATAAAATATTGCATAGGCCTATAGATATTAATAAAATATGGCAAATACATTTTATTTAATAAAATATAGCATAGCTTTAGCATTCTTGCTCTACATTTAACATGTAGACTCCATTTAATCTATTTAAAAAAAAGAAAAGAAATTTAAGATAAAACTGACTTTTTTAAGATTAAAAGTTTAACATTCACAATGGTGTAATTTGCATACTAAACTGTGATTGGTCTTCTGTCTTGCATTTTTTTTAAAGACATATAATTTAAATTACTTGAAGAATTCGTTCATAAGATTCGTTCATTAGTTCCCTCGTTTTTGGTAAATTGTGGCCTCAAACTACTTTGTTCACTCATTTTGATTCAGTTAAATCCTGGCCATGATTTAACTAAAATGAGGGAACGAATGAATAAATCATGGTAATGAACGTGGTAGGAACAAATTCTTAATTAGTTTTTTCGCATGCTAGCCTATGTGATGAACAATAACATACAGCATGGCTTTAGCATCCTCGCTCTACTTTTGTGACTCAGTATACCACCTTGCCTCAAAGATCTGTCACCTGCTGCTTTACTGTAGGTTGCTAGCAGAGTTTCCAGCCACAGGGGGCGCCGTGACCTCCTGGCAGTTCCAGACGGTGCGTCTTATCCGCTACGTGTCCAGCTGGGACTACTTTGTGGGCATGTGTGAAGTGGCCTTCTGCCTCTTTGTGCTGTATTACCTGGTGGAAGAAGTTCTAGAGATCCGCCTGCATCGTTTGCGTTACTTCAAGAGCCTGTGGAACTGCTTGGATGTTCTCATTGTTACAGTAGGCCACATATTTTAGATGCTGCATATGTATAGCTTTCTCTAGCCAGTGTATTTTGTGCTTTTGAGCATGACATTTTGGTTTATCTTCTTCATCACCATCACAGCTCAGTGTTCCAGCCATCATTATGAACATCTGTAGAACATCAGCGGTCAGTCACAGACTTCACTTCCTGCTGGAGAACCACAGCACATACCCCAACTTTGAGCCGCTCGCTCGCCTTCAGGTTCACTTCAACAACCTGGCTGCCGTCATTGTCTTCCTCTCATGGGTGAAGGTGAGGTGTCATCTCAACATTTGTCACACCAAAACTATTTTTTACTGTTGTTGTTGTCCTCAAAATACAACCATCTTGATTCTCCCACAGCTTTTTAAGTTTATTAATTTCAACAAGACCATGAATCAGCTGTCCACCACCATGTCACGCTGCGCCAAGGACCTGATGGGCTTCGCTATCATGTTCTTCATCGTGTTCCTGGCCTACGCGCAGCTGGCATATTTAGTTTTTGGAACTCAAGTCAATGACTTCAGCACCTTTCAGGCCTGCATGTGAGTTTTGGATACATCTAAATAATCAAATATATGATCAAGTATATGCTCTGAATATATTATAAACAATAATATGCAATAATTCACAAAAACATGTCAGCTATTTAGAAAAATGTCATACACGTTTAGCTAAAGTTGGCATGAAATGAAAATTCAATCTGTTTTATAAATGCATGTTATAGATCATATTGTGAGCAATTCATCCATGTATGTTTTTTACCTCGTAATTTTGAATCAAAATATCACCTTCCGGAAATCTCCAATCATTTAGTCCGCTTAAACCCCATCCCTGCATTCTCACGATCATCTGCTTTTATTTTTGAGTGCCACGCCCACATCTTCACATCCAATCAACAAGTGATGCATAGAACCAAATTCCTGCCCCACATTTTTCTTTTTCAATAATCCATTACAAACAGGAGCATATCCCAATACAAAAGAAAAGATCTTTTGCTACTTCTGTTTCAAGACTTTAAATATGCATATGCATATTTATTTAGTTAGTTTTATTACACTTTTTTTATATAGATTGTGAGACATTATGAATATTGTTAATGTTGGTGGTTTCTATTGTTCACAGTTTCACGCAGTTCCGGATCATTCTGGGTGATTTTGACTTCTCGGAAATCGAGGAGGCCGACAGCGTGTTAGGACCCATTTACTTCACAACCTTCGTGTTCTTCATCTTCATGATTTTGCTGGTAAACACAGCAAGAGGAACTTGACATAAATGACATGAAATATACCTCAAATTAAAATAGGATTCAAATCATTTAAATAAGTCTTGATGTCCTTTCCCGGTCCAATTCCCCTCTCTCCTCTCCCATGACGGAAGGTTTAAAGGGATAGTTCACCCAAAAACGGAAATTTTGTCATCACTTTTGTCATCACAAAACAAGATATTTTAAAGAATGTTGTTAATCAAACAGTTGATGGTCCCCATTGACTTCCATAGTGGGAAGAAAATACAGTGTGGTTACCAACATTCTTCAAAATATCTTCTTTTGTGTTCAACAGAAGAAAGAAACTCGTACAGGTTTGGAACAACTTAAGGGTGAGTAAATGATGACAGAATTTTTGGGTGAACTATCCCTTTAAGGCCTCAAAATATTTAGCAAAGTTTTTTTTCTTCCTTTGTTGTTTGTTTTTTCGAACTCCCGAGAAGAACCCTGATTTTGTTGGAAATGACATCACAGCACTTCGTTCTTCAATTTCTCTTGAAGTATATCGAGGCCTCTACATGTTATAAGCTTTTGCTTTCCCTGCAAATCAAACCCATGACCTTGACGTTGCAAGTGCCATGCTCTACTGTTTGAGCTAAAACAAATAGCTTGAAAATAAAATAAATAAAATATAGAAAAAGGAATGCTTATGTTTGACTGGGCATTTTGCTTTGTTCAGAATATGTTCTTGGCCATCATCAATGACACGTACTCAGAGGTGAAAGCTGACATGGCCCAGCAGAGGTCAGAGATGGAGATCACAGACCTTATCAAGAAGGGCTATAACAGGGCAATGGTAAAACTCAAGCTGAAGAAGACTTCCATCAATGACATCCCAGACAGCTTACACCAGGCTACTGGCAAACTCAGCTTCGATGAGCTCCGGCAAGACCTCAGAGGGTGAGAAACATGTATCTACACTGAATTATACAAATGCAAGATGGACGCAACGGTCAATGCGAATTGTTTGATGTGTGTTTGTACACAGAAAGGGCCATTCAGATGCTGAGATTGAAGCCATTTTTGCCAAGTATGACCTTGACGGAGATCAGGAACTGACCGAACACGAGCACCAGCAGATGAGAGATGACCTGGAGAAAGAGCGAGTGAGTGAAAAACGAATGCTGAAGGATGTTCAATTAGTTTTGTTTTTGTAACATGTCACTTCATTTAAGGGTGTGGTCACACTTGGCATGTTTGGTTCAATTAAAACGAATCCTGGTGTGATTTCTCTGTTATTTTGGTTCATTTGAATAAGTGTGAACGCTGCCATCTGAACCCTGGTGCATCAAACAAGCAGAGCGAACCAAACCAACTCTGGTGCGGTTCAAATGAAATATGAACGCAACACGGACCAAAAACATGTAAACTAACCAAAAACGGGACATGATGTCACAAGATGTGACTCTAAAAAGGACAGAATGCTCAAGAATACCTGTTTTTCGGCAGATCAAACGGTCCGCTTATTTGATGCACCAGGGTTCAGATAGCAGCATTCACGCTTCAATGATTCAAATGAACCGCACTAACAGAGCAATCGCATCCGAGTTTGTTTTAAACCAACCAAACATGCCAAGTGTGAACACACTAAACGACACTGGAGCAGATGTTTAGTATCTGTTGAACACTCGCCAGGAGGACTTGGATCTGGAGCACAGTTCGCTGCCCAGGCCAGTGAGTGGGCGGAGCTTCTCTCGTAGCCATGACGACTCCGAGGAGGACGATGATGAGGACAGTGGACACAGCTCTCGTCGCCGTGGCAGCAGCTCAGGAGGCGTGTCATACGAGGAGTTCCAAGTGTAAACATCACCTGTCACTGGTATAACGCTTTCACAATATCCAATGTTTGACCTCTAATTGAAAAGTATTTTGTGCTTGATGTGGCCCATCAGGCTTGTGCGTCGAGTGGACCGCATGGAGCACTCGATCGGCAGCATTGTGTCAAAGATTGACGCTGTTATCGTGAAGTTAGAGGCCATGGAGAGAGCCAAGATGAAGAGGAGAGATGTGCTCGGACGGATCCTGGATGGAGTCATAGAGGTGATGATAAAAACGTTTTAAAACCTTTTTCAAAAATGTTTGCACATCAGCATTATAACATTAAAGGTGCAGTCTGTAAGAAGGACAGCTAGTGGTGGAAATAACAAATTCAAAATATTGGAGATCGTTGTTTCCCCCGCCCCCTCCTCCTCAGACTCGATGCTCACGCGGGTTGCCAGATTGAGGATCCACGTTACATAGATGCACCTTTAACATTGCGATAGCATTATGATAAAATCTACCAATGTTTTATCTGTGTCTGAAAACCTTGTGAAAACCACACACAAGTATAAAGCATATGTATTAAAGAAACAGTGCATTTAATTTATTATATTTCAAAAAAAAAAAATATATATATATATATATATATATATATATACATATTACACACTACTGGTCAAAAGTTTGGAATAATTATGATTTTGTAATGTTTTTGAAAGTAAAACAGTGAGAACAGTGTGAACAGATAACTGTTTTATTCAGTGTCACATGATCCTTAAGAAATCATTCTAATATGTTGATTTGCTCCTCAATTGTTACTGTTGCTCAGTTATTAATAATGTTTCTTATAATTAGTAGAAATAATGTAGAAAACAGTTTTTGCTGCTTATTTTTTGAGGAAATCGTGATACATTTTTTCAAGATTATTTCATGAATTGAAAGTAAAATGAACAGCATGTTTTTAAATTATAAATCTGTCTTTACTGTCCATTTTGATTCATTCAATACATCCGTTAGATATATAAAAATATATTACAGCAGAAAAAAAAATATTTTAAATTGTAATTATAGTTCACAATATTAGTTTTTACTGTATTTTTATCAAATAAATGCATAAAATATTAATTATTCCATACTTTAATAATTAAATTACTAAATAACACACAAATGATTAATAAACTATTTCTTATACTTTTCAACATCAAGTACTAAATATAAATACTAATACATTATATACAATATATATGTGTGATGTTGGGCAGCACTTTTTGCTTGTAGACAAATTATTTGTTGCTGAAAACTTGTTAGGACATGGAGACAACTTTTTTTTAGGAGCGGGCTTATGACTCCCAAAAATGCCTTTGGGCTGATCCACACAGAACACGTTTTTTTCAAGTTTTTTTTTTTAAACGCTCTAGACTTGCTTTTTTTTTTTATCCCACTGCCCGAGTCTTGCTATTTTCAAAGCAAAAACGTGTTTTGTGTGAATGGCCCTTTTGTCATTTTTTTGTCAACTGGATCATTGCAAATAATTTTAGTGTACATTCAGACATTAACTTGTGCTCTCAGGACGAAAGAATGGGGCGAGATCCAGAGCTGCACCGAGAGCAAATGGACCGGCTGGTGAGAGACGAACTGGAGCGCTGGGAGTCTGATGACACGATGTCACAGGTGAGCCACCATCAGGGCTCTCCCATCATCCCGTCCGCTCAGCTCCGCCCACGCAGTTCCCGCTCACCCTCCTCGCTGTCCAATGAGGGCCCGGATGGTGCGGCCAGTGCTGCCGCCCACATTTGAAGCGGTTTGGTTGTAAAAAAAACATTCCTACAGATCATGAATTTCATTGTTTCACAATTTGGTGCAGTGCACTGGGCAAACTTAAAAAGTATTAAAGCAACAGCTGTTAAATAGTCCTGCACAAAGCTATTTATTTGTGTTTCTTTATATTAAAGTTAATTGGGGCTTTACAGTGCTTTATAATGCAAAAGATAAATTTGAAGTTCTAAAACAGTTTCACTATTACTTATTGAAAAGAGATTTTTGTGGATGTTCTAATAAAGCAAATTAGATTTTGGCAGCTTAGCTTTAGTTTACTCATATTAACATGTATTAATATGTATTTGGAATTTTATGTGCATTTTGCTTCATCAAACTCCTAATTTACAGTAAACATTCGTCCCAAAAAGTTCTTGAACCATTTTCATAACATTAGAAACCACATCCATGAAAGTAGCAAGTATCAATTTATAAAACGTTCATAATATAATAGACACACTATTCAAAATGAATATTAGTGGATCGTGTTGAAGACACTTGTGGGGAACTTGACACAGTCTCTAAAAACATCTAGAAGTCATTGTAGAAATGGCTCAGAAAAACATAAGTATATTGATAATCACAATTTTTTTTTTACTGTATCCTGCTATGACTGAATGCGCTGCTTACAAATAAATGCAGTATATACTTAGTTATTCATTAAGCTTTCGCTAACCTACAGTATTTCAGTCCGGTTTCAACAGTAATGAAGAAGCCAGTTGGAAAGCCTACAATGATGAATGTAATGAAGGAAGGACCAATATCATTCTATATATAATCGGAAGAAATGTGGGAAAATAGCTATTCATAAACACAAAAATGTGTGAAAAGTAAACATTCACATTTTTCAAAAAATGAAGGTGGTCACACATTGCTTTATACAGTATACATCAACGTTGGTGCAATTTCACTCAAGTTTATGGTTTGCTTTGAATATTTTATAGTTCTTGCCTTGATTTAATAAAAGTGTGGCATGTTCTGTTAATCATTTTTACATTTATTTTTAATAATTATGAAACTTAAATCATTTTGATACTTTTTGTAATTTGAAACAAACTTCGATTTGGAGTGCATCTGATTTCATGGGAAACCCATGCGTATTTGTCTTAAGATAGGATTTACAAAGCTTTTCCTAAAGGTAAAGTATATAGTTTCTGCACAACTAGCTGTTTTCAAACACGTTATATGAACATACAGCCAAATTTGTCATGTTGGGGCCTAGTTGGGCTGCTCAAACTATTCACCGTTTGGTGCCGCTAAAGTAGCAGAAATTACACACTTCTCCTTTAAGCCTAATAAAAATATCAGAGATATTAAAGCTGCAGTCCGTAACTTTTGTTGTCTAGCGGTTAATAAACAGAACCGCTTGCGTCTTGTGGATGAACAGATCAGAATATAAACACTTATTATAGGTGTACCGTAGTGATTCAAGATTAGACAGAAGCGCAGTTTGGAAAATGGATTCATGATGTACTCGCTCATTATTATACATTTTTAACACAAAAAAAGTTACTGACTGCAGCTTTAATGGTTTTTTTTACATTTTTTTACATTTTTCAATTTGTGCAATAATCTCTGTAACTATGGTACTCTCAGATTTTTACGTATACATTATTTACAGTTCAATACGACAGTCATTTTCAATAAAAACCATTGAAACTCATCATGTGCTCATTATTTGTTCACAAAGCACGTGTAGCTTGATCCCAGTCATAATGTAAGACCTGTACAATAAAGGGATATTGTGTAGTTATCAATGAAAGAGTTTGCTAGCTTTCGTCTGTGGTTTTAGCGCTTCAGTAATCTCACTGATGTCTGCTTGCGGTGGATTACAACTCTTTAAGACCAATTACATCAATTATGACGGACCGAGCCGTACCAGGCCTGTGCACAACCCTAGTCCTGTTTGTAACAGGGGTTCAAATTATTTATTATTCGAATGAGTGGGGATATGACAAAATATTTAAGTTAAGTTGATTAGCGCAAATCATTCAACTTAGTATAGCTTTACAAAAGATTCTCATTAAGATCTTAATAATGTTTAGATTTGTTACAGCCCATTTTACTTCTCCAAAGGCCCGTTCACACCAACTGTAACGATATGGTTTTAAAAATCATTCTAAATATAAAAGAATAGCAGAGTTCACACAATTATAATAATAATGGCACAGAGAAACGATATCGTTGGAAATGGAATCATGTTTTTTTCCAGCTGATGAACTATAGACACACTGACAGCCAATCAGAATCCATCCTGCTTTTAAGCGCTTTAGCATTTAAAGTGTCAGGCTACAAATCTGAAGTGCATGCTTATAATAAACTGAACGATATCATGCATTGGTGTGGATGCTAATATAATTATCATTCTTGTTGTGATATGTTTGATACAAAAGAAAGAAAGAAGATGACACATTGATCAGACTGGAAAAATATTGTGCATTATAATTATTCATGGTCATACCAATGATATTTTGGAAAGTAAATAGGGCCAGTTTTGATCTCATGTTGACTATCAAATCTTGATGACCTTTGACTTTCAAACCAGTCTTGAACTTGGGATGAAATCAGCATGGAAAGAATCACATCTCTGTACATTATTACTGTAAAGAAGGATACAATTATATTATACGATAGAGCTGAAATTTAACACAAGTCAGAACATTTATGAGAACTTATGAATGAATCTGAGCTTGATGTAAGCGATGATGAGAAAGATCAAAGTCATGACTGTAAGAGCGACGTGGTTCTGCCATAAACCCCAGGATGAGTAATCGATTCCCTGGAACGTCAGGTGCTGTTCTCCTGTGCAGCTGTAAAATATAATGCACCAAATATGTAGTATAACATTGCAAAAAAATCAGATACAAATATACACGACCATTCAAAAGGTTGGGAATATTAATATTTTTTAAATGTTTTTGAAAAAAGTCTCTTATGTTTACCAAGGCTGCAATTACTTGACCAGTAAAAACAGTAATATTGTGAAATATTATTACAATTTAAAATAACTATTTTCTATTAAATGTAATTTATTCCTTTGATGTAAAGCTGAATTTTCAGCATCATTACTCCAGTCTTCAGTGTCACATGATCATACAGAAATCATTTCTTGATATGCTCAAGAAACATTTCTGATTATTATCAATGTTGAAAACAGTTGTGCTGCTTACTATTTTTGCGGAATCAATAATATTTTTTTTTCACAGGATTTTTTAATGAATAGAAAGAACATGGGATAAATAAAAAGAATAAAAAAAACAACATTTATTTGAAACAGAAATTGTAACATTATAAATGTCTAATTCTGGAACCTACTTGCATTTACTCGCGGTTTAGCATTTAACAATATAGTTTTATATAAGATAAACTGGCACAATATACACAATTCTACACCTGTAGAGACTAATTACCTCATATATATATATATATATATATATATATATATATATATATATATAACATATATTTGTACATACATGATGATGTCTGTTGCAGGGCCGCTCATCACAGCAGAGACATTTCCACAAAAATTCAGCCCCAAAAACTCATTTATCTCCAATGCCTGTTCAAATGATTAGACCAACCATCATAAAAATATCACCTCAACAGTAAGTCTTTCGGTTGGTGTAGATGTAGATGTGGTCTCAGATGTAGAGAATGAAAGTTCATACCTCAAGCCCATAGCGAGGGATGCTGAGATACTTCAACCAGGACAGCCAGTCCGTGATGCTCTTCAGGTTAACCAGGAGACCAGAGAAGATCTGGACACACATTCAGTTCAAGAAAAAAGACCAGGCCTTCTCTGCAGTTAAAACACTTGTCCTGCAATATGTACTTACCATCATGAAGATGAAGCTGATGGTCATGAAGATGTTGGCCACCGCCACCACTGATTGGTCGGCTGAGATGGCCGTGGCCATGGCCGCCGCCGTACAAGCCACCAGAATCATTGTCAGCATGAAGATGAAGAACGCTGACGCTGTGGGTTTCAGCCCTGCAAAACAAAGACATTTTCAACATGTTAGAACAATTTGATGCTATATGATTTTCCCTAATTTGTAGGCTAAATGTAGATAGTGTGGGTTATCAGTTTATAGAAAACATAAGGATTATGCAATCGTGTGCTGCCTCTTTAGGGTTTAATCGTGCACAATGTTTACCGATCATGAAGTAAATAACACAGGTGAAGAGTATGGTAGGGATCGTGCGCTGAGTGATGATGTCAGACAGGATCTTAGACAGGAAGTAGACGGACACTCTGTAGTATCCACTTGTGTATTCATGACTGCAAAAAAAGAAAAATAACATGCTACTTTACAGAATCACAGAAGACGCATCTGAGCCTGCAAATACACCACTTAAAGGTGCGTTTACAGAAATAATGTTCATTATAAAAATACAATTAGAAATATAGAAACATCAAATGATGTATGAAATCTTAAAAATATATACTTAATTATACATTTTAAATATTATATTTAATTTTTTATTATATTTTAATTATCATAAAATAAATAAATTACAATAATAACAAAATAATTAATACATGAAAATTATGTATGAAATCTTAAAAAATAACTTAAAATATAAATCTTTATATTTATAAAATATTTTCAATTTTTTTAACTATTATTTTAATTATCATAAAATAAAAAAGTACAATTATAATGTAAAATAGTTCAAAATAAATAGAAACATGAAATAGTGAATGAAATCTTAAAATATAATCTTTATATAATTGACAAAACGGCTGAAGTACATACATAAACAGTTTGCGCTCCGCGATGAAGAGCTCGGCTGCGGAGAGTGTGCTGAAACACTGATTCGTTGTGATGAAGAACAAAACACCAAACCTGAAAAGAAAATTGTGACATTTGCATGGAACTACAAAAAACTAAAAGTGAGTACATGTATTTTACTCAGTGGAAAGCTGCATGCCTTTTTTTTTTTAATAAACTTAGTACTTTATGATTCATTTATTTTAACTAATTACCTTTTTGACGAATTGGAGAACATTGGCTAATCTGTGTTATTTGCATATAACTAATTTCACATCATGCAATTATATTGTTTGCTATGCGAAATTTGTTGGTTTCAAAGGTGGAAAAAGACATATCATTTTACATCTTAAAAAACGGCCATGTTAATAAGGCTAGACTTTTTATTGCCACTTTAAATGAGAAGATTTATTCAAAGCTTTTAATGAATTTTTCACAAAATGATCACTTCACATTTACTTATGAATTTATGTGTATGCATTACTTCTAATTAATGTTGTCAAATAATCAAGTTAGATTTAATCTAGTGCTGTCGGATCGATTAATCACTATGATTAATCACATCTAGCATAAATGTTTGTAATTATATAATATGTGTGTGTGTGTATGTGTATATATATATATAACTTCACAGGAGAGAAGTTAAACTCACCTGTTTTGTATGCCACTCTGGTCATCTTTGACTCCGTAGAAGATGGCACCAACAATTGCAGCCATGAGGGTCGTGACTGCCAACTGCGAAAAATAACCTTCAGAATTCAAGCAGTGCACTGTAAAACTGGCATAACAGATCTCAGTATTGATGACACATGCTTCCATTAAGATATTAGGTAACGCTTTACAATAAGGTTCATTAGTTAACATTTTATTAACTAACATGAACTAACCATAAACAATACATTTGTTACAGCATTTATTAATCCTTGTTAATGTTACTTAATAAAAATCCAGCTGTTCATTGTTTGTTCTTGTTAGTTCACAATGCATTAACTAATGTTAACAAATACAACCTTTGATGTTGATAATATGTTAGTAAATGTTGGAATTAATTTTAACTAAGATTAATTGATGCTGTAGAAATATTGTTCATTCTTAGTTCATGTTAACTAATGAACCTTATTGTAAAGTGTTAGCAGAAATGTAATTGGAGAAATCTGAAAACAAAAGTAGTATAGGGCTTTTAACTAACGGAAAATCAAATTCCACTTGATGGCTTTTGACTTGAACCACCCAAAACATCCCAGAAACCATTTAGCAACAATGCATCAACCACCCAGAATATAGCAAGGCAACATGCTAATTAGCACCGCTCAAAACATCTTAGCATAATTTACTGGATAAAGTTAATAGGCAGAAAGAGTGAGTTTGACAGTAATCTCTTGACAGCTTATGAGTGTCTGCAGTGTGAAGGTCGTTCCCAGGGTAAAAGGCTAAGCAAATACAGCAGAGCCTTCAGCCCTTATGTTAGCTCCAGTCAGGTGATGGTCTGGTAGACACTTTCCTGTTATGCTTGTGAACAATTATCCACACTGCATGGCCAGAAATTATATCACTTCAGATCTACGAGGAGGGCGAGACCAGGGTCACAACAGTCACCAAATCCGCTTATCTCTGACCTTGAGGAATAAGCCGAAAGCCTTCGTCTGTTAATAATGACTAAATCGAGGGCTCCTCTGATGGCATTTGGTGGTTAAGCATCTAAAGTCTCCATAAATTCTCTTTTGAGGAAAATTTGGATCTAAACTGTTGGGCCAACAAATCTTTGTTTAGTGTAATCTATTCCTACAAAATGAGCTGGTTGCTCAGATCTCATGAAAACATGTGCACGTAACATAGAAGAAATGAGATTATGTTATGCATAAAAAATAAAGCCTGTTTTAGAACCCTTAAAAAGATTTCGCATTATGAGCTTTTTTTTATAATTAAATTCTCATGCTTCCAGAGAGTTCAATTTTCAATTGTAATACTTGTAATACTTATAAGATTCCCTTTACTTTATATATTATTATTCCTTATCTTATTCTTTGGTTTGGGGGTGATACATTTAATATATTTATAAATAATTGTTTTTATTTAATTTTGGTTTGATTTATGTAAATAATACATAAATAATACATATAATATATATATATATATATATATATATATATATATATATATATATGCACACACATACACACACATACACACTAATTAATAAATATTTTTATATTTATTTTTATATTTTAATATACATTATAATTATTAAATAAAGTTATTTTACTAAATTGTTGATTTACGTTTTTATTTATAATTTTTATTTTGTATTTGTAGAATTTCTTATTTTATTTTTGAGTTTTGGGGTGATACATTTAATATAATGATTATAAATATAACATTTAAAAGCAATAGATTAAGAGACAGACAGATGTCAGATCTAAAAATGCATAAGATCCCAGTGGTACCTGCGCTACTGAAGTCTGTGGGTTCAGCATTAGATTCCAGAAGGTTCTCCATAACACCCAGTGGAGCTGCTGGAAGAAAGAGCTGTTGTAGGTGATGGTGTGACATTTGGCTCTGATATTGCTGTCTTTGGCCCGGATGATGCGTTCCAGATCGGCTTTGATGACCCGTGCGTAACTGCAGTTTCTGTACTTGTCCACCAGCTGATCCTCAATACGCTGCTGGCTGACGGCAGCCACTTCAAACTCAAAATCTGTCAATGATATTACACATGGTGTATAATGCAAGTTCATGAAAGTGATCTCAATGCACCACTAAAACCAAACATCTCTTAAATGATTTATAGCCAAGTTCTGTGTAAATGGATATTAAGTTAAAAGAAAAGCAAGAAGAACGTTGTATTGGCATTTTTTACATGATATATCACTCAACAAGGGATTCCTGCACCTCCATTTAAATAGAGGTATAACCAAGTACCTCCATTATTATGAATCTTTGTCACGTTGACCGCTGCGGAGCTCCCATTAATGACGTCCAAGAAGAAATCAGCTGGGTTATTATGAGCTTCACAAGCATATCCTAAGATATCATTGAAAAAACAAAACACCGTTAAGTTTCATTCAAGTAGAGATGTTAGTATTGTGCTCCTGATATTCACATCTTAGAAGTGTCACCTCACAGCTCAGCTCTTTCAACCCTAGATTTTTAAGCATATTTAAAAGCTTTTTAGGTTTTCGTATCTAAACGTATCTTCGTGCATACCAATGTTGGCGAAGTAGTCTAGAGCATCTTCAGCGGGTCCGTGATAGACTTGTTTGCCATTGGCCAGCAGGGTGAGGCTGTCGAAAAGCCTGTAGATGGTGTACCTCGGCTGATGAATGGACATGATGATGGTGCGTCCCTGACCGGCCATTCTGAAAACAAACAGACAGTGTTGAGACTGTAAAACAACCTCACCAAGATCATATCTACACTACTGCACAAAAGTTTGGGGTCAGTAAGATTTTTTTTTAATCAAGAAATTGATACTGTTATTCAGCAAAGACACATTAAATGAATCAAAAGTGACAGTAAAGACATTAATAATTTTACAAAAGATTTCTATTTCAAATGCATGTTCTTTTGAACTTTATATGAATCAAAGAATCACTGAATAAAATGTTTCACGGTTTCCACAAAAAATATAAAGTAACATTTAAAAGAAATATATTCAAATAGCTTATTTTAAGTTGTAATAATATTTCACAATATTACTGTTTCTGTATTTTTTTCATCAAAGAAATGCAGCTTTAGCGAGCATAAGAGACTCTTTCAAAAACATTACAAAATCTTACTGACCCCAGACTTTTGAATGGTAGTGTATGTGATGACTTCCATATCTCAAAAATGGGCACTGAAAGCACAGAAGCTCAGCCAAAGGATTTTTTTCACTGAATACTCTTTATTTGACATCCCCAGAGATGACAATGAATGGATGTTTTGAATATACAGGCCTCTTCAGCAGCAGAAGCACAGATTGAGCTGTACTAGCATCCAGCCCGGTGGTGGGCTCGTCCAGAAACAGCACAGAGGGGTCTATGATCAGCTCCATCCCAATGCTGGTCCTCTTCCTCTCCCCGCCTGAGATCCCTCGGATAAGCTGCGTGCCCACCTATACAGACATACCTGCACACTTATGGTCTGGATCTTTACATGGAATATTACTTAGACTGCATAAAAGTTGCATTTTCAGTTGAATTTGGGGAATCCGTTTTAAAACTTTGTTGTGTTGAGCTATCTCAATAACCTTTGTTTGATTTGGTCAATGCAAACAGCTGAAAGTCTTTAAATTTTGCCAATAAACCTGATTTGCAATGGGGCTCGAATAATTTCGATTACAACTGTATATCAATTTTAACCAAAAATATTTATGTTGGATAATAAAAAAAACGTTTCAGAACTTTTATATGTACAACTGCCTAATATTAGTTCATTTTTATCTTTTAAAGAAGTAACAGCTTTCTGATAGTATTTGCATATTTTTATCTACTTAACCCTCATCCTTCCCTCGGGTCATTTTGATCCGGATTTTCTTTCTTTTTTTCAAATTGAGTGTTCATCCAAGGGGTCCAAGACCCCATGACTTTTGTCACACTTGAACCACGAATACACACACAAAAAAATTAATGGATTCGAGGAGTTTTGTGGTTGAAATTTTAAAAAGTAACAAATCCTTCCCTCGCGGTATTAATTTGACCCCCATAGGAATTAATGGAATGGGAGGAATGCTTCAGTAATAAATGTAAAAGTAACGAATTAATTCAGAACACATTTAAAACATTAAAAATGCTAAAACTTTGCCAAAAATATATTTTATAAATGTCTACACGATTGACTTTAGGACCCAGCGGAACAGGTGATTTGCTTCAAATAGTGCTATAAGGTCATCTAGTGGCTAGTCATGAAATATCATGTTACATTATTTTTTTTTATAGGCAAAAACACCCAATGTAAGATATTTTGAGCTGAATTAAAGGGTTTATGCATGAAATAGTGAGTTATTTTGAATTAGAATGTGACAAATGTGCTTAAATTATTATTCATTTATTATTTATTAATCAAATCTAGCAATTTAAAGGTAAATAAAATTACAAATTAAAAAATCTCCCAAAAAATGGCATGAAAAAATATTATCAAAATGAAATAAAATAAGCTTTCTGAAATTTAAAAAAAAAATTAAGTATAATTTTAGGGCTTCGGACCCGCGAGGGAAGGATTTGTTAAAGAACGCGAGTAAGCAAGTAAACTTGACTTGCCTAATTTAGCCTGGACAAGAAATGCTATTTCACCTTTGCATCTGCGACTTTGTTGAGGCCCAGCTCTGAGATGAGGTGGTTAACTCTCGCCTCCTTCTCCCTCGGACTGACTCGGGAAGACAAACGCAGTGCAGCCGAGAAACTGAGGTTCTCTCTCACCGTTAGAGTGCCCATCACAATGTCATCCTTAACATATACACACAAACGTAACGTATAATGTATTGCTAGGAAACTCTATGCTGAATCCCAATAACCCACACCTTATAAGCATTTAAGCATAAAAAGGCTTTTAAGAGACTCATTTTAGACTCATATCATGCATGCATTGTACCTGGACAACATAACCAGAAAGACATTTGAAATTAGGCGGCTGTAGGGCTCCATTGATGAGCACTTCTCCAGAGAGACCTGCAGGATCCTTCCTGGCTGCGAGTACATCCAAAAACCTGAGAGATAGAGAGAAAAACTCCATTTGAAGAAGATAACGTTTCACATTCATCTGATTCCGTATTCCCGGAAGAAATTGTCAGGAATGATACTCCAAAAGCTCATTAAACAAAATATAATCTCCCCTTCAATCCGGAATCCATTTGGCACTGATATCTTATTAAGATGTGAATTCGTCAATTATGTACTCACGAAGATTTGCCACTTCCCGTAGGACCCAAAATAGCATTTAAACCAGGTCTCATGATCCCACTGAAAAGGGAGATAAAAATGAGATTATGTTCATGTCACTTGCTATTGAATTCATCGGGCCCAGTGGAAAAACTTATTGCACAGATGTTGTTGTGCGAGTCCCATGGCTAAATGCTGCTCATCTAAGCAATGAATCTAATTGTCGTTAAATTCCTGACATTTAAGAAATGGTTATCTGTAACTATAACACGGTTAAAAGTAGGTCATCTAGGTGATGCCGAGACCCACAGTTAAACTAGGTTTTTCATTAGGTCCAGATCACACTTGACTGCATTTAACCCTGGTGGGTTTGCAAGCCAAGAGATCAAGAGATTAGACTCACAAACCCATTCATAATATCATATAATTGACTCTAACACTAGAGAGAATGTCCAAAGAAACTATGCACTTGGTTCTGGGAAATGTCAAGCTCTTTTATTGCTTAAAGGAAAAGCATTCTGGGTTTTCTGCTATCCATTGTTCTGGTGAACACACATGTAATGCAGCACATGTAAATGTAAAATGGTTTAGTTCTAAGTTCTTATGAAGCCAGAGAGAAAATCGTTTTAAGTTCCTGCGATGTCACAAGAGAACTTTTGTACATTTCATAGCGTAGGAGAATTGTTTATGTTCCCCGTGATGTCGTGAGAGTACTATTGTTAAGATCCATATGATGCCACTAAAAAAAGTTTTTTTCATACATTTTGATGCTAAGGCCCCCAAAATATGATGATCACCTTGTGAAGCAAATATATATGCATTTATTTATATTAATGCACTGAATTAAATACAGCCTGTTCTTGAATGCCTGTACATGGAAAGGAAAGATTTTATTTCTTAGGGCTATAAACTAGGCTGTCATAAAAGTCGCAATGCATCTAATGATTTCATGTTTCAAAAGCAGAACTATGGAAATAATACAACTACTACTAATACCCTAAGTTATCTTTTTTTTTAAGTTATCTTTAGTTTTTTCAGATGCCCTAGCACTCCAGTTTGAAAACTCCTGCCATAGGAGAACCTTTTAAAATTCCTATATTATCACAGATGTTTAAGTTCTTATGATGTCATAGGAGAACCTTTTAAAATTCCTATATTATCATAGATAGAGTTCTTATGCCATAGAATCTTTTTTTAATTTCTATGATGAAATAACCACAATAAATGCAATAAAAGCTTAACCCGACAAAGATGTTGCCAAAACTCAACGGAGGACGATCTTTTAACAGATTAAAGAGACTAAATGAGCCCTGATCTGAATTATTTTGACCTCTCTCTCTCTCTCTCTCTCTGCATGAGATCGACTCACTTGAGGTCTACCAGAATCTCTTTCTGGACTGTTGTCCTCTTGCAGATGGGTCCGCTCTTCTGATCTGCTCTATAACAGATGCTATGGAAGCTGACAGTGGCTCCATGTTGCTTTTTCACGGGCCCCATGGCAATGATCTTTGACAAAGACATCCCATTTCTGCCCGTCTCTTCAGTGATTTGATCGTGCTCAAAGACAACATTGTCAGTCATCTTCTGCCAGGTTTTCTCCCCAAAAAGACAAACACAATATGAATAAGAACCTCAGAAATTCGTATAGGAATTTAGTGAGTTTAAGAGTTACTGTTATGCTATTTTCAGAATAATAATATGTAGCTTTACATTTTTTATATTCCAATGTATCATGTATGAAATTGAAATGGCTATATCATTTATATGAATAAGCGATTTTATATAATATCTTGTCTTTTTATTGAATTCGCCATTATTAAAAAACATACATATTTGATTAATACGTGGCTTTATCAGCATATTTTTCACTTGTCAGTTACAGATTATAAGCAAAAACAGGTTACAGTAGCATAAACGTACGCAACCTTCAATCTACAGTATTAATATAACATCAGTGAAACAATAGAGAAAGATGCTTACCCTCCTCTCACTGCTGCAGTGACCGCCGGACGTCTGCAAGGGTTTAAGCTATTTAAGTATGAGATGGGAAAAATCCAAATCTGACTTGAGGCGGTAAAGCAGAGATCTTATATAGATGGAGCAGAGGGTGGGATTCAGTCACAGGCATCATCAGGGTTTAAACCTGAACATTTTCCTGTATTACATTTACTGGGACACAACAATATAACATTTTAAATGATTCACATTCCAGCAGGACATTTATTCAAACTTAACTTTACAGGGCTACAAAAATATATGCTTTTAGTAGTAAGTCAATTACAAAAAAAGAAGCAAGAATCAATAATTGTGGTGTCTAATACCATGAGAAATGTGACGCACAACAACACTACTTTTAATGGATCCAATTAGATTTGACAGCAGATGCATCAGTATTTAAACAGGTAAAAAAATAAATGTTTAACCAAAGGAGATGTTTCTGGTGAAACTTTATTCACAGCTGCATTGTATTTTACAACAAACTGCATATCAATAATAGTTAGGTCCATAACATATAGAGCAGGAAACACTTGTAGTTGTTTTACAGATTGTTCTAGACAAAATCAGTTGTGTTAACACTGAATGTAATCCATTCTGACAGAAACATAATAACTGAAGAACAGTACATGTGAAAAGAAACAAGACGCCTATCGTACTGGAAGCGTTTTTGGACCTTAAAGAGGAAGACATGGGGGGAAAAAAGGCTGTTAAATGTCTAAAATGAGAGGAAATCCTGAATGAGAATGAAAGGAGTGTTAATGCCGAAATCAATACATAAGGAAACAGCACTAGAATACGAAGCCTGAACCGAGATGCCGACTTGCTGAGGTCACGTGTGTATGGCTCTTTAAACAAAATTCACTGGGCATCAGAGATCATGACAGAAGATTTTTCAGCAGAATGTCTGCAATTACAACAATCATGTCAGAGGATGAATGAATGTTCACTTCTCTCCTGTAACTAGGAGACTTCAGAAGAAAAGGAGTAATTAGATATAACATCTATACATTCACATATACCATAAAGTTAAATGTCCATCATATACATTATATAAATAAAATAAAACAACCATCTATGCATTGTAGGGAAACCGTTAAAGTGTACAATCTGAATAAAAATAGTTTGTCTGGTAACACTAAACAAGCACACGTCACAGTTTAAAACTTTAGTTATGAACCAAAAGTTGAGTTCCTCACCAGAATAACTCAAGCATGTGAAATAAAAAACAGACGTTTATGGACAAGGCACAGAAAAATCATCGATTTGTTCACACAATGGTCCTCAAGTTGGGTTGCGGATTCCATTTGGTAGTAATATTTCTTAGTGTAGCTTTAAAATTGCTGGTTGATAAGCTGGAAGAAGTATATTCACACTAATAATAGGAGACAAGAGTTATAGAAACGTGTGCTTGCACAAGGAATAGGAGTTCATATTTCAGTACACACAGTAGTCTAACTGTGAATATGGGCTTATGAATACGCACAGCCATTAGACAAAGACTGTAGACCATAGAAATGTACTTCTGCGCGTCACTTAACACTACAAAGAGTCATGAAGGTTAAAAAAAACAATGGAACCTCCCAAAATCTGTAAGTGCTTGACATTCCTGTTGTGACATTAAAATGTGATGGGTGTTGATTCCACTATGGCAAGGCAAACTATTCTAAATTGTTGTATGTGCTAAAGTGAAAATCAAAACTGAGGTAACCAAATAACTGTTAGCAGAACAATTTTCAAGACAAGGAAAACCTCAAAGCTCAGGAAGACACCGTCTTAGACATTAATTTAATTTGTTTCTCTAGGCTAAATAGCTTAGAATCATTCTGATAAGAGAAATCAACTCCAAAACCACATTAAATGTGTGTTCTGGCTTTAACGGTCTTTTTTGAGGTGATCCTCACAGGATGGATGAATATTGCACATTGTTCAGCTCAGATTAGTAAGTTGATTTTGTGTATCACTTATACCATCAGTTTCTTGAGTTATTTTTGCTTAGGCCCAGCGGCCACTGGAGACAAAACTGCGACTGAAGGAGAAGCTCACGTCAGAGCTTTTGTGTTTTCCCCAGGCACCGAACGGCACCACAATGATTGTGCTGTTGTCTTCAGATCCATACTGAAGAGCCTGAGAGAGACAGATAAGATTTAATTAACTTACTATGAATCGTATGCATGTTTAAACCTGCTGCATTCACAATAGAGACAAGAATAAATGAGTAGGTTTAAATCATGGTAACAGGACGCATCACAATCTTCTGCCGGACATAAAAAAAAAATGGTTTAGGTTAGGGATGTGCACGAATACTGGGATGTTACAGGGATGATCGATCATGAAACAGATGATCGGCATGACTTTTAAAAAAAACATAGTTGTGTTGTGACGCGACAAGAATACTTTTTGTGTGCAAAAAAAATAAAATAACTTTATTCAACAATCCGTGTCAGTCTCTGACACACAAAAAGTATTCTCGTCGCTTCATAACATTAAGGTTGAACCACTGGAGTCACATAGATTATTTCAACCATGTCTTTACTACCTTTCTGGGCCTTGAAAATGGTAATAACGTTGCAGGGGGGGTCAGAAAGCTCATGGTTTTCATCAAAAATATATTTTATGTTCCAAAGAAGAACAAAGGCCTTACAGGTTTGGAACGACAATGTTGGATGAAGAACCCTTTAATGGTGGATGTTGGATTATTTGACTCACTTGTTCAGATATGCGCTGTGCGGCCTCTTTAGGGTCATTACATTGGTTAATGACGTCACAGATCTCCTGACTGTTCATGATGAAGTTGATGCCATCAGTAGTGAGTGCCAGGAAAGCATCATGGACGTGATGCAACTGACAACACAGGTACACTTAAATCAATAAAACTTTTAACAAGTATTTATATTATTTTAAAATCATTTAAATCTTTTTAAAAAATGTATGCATATATAATATACATATATACAAAAAAGAGAGAGAGAAAGAAGACATTTTCAGTATATTTAAAGTGAATTTTAAAAAAAGCTCTCACTGAAATTCTCTTAGTCTCTGGTTCTGCGATGACACCTGACGTTTTGAGGTCGAAATCTCCAATGCTGCGTGTCATGGCCAGTCTGCCGTTGACATTAGGCTGACCCAAACTATTCCACGTAATAAAACCTCCAGCCCTACGTATCCTTCAGAAACAAACATGTAGATCAAAAGAAGTGCTATCACAGTGCCTCAATCTGCTTGGAGAAACTAGTGCTCCCAGGCAAACTGTACCTCTCTTTTTCATCCTTTCTCTCAGGTGTGTGATCCACAGTGAGTTTGAGGGCCTTGCCTTTGCGGCACAGCATGGCACGGCTGTCCCCCACACTGCCCACCACCAGCTCGATCCCATCTCTCAGCAGAGCCACTGTGGCTGTGGTCCCTGCACTCAACAGAGAGGCTGTAACACACCAGAGAGCGAGGCAGAATGGTTAGTTGTGATGCGTTTAAAGTCACTGATACAAAATAATACGCAATAGTGAGTTTTTGTAAAATTTGTAATCACACACACAGAAACTAAAAAGCTTTAATTCTTAGTCCTGTTCTGAGAATTGCACATAATTCTAGAGTACTGAATTACACGATGCTTTGGTAAACAAGCTTTTGATAAAAACGTAAACCGAAACAAAAAAGAGGGAGATTCCAAAAGAGATGATGCACTGGATTGGTCAAGGCAACCAGGTAGCATTGTGTCTTTTTGACTAGCTATGGCACATATGACAGTAAACACCATTGTTTAAGCAAAACAACTTGCTTGGTTTACAAAAATTAATAGCTTTTCTTCACTGAAAATTACTTTGTTCTCCCACAGTAAATATCTTGTGCTTTTTTTTTCTTCTACAACATCAAATAAAACTAGAGTTATCCATACACAGAAAACAAGCTCTTAACACAACAACTAACCAATCATTTTCCAGCAACCAACACATGCGAAGAAGACAGAGCACAGTAAAGGAGAGATAAGAGCGAAAGACAGAAAAGAAAAGAGAGAGAAAGGTCAGGAACCTTCCAGAAGTCCACGCAAGGACCCGCTGGAGCAATCTAGCCCTCCGGCCTCCATAAAGGTAGTGCAGAGCTGCAGCTCTTATAGGGGGTAAGCTGGGTCCACGGCTGTTGTAGATATAACACGCACACACAAAGGGCAAGATTGGACATGTCACGCAGCAGGCCACACTAGTGGGCCGCACACTACATGAATAAGATGGGCCTGGCATAATCGTACTTATTCTAACAGCATTTAATATCCTTATTAACACACATGAATCTAACAAAGACTATTTTAGAGAAAAATGGCAAAACCCTACTTTTAAATATGCATTAATATTATATACTGGGGGTGGGAAGCGAATGTAATATTTGATATTATTTGTCATGATGTTGTTCGAAATAATTTCCTGATGCATTATGATTTTTCACTGGATACAAATCTTTATTAAGTTAAGGTACCTTGTAGGCAAATTTTCTGTAAAGATGAACAGTAAAAAAATAAATGAGTAGGGGTGAAGCTAACGATTATTTTGGTAACCAAGTAATCATCTATTATTTTGACGATTATTCGAGTCATCTGGTATTTTTTTGTGGTAATAAAAATAGACCTAAGCAAAGACCTAAGCCTTTAAAGACTTATAATACATATATAATAACAATGAGGCAATAATATTAGGTTCAAATAAAGTATCAAAAGCAAGTAATCATATGGTTTTACAGAACAACACTGTTAAAATACATAATATAAACAATAATTTTCTTTCCATTATGTATTATAACAAATGCCTGCAGAAAGCGCCAACGGGCTGGGGTTGACACACTTTACAACAGATCAAATCCATGCTTAATACTGGCCAAACGACATTTAACTAAAATGTTTACTTTAATCTTTAATATTTGTCCACTACTTTATGATAGAAATGCTACAGCCACTGTAATTTCTTGAACAAGAACATGTGGAAATCAAAACATGCAAACTCAGTGCGAGGGTTTAAACTTCTATTTTGAAATCGTCATGAACAGTTCATTGGCGTAGGTTTATAAATGATTCACCTTACAAATCTGATGAAATGGCGCACATCGCATTCCCAGATGAACGTTACAAGCCAAACAAAACTCACAGGATACGCAGAGATGCAGTTTGAGATGATGCGCTCAACGCATGTACATGATAACAGTTCAAGTGGAGCAGCATTGTGACGGAGCCACTCTGAGATGTAAGTACACGCATTTAAATGATATGATAGTTGGGATGTTTTCTTTAAGACGTTGTAAACTAAAGCTTGAGACTTTTGCCTTGTCATTTTTGCCTGTCAAATTTATCTGAAAGCTCCTGTGTATGTTTGTTTGCACAAGCCGCATAGCGTAAACACCATTTTGTGGTATATATGCCAATGAAAACATGTCCTCCAAACCAGTGTTTTTCCTGCATAGTCTTTTTAGTAAATAAAGTACATTTTTCTTAATAATATAATTATTAATAACAATTTGGAGAAAAAATGTCAATGCATCTAGGAATCAATTGTTTACCCACCCCTAGTATATCTAAGTGCTATCTTTATGTTAGGATGGACGCATTTTACAGAGCCAAAGAGAAGTCTGTGAACTATCACAAGAAGATTATACAGGCCTTCACTGCTCTGCAATAGGGATCAGTTTATTTTATTAAACAAAAATATTTCTTTAGTCTACATCGTCATGTTCTGCACACAAACGTCAATTTGGCTCTGTTACATGTATACCTAATGCATCAAAGCAATACTTATGAATTAAAACTCTAAAACTGAGCTGAGGGACTACAGAGTATTATGTATTCATGTAACATGCATGCTTTCAAAAAAGAATAAATCAGTGAAATAGGACCTACCATCTGCACTGAAGTGAAGATGCCTGGCTAATGATTTGTCCAGCTCAAGAAATGCCCTGGTTAAAACTAACTCCAAGTTATGCTCCTCCTCTGCAATGTCTCTGAAACAAAAATCACCAAATGCAACATAAACAGTTATTCTAAAACACAGATTCCAAAGCCCATCTCCTGAAGGAAATCGCTGAAGTTTTATGTTACTAAACTCACGGCTTGAGCCTCTATGTGAGCACAATCGTGAGTTTTTCTTGAAGCCGGATGCATTTTCGTGACAACAAAACTGGTCAAAAGAGATATTAAAATAAAATAAAGCCCCCATAACAGTCATTAAACGACTGATTCTTACTTAATATGCTTCTCCATGTTCTTGTGGCAGAATTCAGCAGCCGCTGCACCCCCGTGCCCATCAAAAACCGCAAAGTACATTATGTTGTCTGTCATCTGCGATAGTTGATAGCAGTCTTCGTTCTCCTTCCGCTGACCAATCAGCGAGGCACAGCCGACCTTGGTCAGGCTAACTTTGGGAATGAGTTTACCATAGCGGATGCTTGACGGAAGCATGATGGGCTCATCGATGCGGTTGTCCCAGATCCCGAATGAGTCCCAGGTAGTCGGACAGCCACTGCTGTCTGGATCAAAGCGGGAGTTACTGCACCGAGGAGATGACGGAGTGTGTAGGGACCGTCCCGGGTCTTCGTGATGGGCGCTAGTCAGGCCGAGGGCAGCCCTGCTGCAGACACGGGGCCCGCTGAGCGTGGCATATCGCATGAGAAGAGCCACTGACATACTCTGTGGCTGGACACCACACTTATGGAATAGGTGGGAAGAGTCTGAAACAAAATGGGAACCAAAATAAGCTTCGTAATTCAGTGCAGAAAGTGTGTCATGTGTCTTGACCAGGAGTTCTCTGAAAAACAAGGAGGAAATGAACAAATTAATGACTTGACTCAGGGCTTGTTTATTCCTAGATTAACATACTATTCAACACGCAGTACATGCCTTTTCAGCTGTGTCTCAAAACTTAGCAAGATGCCAACACAGACAGCACTTTTTAGGCACCTATGATTTACAAAAAAAGCTATTTAGTTAGTTATTGTTTATAACCTGTTAGCATGTTTACAGCCCCTCCCACTTAAGTCGTTCAAAAAAACATTGTGTAATACCTGCCCAAAAATGCTGCCTAGGTAGTCAGCTCGTTAGGTTATAAGACAGCCTTTGTTTAAACACTAAATAGCGCGTTTAACGTCATTGCCTGTCCCAATGGACTAATTCAGTAACAAGGTTATAAGCAAATGTGCCCCACCCCCTATTTAATTCACACAAGATTTAATAGATTATATACACATAGCCTGCGAAGACAACATCGATACATTCCTCTAAAAGGAAAATAACCCAAAATTAAGACACATGGGCAAATAATCAACAAGTTAAAAATGAAAAAAGAGTGTCAGTGTAAATAAACATGACGCAACACTCCGCTTATATAACACCATGTTAGCAATGCTTTCAAACAGCTCGTAAGTGACGTTTTAAACATAACCAGTAACGCAAAAATATATATAAACTGATATAAATTATCCCAGAATAAGCTTAATAATGATAACATTAATCACAACAAGCAAAATGGAGATGAATCTTCGAGCTTGTCGGCGCTCGAGCTGCTGGCAAAAACGGATTCCGCGACAACAAAACGAGAATATTGTATAATTTCTAGATTTTTATTTACTACCTACCTTAAAATTGTGTGATACCAATGAATTTCGATTTGTTTTTGTTTATCCTAACGAGTTAGTATATGTAAACATACACTCGGTCATTTCTTCTCAGTCGTTTCAGCTTAGCTCTGCACTGACCGCCCCTGAAGGAAAATACCAGTGAACCAATCAGATCACTCCGTTTCGTCGGTGGGGTTCAATCAGTTGATTGGCCAGATTTCTATGATTGACATGGATTTAAACCAATGATTTAGGAGAAACAGTAATCATGTAAATCATGTAAAGAGCGAACTGTTTTGTTCTAAAAATGATTCATACGTCAATATGTTTATCTTTACTTGAACGTACATATACCTAGCGTGTATGTGTGTTAAAATATAGATATATTGACTTGTAGATCTTGATGTAGGAGAAATGTACAGAATCGATTCGTCACCAATCATTTTCGTTGCATGAAAATAGATTGAATGTTGACTTTTGTTAGTTTTTAGTCCATTATATTTAGTCAAACACCTCCTTTTGCGCCTCCGTGGAATAAATTAAGTAATGGTTTCGGACAACACGAGAGAAAAATAAACTGAATATACATTTTTGGTAGAAATATCCCTTTAATTTTTTGTTTCGTTTTCCAATTAACTGCCCTCATTACTCAACTCCTTTGCTAAGTTCGTTTTAGCTATTCACTCTATTAAAAGTATCATTGTAGATGTGGTTTCACTTCGTGGGAATTCAATCAAACCGGTTTCGTTTAGGCTGAAACCAGTGTTTCGCTGTTTAGTATGAGAGAGTGTTCTTCAGCTGGAGTCTTCGGTCGATCAGCTGTGAACATGTTGTGCTACTGGGGAGCGCAGGTCAGAGAGGGCTTCGGTCTCTTACAGCCTGACAAAGTCAATCATGGCACATGTGGAATACGATCAATGTGTTCCAAATCACCAGTTCAGGACATGTCAGCAGGAAGGAGTTTTGTTGGATTTATCATGAATGGGAAGGTCTCAGTCCTGAGATTGCACGGTGAAGACTGTGATCACGATGGAAAACTAGGTATGAAAGCCTACAATAAATGAAACTATTTTATTTTTATTGTTCAAATTATCATTACAATACTTATTAAATGTAAGATAAATGTCATGTATTAATTATGAAAAAAATGTTGTTTGTTTGTTTGTTTGTTTGTTTACAGTCTGAATAGAAGTTGAACTGATGAAAATATTTTATTTACTCCAGAGCAACCAAAGCTGAAGAATGACAGTTTGAGATTCAGATCGATTGTCTGTGGAGGAGCCGGTGCGGTTCTTCTTGCTGATGGAGGAAAAGTTCTCTTTATGGACACATCTACTGTGTGCCGGTATGTCATGTAGGCAGTATAAATGACCATACATGATAATAACAAATATAGGGCTACAGTATATCTGACAGATTGTCTTTTCTCTGCAGTCCTCTTAAAGGTCTGGAAAACAAGCAGGTGATTCAGATCGCGTGTGGAGACCAGCATTCAATGGCACTAACCAAGGGTATTCACAACCATTTCATATAACATCTGTTTTAATTTTTTGACATCTTATGATTGACATAAAGTTACTGGTATTTAAGTGTAGATTTGCAGAGCTGTTGTTGGTCTTTCAGATGGTCAGCTGTTTGTATGGGGTGATAACACTCGCGGTCAGCTGGGTTTGGTGAAAGAACAGCCCGGCTCTCTGTCACCTCAACAAGTGAAGAGTCTGTGTGGGATCCCACTGGCTCAGATCAGCGCTGGAGGAGACCACAGCTTCGTGCTGTCTCTCTCTGGAGTCGTGTTCGGATGGGGAAAGAACTCGGCAGGACAGCTGGGCCTCGGAGACACTAGAGGTCAGAATTTCTTTACAGCAGAAAATCAAATAATAAATGAAGAGTAAAATGTATTCATCCATAATCAGGATTAAAAGTTTAATAAAGAAACATAAATGAACAGTTAAAATCACTTCTAAAATATAATTAAAATTAACACACTGAGTATAATATTCTTGCTTAAAGATTAGTAAAGTGGTTGAGAGATATCTCTTTGAAAAGATGGGTTGCGAAGGAGCAAGGTCTGAGTCCAAAGGATAAACTGACCAGTACAGAAAATTATTCTTCCTCTTATGCAGTTGCTTATCGGAACCGAGCTAAGTTATTTTTTCATATTATATTGCATCGATGCAGACATACAAGACAAAAACATATCTAGTTTTTATGTTTTCACACTCTGAGGTGTTAGCCCGTACACTGCAAGATGTTTAGCTAAGATAACATTCGTTTACCACTTTATTCTGAGACTTTCGAGCATTTGGGGTCTGTCTCAGAAACGTATAGACTTTAGCCCTCATACAAGTACAAAAGTTCACCCTAAGTCAATCAGCTACATTTGAGGCAAAAAGATGATATAAAATCAAATTATATAAATGATTCATGATAAAACATAAACAAATGATAAAACATAAGCAAGAATTATAATTATTTATTTTTCTGATTCATCAATCAGTAAAAGCATGTACTGTATAAATACACTACATTTGTGAAATACTGTGTAAAATCTATATCAAAGCATTGGAAGTGATGAATTTACTGTTTTTCCACCACAGACAGACACGTCCCAACGGTTGTAAATAGTCTGAACCGAAAGAAAACTGTGTCCATCTCATGTGGAGGGGAACACACTGCCACTTTATCAAAGGTATTATTTTGTAATATTTTATATATCCATATTATTAATAATACCATATTTAGCATACAACAAACTGAACAGAAAATGTAATTAATTGTTTGTGTTTCAGGGCGGCACAGTATTTACATTTGGATCAGGAGGTTTTGGCCAGCTTGGGCACAATTCATTTAAAGACGAACATCATCCGCGGGTGGTTGCTGAACTGTGGGGATCTAAAGTGTCACAGGTCACATGTGGGAGGTAAACTAGACTTTTCATAAGCAGTCAGTGTTTCAATGCAGTTGTGCAGATTTATTTTCATTTCCTCACATGGTTAACATGTCTAATGTTTGAGATCAGCTCAATAATTAGGCAATTGATTCTCTCTTGAATAAAGACGTCACACACTCGTATCAGTCGAATCGTCAAAGCTGATCTATTCATTTGGATGTGGGATGCAAGGGAAGCTGGGAAATGGAGAAATGATCAAACAGTCTGTGCCTTTCCCTGTGGATCTCTCAACTGGTAGATTAAATGATCATTTAGCCGTAGGTTATTTTGTTATGAGTATTTTATATTCATGATGTTGCTCTGAACTAAATGTTTGTTGCACACAGAATGTGATCATAAATACACATTTGAAAAACTCATCGCTGGGGAGAATCATTCCTTTGCCTTGTTTTTCAAAGTAAGACAGGCAGTTTTCATTCATAAATAGTTTTACATACAGATTATTGCTGCACCGTGATTACTTATATTTACTTTTCTGTATTTTGTAGAAGCTTGAAAGTAAGCCAGAATCCAATCACAGAGCGGTTTTGACATTAAATGACAGAATGATTGACCGATGGGTGTCTGGAAGTGATACATGGCCAACAATAAAGAAGTGAGTGTTTGGCTTAGCTTCTGTTCACGTCATTTTTCATGATATTGTTATAAATCCAGTGTTCAGCATTTGTGTATGCTCTTAAAATATTGACAAAAACATGTGGTGTGTCGTGACCTTAATGCATTTGTCCTTCTTTTAAAACTTAATATTAAATAGCAGAACAATCAGATAGTATTGATTTTATATAATGTTTACACAATTTACTTTGTGAATCTTAGGATTCTTACGTTTTAATTAAATTAGAGGTTGTGTTGTTGAGCAATTGAATATAGGGCATATAAATGGACTATTAAGTATAGTTTTGTTGTTTGCAGGGTGTTCTCCTCTGCTGCTTCTCTGAATGGAAGTTTCCTCAAAACAAGGTAAAATTAGGTAGTCTTATATAGTCGTTTCTGTGCCTAAAATGACTCCTTCAATAACAGATTTTATGTAATGTTCTGTCCTTTTAGTTGTGAGGAACCTTATCAGACGTCTGAGGAGCATTGTGGATTGGATTTTGATCTGGTTAAAACATCCTTTGCAAAGTTATTAGAGGATAAATGGTCAGTAAAAGAGGTAATGATGAAACCAATGTTTATAAAAAATTACATTTTAAACTGCATGAGTGAGATGCAGTTAATGGTTTTTGGCCCTCAGGTGGTGAAGGTAGTTCAACAGAAACTGCTGCCGTCTCTGAATCCAAATCCAGCTGGTGTGGAAGCTCTGAGACTTTACCTTCTCCTCCCTGAGCTCATCAGAGGACTCCAGAAACAAAGAACTGAACTCACTGAAGCAATGGCCTCCAAAATCCTTCAGTTGAATCTAGATGCTCGTACGGTGTTAGGTAAAGCTGGAGGACCATTTCAAACTTTGTGTTTTTTGGCCTTGTGGTGTTTGTCTAAGTATTTGTATGATATATTCTCAGTGATGTACTGGTCCAAACTCCCCAATGATTGGCTCAAAGGCTTGGTGAAGTTGTTTCACAAAGAATGTGCTGAGCTGATTGGCCAGATTTCTTGCGGTGAAACCGAGCATGACTTTACTAGACGCCTCCAGAACCTTTTGCAGATCCTTCAGATGCTCAATAAGGTGCCTTTTCTAACATTTGATCTCAAGATGAAATTTAACCTGATCATTGTATAATAATTGTTTATACTTTGTCTCTGTTGTGAAGGTCTGTTGCACTACCAATGACATCACAAACAGTGATTTCATCATTCGTGAGATCAACGATCTCCTAGATAAGGTATGAACCAAAGCAATAGATTAAAAAAAAGATATTTTTGGACAACAAAACAAAAATACCAGAAATTCCTCTTTTTCTATACATCAATAGCTACAAGTCACCCAGGAAGACCTGTGCAAGATGATTTTAAGCTTTTGTTTCACAGAAGATTTCCATGACATGGTGAAATTGAAAGAGTACTACTTTGTGAGTATTGAAGGCTTCTGTCATGATGCATACAAATATTTCAATGAGATTTGCATGACATTTTTAATGTTCTGTGTTCAATAACTAACAAATCTTAAAGTACTTCCATGGATTTTTCTTTCAGGGAATTATTGATATATTGGTCAAGTTCCCTTTTGCAGCTGACACGGTATCTAAATGGAGAATGTTTAATGTAAGTCAGAGATGGATGTACATATGCCGTACATACAGTACATATGCAAAATATTTAATTTTTAATCAACAGCTACCATCCAACCTGTATGATATTCTTTTTTTATGTGGAACACAAAATATACTCGTAGGCGCTGTTTACACCTGGTTACGATAAAAAAAAAGACCTGCCCACAGACCCTCCCCTCGAATAAATCAGGACAGAAGTGGTTGAAAGTGGACAAAAGAGACGGATTAAAAACACTATGTGTAAACGGGAATGTGTCTCCCTCGTCTTGTGATTCGATCAACCAAAACACATCTTAACACCAGGAGTAAACAGGGCCTTGTTGCTGTTCGAACGCTTTCAACCACGTGAGCATCTTCACTATGACAGCAATCCGGCTCTGGAAGTCAACTCTGGAAGTCGTCGAAAGTGGACCAGCTCAAAACGTTTTAGACCTCGTTTAGACCTGTAAACGTTCACCAAATTCAGTGTTGCTTCTTGGAAGGTAAAAAATGTCCAGTTTTCTTGGCGTTAGAGGAAAGTGTTTTAGAAGGTATGATGTTCCTCTAACGTTCTTTCAACTTAATTTTGATTAACAATTAAAAATTCTAGGAACGTTGATTTGTAACATTCCACGAACATAAAAATGTCCAGTTTCCTGAATGTTAATAGAATGTTATTTGAAGGTTAGTATGATGTTGCTGAAACATTCTTTCAATAATTCAAACACCTGCTGTGAACAAGCACTGAAAGAAAGAGAATATTAACAAAATTTCTTCAGTCACAGCCTTAGATGAAATCAACTGAAGATAAAACATTAAATCTCTCAAGATCTCAGCAGAGGAGGATTAAACAACTCCATAAACAGCATTACCAGCTTCACTTAATAACCATATTGACTTTATTTCTGTCAGACATCTCCAGAAGTTCTTATTGAGGAGTAACAGAGGTTTAGATGTTGATGACTGTTTGTTTTATTTTGTTCACATTCATGGCTCCCAGCATGTATTGCGGCATGAATAAATGATGCAGCTGAATTATTTTTTGATTGTCACCATTGTTGAGGTTTGTATGATGAGTGTTGATGTCTAAGTGTGTGTCGCCATCTTACCTTTCACAGAGTGTTGGATAATCTTACACAAATCACTTCAGTATTTCAAATTATGTTTATCAAATCGGTTGACTTTATTACTTGATGCTCAAAAAACGGGTTCAATTCTAAAAATACGCAAAACTACAGAAAAAGCAGTTGATTAAAACACTTTAAAGAGCTGTTTGTGGGGTTGTTTAATCCTCGTGTGAGATCTTTAGAGATTTAATGTTTTATCTTCAGTTGATTTCATCTAAGGCTGTGACTGAAGAAAGTTGTAGCTTGTTTTCCAACTTCTTTCTGCTTTCTTCTTTCTAATTTACACCAGTATTAAGCGTCGTCGACTTGTGATCCAAATCGCCCAAAACGCATCTTAATACCAGATGTAAACAGGGCCTTAGAAAGAAAGGTTCAATGGGGTTCAATTTGAAAGAACCCTTCACGCCAAGAAGGTTTTATAAAGAAAAATGTGTTATTAAATGATTGCAAAATACTCTCATGTTATTTAATTTTTTCAGGAGATAAAGTATTTTTACAAGCTGTTTGATTCATAACATATGGTGTCCTGTAAAAGGATATGAAGCGCCTGACGGAACCCTTAAAGGTTCCATGTAGAACCTTTTCTTCTAATGCCGGAGACACACTTAACGACTAGCTGAAACATTAAAGACTGACTGAACACACTTACAGACTGTTTCCAACGACTGAAGCAGATTTTAAACACTGACTGAACGCGACTTGGCGCGTTTGGGCATGATCAGTTGTAAGTATCAAATTACGTTCTTAATCGGCCTTAACGTCATTAGGTGTGTCCCCGGCTTATGAGTGTAGGAGATTTTGAGAAATGCCTTTTTTTGGACCTTACAGTGAAGGTCAATGGGCATCAAAAGTGTTTGGTTACCATCATTATTCAGAAAAGGCTTGTGTTCTGCAGAGGAAAGAAAGTCATACAGGTTTGGAATAACACAAGTGTGCGTAAATGGACCATTTATGGACAGAATTTAAATTTAAAGCTAACATAATTTTACTCTTCTTAGTTCTTGCAGAATAGGTGCATATGGAGCTTTCCTGACCAAGAGATGCTCTTGTTAAATGGCAACGTGTTGCATGTAAACAGGGACTCACTGTTGACAGACACGCTAAAGTATCTCAAACAAAACACCCACTCATTTTTTAATCTATTTAAGGTAAAAGAATGACAGAATTGAAATCAGAGTTGAAATGTCTGATATTGCATTTTACCTTTACAATGATGAAAACGTGTCCTGTACAGGTCGTGTTCATCGGGGAGAATGGAATAGATGAGGCGGGCTTATCAGCAGAATTCTTCTCCCTCCTCTCCAAGTCTCTTCTCAAATGGGAGAAAAGGGTGCTGGATGTCCAGGAGAATTCATTGGTTTGGTTCAATCCTAATGTAAGCTCTACACCAAACGTTCCTTATTCCTAGGCATCTTATGTGGTCTTCCCCATATATCTCATATGCACTAGCTACGATGCTTGTGTCTTTTCAGTGTACGCAATGTAATACGGATTTTTACTATCTTGGCGTTATCTGTGGAATGGCGCTGTACAACCATCATCACGTAAACATTGACTTCCCACTGGCCTTGTTCAAGAAACTCCTCCAGATGTGTCCTACTCTGAATGACCTGGAGGAACTGTCCCCTGTGGAGGCCAGGTAAACCGTTAGATTTGATACATTGTAAGTGTCCCAGTGCTTTTACAGAGCTGATTAAGGCTTTAATTGTATTTTATAAATCCCACATTAGAAGTTTGAAAAGCCTTCTCGAGGAAGATGAGGACGTCGTGGATATACTCCTTTTGGATTTTACAGTAATGCAGTCTATATTCACTTGTATAAAGGTGTACACAGCTGTTGTTTAAATACTCACAGGAGCCATTTACCTCTTTCAGGTCAAAGGACAAGAGCTCATTCCGAACGGAGGTCAAATTCCAGTGACCAAAGTTAATAGGTAGTGAATCTATCCATCCATCCATTCTTCTGTCTGTCTGTCTGTCTAACTCTTCAAAAGTATTTTAGACTTTGTCAAGCTTGTCTTGATTTTTTTTTTTTTTTTGCAGACAGAAGTATGTGGACTTGTATGTGGACTTTGTTTTCAACAAGTCTGTGAAGAATCAGTTCAAGCATTTTTCAAGAGGTTTCTCTAAAGGCTGCCCGCTCGATATCTGGAGCATGTTCTACCCTGAAGAACTGCAGGAGCTTCTCAAAGGCTCCCCTAAATATGACTGGCAGGAGCTTCACCAGGTAAATGTATTAGCAGAACTTGCACATTTTTAACAAGAATTTAACAAGTATTTAAGACTTTTTCTGCTCTGTCTTCAGTCTGCTTCCTATGAAAGCTGTTCTGCCTCTGATGAGCATATCAAGAACTTCTGGACTGTTTTCTTTGAGTTCTCTGAAGAGAACAAGAAGAAATTTCTGAGTAAGCTTAAACATTTTTTTTTAAATGCATCTACAACATCTTATGTACATTCAAGGATTGTTATTTGTATTGCCTCACATCCTCTCTCTACCTATTTTTCTTCAGTGTTCTTGTATGGAACGGACCGAGTACCTGTGGGAGGTTTCTCAATGCGTTCTCTGAAAATTTGTCAGTCAGTTGGTCCTGATCCAGATCACCGTTTTCCAGAGGCTCAGACCTGTTTTGACAGATTAATTCTTCCCAAATACAGCAGTATCAACATACTTCGCAACAAGCTAGCACATGCAATCCAATTTTGTGAGGTTTTTGGACGAAAATGAACATCCCTTGATGTTCCAAACCTCCAAGGTTCCAAACCCCAAATATGCAAAACTAAGTGTTTATTGATAAAACTTTTTAAAATGTTACATGAACTATGTGAATCTTTCCCTGAGATTCTTTCAGTCACAAGTTTGAAATATAGATGCAACATAGCTCAGTCAATTTAAATATTTATCTTAAAACTGTAAATAAACAGTACAGATGTCAGAGCAACATACAGTAGATATTGTTTTATGTATTTTTTTAATTACCTTTCATTGTGTATGCTTTAGTTGGTAGAATAACTGAACTAAGGCATTTTGTAATTGAATGTGATGCATTGATGCATGTATTCTGGTATGCCACCTCATAACCTTATTGTATGTCCTGTTATTTGGTGTTTCTTCAAACACATTTAAATAAATAATTAAAAATGTATATATTCATGCTTAATTAAATAAAAAAGATATGTATGTTGTAAATACAATTTCATTATATATATCTTATTACAGGTTGTCTTAATTGCTTTGACTCAATTCTTGAATTAGATCCTGAACAACAATTTGTTTCTTGTTAACATCAGATTTTAATTTCTCATTGATTTCAGCAAATTCCATGTTTTTTGGCACATGTATGGAAAAGTAACAGTGTTAACAAAAAAAGAGAAAAAACATGAAATTTGTATTTGTATATGCACTTTATTTTGGTGGCATTGGCCAATTTATTGACACAATAACTAGCATGAAATAAACGCTTTGGATGTTACATTTAGCAGACATGATGCAATAGAATTGTTGCAGCAGAAACAGTTGTGACATTCGCACTTACAGTTTAGAGAATGTTACGACTGTATAAAAAACTAACACATGGAACAAAGAAAGGCAGCAGAACAAGAAAAAAAAGTTTATGTACAAGTAAATAATTTGGTTTAATATGAAACCAAAGTGAGGCTAAATTAATTCAAACTCAACCCATTTTTTATCCACAATTGAAAAAGAAGAGATGAGGTCTTGTATTTGAAGGTGTTTTTTCTGACTTGCGATGCCTTCGCTAAATGCAATACTATTGAGGCAATTAACAGCAGGTGTTTCTTGTCACACTGATATGCTACAAATGTCTTGAGATGGAGTGACAGCCTCAGAAAATGAAGCAGAGAGAAACTGCAGAGATGTGGCTGTACTGTCTTCTGTTTGTTTTTCTCAGCTCTAATAATTTAGCATACTCGCTCAATTTTGAAGATACTGATATTGACTTTGAACCAGAGGAGGAATGGAATTCGGTGGGAAGTTTCACACTAAACCCAAATGATGATGATGATGACGAGGACGACAGTGGTGACGGTGATGGATTTATGACACAATTCAAGGCTGGTTTATCGGACTTAAACCCAGTTCAAGTCAAAGCCAGTTTATCGGTCCCAAACCCAGTTCAAGACAAAGACGGTTTATCGGACTCAAAACCATTTCAAGTCAAAGATGGTTCATCGGTCTCAAAACCATTTCAAGTCAAAGATGGTTCATCGGTCTCAAAACCATTTCAAGTCAAAGATGGTTCATCGGTCTCAAAAGCATTTCAAGTCAAACATGATTTGTCGGACTCAAAACTAGTTCAAGACAAAAACGGTTTACTGGCCTCAAAACCATTTCGTCCGCTAATACTACCGGGGTCGGTACGAATACAGGCATCTATGCTATATAAAGAACTTTTCAAGCCAGAAAGTGGCAGTAGGCCGGTGCCTCCGCTGCTCAAATCAATACTTCTGGCCGAAACGGCCGATGTGAAACCTAAAACTGTCTCTGATCCGAATATGGAGGTGATGTGTTACATGGACCGGATTCACGTGAGCGTGCGGAAAAGTTTGTTTTCCAACCCCAGGGCATGGAAAAACCTGAAGCTAGGAACGTGTGCTGTCAACAAAGCCTCAGATACTCATTATCAATTTTTGTACTATCTGAAAGGATGTGGCATACAACGAGGGGTGGGTGACGGCATTTTCTTTTTATCGCTTCCCACTCCACCCCCCTCAGACCTTATTCAGGGCAGCGCCATGACAGGTATGAAAGCGAGGCTGTGTTTTCAATGGCATCCGCTGTAAAAAAAAAAAAAAAAAAAAAAGTAACGTTAGATCACTTATTTTCCACGGCTAATTTTGTCTGTGAAATTTCTCTTTTTTTTTTTTTTTGCAGTTTTCGTCAGCAGTACAATCCAAAAAAACCCTACAACCCACTGAATATCCATCACAGCCTCGCTTTCATTTTCAAAGATGGCGCTGCTGTGAACAGTCATCAGCATACAAAGGTTTTATATTTTCACTTAAAAAAAAAATATAACACTATACTTAGTATTATACAGTAGGCCTACCTTTTGTATAAAATTACAAAAAAAGTTAACGCTGCTGAGGGTGTTTCTAATAGCCTACAGTGGCTGGGAATGACTGATCTCTCTATTTTTTTTTTGTTTTTTGCTCTTTCTTTTGCTGTTGTGAAAACGCTGTTGGATTTATTTTGCTATTTGAGGAAATGGGGGGGAAAACCAATATAGTTAGTCTCTCATTCACTGCTATAGAAGTTCACCAGGTAAGCTAATGTGAAAAGGGTCAAGTCAAATGCATTTTTTGAAGATGTGATTATATCTTTTTATATCAGGAGGATGCAGATCGTGTGACTTATTCAAACACGCTGCACTATATGCCAGAAGCCACCGAGCTGATTGTGAGGGAACAGCCGTTTAGGGTGCCTATTCGATGTAGCTACACAAAGTAAAAAAAGCTTCAATTTCTGGTACATTTTTAAAGCATTAAGTGTTAAATGTAATTGAGTGGCTTATTTTGTTTCTAAATTTAAGGTTCCATCGCTCTTACAAGGTAGGATTTTTACCCCACGTAGCAGGTGGAATCTTGTACAAGGCCATGAAAACTCAAACAGGGACCACACTTGCTGCAATGGATGGTATGTTATAAGTCATCTGTTTTCATTCTATCAAGTATTTCTATGTGTATTTGAAACTTGTTTAATGTACCTGTAAATTCCTTTTCTAGCTGAATTTATTTTTATATATGTATATATGCATACATCTGCATGTGTGCAAAAGTATGGGTCACAGTTAGACACTCGGAAGAGAATGTAAAAAATCACCCTTACCTTTTCTTTGTGAGGCAAATTTACAACTTTGTCATGGTGACAAAAAAAGCTCCATAACCCCATTTAAAAAATGCTGTATAGCTCATGATACCAATGCTTTTGTATATTAATTCTGTTTAGTGCTTTTATAATGTGCTTCACATTTCTGTTTTTAATTTCTCCCAAAATGTAGCCACGTTCACTTCCAAGTGGCTAACAGTGTGTTTGTTTGGGACTGGTCAACTATATTTTGTGACTAATCCCCATCATGCTACAAATTCTGTTGATTGAGGTTAGTTTGTACTGAACTGGTGATATTATGTGTGAAAACTGATTTTGTTTGTGACTTCAGAATTTTGGAACTTGCTTCCGGTTGGCCAGAGCTTTGAACTTGGAAAGCCTGTCTGCTTCGAAGCTAAAAGTCCCAGCAGGGGAACAAGAAAACGGCTGTACCTGAACAGTTGTTTTATCACTTCCACTCCAAGCGCGAAGTCGACGGAAAAATATTCTGTTGTTGAAAATTATGGGTAAATATATCTACATGCTAATGTATAAGACAAAGCAAGCACATTGTTGTGTTTTCTACATTAAATGCCATTAAGATTGACTGTAGTTTAGGTTTACTTTGCTCGTTTCATAGAGCTTCATGATTCTGGGTAAACTAAACAAAATAACATCAAATTTACTAGTGGTTCTGACATGATATATGATAAATGATGATTGCTGCAATCTATTTCAAGTTTAATTTGTCCAATTTAAAAAAAAAATGCTTTGATTCAATTACTTTAGACTTCACTTGTTTCATCACGGGATGAATCTGCATTTTGAAACGAAGTTCAAGTTCACTTTATTTATATAGCATATTTACAACAGCCACTAGGGCTGACCAAAGTGCTTTACAGAGCAACCAGATAAATAATACCTGCATAAAACAAACACAAAGCAGCACAGTAGCAGTTTTAACATTAAGTGACATGGGCATCTGACGCACAGAAGCCAATGGCACATGTCACTATGCCTATTGGCACATCCGGTCTCCATTGGCATGTGCCAGTGGATAGTGACATGTGTCACTGACATTATTGGCATGTGCCAGTGGATAGTGACCTGTGTCACTGACATATCGCGGAACACTGACACTGGCGCGGAACAAGTTGCCGTCTTGTGACACAATAGTGACTGACAAATGAGCTAAGCAGCTATACTGATGTAATTATGAAACAAACGCCTATATAAATTGCCTATTTTAGTGATGTTTTAAAAAAAAATCAATAATTTTAAAGTCAGTATTTTTTTTTGGCATATAAGCCACTGACTGTTAAATATAATGCCCATGTTGTTGATCTCGCAAACTGCCCGTCCTAGGAAACACAACGAATAAATCAGAAGTTACTATAGCGCATTAACAGTCGCATAGGCTACTGTAACCTTTATTTTTGCATGATGCTGCATGCACGCCAGTAGGTGCCAGTAAGTTGACACTGGCCAGAACAAAATAACCTAAAACTTGTGACAGTTGAGGAACATCTACAGACTACGGGTGGTGTATTTGTCGTTGGTTTGAGTAGCAACTAGCAAGTACAGTAAAAAGGTAGCAAAAATTAAATAAAGAAAAAAGGGGGGATCCCTTCCAGTAGCGTAGCCGATGTCAACAGGAGCATTATGTAGATGTGACGATATGACATCTACAGAAGGAATGCATGTTCAGATTTATAAAAATTGGTTTATTTCTTATTACATAATTCCTTAAATGTATTTGTAAAATATTAAAGCCAGATGAGTATAAGCAAAAACAAAGTAATCAGTCTCTCTATCAATATAAATGAGTAAATTTACTTAAATTATAACTCAATAATATTTACATATTATATAGCCTATATTATATAAATTATCCACTAATTTATATCGACATCAGACTGATTACTCATTTTTTTTTATTTAATTTTTGCTGCTGTCTTACTGTAGGCTACTTGATACTCAAACAAATGACAAATACACCACCCGTAGATGTTCCTCAACTGTCGCAATATGTCACAAACTGACATGTTTGAGAAAAACAAATACTGACTTTAAAACGTTTAATTGACATTTATTTAAAAAACATCACTAAAATTGGCAATTTATATAGGTGTTTGTTTCACAATTACGTCAGTATAGCTGCTCGGCTCATTTGTCAGTCACTACTGTGTCACAAGACAGCAACCTGTTCTGCGACAGTGTCAGTGTTCCGCGATAATGTCAGTGACACATGTCACTATCCACTGGCACATGCCAATGGAGATCGGATGTGCCAATACGTACAGTGACATGTGCCATTGGCTTCTGTGCGTCAGATGCCCATGTCACTTAATGTTAATACCGCCTCAAGCAGCAAAGCTAAGAGCATAAACTAATCACAAAAGTACTGTGATAATTTGAATGTTTGTAATCAGCGAATCAACGATAAATGTGGGTGTTTAATTTGAGATCACGATCTTTAAATGATTAATCATGCAGCTCTATTCTAAAGAGAAATTATTGTTCTAGTTTCCATTTTGTTCCAACTTTATCTCTGTATAGATGCCTGGTGGACAGTAAGAACAGCGCTCTGACAAAGTTCCACACCAGTCGTGACAAGATGACTGTGAGACTTTGTGTGGGAGCTTTTCTGTTTAAACGCATGGTTTCCCTGCCACAGACCAGAAAGGTATAACTTTATTTTTTTTTCTTTGTTTAATACATGTTTGGCTTGTTAACCTCCTTTAAAAATCCCCTCTTTTCTTGATAGACCATGTTTTTGCATTGCAAGTTGGACTTTGGACCAGAGACTCCTACACCTAGTGCCAAGTCATGCATGTATAACACGCACACCAAGAAGTGGGTTTACAAGCGCAATTCCCAAAATGTCTGCTCCAATGATGGGATCTCCCTTGCATATCCTATTATTAAACCAGTTTGAGAGTTAAAGATGCAGCAAGTGATTTCTGAGAAACACTGACATTTAAAATAAAAAAAGCCCCTACTTCAATGAATCACACCCCTATCTTTATAGCTCCGACCCCAAATTCATGAACACGCCATGCAGCATAGGCACCTCCCCCTCATGAGTGGACACGCCCATTACTGCTGATTGGCTACAAGTGTTTTAGTGCTCGGTCCGTTCCCCTTTCATCAGTGTTTTTCCGAAATCGCTTATTGCACCTTACGACTTTAAGTGTTTTTTTTTTTTTTTAGATGGACTGAGCTGTATGGTGATGCCTCTGTCTGTAACTGCTGTGCATCTACATGTCCTGCTTCTCTAAGGGTGTCTGGTCAGTATGAATGGATTTGTTTCTCAAATTAAGTTTGATTTGCTTTCTTGCTGAGAGTTTTTCTGTCTATAACAGGTAAGTCAATGATCACCAGTGAGTCCTGGGAAATGAAGATGGGAAGGGAAACCTCACCAGAGGAGCCCATGCCTGAGTTCCCTTTAGTTGGTACCTCACCAGAGGAGCCCATGCCTGAGTTCCCTTTAGTTGGTACCTCACCAGAGGAGCCCATGCCTGAGTTCCCTTTAGTTGGTACCTCACCAGAGGAGCCCATGCCTGAGTTCCCTTTAGTTGGTGATAAGTTTTCCTGGGAATCAGATGATTACTAAGAGGATGTCTTTTGCAGATGTTTTAAGTTGGATCATAGAATGACGCTGTTCTAGTCTATGTAGTTATGCCTTGTCAAGCTAATGTGATAAACTGAATTTACTAATACTTTGTTCCTTTATTATTATTTTTTTCCATCCTAAGAGTAAACACTTGAATGCACAATTACCTTTTTTTTTGGCACATACAATCTCAAATTAAATGGCACTTTTACAGAACATTTCTTACTGATCCATATTCATGTATCAGCACCGGCATGTTTCTAATCATCTCCAGTAAGTGTCTGTTGGTTTTTAAGTACAAGTCATTGTCTAATAAAGGTAAAAACAAGTTAATAGGCTTTTCTGCTTTAAATTCTTCAGGAAATCCAATTTCAGTAGGAATTAAAGGGTTCCCAACCAGTGCGTGGTCAAACACTTTAGCTTTGATTTTCTGTTGGAGGAAAGTCAGCAGATCATTTAGCCTCAAAACCATCTGCTCAGGGTCCCAAGATGAGGGTTTGTTGACAAGATGTAGCAGTGCATTCTTCAAGTGGTAGCTTGTTAACCCACATGGTCCAGTCAGGTCAGTTTGGTGTTTGTGTAGGAAGGAAAGGATCTGTAGGCAATGAATATGGCATGCATTGTCTGGAAGAGTTTTGGTCACATGCTGAAGAAGGGCGTTTTCATAGTGTGCAAAACACATGGACCAATGGGTATCAGAACATGTGGCAGAGGGAAGATAGGAGATCAGATGTACCTCTGAGTCTTTAAACCTGACCACGGGAGTGAGGCTGAACAGGATGACCTGTCCTGACCTGAACCGAACTTTGAGACTTCCAGGGTTTCCCCAATTCTGAAATATTAGCTCAAACTCATATTTGTGACTGATCTCTTTCCATGCTTTTCTAATGGATGTTTTAAACCACTTCACAACATGTGTTTTTGAAAGATATGAGCTGTTCTCTTGGCATATAAGGTCATTAATGTAACTTTCAGCCACATAATCCTCTTTTTTGTTATCTGGATGTAAAAGGCACAACATATCATCGTCATCTAGGTTGGAATTGTTGCAAGGGCAGATTGAACTGGCACTGCCTTTGACCATCTTGACTTTGCAACAGTACTGGTTGGTTGAAGAGCCTATGCTTTCTTTCAAAAGCTCAAACTCGAAGCTATACAGCTTTGGTGGGATGATGGGTATGTGTATGTCGCACATGATGCTCTTCTTTGAAGCCCATTGCTCGTCTAAGCTGCCAACGCCAACAAAGTCCGCAATCTCCATGTCTGAACCTGCAGTTCTCATATTTCTCACAGTTTCCAGAAGGTCGTTCACAAAACCCTCTACAAACTCACAAGTTTTCCAGCTGTAACTGGGTCTAACCAGGACACACTGGTGATGGAAGCTAATTAAAGTCTTGTTATCAATATTAGAAGTTGAGGAGATGCTCAGGCATTGTAGCGTCTCCCGTTGCAGTTTGGAGCCCTTTTTCAGGAACATTTTCAAAACACGAAATGATGAAATCAAGGAGAGTATCTTCCAAAAGTACCAGCTTAAGGTGTCCTCTTGATCACTAGATTGTTTTTCTTGAGTAATTGTCAACTTTGGGCTTGAAGTTGGTGTCTTTTGGTCGATGAATAAACCCTGATCATGATGGATGTCAATCTGGTCGCTTTGTGGCTTTTCCGGCTGTGTTGCATCCCCCTGAGAGACATTCTGGTCCACAGTAGACCCTGACTGATCCACATTGACTTTTTCTTGTGTTAGGCTTTCCTTTGGCATATACAATGTCCATTTGTCTTTGTCAATATCCAATATTTCCTGGTCATCTGGTGCAAATGCCTTTTGGCGGAAGTCGTTTTGCTCTCCCATTGGGGACTTTTGCTCCTCGTGCAGCACTGTGGTCTTGATATTTGGCGTAATTTGTTGGACATCTGACGTGTCCCCCTCCCTTCTTGGCATCCTGTGATGATTTTGTGGCACTTCCTGATTTGAATCTGGCAGTTCATTGGAAACGGCATGTTCCGCTTGTTCCAGCTTTGCTCCCTCCTCCAGAAGAACAAGCTCATGGTCTTGCATGCTCATCGTGATGCTGTCATCTTGGTCGTGAAAGACATTGTGATCCTTTGAGAGCAGCAGACTGACGACAATGACAAACGCACGTAGAAACGTGTCCTCCATCCTGTGAATGAAAAAAGTTTCTTCCTCTTCAAAAAGCTGCATTTTCTATATTGAAGGATTTAAAAAACCATATGCTACATCATAATTGACAAAGAATAAAGTAACAATTGAGTAAAGGGATGCTTTTGAAATAATATAGTTTAATATATTACAGCTCTGTAGTTCCAGTAGCACTTGTGTATGTCATTCTCAAATATTCTTAATTTACATTATACTTATTGCTTAATGCACATCCTTAATTTCATAAAATAACTTACCTCTCAATATCACACCTTTAAGCACAGAAAACAGAGTCTTGGTGTAAAGCTGAAAAGAGAAATAGGCTGAAAATGTGTCTGCAAGGCTGTTTGGAGTTTTTGCTTCTCACACAGGATGTACACTGTCAGAGTTTGTCATCACACTTCCTGAATGCTGAGTACAAGCCCTTCCTCTTTTTTTTAAATATATACACCAGTGAGAGGTGACACCTCAACATGCAAAGCAAGTTTGTATGATTGCTTTGTTTGAACCAAAAAATGTAGTATGAATCACTCACAGTCATTGATTGTTATTGCAAGTAATAAGTGATCCTTTAGCTATCATCCTTTTAAAAACGTGGTTTAAATTAGTGATGGTTTTTTGTTGTGCTGTTTTTTAATAAATCGACTCCAACTAAGGAGAAGAATCAATTCTAAAGCTTAGGAATTGATTAATCGATTATTTTTGACTATCAGCTCAACCCAACATACATACATTTTTCTTTTTAGCAAATAGTGTTGATTTAATTCATTAATAACACAGCAGTGTTCATCAAGCATCAAAGGTTTTCCAGCAACTGCACTGGAACCCAAAAAACTAAATTTGAATAGGGTGAGGCAATACCTTTGCATGTGCTTTAAACCACACTGCCTGTTACCATGGTATTACCAGGTGTGTAATACTTGCAGTCTGTGTACTTCAAATTACACAAAGACTCTTGTCCATTGAAACTAAAATCACTGTTTGGAGGGACAAAAATATAAACAGACGGAAGATCAACAGATCAATCACCTTTATGAACTGAGAATCGATTGCATCACGTGAAAGAAGGTGTGTATGTTGTTCGGTGTGACAGAGAGAGACTGAGGGCTGAAACTGATAGCACTAACCCTCTTCTCTGATAGTTCTCTGATAATAGTTGAGTTCACAGAAATGGATAAATATTTGGCTGAATTTCTGTAAGTTGACTGAGTTATGTCTCACTCTGACTTACGTTTTGCTATACAATGTTATATTTAAGACTGTTTTTAATCATTTAGTTAGCGTGTTGTAACCCTATTTACTTGGTCTTAAATGTACAGTTCATCTGTGCACATTACACTCAAAACAATATTTAGGCCTAAATTTAAGATTCATATATTTGAAATGCATAAAAAAGTCCATCCATTTGGATTACGGTTTTTAAATACACAATAATCAGGTTATATATCATCAATAAATCCAATATCTTACAATCTCATGCATTTTAATTAATTGAATAATATGCTTGTTCCACAGCTAGCCATTATTTTAATTATGTTCATACTTTTTAACCCAATACATTTAATTGTTTTCACAAAGCAGATTTATGTTGATTCGCTATTTGAATACATGCATTTTGAAAATATGATTATTTAAATAAAATCAGATAGATGCAAATTGTTACTAGTAATAAACTATGCTATAATATGAAAGTGCTGAAATCTTGTCCGTTTCCTTTACTGTATGTATGACTGACAAATATGCATCACATAAGTGTATTCGTTTGTGTATGTTAAAACTGTGTAATCCAAATAGATGCAAATTTAACATGCAATTCAAATACATACATCTTAAATGTGTTTGAAAGAAAAAAAATGTAAGCAGTCGTCCTTTTATATTCTATTAATTCCCAATGGATATTTTTCCCAATTAAAAAATTCATTTATGGAAGTAAAATTGGTTTCATGTTGACTTTAAGGGCCCAATTTTATAAAAAAAAGCTTTTATGAAAAACATTCTGCATGTGAAATATCAGTGGTGATCTTTAAGCAACACATTTTCTTCTCTCACAGGTTAATATCAGGATAGACCAACCAACATATCAATATGGATAAGTTCCGTATGATGGCCCAGATCCTCCAGACCAACCAAGAGTCTTTTATGAACGGCATCTGTAGCGTCATGGCCCTGGCTAGTGCTCAGCTCTACACGTCTTTTGAGTTTAACTGTCCATGTATCCCTGAATATAACTACTCCTATGGGATCAGTATGCTGGTTATTCCACCTATATGGTTCTTCCTTTTGGGTTTTGTTCTGAACAATAATGTCTCAATGCTGGCGGAGGAGTTGAAACGGCCGATAGGACAGCGGAGGAAGGACCCTATTGTCCTGCGCTACATGTGTGTGTCCATATCCCAGCGATCGCTCATCGCTCCAGCAGTTTGGATCTCAGTGACTCTAATGGATGGTAAAAGCTTTCTGTGTGCCTACAGTATGGACCTGGAAATGTCAGAGTTTGGCAAAAATGTAAGTGGATATGGACTGTCTCAAGAGGAACTTAAACGAACGCTGGCCAAAATTCCATGCAAGCAAATATATGATGGCCAACACATTCTATCAAGAGATGCCGCGGTCATATACATACGCTGTATTTCACAGGTATTGTATGTTGATCTACTTATTGCTGATTTTGCCACTGTATGCTTAATATTAATTTAAAGTAGTAAAATTCCCCCCCAAAAATGTCCATGTTTCAATGCTGTCTGAACTCAGAAAGGTACTCAGAAGTAGAGAGTTCCTACTTATTTTATTTTGGCCAATTGCAATAAAAAAAAAAAAAAACTAATATAGATAATAAACTACCGTATATAGACTACAGATATAGAAAAAAGAAATAAAAATGTCTAAAAATAAAATGAAATAAAAATAATGAAAATAAATAATAAAAACTGTAATAGGATCTCAATGATATGAGATCAGAAAATCAAAAGCAGTGATCAGATGTTGTTACTGTAAGGTGGAAAATACCATGGAATATGTAGATCAATTTATCACTGTACCAACCTGAAAAAACTATCAAATATATAAACATAAAATGTCTTATAATATATTTTGCAATATTACTCTAAAGTAATATAAACTATATATATATATATATATATATATATATATATATATATATATATATATATTTAAATTGATTCAATTACTCATTTTGTCCACAGTGATTTAAAAATAAATAAATAAATATATATGTATAACATGTTTTTCTGTCATTGTGGGAAAACAGAGAACTCTGTACCAGTTTAAAACTAGTCTTAGACTAATTAACTAAAATGGCATTGAATATACCCTTGGCTTCCCAGACATGGTTTTGTCTCAGGATCCACACCAGTAATGTTTTTTTCTTTTCTAAGGCATGTTTATGAAAGCTACTTAAATGTCATAATTGAACTAAGGTGTAATCCTGGCTTAATCTAAGCCCTGTCTGTGAAACCAGGCCAAAATATCATTATTTAAGATGGAAATACCAATGTTACTAATTAATATTTGTTTGTCTATATTCTAAATGTTCCAGGCCTTTGGATGGTTGTTCTTGTTGATCATCACAATCGTTGCGTTTTTGATCAGAGCCATTCGGCCCTGCTTCAACCAGGCCGCCTTCCTCAAAACCAAATACTGGTCTCACTACGTAGACACAGAGCGCAAGATGTTTGATGAGACTTGCACAGAACATGGCAAAAGTTTCGCCAAGGTTTGCAGTACTTTGAGGATATTAGTGGCGAGATTCAGAGCTTCCATGATCATTCACGTGGAGATGATAGTGATGATGACGACGATAAACCCGAAACCGAAGAAGACAAACTGTTGGGGGTTCGTCGCCATGACACCATGAACAAGCTGCTGTGGGACTGGCACAAGTGCAAACCTGCACTGAGTCTAAGAAAGTTTGGAGAAGCTAGCAATGGACAAAATGGAGATTGTAACATGAATGCTAACAGTAATCAAGATGAACATGACTGTGATAACACTGACCGTAGTGCGGGGCAAAAAGGCTGCAAAAGTGGTTATGTGAATGATGGCCTTGATGTTGGCCAAAGCGATTCGGGCAGGGGATATGATAATGCTAGCTATAGTGTGGACCAAAATGTTTTTGCAAAAATACATAGCAATGGCACGAGCCAAAATGGATTAATGAATGGTGGCCTTCCTTCTTCATGCAGTGCCCAAACGAAAGAACGTGCAATGTATTATAGTAAGGTCTGAGATTTATCTTTGTCAGGGACAAGAAATCCTAATAGAAAATCCTAATATATTGCTTTATATGTAGTCTTAAAGCCCCCCTGTGGTGAAAATCTAGTTTTTAATGTTGTTTATATGTCTATTTGGTGTTTTTAATATGGTTTAAGACAAACCATAAATTCATCAGTCAACACCATTGCTGAGTATTTTCTCCTTAAAACTGCAGTGAACCAAAGAAAATCTCAAAACACAGTTTGAAATCGCTGGTGTTTAACCAATCATGTCAACGTGTGATCATCAACGAGTGGATCTCTGAGCTGGTGTGAGTGAGTGGAGGCGGGGCTAATTTGCAAATTCATAGAACTGCGTAGACTAAATGAGGCACAGGGTGTAGAGCTACTATTAATCTTTTTTAAGGCATAAAGTTGTTTTAGGAAAAAAAACATTTTAATATGTCATTTTGGTGATCAAAGGTGAGTTTTAAGGGATAAAATGATTGACTACAGGGGACTTTTAATATGAAAATTTTGAATACTTGAGCTTTTAATTTTTATTTTTTAATTTGAACGTTTTAATAAAGGTTTAAAAGTTCATTTTATGTTTTTGTCATTTTTTATTTGTTTTTCTAAATATTTCTATTTAGTTTTATTTGTATTTCAGTTTTGACATTCCATTTATTTGCCAAAGAATCATTTTTAATGTTAATTTCCGTTTTTTTAAGTGTATGTTTTTCATTTGATATTTATGTTACCTTAGTTGAATTACCAAAAACAATTTTTAATAGTTTCAGTTAACAATAACAACACTGGAAGAAATGCCCGTAAGACAGTTGATAGAATGTAACCGTTGAATACACGACACAACTTTTGCACAGATTTTTTGTTAGTTGCTGAAAGTCAGAGCCAGTCTGCAGATTTGAGTTGACAGATTTCACAGAAAATCGTGTAGTGTATGAAGGTCAAAGACTTCAAAGTCTGATTCCATCCATTCGGAGGATATCAACTATTTTCAAAGTCGGCAAGTGCCGATTCTCAAAGATTTGAAAAGTGGTGTAGTATATCCCAGCCTTTTAGATAACCAGCAAATCATCTGGTTAGCATGAAACTGAACTGTGCACCACACAGATAAGTCATCAAGATTACTGAGTGAGACAAACAGAGACACCGAGAGCACATGGTTGTTAGGCAAGCAGCAGCTGTTGTCTCTAGAGCATAATAGTTGGGGGTTGGTCGCCTGAGTCTGTTGTTTCTTTTTCCACCCTTTCTCTGATTAAAAGCCAGTTATATTCTGTGCTTGAACATAACAAGCTTTCATCATGCCAGTGCTTTAGTAGGTCAGACAGCAACATGATCTGTATCTGATTTAATGTGCTGCATATACGTGTCATTGCGCTCACTTATGCAGTCTGCCCCATTTTATCTTCACTCTCTTGTTTTGCCTGTCACCTACGGCTTGTTTTCTGCAGCACAGCGCGTGCATGTGGCCTTACTTCCTATAAAATGTTGCAGCCCTCACCTCTAGAAGAGGAGGCCATCCTGTGACTGCAGTCGCGCAGTGAGAGCGTGAGGGATTGGAGGAGGGGAATCGCTCAGGAAGGGAGGGAGGGATTGGAGGACAGAGTTGCGAGGCAAACCAGGATCACATGAGCACAGATCTGTTTACAAACTGAATGTGTGCGGCCAGGAAAGACGCAGGAGCCTTCCTGGAGAATATTACTGGTCAGCCTCACTAGCACACATCTTTAACCCCCAGATGCTTGCGTTTTGGCTGGGATGTTTGTTAAATGAGCCGAGGGACGATGCGTTTTTTCGGTCTACTTTTTTGATGGAAGGATTGAGAGAGCAGATGGTTTTAGGTGGAGAGAGAAAATACTCCCGCACACACATAAACGCTTGAAAATACTGCTCTCTTCATTCTCTTAAAGGGCCTGCTCTTCGATAAAAGGGATATAAAAGCAAGGCAGACCGACAGGCGACGTCAAGGAAGAACTGCTGGAATAATCGACAAGAGACCCAAAGGCATGCCAAAGTCTTTTGCAAGATGGTTTGAGGGAAGACAAAGACTGTAGATGGAGTCTTGTGTCAGATCGTTTGTTGTTCACACTTCTGCACGTATGGATGTTTAGTGCTCGCCAAACCGTCAGACGCAGGATTTATCAAGGAATTTGTTAACTTTTGTGTGCGACAACACAAAGAAGATCACATCCGAAGTGCCATTCGGCCACGTATGGACTCGTTCACAAAAGACAAGAAGAATATCAAGGGCACATTATGCTCTCTTTGTCTCTGTAACAAAGCACCTTGTGCATATTCACATCAACAGAGGCAAAGAGTGATTGAAATCTTTTGTCCTTCGATGCTGTCATCATAAAAGTGAGATGAATGGAGGAATAATTCGACTATAATCAAGACAGCACACCCTATCATTTTAAGAGCTGGTTCTCAGACAACGTGGGTTGCACAGTGGCAAATTGTCGGGAATAAGTCGAGCTGGAATCTGGTTTTCGGTTGCGTCCTCCAGCCCCCGCATTGCCTGTTCCAGACAAGCAGTGAGTTTGCAGCAGCTCTGCTTGGAGTCAGATTACATGCAACCATTCCAATGGTGTAACGGTGAGTGGCCTTTGCGAAAAGTCCAAGCTGAACTTGAGTTTGTTTTCTTCCCCCAGCATTAGTCACTGAGGCGTTATTGCTGCTGAGGAAGTTGAAACCAGTTTGAAGAAGTCAAAGGGAACTGTTCAGAAAGGTCAAGGGTAGCTTGTCAAAGATTGTGGAAGTATTCATGCTATGCGTACGTAGACATCTTTTAACAACCCGCATGCTGTCAGCCTTTTGCTCTTCTGAAAACTGATGTCTAGAGATTTATTTTTAGATGAAAACATGGATCGACCTGTAACAAGTCATATGCTGCAATGACAGTAATGCAGTAAGTAAACACGAAATGCATTCTGATTATCGGAAATTGCTCAGATTCTGATTACGTATGTCATGTAAACGCGTCAACTCCACTGCCTAAACCAGATAAAGCAAATAAGGCAGCTGCCATATTTATGTATTAATAATATTTTTTGGGTCTCATATATATATATGTATGTATATGACCCCAAATATATGTTCAAAAGTTTGTGGTCAGTACGATTATTTTATGTTTTTGAAAGAAGTCTCTTATGCTCATCAAGGTTGCATTTATTTGTTCAAAAATACAGTAAAACGGTAATAGTGGGAAATATTATTACATTTAAACTGTTGTCTATTTGAATATATTTTAGAATGTAATTTAATCCTGTGATTAAAGCTGAATTTTCGGCATCATTACTCCAGTCTTCAGTGTCACATGATCCTACAGAAATCATTCAAATTCTAATGATTTGCTGGTCAAGAAACTATTATTTCAACACTGATAATAAAAATAATTTACTATCAATGTTGAAATCATAGTTGTGCTGCTTAATATATATATATGGAATATATGTGTACAGGAAGCTGCTGAGCATGCAAACCTCTTTTTCTGAATAAAGCTTATGCATAAGCAAGATCATGGACCATAATCAGAATATTTTGTGCATTTACAAAAATGTATCATTCTTTGAGTTCCATATATACAATAAAAAAACATCATAATCATTCAATCATAATCATTCATACGAATGATAATAAAAATAAGAATTCAACAAAAATGTATTCAGTTGTATTACTGTAAAAAAAATGAAATATTTTGCTATTGTATATGACAAAGCATAATAATAATAATGCTAATACTTGAGATCTGTTGCCATGTGGCACATTAAATATCATTGTACCTTCCCCATCAGAATGACACAAGCTTACAATAATCTCTGTGGAAGCCCCTCCATATAAGCACCTTAGATCAATCGTTCCACAGACTCAGACTAAGGGGGATTCTTGCACACTCTGCGTTAATCTTTAACTCTTAAAGCACATCGACTGACTGGGGAATATGAAGAGAGAAGAACTTACATGGTTAGAAAACAGTAAACTATGAATTGTATACTCTTATAACACATGGCTTTACTAAAGGCCAGATGATGGTTTGTTGGAGTCAATCCCACAGTTGTTCATATTTGTTTTTTGTGCATGCATAGCTAATTTCTAAAAATTCACTTGAAAGTGGGCGTACTGAAGAACTGTGTTCTTCCTGCTTGCATGTGATGTAAACTGCTGATTTGAGTGTGTGTTTGTGTGTAGGCTGCCTCTGTGGTTTAGGGCTGCAGCATTCAGACTGTGATATGTCAGAAGAAGACATCTACCGTCTGCCGCTCAACGTGTACGTCATCGTACTGGGCATAGGCATGTTCATCTTCATGCTCAGTGTAATCTTCTGCTGCTATCTGTTCAGGCAAGAGCCCAAACTCATTCACCACACCTGCACAACTGCTGTACCACAAATCAGATGTGTCCTTTGTTGCGTTCCGCTCCTGTAAAGACATGTAGAAAGACATAGTAAGACATGTCTGAAACTTTTTATAGTTTGCATACATATATAGATATTCTGGCAAGAATGTTCTGAAAAGTTATGAACAAATGTTCTTCGTTCTTTGTTGTCACAAAAACATTGTCTATACATCATTCATGGAAAGTTTTTTTTCTGAAACGTTTTAGTTGGACGATATGGGAACATTATGGGAAAGTTACTTTTGCATGTTCTCTGAATAAGTATAAACGTTAAAAAAACATTAGACAAACGCCCAACTAAAACGTTACAGAAAAATGTTCCGTGAATAAAGACCTGATAACTTTGAACGAACATTCTATTGACGTTTAAGAACTTTGTCGGAACGTTTTGCGAACGTTCCCTATCAGCTAATCAAACACATATACAGTATTTAATTAATAAATAATACATTCATAAATAATACATTTTAATTTAATTATTAGTTTAAATTACATTTTGGATCCAAGACTTTGTCAGAATTTAAGATGACAGTATAAATTAGCATATTATGTAGAAGTATTTTCATGCATTTGAGAGTTTGACAGGAAATTCTACAGCAAAATGATTTACACAATCACAACATCTCTCTTTTGCATCAGCAGTTTTAGCAGTTGAACTCAGGAAGTGTAGAAGTGTTATTCATTTTTTTCTCTCTTTTTGTTAACAGGTTGAAACAGCAAGGCACAAGGGAGCAGTACAGCTACAATGAGGTGGGCCTAAAACAATAGTTAGATATAAATATAGTCTTGATGAAATCTAATCTAACAGATGACCTTTATGATAAACTACTTTACTTAAGTTATATAAATAGTTAGCATGCAAGCATGACACAACACAAGACACATATGTGCTTTTTACCATGAATATGTTACAAAAGCACCTGAAAAGTCATTTTTGTCTTTTTTATAAAGTGGTGAAAGAAGGTGCTTACCTTTTTATAATTTTGGTCAAGGTCCTCTGAATTTATTTTATAAAATAATTTATCTAAAATATGTAATGGGTCTCACAATAAAAAAAAAGTAAGAGAAAAACTAACAGGCTAAACTGCAAGTAGGCTAACGTTTATCGATACATAAAGGACACCGACGCTTCTCAATTCTGTTAACGTTACTTACATTGCACTGGTACTACCAGTGGTAGAGATGAAATATGTAACTTTTTGCTTTTTAAAATACTTTATTCTATCCCTATGTAGAAACAACTGTAGGTACTACGCCATGTAACGTTATATGTTAATTTTCTCAAACTACTTGTCTCGTCTTGTCGTTTGTCGTTATGGAAATTCGCCACAGGGATCTGTAATCCCAGATTTGTGTAATCCTACGCCACGATGGAGACTCGACCAATGGCGAGAGCTATGGGCGTGGCTATGTTTGTTCGACCAATGACTGAAGGGGCGTGTTCGCAAACCCGTTTCCGAAATTGTAGCGCAGAAATTACGCACTACGCCGTTTGCACTTCAGCTTCGAGTGAATTAACCAAAAAATCAACACACACAAAAAAAGAAAAATGAAAAAGTATCTAACATTAAACAACACATTGTAATTTTTTCTTTATTTTCTCTTAAAGGTGGTGTTGAAAGGCGCAGGAAAGAAGCTGAGCCTGCTGGGAGTAAGTTACATAAGCTCTCTGTAAAAGAACATTTGCATTTTAACACCGTGCATGACTGTTTAAATTTGAAACTGTCTGTGCTTTATAATTTTTATGACGTCAGAAAAATCAAACCATATTTTTAAAGGGAATACGTCACAGACAGCATTTTAAGTAAATGCACGGAAAATCATAAATTCTGCATATAGAATTTTAAAAATGACTTTTTACACCAAATCATTAGTTAAAATGTAATGGATTTGAATTACGTAATTATACACAATTAACAGGGTTAAATAGATCTGTTACACTATATTTTAAGGTGTTCATACTGAGTAATAATAATAATTAACTACATTTAGGCTAATTAGGATTAGGTGTGGTTTAGGGTTAGTTGTAATTATGGACAATTTATAGGTATTAGGCTACTATAGTAACTACATCATGTAAAGTGTAGTAAATTATTCATAAAATATGGGGACTAAGTTCAGTATCCTGTTGATAAATCCTGTCACCGTTTCTTAAGAATAACTATTTATGAGCACAAGTGTCAGAATCAAAGATAGTTCTACATTTAATTTCCACGTAGTGCATTAAAAAAAAAAATCTTCTTAAGGTTATGATGTGTTCATTTGTTACGTAAAAACCTCAGGGGTAAATTCTTGATTATGCAAATACACCTCTGCGGGATTTTCTGGTCCTCTCAACCACCTGGTGAACTGCATTATGGAAACACTGACGTTATTTTCAGTAGAATAAAACTCCAGCCCCATTGCAAAATCACATGAAGTAGGAAAAGGTGCGACTGAAACCAAAACAAAGGGAAAATGTTGGAAAGGCTACAGCCAGCATTCATGCAGCATATTGCTAAACAGTTGAAGTGTTTGAATTATGTCTTTATTAATAAAAGAAAAGGACTCTAAAATAGTTTTGTGTTTTGTGTCACAGCAGCCCTGTGCCGTGTGTCTAGAGGAATTCAAGACCAGAGACGAGCTGGGCGTGTGCCCGTGCTCACACACCTTCCATAAGAAGTGAGTTCTACTGTAACAAGTGTTTACTTTACGAAGATGCCGCATTAGTTATACCAAGAACCGCTTTGAATATATAAAGCCAGCAGAATTCCACAGAAAACTCATCAGTCACAGTTTTACACATCAACTGCCTTTGCAAGTTTTGTGGCTTCAATTGATCAATTTGAAGCCACAATGTTAGAGTACTTCTAATAAACACAAGTCTTTTTTATGGGAAAATGGACAAAATATTGATGTATCCAGACACAAAAAAACACAGTTTATAAAAAAATATGAAACCATTTTCAACATTGACAAGATAAGTTTCTTGAGCAGCAAATCATCATATTAGAATGATTTCTGAAGGATCATGTGACTGAAGACTGGAGGAATGATGCTGAAAATTCAGCTTTGCATCACAGGAATAAATGACATTTTGTTTGTATTATATTTGTTGGTTAAATAAAAGCATAAAAGGCTAATTTGGCTAAAAAGGCTAACAATGTATAAATAATGCAATTTAAATGTTTGAAGAATAAACACTTATGTATCAGTCCTAAAGACATCTAAAGTATCACTTTTACTATTGCTCACACTTTTGACACCTAAACAAACTACATGCAACTGCAAAGCAACAGCCTAGCATTGTGTTGGCAATTTTCAAGCAAAATGCAAAAACCTAGTTTGGCAATTGCAACTTATTTTTAAAGAAATCTTTCATTGTAACTTGCAGGTGCCTGCTGAAATGGTTAGAGATCCGCAGCGTCTGCCCGATGTGCAATAAACCCATCATGCGCATCCAGAACGCGGACGCCCCACGAGGAGCCGAGGTGCTGCAAGACCCAGAGGAGGTGTGACCCCAGAAACTGTGCGGCCCCACGGCCAGATTAACACCCTCCAGTTCTGCGGTCGTTGGAACAAATCACGTGACCCACTAAGGCTCTACAAAGCCATCTATATGCCCCGCCACGGCGGACCTGGAGAACGTGAGAAACCAGGACGACAACGTTCAGCTTCCACTAGTGATTCAGTAGCCAAACATAAGATAATCTCCTATATATCGCGCCACAATATTCTTTACGTTAGTAATGTGCCGAGGTTCTAAAGTGAGAGAGACACAGTGCATGCTGGGTAACAGGCATCAAAATGAGAGGTAAATATCTCAGTTTGCCTCAGGGGATCTAACTAGGAAACAAAAGAAAACAATTCAACTTTTACTGCCGATGAACGGGAGTATATATGTGACCGTAGGGTGTAGGTGTAGTGCACTCTGTTTGACTGGTACTACAGGTCTTCATAAAGATCCTGCGTAGTCCTTACAGAAATATTCAATATATAATCAGTAACCAGCAGTTCTTCTCTCCATTTATCGTGTTCACTGCTTGAATTGTTCCTTTTTCTTGTCATTTTGTATTGTTTGTTTTCGAATAAAATGTTTTTGTGGTTAACCGTCCTTTAAAAGAAAATGGTGCATAAAGATTTCTGGAGCTTTAGATAGCAGAATGTTTTTATTGTAAAACCTGAATTTCTCTATTAGAGCACTATTTTTTTTATTATTAAAAAAAATCCATAATCGTCAATTAATCAAAGAGGGACAAACTGGCTATTATTGACATTCATATGACAGGAGATGCAAGTTTAGGAAACGCACCTCCAGAAATATGTTAATAGGTGTACAAGGGAAAAAAATGGGTGGGAGAAAAGATTCTTTGTCCTCAGATATTCTATTCATCTTAATCCTGATGTAAAATAGATGCTTCTAGCTGGCGGCTTCGGCTCCTTTCGCCTCCACGTATTCCACAGCTTTCTGTTTGACCGCCTGGATGGTCTCAGGTGTGCCGTTTGTCTTCTCGTACTCCAGGTAGCGCTTGAAGAAGAACTTGATCTTCTTCACCGACACGCTTAGGTGAATCACACGGTCAAAAAGCTCCCTGGAGGAAACAGGAAAATATTTTCAAATAAGTGTTGTGCCAAACAAGAATTGAGAACAGAATTTACAAGATTTTAAGGTTCTGTTCCACTCTACATATAACTAGGGATGCATGATATATCAGCCATCATATCGCTATAAGCCGATATATGTTCATTTTTTAAGTTATCATTATCGGGCCGATAAGAAAATTGGGCCGATGTATTAAAGCCAATAAATAATGAATTATTTCCTTCAACTGAGACACTTCAGAAGCACACCGTTCACCATTATGCTTTTGTATTGCTTGAAATATGATTGGAATCACCTCAAAAAGGAAAATACAGTTAATTGCAACATGCAGCGCAAGTCTGTCATATACGCTGCATAACATTAGAATGAGAACATCATTATAATTGTGTGCTTGGGACATGGATGTAATGGTGAGACTTTTGTATTTGTCATCAGAAAAAAATATACAAAAGATTTATCGGTTATCGGTATCAGACAAATGTTCATATCGGTGGATCCCTATATAAAATATCAAATGTAAATAAAAAAAAAAGAAAAGAAAAAAATTACAATAAAAAGTATAAGGTACATAGAATAAATTAAAATTAACAATGCAGTAGTTTCAAAATGTAAAATAAAAAGTAAATAAAATAAATAAATAAAAAGTACCAATATTTAAAACAAAATCAAAATTAACACAAGTTTTAACTTTAGCCTAACTGACCAACTATCAGCTTTTGTTTTTTTTTTTACAATAGAAAGAAACTGATATTGAGAACCGATATGGCCAATATGAGGGCTTATTTTTAACTACCAAATAAGTAATTGTTTTAAACTAATGTTTAAAACAAAATCAAAACTAATAATGTGATTGGTTGATTTGGATTATTAAAGGGGTTTAACAATTCATAATGTGGACTACATGAAGTACAATTCCTCCCCTACAAGTATGCTTACCTCACTTCCCTCTGAGAGCCGTGCTTCACCATCAGATCTATGAAGACGGACCACAGGTCTGTGCGTTTGGGGTAGGTACTCAGGACCTTGTCAAACATGGATTTGCCTCTCTCAGTATTCCCGTACTGAAACTCCAACCGGGCAAATTTGGCAATCAGGTCCACGTCTGGAAAGGTAGTGAGGAAACAATGCATGAGTGTTAACAGGCAACCTGGAGGGTCTGGATATCATTTAAATCGCTTTTTCAGATTTATGACACCCAGTTCCCACAGAGATGACATGTAGCTGGCACTCACGATCTTTATTGGACAGGCTCTGCAGCGCCCTCTGAAGGAGGGCATTTGTAGCGTCGCTCTGACGCTGTCGTAGCAGGAAGGTGCCGTAACTCAGATATACAGATTTCTCCTGTCTGAAGCGTTTCACCATGTTTTTATAAAGACTCTCAGCCTCCTACACACACAGGATACAAGTTTAATACTGTGATACAGTTTCAACTTTGACGTAACTAAAAGACCAACAAAACAACATGGGATACACAATATATTGGTGGCCGTATTAGTATCAACCAATATTAGTTAAAAAAAAAAAAAGATTTATCTAATATTGGTTGATAGTAATATGGCCACCAATATATTGTGTATAAAATTACAATATATAAAATAAAAATGACTGATATTGAGAACTGATGTGGCCAATATAAGGACTTGTTTTTGATTTGAAATAAATATTTAGCCATATTGGCATTTCATGCACTACATTGTATTGTTGTTCAGATGGCTTGTAGCATACGTTTGTTTTAGCTTTTTTAATAAATTGATGAATAAATAGTTTAAAAAGAGACCTTTTGTTATACCACAGTCGGACATATTTACACTACCGTTCAAAGGTTAAGGGTTGGTGAGTGGGTTTTTTTTAATGTTTGAAACAAGGCTGCATTTATTTGATAAAAAAATACAGTAAAACAATAATATTGTGACATTACCATTTTCTATTTGAATAAATGGAATTTATTCCTGATGCAAAGCTGAAATTTCAGCAACATTCCTCCAGTCTTCAGTGTCACATGATCCTGTTTCCTTTTTATTATCAATGTTGAAAACAGTCGTACTTAATATTTCTGTGGACATTTTCTTTTCATTATTCTCTGAATTATCTATTCTCAAAAAGTTCAAAAGAACAGCATTTATTTCAAATAGAAATCCTTCGTAAGATTATAAATGTCTTCACGGTCACTTTTGATCAATTTAATGCATCCTTGCAATAAAACTTATTTATAAAAAGAATAATAATAATACAGACCCCTTACTTTTGAATGGGAGTGTAAGTGGCTGTGATATAAAATGTTGGTCATACCACCCAACCCCTACCCATATCACATCAGTGCGTCCTAACTAACAACCAATCAGATCACGTCACAAGACATAATGCTCACTTTGATCTTGTCCGACTTGGCATAAATGTCGGCAAGCTGCTGGTACACAGGAAGAGGTTCACAGTACTGGATGGCCCGTTCAAAGATTTTCTGCAAACTGTCTGGTGTCCCGTACATGTTCTCCAGATTCAGCATGGCCACCCACACGTTCAGCTTTTCCTGTTCCTCTCTAAACACACAAACAAACTGGTTAATAGTTGTTTCGAAAAAACATCCAAATTAAATCAAATTTTACATTTATGCTAAAAGGGGGCAGAGCAACACGCATTTAATCCTTTAATTAAAAGTGTCATTTCTTTGCAACTTCACTCAGTGGAATCTAAGACAATAATGACTGCTTTCAAACAGGTTTCCTGAAGCAGTTTGTGCGTAGGTTTTATTTATTTAATAGCAACAGAGCTTGACATTAACACCCGCCAAATGCGGGTGGATTTCAGCAGTGGTGTGTAAGGCAATCACTCCTACTAGACACTTTGGCGGTTGAATTTTATAATATCATTTTTTTTATACTATAGATACTAAAATAGTAGGGCCGGGACTCGATTAAAAAAAATAATCTAATTAATTAGAGGCTTTGTAATTAATTAATCGAAATTAATCGCATTTTAATTGCATAAATATTTGACCTGAGAACAGTGAGAAGTAATTTTTTTCACATGGATTTTTAGTATACCATTGAATAATGACTGAATACATAAGCTTAAGCAACAAAATATTGTTTATTTTTGCTCAACCAAGTCCAGCAGACCAGTGTTTTTGGCCATACTACATTAATAGCAATAGCAAATTCCTTGTTGCATAGCTTGAACACAACCATGCTCTTATCGACGCTTCCATCCGTTCGTTTTTTTGTAACAATTTCCCATCCACCGGCCAACCAAAGCGATCTCGCCAGCTTCTTCGTCATGAACGCTAGTTGGTGCGCCAGTATAATCGGTCCGCCGAAACGCATCCAGTGAGAAACGTTCCGCGGTGCAAAAATAAGTGCGATTAAAAATATTGTTTTGTGTAATTAATTAACGTGTTAAAGTCTGTAGTTAATTAATCTTTCTTAACGCGTTAAAGTCCCGGCCCTATAAAATATATCTGAAACTCTTCCGCAGGATACAAAACACCAGCTGCGCGTTCTCTCTCTCTCATCTCTCGAACCGAGAGTTACACACAAACCCGCCTTGCTTTACTCACTCGTTTCATTTGCTCTGGATGAATATTGTTTCTGTTACAGGGCTTGAATTTCGGCGTGTGATCGCGCTTATTGAGCATAATTTTACTAATTCCCGCAGATTTTGTGCTCACACCCAAATTGCGTGCACATAAAGACAAGTATATTGGCTATATAAAACATTATAATGGATCCCTGCATCAGGTCTGAAACTGACAGCAGCCTAATATTACCGGCTCCCAAATTATGAGATAATATTAAGAATATCTATATGGACATTTTTTTAGCCACAGTGGCTGGTGAGCAAAAAAGTTAATGTCAAGCCCTGAATGGCAACCATACAAACTAAAGTGTTTCACCTGAAGGAGATGGTTTTGAGGGCTCTCTCTGCGACTGCGCGCGCCTGCTCGATCTCCGTGGCCTGCAGATGGAAAGCCATGTACTGCAGCCAGAGGAGGGAGCTGTCCGGAGACGACAGGAGCAGACGCTCAAACGCTGTTGTGCTGTCGGGTCGTACAGATGTGTCCATGAGCTCTGTCTCCAGCTTGCAGAGCTGCTGCTCCGCATTCTGCTGCTCCTGCTTTAACTCCGTACGGGACTTCTTCACAGGCTGGAGAGAGAGAGTAAAATACAATATTTTTCTAAGTTGTAAATAAAACAGATTATTGTAGCAAGTTTTACAAGAAAACGCTTTTTAAGTTTATCCACATCAAAATTTCATGTTTAATTCAATGTGTTTCTTGCCGTTTACTTGAAATTTACAAGTAATTTTTGAGTGAATTTTTTTTTCACAATTTCTTTTCAGTGTGTGCACTTTTAACCTTTATTTTTTCTCTGTTGTGATATTTAATAGTCTACATGGGAGCAACTTCATTTTGATGCAATCCATGGCTCAAGAGCGGGAATGAATGCACCTTTGCAAGCAATATTGCTCTGTCCCCTAGAGGGACATGGTGATCCGCAAAAAACAAAACAAAAAACTTTTGCATCCCCCAAGAAACGTTCTGTTCGTTTGTTAAAAAAAAAGAAAAAAGAAACATTTGTGATGGAAACAATAATGGGTGGAAGTAAAAACTATATTTCGATGCTTCAGTGCGAACAAAGTTTCTCGGTGAACGCAATAGCATTGAAAACTAATGTCCCATGTCCCTTCGGGGGCTCAGTAGAATAGTCTACATGGGAACAATTTAGGTTTGATGCATGTGTGAGTTCACCTTGCTCGTGACTTCCTGCTCATCCTCACTGGATTCAAGGGTGTCGTCTACTGCGGCGAAAGGTGTTAAAGAGCCCAGCGTTGATTCCCATGGAAAGCCAAATGTCACCTGCAGCCGTTTTGGTTCTGTTTTCTCATGTTTAGCCTAAATATTCAGACAACAGTTGTGTTAAATATCAGAGAGGAAGTTGTACACCTATATCTTGAAATATTCAGTCATATTGTTCTGAAAAGAGATGCGTCACCTTTACTTGGCCACACTTTTTATCCGATGTAGTTTCTTCCTTCTCTCTGAAAAACACATCTACACCACTGTCACTGTCCTCTGCTTTTAATTTCTTTTTCTTCTTCTTCTCTTTTAAGGTTTTCTTCTCTTCTGTGCGTTCTCCCTTCACTGGGCATTCGTCATCTTTTTTCCTTTTTATCTTCTGTCCAACTGTCTCATCATCCTGTTGCTACGTGGAAAAAACAAGGTCACATCCATCCTCTTCAAAACTCACAGTCGAACACCAACACACACACACGCACACACACACTTACTTGGCTCTCAGAAAGAGCTCGTTTCCTCTTGGAAGCTTTTTCGTCATATTTCACTTTCTTCTCTCCGGTCAGACGCAGTTTTAGATCAAGGGATTTTGGAAGTAGGTCTGGTTTCCCAGTGTCCTCCGACAGGAGCGAAAGGTTCACGTGGCTGTTCTCTGCGTTCACACTGAAATTTAAATTAATTTATATGAAAAAAATAAAGAATCACAAACAACTAGGTTATTTTAAATTGTTGGTCTTCGTGCGTTCCAACATTTTTCATGGAAATAAGGAGCTAGGTTAGGACTTCATGTGAAGTTAGAGAAACATTACCTGAGAACCTTGGCCGTCACCAGTGCATTCAGGGTAATGTATTCAGAAACAGATTTTGGGTCGTTCATGAAGTATTTTGTAGCGTGTTGGAACTGAACTCTTCCTGTGATGGCCCATGATAACCTTTCATAAAAGAAAAATAATTTGAATTCAACTCAGGAGACTAGAATGGCTTCATTAAAAATATGTGCATCAAAAGATGCTATACCTCACAAATATGCCTTTATCGTTAATAGACGTCACATATCCTCTGACAATCTGGCCCTCTTTTATATCGGAAATCGACTCTATGTCTGGGTCTGTAATATCTTGATGGTCCTTATGCAATCTGCAGAAAGGGAAGAATGAATTAATTAAAATAATAAAAATTAATTAAAGTTAAAGTTTTGGCCACAACACAATGAGACAAACCTAAACTTTAACTCCTTTTCATACTGAAATGGCACAAAGCCAACCTGAAGTCAGATAAATAATTCTTTATAATGCTTCTTTGTAATGACAACAAATGGAAACGGTTTGTCAGATGTCTACATGAGAGCAGAATGTTTTGATGAAATATTTAATAGTTTCAAATGACTAGAAAGATTAGTGGGCAAAAAAATACAAGCCAAAAGAAAAAAAAGGATTGCCATCATTTGCACAATTCTGCAGATGTACGCCGGATGTTCTCAACATTCTGAGAAGAAAGTAACAGATGCGATGGGTGAAAGACTGACACAGACCACCCGTTTAATACTTCAGGCTACACTTCATGCTCTGCTGCTGATTTATAGTTAATAAAATTATAAATATGGATACTTTTCTTACAAAAACGCACTTCAGAAGGCCTTTATTAACCCCCTGGAGTCGTATGGATTACTTTCATGGTGGATGGATGTGCTTTTTTTGGGCTTAAATTTTTTTTGTACCATTCACTCCCATTATAAAGCTGGGAAGAGCCAGGATATTGTTTTCTATAACTCTGACTGTTTGACTGAAAAAAGAAAGTCATATGCACCTAGGATGGCTTGAGTGTGAGTCATTTTGGGTGAACTAACCCTTTAAGTACACAACTGTAATAATTATTGAAGTGCAAATTGGACTATTATTGTTACAGCTACCATTTAATAAAAATCATTACCGTCTGTCACCTTAACATTATTCTCTATGTAATATTTATTTAGATAATGTAGTAAGCCGTCACTTTATTTATATTTATTGTCTGAGATACCGTCCTCTTGTAAGGAAAGTTTTAGCTATTGATTCAATAAAAACATATACATGTCAAATAAAAATAAAACAAAATAAAAATAGATAAATAAATGTAATGGCTGAAAAGGTCCTCATGTTTCAACCAGTTTGTTCTCATTTTTTAAATGACACTTGATAATATACCTGGAGGGGCGTAATGAAACGCTGAAGTTCCTCTCTTTAAACTCCTCAATAATATAGCACCTGGAAAAAAAGACATGCACACACATTAACAAACTTTACATTTTAGAGCTTCCTTGTGGGAAAAATCCTGAAGACATTCATCATAAACAATTCCAGCAAGCTCATGACTTATGACTCACCGGACTAGTTGGCCCTGTTTGTAGGGCTCCAGTGGGTTGTCTACATATGCATCAGAGACATCTGTTACCGAGGCAAAACCCCAATTGTCAAATGGGAGATGAAGCGACAATCCCTGGTGAGGCTCAACTTTCCGAACCGTCGCCATAGTGACCAACCCTTTCTCCAGCTTGTACATACCTACAGCAACAGCACACAGGAAATGCTAAAGAGACTCGAGGGACGACTGCAACGTGCGTCATGGCAGAAGTACAACATCAAGTATAATGTGACTCAGCGTTTGTTATAACAAGGAGAATATATGAGCAAGGAAATCTCCTCTGACAGTGTAGTTATGACTCCAGATAAAACTACAAGTATTACCTATGAGTGACAGAGAAAGCCGTAGTTGAGTCTTGTTGAAACTAACACCAACAACCTTTGCAGAAACAGTCTGTCCTGGTTTAAACAGCTTCTTTGGTTGATTAGCTTGCTGTGGAAAAAAAAAAAAAAAAAAGTGTTACATTAACTTAAAGAGGACCTATTATGCCCTATGATCATAAACATCTTATTTTTCATATATTTGACCTCTCTCTGTTTAGCCCTGTTTAGGTCTCTATGAAGCCCCTTCTTCTGAAAAGCACACAGTGCTCTGATTGGTCGGCTGGACCAGTGTGTTGTGATTGGTCAACCGCCTCAAACGTGTTTGGGAGTTTCAATACACTATAACCCAACCAGGCCTCGCATATTTTTTTGCATTTGCCTTTGGCGGGATTCGGGAATTATTTAAGCGAGGAATATTTGTTATGTTTATTCCTGGAAGTAAACTCAAGACTAAAATGGAGGCGTTTCAGGGAGTTCAGAAACTGTTACTGATATAGACAATAACTACCTCTGGAGTGACTGTGTGCTTTGTAACTTTGCAGACATTTTTCATGTTCAAACAGAAACATTACACCCTAAAGAAAGTTGAAGATGTAAAAAAATAAATAATAGGTCCTCTTTCTATGCAGTTAATCAGCGCATAATGCATAGTAAGTTACTTTTACGAATTAACTAATATAGTAATATTTTATATCATAATTTACCTTTAAATTAACTTTCTCAAGAAATTAACATACCGGTATGTTCCCGTTTATTTAATTTACTGCCAAATACAAATGAAATACTTTTTATAAGAGCAATGCAATCTTGCAACACGTTGCTTTTAAAATACTCAATTTAACAAGCAAGAAAAACTAATTGGTAGAGTCTCACCCCATGTTTTTTAATCATGGCTAACAGCTCAACGGTTCCAGTGAGGTTGGGCTTCACATCAACTTCCAAGGTTTTTTTTCCTTGGTTGTACTGAAAAAAAGGCAAAAAATTACTTCAACAGTTCATGCAATTTTTTAATTATATTTGCTGTTATTTAGATTCCAAAAGTTACCGTTGACGGGAAGCATATGATATCATCTCCAGGTGTGAAGTGTGTGTCAACTGACTGCTTGTCACCAGCTTTCAGTGTTCTGAAATAGAAAGAGTAAGAGTGAAGTCTGCAGGACCGCAAAACAACAAATATAAACGCACACAGACAGCAAATGTTTTGTTGCAACTGTTCCCATATGCTGCTTTCTCACATATATTAATGTATGGAGAGCTGTAGCAATGTATACCTGGGCAGAAGACTGAGTTCAGGTATGGAAACACCATAGTCGGGGTGAGAGATTGGCAGGAAACTGTTGAAGAGAATATTTCATGAGAATAATTAACTTTTCCAAATAAAAATTTCGTTCTAGCCAAATATCATTATCACTATAGGATCAATGACAAGAATTGTTTTATGCATTGATGTTTTTGACAATTTTCTCATTTTGACATTAGGATTTTTTTTTTTAATAAAATTAACACTCTTCAAGCGTCAGAGTAAAAAGTGCCTTTGGCAAGTAAATAAAACCTAAGTCTGAACTGCAACATTAAAATGTGATTTAAATCAAATTACAAGAATGATAATTATTTTTCTTCATTCCAAAACTTTGTTGCAACATTTGGCATATTCCTCACATTGAGCCACAAAAATTAAACAAACTATGAGCAAAATGCTATAATACGAAATATGAATAAAAATATGAAATATGTCTTTGGAAAATATGCGAATAGAAAATCAGTCAAAATAAACCCATTGTGCAATAAAACAGCTAAATAAAATAAGATGCAACATTAAACTAATATATAACACTGTATATGGTCATGGCACTGTATATATAACACTGGTCCAGGTAACACTGAGAATGACTACTAAACATTATTCATTTACATATACTACCAACATTGCAACAGCAAAAAAGTGATTGAAAATCAGCGAAGTAACACTGCTGTATTTACTTGTGACCACGGACTGTGTGCCCTCCAATCACTCTGGCTTTGACCTCTGTCCCGACCTTCAGGGATGATGTTGGGAAGCTGCCGATCGCAGGAGACTCCTCGATCTCAGACACATGGATACTTCCTGTGGCCCCCGACGGCAGCGTCACCAGCACGTTCATAGGCTTCAACTTCTTTACTGTGACCGTCATCACTTCCCCAAGAATGAGGTCCCGGGATGGACCTTGGCTCTTGGATTTGGGCTTCTTGTGTTTGGTATCAGGGTGCTGGAACGCTACAAGAGGAAGTCCTCCTAATTCCTCATTGCTCGGGTCCTCCACGGTCACATTCAGATGGGAACCAACTGAAAACTTCTTTGAATCTAAGATGTTATTTAAGTGAGTATGAAGGAGAATGATGGTCAGGTGACCAGTGTCACCCAATGAGACGACAGCAAAGTCTTTATCGGTGTACTGGATTGTTGCAGTGAGTTTGGAGTCCTTTGTCAACTGAAGAAAAACACAAAGGATCAACTTTAACAGACTTTCCTGAACAAGTCTGTGGATTTCAGAGCTGTAAGTAGTGCTTACCTTCTTCTTGTTTGTGATCAACTTTGGAGGCAGTGACACATGGACCTCAGACTTTAAAGGGTCAACATGGAGAATCACTGCGCTGACTTTGCAGCCCGGAGTCACATTCACGCCTGAAACATATACACAAATCTTGGCTTGGTAACATAATAAAAATATTAAAAACTTAAACGAAAATTATAAATGTTGCCTTACACAGGTGAAATAAGTATGGGGTAAAATATTTGAAAGCTAAATAAAAATATATTAAAAAAAAAAAAAAAAGCACAAAATTACTACAACTAAAATAAAAACTATAAATATAAATGAAAAACCAATTAAAAATAATACTAATAGTTTAGTACTCGCGCGCCGTTTGACGCTTTTAGTGTGCATGCAAATAAATTATTTAACAGGCAAGACTTTAAAAAGCATGCAAATAATAAACTTCCGTGATTGTAAAGAACTGCAAGTAAACGTGATGTGAATGTAGCAGATCGTGGACACATTTTAATCACTCATGATCAAAAATCTTAATATCGTATATCCCTAGTTTGAAGGGCTCAATCACTGAATTGGTTGCTGCAGTTCTTGACTTACTGAATCAAGTCATGTCAACTTGAAATAGACAGTACTGTTATTGAGTTGTGTACTTAAGAGTAGAAGTTAAAATCATTTAAATTTAAATTAAATACAAACTAGTTACATTTGGAGTGCAGTTTTGTTATAATAAACAGAACCTTATTTAAAAGAAAGGCGGTCCTCACCTTCTGTGTGGGACTTTGAGGCCGACACAGTGGCTTTACTGAGCCGATCTGAGCTCAGTGTGACCGAGCCGTCCTCTCTGGTATCTCCCACCACCACCTTGATTTTATCTCCGAGAGACACAGCAGAGAGCTGTTGTAGGACGTCAGACTCTCCTGGAGACAAACAGAGAGTTGGATAACTTGATTAAAAACAATAAAATATAATCCAAAGAGCGGAAAACAGAAGTCAGACAACCTATTGTTTGTTGTTCATCAGAGCCTACACTCATACCTCTGCCAGTAACCATCTCAAAGATGGACTTCCTTTCCTTCAGACCCTGGATCAGTCTGGCGTTGGCCCTTTGCTCAAAGAGACTCAATTCTGACACCTTCAGGCTGACCAAAAACCTTTGCTTTTCTTCATCCAGATGGGTCACTAGGGCAACAACCGACTGGCCGATCTCAAAGATGCCTGATGTGTTTGTGATGAATTGGTCAGCCATAGCCTACAATGAGATTGAAACACAACATCCTCAGATCTGCACTAGGGATGTGTCAGACTAGTTGAGTAAACAACTACTGCTAGTCGTCAAAGGAAATACTAGTGGTTTAAAAAATATTTTTGGTAACATTTTATCTTAAGGTGACGTAGAACTAGTTTGGTTATGAGGGACAATTCCGACTTTTACACTTGAAAACAACATCAGTGTTATAGTAATTTTGTTTTAAGTTTTTTAAATGTCTATATAGATTAAGTTTAAGTTTTTGTATATTTTATTTTATTTCAGTTAACGTTCATTTTATTTTAAAGTCCCCCTGTGGTGAAACTCAGACATATAAACAACATTAAAAGCTTATGTGGTGTTTTTAATATGCTTTAAGCCAAACCATGTACAAATTCATAAGTCGACACCATTGCTGAGTATTTTCTCCTTAAAACTGCAATGAACAAAAGACAGTCTCAAAAACACGGTTTGAAATCGCTGGTGTTTCTGACGTCTCAAACCTTGTAACCAATCAGGTCAAAGTGTGATTGTCAACGAGTGGATCTCTGAGCTGGTGTGAGTGAGTGGAGGCGGGGCTAATTTGCATATTCATTGAACCGTGTATACTGAAGAGGCAAATTTTGATGCCTGTCATGCATACAGATACTTTTCATACACAAGAAGCTCATTAAAACACAGACACAAATGTGGACATGGTATTGAACATTATAACCTTGATATGTACTGACTTTTGTTTATAATATTGAGTTTGTAATTCGTGTTCCTGCAATGCCTACGGATTCAATTGGTTTGAATAAATGTGTCTAAATTGGCTAGTGTTGATTAAAGCCCTATTAAGACGGGACTAGCTTAACATGGAGAGGTGGGGTTACGCATGCTATTTTACCACAGGACGTCTAATAATGACCAATTCTCACGGGATAAGATATCTCAGTAATTATCTCTATCTTTTTTACGTTGCTTCCTGATATCATGTGCGCAAACACATATATATATAACCTATATTTGTATATATAAAACAGTTAGGTCTGGTCAGATGTATTAAATAAATTCAGGTTGTATTATGTATTGACTCTTTTTGATCTTTAAATTGTGTGTAAAACACTTGAGCTTTGCCACAGACTTGTCCCAGCGCCTAGAACACAAACTGAATGCTTTTTCAAGCGCCTCTATACTTGAAAAACCACAGAAAACTACTTTTAAACAGGAAATGGCAGAATGTTTCCGCACATATTTACAGCGGGTCTATTCGCATGGGATTAGTATTACCTGAGGCAATTTTCCCCGGACCGTTTTACTGAAGGTAGAAGTCGCCGTAATCTTTACTGACATTGTGCGTAATGATTACTGAGATGTCACATTAGGGCTTAAGTGAAGGTTTCATTTACAATGATCATAATGTAAGGCAAGCAGATATTCATAGACAAAGTAGGTCTTTTCAAATGGACTGTTAAAGGGATAGTAGTTCACCCCAAAAAGTTGTTCAGAGTCGATTGAAGTCAACGGGGCCCATCCACTGTTTGTTTACTGACATTCTTCAAAATATCATCTTTTGTGTACAGCATAAGAAAGAAATTCATACAGGTTTGGAACAACATGACGGTGAGAAAATGATGGTGAACTATCCCATTGGTCTAGACGACTAGTCAGTTATAAAATCTCAGTTTTGGTGTTGATGTGTGCCACAACTAATGTTATTAACATTTAAACTGTGTCATTTTCACACAAAATACTATCCAAACAAGCAAAATGCAAACATACATCTTTAGGAGCGAGGCCGAAGAGTCCGTGCGGGAAATCGATAAAGACTCCATAAGGCATGATGTTCTTCACCCAGCCCAGCATCTGCATCCCCACCTGGAGCTCAGAGAACTTCTGTGGGATGTTGCCGTCCTCCAGACAGGCCTTCAGAAGGGGTTTCTTGGTGAGAGTCTGAACAGGACTCGGTTAAGAAGAATTGAATGGAAGGCAAATTAAAGCTGCATGATTCTGGATAAACACGATTTCTTTGTTTAAAATATAAAGATCAAGATTCTCCCACAATTCTGAATAGACAACTAAACAAAATAACGTCATTTAGTATAGATTGTGACAAAATGTTGATTGCTGCAATATATATATATAACATTTTATTTTAATTCATTTGAATTCATCTTGTTTTTTCACTATATGAATAAAATTTTTTGAACAAATCTCTTGAATGTAGTATTCAATGACTCACTCATTAAGCCTTCACTTGTTTCATTACTGGATGATTTAGCTTTTTTGAATGAATCATTTCAATGAATGAGTCAATGACAATTTTTTTTTAACAGTCACTTGTCTTTACCTACTGGTGTAATGGCATATTTGATACAAACTTTATTTGAAGCAGTTAATTCACTGTATTTTGATCGCTACCATAGACATCAGTGTTTTTATCTGAACTATTAACTTTTATCCACTTGTTTCATATCTATACATGAAAAATACTCTCTCTGGTTCAGTGCCAACGCATATTTTAATGTTTGCTGTGATCGTACTTGTCAATCTTTAATAGAAACAGCCAAATCATTGTATTTAGAAAAAAGTATGTGTGTTTGAATCAAAATCGCAATCTTCTACCGATTAATCGTGCAGCTCGAATACAGATTTTTCAGTTGCTAAACGACTTATTTTTACTGACAGATAAGAATGGTTGTGTGAGGATACAATGCCCTTCTTCTTGGTCTTGCTGAGACACATTATATTAGAGATGGTGTCACCCTCCTCCAACGCCATCCACAGGGGAAAGCAGTTGGTCACATGATCAGAGAGATGCACTATGGGTATGAAAGCTGGAGCCTCTTCAGGAACAATGGAAACTTCCAGACCATCCAGGACTTTGCGGCAAACTCTTACATTGACTGCCTAAATAGGAAATGACATGGAGAGAAAAATTTAGTGATGTATTTTTTTTCATATTCCTGTGGTTTGCAAAGATAAGTGTAAAAAGTTGTTTCAGTCAAATTACCTTTCCAACCGCAAAGTCAAATTTCTCAGTCTGCTCCACCTTTATATCTCTCTCAGAAACGGCCTTGAAGGATAAACATAGCTTCTTATTTTCCGGGTCACACCTCAAGACTTTGGCCTGAACAACCTGCAGAAAATAATTAAAAGTTAACTAGTGTGAACTGAAGATGAAACACTTCAAGATACACAGAAATGCGTGACTGGAAAAAATCTGACAAAATACAGCAATTTATTTTAAATTTGATCATTTAAATATTTGATCAAAAACACAGTAAAAACAGTTATATTGTTGAATTTATTCCTGTGATATTCCAAAGCTGAATTTTCACCATCATAACTAACAAAACTCACTGACCCTAAAATTAAAAAACATTTTTTTAACTAGATGCACTTCACGATTTTTTAAATATTGCTCTGACCTGGCCAATGAAGAAGAGACCTTCTGGATTTTCCACAAGCTCTGTGGACAGCTCCCCCACAGGAACCAGACCCTTCACATCTCCGTAGAACCGAACAATACAGCCAAACTTCTTCACAAACACGATGACGCCGTGAGAGATGCGGCCCACCCTGGCATCAGAGTAGGACTGGAAGATAGGGAGTTTGGACTCAACAAGGGCCTTTTTCCTGGTCAGGATCAACCTCTTTTTCTGAACATCCATTGATAATACCTAAAAAAAAAATCCAGGTAAAAATAATTAGAAGAAAGGCTACAAATACAGCTTGTGACACACGAGATTGCATTAAATGGGGAAAACGCAAAAAAAAAAAGAACAAAGAAATTCATACATTTTAAAAGGTAATATATATATATATATATATATTATTTGTTTTACAGTAAAGTTGTGTATATCATTACAATATTACTGTAATAGTAAGATTTCTATATTAATTAAATAAAAAAAATATATAATAAGTACAGGACTGTGGTTAGGCAGATTCCAGTTTTCCTTCTTTTTTTGTCTTTAGCTGATCACATGCCTAGCTCACTTAAGTGACTGCAAGTTTTGTTTTTCTTTCTACAGGAAATAATTCAATTATTTCTGCAGGCTCACTTAAGTGACTGTGTTTATTTTTATTTAAATAAGAATAATTCAATGATTTATTTAATTATTTAACCTAACATGCATGTTCAATACTGTTCTAAATATTCTATATGTTGCTTAAAAATAAAATACATTGTGTTCAATGGGGGAAAAAAGTTGTTTTTTACCCCGGAATTTAAAAATAACACATTTTAGAGCTGTAATAGCAAAACGGCCAAAAACTTTGCTTAAGGTTATCATACAGTCAAAATCTCATACTGACCCATGCCTAATAGAAACTTCAAAAGAACAGCATTTATCTGAATTTATTATTAATCTCAATGTCTTTACTGTCACTATTGAACTTGAATGGTAGTTAAAGGTAAAGTTACAAAAGATTTCTATTTCAGATAATGGATGGACTAATAATAATAAGAAAAAGAAAAAAATGATGATGATTTTATCATCCTTGGTTAAAAAGCCTCACCCTGCACTTGACTTTCAAGCCTTCATAAAACATCTTCTCTGGGTTCTTTAGGACGACATCGGCAAGGTGAATTCTGGGTATCATTCCTCTGATGTGGTCCGTTATCCTCACGAAAACGCCATGTTCCTGCAAATCCGCAACTTTACCCTGAAACAGCATGTGACAGCCATTACATTCATTCTTTTCTGTGACATTTGTTGCAGATCCATTAGTTTTTTTTGTCTTGCCCACCTCAACAATTTGTCCCACTTTGATGTCTTGATATCTGAAGAAGGTCATTTCAATAGTGCTCCTGTAAAACAAAAGAAAACAGAACAACAAATCATAACACGAACCAGCCAGAACACCCTAGCAACGTCATATCAACCAACCTGCGGAGTGTGACCAGGTGAATTTGCTCCATAGGACTGTACTGTATGATTCTCAGAGAGTGTTCAGACTTGGACAGCAAGCGGTTTGGGTTGAACTCTTCTTTTGGCTCCCTCATGAGGTTTTTCTACATCCAAAAAGCAATAAAACTTCATCAGACTCACAGAATATATTTTTTTTATATATCTCTGTGTGAAAGTCAAACACCTAGGATAGCTTGAAGGTGAGTAAATCATGGGACAATTCTCATTTTTGGGTGAACTAACCCTTTAACTGATCTAGGGTCGGTTTTATAATGTAGGTTCATTTTTAATGAATTGTATTACTTAAACAGGTATAATACAAAAATGAGAACTATATTTAATTGCTTCTAATTTACGTACACTGCCAAATCCCTGCCTAATAACACACAAATCAAGCACTATGAATGAAAAAAAATACTAACTTTAAAGAATATTTACTTCTTTTAATATTTATTAACATATTTAATGGTATTTAATTATTTTTAGATTACATTTAATAGACTCATGAAAACATTAGAAATTGGCTTGTAAAAGGGACTACCAGTGTTATTAAAGTTAACTAAAACTACAACAAACTAAAACCATATACAACTTGAAATAAAATAAACGTTAACTGAAATAAAATAAAGTATTTGAATAAATAAAAAAATTATTTTAGCAATCTGACAAGACAGCAATAACTAAAACAAAAATACAAATCTATATTTAAAAAAAGTAATAAAATGTCAAAAACAACAAAATTACAAAAAAATTATATATATATATATATATATATATATATATATATTCTTTACATTTTTTGTAATTTTGTTGTTTTTGACAATTTTATTACTTTTTATATATAAATATATATATATATATATATATATATAAAGATTCAAAATATAAATAAAACCAGTATCTCAATGATTCAAAAGTAACACTGCATTATATTTGAGTTTTTCATTGCATTTACACCATTTTGACCAGTAAGTGCCAACAGCCTGTGGTATTTGAACACTTCAAAACAATGAATCGTTTTGCGATGCAACTGGTTCAATTGATTCAGAGTTTCAAACAGCTTTGTTTCTCCCATCACTACCGTGTAGTCGTCACTGACAATATTTGTACTCACATGCACAAAGGCAGTGGTACCGTCGGGCATCTTCATCATGGCTCCTGAGTGATAGTGCAGATCAGTCATCTTGCAGCCCTGCACCACCTCACCCACCCGCTCGCTGCAGAACACATCCAGCACAGCGCCCCCTGGTGGCAGGAGATGACTGCGCAGGGACAGGCTCACATGCCGTGTGGACGGCTCCACATGCACAACCCGTGCCAGGACCTGAAAAGAGTGGGAAGATGCAGAAAGAACTTAATTACTGACTGTTATTTTAGTATTATTTATGTACTATTACAGTTTTTATAATCATTTTGAATTCATTTTAGTTACATTTTTCGTCATTTTGTTTTGTGCTTTTGTCATTTTTATTACTTTATTTTAAAGGGGTCATGACCTGCATTTTTCTATTAATTTGTAATATTTCCTGGGGTGCACTTATAATTTTAATATGATATTTACATCAAAAAATGGTAAATTTCGAAATAAGAAATTTTTCCTGATTTGAAGGAGTGTGCCTGCTGTCAGACTTCAGTGTAAACGCCCACTGCTGTGATTGGCTGACATCTTTGCATATGAAATAAGTACTACATGTGGTACTCTCGAATACGTTTACTACGTTCTTACTATTACAGCTGTCGATTAACTAATCGTGAAAAGATTTGATTATAGCATTATTTTTTCTATCTATTCCCATCACATGAAATGTTGCCGTGATGAGCATTGAGCAGATGACAGACAGTCTGTTGAGCGAATGAATGCAGTGATCTCGTCATTGCAACTCGATTTCTTTCATCATAACTAACAGCGCAAACACAATGTAAATAAGAGATTTGTTGATTATAACAGAAGTTTTAGCGAGACTTTGAGACCAAGTACATGACTCATTACATATCAAAAATCACTGACCACAGATCAGGCATTAGATTAAACATGGTTACTTGCATGTTGTGGCATTACTGTCGGGTCCATATCTTTTCAAATAGTAAAAGTCTATTTGCAAAGCCTGCGCCGAAATGGCGACTGATTTCGCAGAATATCCACAGTGAAATGTACCGAATACAAACAAACAATGCTCAACTGAGACATTCAACATAGTTGAAAATAAATAACCACTTTCCTAGCATTAGGATACTTTGGAAGGTAATGCTATTTTTAGTCCAGAGATCCTGTATAGCTTTTCTCTCCTCGTCATCTCACTAACACGCTAGTGGGCTGGGCTAAAGATGCAATGATGTAGGTGTTCATGGTCTTTTGTCGACATTATCACAAAATCCGAAACAAGTCATTTTTTTGAGCTTTGATTGAATTAAAGCTGTTTTTGGACTAACAGGGAAGTTTTGAGTTCTGAAACTTACAGGGTGTTTTTACAGTACAATGACCTTTTACATGTCAAAATATCAAGGACATTTTATTTCTCAATTCATGACCTCTTTAAATACTTCGATTTAATAATTTAATTTATTTTTTATTTGAGTATTAATTTTAGTGCTTCTATTTAAACCACATGAACATTCAAATGTATTTAATTTTTTTAACTGAAATATGTTTGTTTACGTTTTTCATCTAATATTTAAATTTAATTTTAGCTTTATTTCAATAAAAGAGTTAATAGTTTTAGTTAACAATATCAACCCTGCTGAGAACCAAATGTTTCAGGCAGAAACACATCAAACAAAAACGATTAGCAACTATTTTGAAGCACCGTTACGATGGTCTTTGGACTCTTACCTCCTGTCCTGGGCTGTAGGTCGATGCCTTGTCCTCATCAAGGTGAAGAAAATCAACCACTCCAGTAAAAGATGAAAGATATGTCACGATAAGCCCGTGAGGAGTAACCTAGCATGACAAAACATCAGCAGACAGATATATCAATGTCTAAAAACAAGACATTGATCTAGAAACACTTGTAAAAAGGGAATTCAAAATATATACAGCTTTCTTGCAGTCGTACATTAAACTGAGATAAGAGGAAGTATTCTAGTATTAACCGTAGAGTGCTAAAGAGCCCACCCACGTCTTCAGCAGCGTTGGTTTCAGAAGTATTTTTTCCATTCCCTTCTCCCATAAGGATTTTCAAAAAAACATTGAAGCGTTATAAGCCAAGAACCAAGCCAACCAGCTATGAGGTGCATCATGACATTATAAACTTAGATTTGAAGCAAAACTGTTTTTGAAAATCAGACAAAAATACAAAGGTGCCAGAATGTGTACTTAACAGCTTTAGTGAGGGAAAGAACTACAATCCCATGAAGCATTGCGAACAGATATACAGTATATATATATATATATATATATATATATATATATATATATATATATATTTTGAGTGTCAGGAGATAGACTCAATTACATCATTCACAGTGCTTCATGGGAGTGATTGGAGCTAAATATACCTTTTAGTGCGCTCTGCTGGTTTTGACTATGATTGGTGGATTTTTGTATAGCATCAAGGGTAATGTAGTTTTTTACCACAAATCCCACTGTTAAACAATTATTTAAACAATATGTTGAAATAATGTGGACTGATGGCTTCAGCAGAAACAAACACCATCAATTACAAAACTCGTAGCTCACAGGAAGGCTGTCTTTAAAGATTACTAAATTATCGCTAAAAAATGAATGGAATTTTTGCTTCCGGTCCCGACTGTTGCACTCTATATTATACTTCACGCCTGACTTTCCAGGGTATGTGCAGGGTTCCTAAGGCCTTCTGACCTCTTGACATTTTTTAGACTTTTCTTGTCATTTAAAATATGAAACTTTTGATATAACATTTTGTAAGGATCTGTGGGGACCCTGCTTACCCTCTTTACGCATGCCCGGATCAGAAGTCCGGGCAGGAGTGTGTCTAGAGTCCATCCATGCTGAGCCGTAGCACATGCCTTTGCGATAACCTGGGGATTCTGGGACAGACGCACCACACGTCCATCGTTCTTGACTTCATCTATCAGGATCGACACGTACTGACCCACATTCAGATCTGAGATAAACAGGAAACTTACAATCATAATGCCGCTTTTATCCCAATGCAGGCATAGCCTTAAAGGGACAGTCCACCCAAAAATGAGAAATCCTTTTATTGTTGTTGTCATTCCAAACATGTATTATGGCGTAACATTTGATTTAAAAGGTAAAATTGTTAATAGTATTTTTGTATATTATTTTTTAAAATCTAGGACTAGTTCATGCCATTCAGGTTTGGAATTAAATGAAGGTGAGTAAATTATGGCAATTTTAATTTGTAAGTGAACTACCGGTAATCCTCTACATTCTTTATGATGTGGGTGATTCACAGTGTCACTGAAAGAAGAACAACAATTCTACCTTGTTTTGGGGCAATGCTCTTTTTGGGCAGGAAAGCTTTAGTGCCAATGATTCCGATGTCAACCAGGTATCCGTGATCTTCCACACTCTCCACACAACCACTCAGTGTCTGAAACGTTAAGAGGATTTGATCTTAGCTCACGAGTGACAATTACACACAAAAGATTCAGCAAGAACTGGGTCATATACACTATACAATATATAATATTAAAGAAAGATTGCAAACTCACCATTCCAGGTTTCAAAGTGCCTGAACTCAAAACCTTGTTAACCTCTTTTGGGTTGATTGACACTTTAAGACTAACATGACCCTCCTTAGCGGAGTCTAAAGACGACACAACACATCTGACCAGCATTCCAGGAATAAGTAGTTGCGAGAGAGGGACGACTTCCTATGAAGAGTAGACAAACATGAAGCAAAATGCATTATACGGTTACAAATACAACAACGTTCGCATATATTTTACAGTTTCTTTCCTTGTGCAGTTGTGTTACCTCTGAAATGTCTTCAGAGTCTAGTCTGTTTTTGAGAATCTTGGTGTAGGAGTCACAGATGTTGTAGATTGGCAGGTAACCAATGAGACCGCTTGGGAGACCAACTACCACCTCAAACTCTGACACTTCCTTCACACAACCCAGCATCAGAGTGCCAATCTTCAGATTCTAGACAGAGGAAATGGGAAAGAAACCTGGGTGATCAGACACAAGAGTAATCCCCCCCCCCACACACACACACTAAAGTAAAGTAGCTGTTTGGATTTAATCTTCAGAGTCAAAGACTGGATCATTATGGCTGTGATTATTATGTTTTTAGCATGTTATATGTTTGGGAACAGTTCTTCTAACCCTAATTGTTGGAGTGTGTATCTTTTTATTTCTTAAACAACCACGTAAGAAGACACATCATGGTCATATTCCAGGAGGACAATGTCAAGATTTATCCACTTAAATTGTGAAAGAATGGTTGGGAGGGAACATGAAGAATCATTTCCACACATGAATGGCACTTCTGAGTCCAGACCTGACCTTAAATTCACTGAAAGTCTTCGGGATGTGCTGGAGGAGACTTTACAGAGTGCTGGACTTGTTACTACAAGATCTTGACCAAAAATTGATGCACCTCTTGATAAAAATAAATGCTGTGATGTTATTTCCATCAAGAGGTGTTGCCAAAAACATATAACATGCGAAAAACATAATAATCACTGCAATAATGATCCAGTCATTGACTCCCATTTAAATCAGAATTGTCATGTTTTTTCCCTACAAAATTACCCGAAGATGAAGAATTTCCACAGAAGTGGCAGTATTAAGTTTTAAATTCTCTTCATCCACTTTCTGTTTTTTAAGGGTTTTCTCTTCATAATGTTCCACGTCCTTCTTCTTCTTCTTCTTAACCAGTGTGTTATGTGTCTGAAAAACATTCATACACATTACTCATAACAATCAGTGCAAGTATCTGTTTGCTCATTGATCTTAATTAAAATCACTGCTTTAGTCACCACCATCATAATCTTACTTCAAAAAGATTGTCCACGTCATTTGTCTTAACATGTTTAGGCCCAGAGGTCTTCTTCTCTGCACCGCCACGGGGGAAATCTTCCTCCATAGATGCCATTCTTTACTATTTACCTGAATAGAAGGGCTCTAGTGAGTCCAATGAAGAAACAAATGCATTAAACATTTTCGAGTCTTATTAGACTTTAATAACCATCTTTTCCGCAATTAATTCATCCGTTTTTTAAACTGACCAAGAACAAATAACATGTCTTACATCTGCCTGCATGTCGACACATGAGATACACAAACATATACCTCTTCTATAATACAACGTTTAATCAACATATTCCTTACATTGATACGCGACATAGGTCATTAAACCCCCCGCCAGCAGTAACAACAAACTGATTTTACTTACGCTATAAAACTTTGTGTAGATCAATATAAAATGCTCTCATACAAGTAAATCTCACATGTTTCTCACAAGCGTGCCATCTTTCCGACCCGGACGTAAACACTGGGAGGCGGGATTTACGATTGCAGCAAAGAGAAGAAGAATCAACCAATAAGGGTGACGGGATTATCAGATTGGCGTTTCTGTAAACCTATCGTTGTGGTGTAAAAAGCGATTGGCGTAAGGGTAAGCCAATGACCACAGTTTATTCGAGCTATCGTCACCAATGTGGGATTTCCTTAAATTGTTCATTTTCCGGCCTCACCTCCATTGAAGGGCACCAGTTCGCTTGGTAAGTCATGTCTCTAATTTTAACTGAAATATCTTATTTTCCCCAGTATGTTTTAGAAAGCGAGGTTTTTATATTGCTTGCGAAACGAATATATTCTGCTTAGTAAAGCACAGAGGTCGCATTTACAATAACGATGCTCGTTTGAGTAAACGGAATGAGTTGGTCTTAAGCATATTATGATATGTTGCATGTATTGATATATAACATTATAGAAATTACCTATACAATCTCATGGTAAAACTATAACTACATTTCACAAATAAATAGCAGTGTTGTCATGTACGCATTTTTCGTGACCTTGCATGATAATGAAAAACGACGCCTAAGTCCTAATGTATTTATTGAAACTCCTTTATTGATTCGGGATCAGCAGATTGCTCACAGAAATCATGGGTGGACACGACGCTGGAACTCAACACCAGTTCACTGGCATCGCCAAGTACTTCAATTCATACACAATCACAGGCAGGAGGAATGTAAGTTGAATTGCATTGACATAATTATCATGCAGCTAAAATAAAATATGCTTTAAGATTAACTGAACTGAAAGAATCAACGTTGATAACGTGTTATTACAATTAAAAGTAAATTACACAAAAAAATGGAAAAATATCAAATGTTGTTGCCACCACGGAATAAAAAAAAAATGTTTATCTCACAATTTATGCTTTTTTTCCTCAAAGTCAGAATTGTGAGAAATTGGCACAATTTCCTTTTTAGTTCTTATTTGGTGGTGGAAACAAGTTTCCATACATTGCCTTTGTATTTCCCACTAAATTGAAAGTACTTTTTTTCTTTTTCTTGACTCAAGTGTGTGTTGGCTACATACGCCAGCATTGCTGCCATTATCCTCTTCTTCAAATTGAAGCCCAAGAAGCAAAAGGCTGTGACATCAAGTTAATTTATAGTAAGTGCCACCTGAATTTAATTTAAATGAATATACATTTCCATTTCCAAACGTTGCACTTCCATTCCAACTATTTTCCTTTTTCTCTTCAGCATGTTTTGTGAATGCAGAATGAACGGAGGGGAAGTTGGATGTCCTTGTTTTGACCATAACTTCAGTTCAACTATGTAAAGAATTAAAAAAAAAAATCACTTGTACCCAACAGACACTGTGTAGAAAACTTGTTTTATTTACATTTTGAAGCACCTAGTATAAAAGCTTGTACAGAAATTGACAACAGCACTCATATGCATCACATTGCAGAGATTCTGAATTAGAATGGAAAATTTTAAATTGACAAAAGGAGACCAACCGTGTAATTGAGATATTTGATGCATACTGGCCTTGAAAACAAGCATGGAAGAGAAAAGGTAAGCTTAAGAGCATAAGGTGTGAGATCTAGGATCAGTAAATGAATGATGAAAGAGGTTTTGGTCGCTGTTCCCAGGTATGCTCAGTGCTTGACTCGTTCTTTCACTTCGCTTGAACCTATTTCACATGTTAGGATGGGTGGTAATCTTTAAATAACATGCCCCATTTATGAAAAACACACAGCTACATGAAGTCACTCTGAAATATGCGGTCCCTTCACTGAGAGTTGTAGGCTCCTGCAGCCAGTAGCAGGTTGCGTCTGGTGAAGTGCAGGTGTGTGACGGGAGTGGATTTGCTGTGGTACGTCCCCAGCAGCAGCTCCTGGGAGTTGTCAGGCAGGTGAATGTGGCCTGTCGCTGCAGTGAAGTCGTCCGTCTCCACGTCATCGAAAGCCTTCATGGCGTCCCACAGACGAACTGTGTTATCCATAGATCCTGGAACAAAAGACAGCATTTCAAGCTGAATTTAATGACTTTTATTACTATTAGCCCTGAGATCTGAAATTAGTGTGGGAAAAAAATTCTTCTTTGTAATGGAACAGTTTAGTGAACCTTCAATCAATGTGTTTTAATTAGTATCATTTTTGACACATCAGGCTTTTATGGCTCATAATATGATGAGAATATGGAGCTCATACTCTGGGATAAAAAGACCCCAAGTTGCTGATATTTTATGGCCAAAAAGTAAGATGATATTCTGATCTCTTAAGTCAGTAGGCGGAGAGACGGCTCTTTTCTGGCTGTTGGAACGCATTCGACAACACGAGCATCTTCACTATTAAAGCAATCCGGTCGAATGCGTTTTCGACTACCTCTGGATGTGGTTGAAAGTGGACAAGCTCAAAACGTTTTGGACCCCATTTACACCTGTATTTAGCGTCCACTTGTGATCCGATTGACCAAAACACATCCTAATACCAGGTGTAAACACAGGGCCTTAGAGGCTTGTAACAAATGTGATACTGTAGAAACACTTTACATCAATCAACACTAGTCATAAACGTGGTCTTGAGATACAGAGCCAGCCGTCCTAACCTGATGCGAGGATTTCTCCATCTCTGCTGAACTTGAGGGCATATATTGTGTCTGTGTGGCCCTTCAGTTCTCCAATCATCAGCCCATGTCCCAGATCCCAAATTAAAACTCTCCCGTCTGTGGATCCAGATGCCAGGAACTTTCCATTAGGTGAGAATGCTAGAGAATGGATGGGCCCCTGAAATTAAACATTATCACTTTTTATTATTACACATATGGCTCAGTATATCAGAAAAATGGGGGTATAAAACGGTAATTGGTTGATGAACTGCAAAGAATGGGCATTAGAAAGAAGAGTTGAGCAGGTTTTTCAGTGATGGGTTTAAAATGACATGAGAGGGAATAGCTTTAATTGAAAAATATTATAGCTTGATTTAGTTAACGTCAATTCAAATAAGCAAAAATAAAATATAAATATTAGTTCAATTTAAATTTAATTATAATTTTTTTTTAAACGGAAATAAAATAAATTTAAACTAAAGTGCTAAAATGAAAAAAAAAATTTAAAAGACAAACGCATAAAATGGATCAAATATAATCATAATAGGCCTATAGTAATAATTAAAAAAACAATAATTTGAGAGGGAGTAAGCAAATAATGAAAGAGCTTCACAGAGAAGGTGATGCAATGGAAATTCAACGCAAATGGGATTAATGTAATTTCCTGTGCAGTGCTGAGATCATTCATTCAGTCACCTTTGGAAGCCTTCAGTACCTTGTGACCTGTAAAAATGCGGACACAGTTTCCATTCAGGACATCCCAGAGGCGTACGGTGCGGTCGGTCGAGCCTGTGGCCACATAGTTGGAGTTGGGGTGGAATCGCGTGCAGGTGACGTCAGCCAGATGCCCAGCAAATATACGCAATGGCTGGTAATGATCCGTCGCCCAGAGCCTGGGAAGCAAATGAAAATGTAACATTAATATTTGATTACGGCCTAAAAAACATTTGCAATATCTTGTCATTCATTTGCAAGTCTCTTTTTTATTTTCTTGACCAAAAATTGATGCACCTCTCAATGGAAATAAATGTTGACTTTCGTTGGCTTTTAATACATTGTAATGTCTTGTTTTGTTCTTCTCTGTTTCGTTTGTTCTGTTATCTGAAGGTCTTTTTATTTTGTATTGTATTTAATCTATTCATCTATACACACACATATAACACACAGTTCAATATTTATACATTATGCTAGTACATGCCCTTATGTACAGTATTATACACTGATTTAAATAACAACATCATTACAGTAATGAGAATCTAGCGTACCGTGCCACTCTGTCGTGTCCTCCAGACACAAAGTAATAGCCGAAGGGTGAGAACTGAGTGTCCCACACTGGATAGTTGTGTCCTTTATACCCCACAAGACATGTAAATGTTTGCAGGCTCCACAGTCTGACTGTACTGTCCTCAGAACTGGACAACAGATAGTTCCTAAGAGACAGATGAAGATATTAGGGGTGGGTAATCTGTCTGATTTCGCCATTCGATTCGATTACGATTATTGAAGTTTATTGATAAGATAAGATTATAAGATTATTGATCTTTGTCGGCTAAGATGAAGCTGACGATGCTGACTCGCGATCTTCAGTAGGCCTATAGTGAACGCGCCAGAGAGAAATGCACATTTCGTAAGGATTACATAAGCAGAGAGCAGTCTGTAGTCTGTTTTCTTTCGTTTTGAATTGTTCTGTTTAAAAGTAGACATGTGAGGCAAGATTCTTATCTGCTATATTTACTTCTTATTTATTAAATCTAGGCAATTGGTTGATGAAACATTGATTAAAATGAAGATACAATTAATACAAAAAGAAAATTCATGTTAAAGAAAGGTTTTGTCCTTTCTGTTTGATGTCTCTGTGAAAGTTTTAAAGCATCTTGCCGCTCTCAGAGTGCTCACGTCCGTAACGGAGAACACGTCCGTAACATTGTTTTTTCCTCAAATGCGAACGCGAAAAATAAAATAAAATAAAATGAATATTTTATATACTGTGGAGACTGAGAGCCAACCTTTCTTCATCCCGTGGGTAGTATTACTTTGGTTTGCGCAGTGTAATTCACATAATCACTAAATAAATATTTTGCCTCCTAAAGTTTTTTTTTTTTTTTTTTTTTTAAGCAATCAGAAATCTGAGGGGGCCGGACATGTAAATGAGGGGGCCTAGGCCCACCCAGGCCCCTCGTGGGTACGCCACTGGCCTGAACTAGGAGCATACTTGTAGTAAATTAGTATTATAACGGCTGGTACAGCCGAGTGTTTTTCCTCCTCTGGCTGGAAACGTGTCATATGGCTTCTCATATTTGTCGTGTTTCCGTCGTTTGTTTTATTCTACAAAGCTTACAACTAGGGTGCCTCTTGTCCAGCTTCTTTCCCCCTTCAACTGCAGAAGCCAAAATATTTCCACATGTCAGCTTTTAACCTAACAAGGAGGGTATTTGAATTTAGCGCGCTCAGCCATCGCGTCTCTGTTATATGCACGCCACAGACGGTACGGCCACTGCACTTCCGCGCTTCAGAGTTCCGTATATATATATATATATATATATATATATATATATATATATATATTTTGGGGAAAATGGATTTTTTGACATTTGTGAATCGATTCAGAATCGTCCGCATCGCGATGCATCTAAGAATCGATTTTTTCCCCCACCCCTAGAAGATATTAAACCACACTGTCAGCTCAGCTGTTGGAGAACGCTTCAAAACTCCAGAACGATAACAAGATTCGTCGATAGCAAAATAATAGTTTGGTTAGTCTCATGCTTAAACACCTCCCCCATTGTCCTGTATTACTTAGAGGAGCATTTCATGGAGATATAAGTTAGTTTTGAGGACATGTTTGATACCTGTCTGGACTGAAGCTGACGCCATACACCGGCCCGCTGTGACCATATAGGATTTTAGACTCACTGGCCGTCTTCTCATCCATAATCCTCTCCAGAACGTCATCAGACTCTTTATCAATCAGATTCAGGTCTAGAGAATAGGACAGCATGATTAAAATTGTGCGAGGCAGCGTACACCGCTTACACTGGGGTCTATAAATCAAAAATCTTTAAAGAGCTAATCTTTCAAATTCTGTCATTAATTACTCTTATGTTGTTCCAAACCAGAATTTCGTTCATCTTCGAAACACAAATGAAGATATTTTGAAATAAATCTGAGATATATTTGAGATACTAAGAGCATAGCTCGCAGAGCCATCAGAAGCAAGCCATGCATGAAATAAATGTATTCGAAAAAGAACTATTTGTTCTTGTTTGTTTATTTTGACATTTTTTACGGCAATTTCAGTATCCAGTCAGACTAACGCAGTTCACGTGGGTTCTTAGGTAGAAAGGGACGGACATTTGTATAAACATGGAAAAATCATCCCAGGACCTCTTTATTTCTGTCAGATTTGTGGGTGAATAGACTTTCAATTGAGTGACAAATCTCAGATTTCATTAAAAATATATTTATTTGTGTTTCGAAGTCTTATGCGTTTGCACGGTGTCTCAAGGAACCATATAAGGGTTAGATTAAGAGTAGATTAAGAGTAAATTATGACAGACTTTTCATTTTTTGGGTGAACTATCCCTTTTAGTGTTTAAAACTGGAAATAAAAGATATAGGAATGTTAAAAACAGTGTAAAATGTTCCATTAAATCTTTGTGAGAGTAATAAGAAGGCACGTGTACCTGCTGCAGATTTGACTTTGCGTAATTTTTTGGGGGTGACGGTCCACACGCGGACTGTGGAGTCTGCAAATCCTCCCGCTAACAGACTGGAGTCGTCTGTGAAGTCTACCGCCGTCAAACCCTGAGCGACAACACAATCAGCACGTGCAGAGTTAAACACCAAACTCAATCTTCAAAATAAACAACGCCAACCTGATAGGCGTTGAGGAACGTATAGAAGCAAATGGAAGGCAGGTTCTCCGGGCTGAGCCGGATTCTTTTGGTGCTCTCCTTCATGTACATGATCTTATCCAGTTTGTCCGAGTCCTTCAGCTCTGGCAGAGGGATCCTGTCAATCAGACATCAGGCCAAAAAAGAATAACAGATTATCATTTAAATCATTTAAAGTTGATAGTTCACCCAAAAAGTTTTAATTCTGTCATCATTTACTCACCCCCAAGATGTTTCAAACCTGTATGAGTTTCTCTCCTCTGCTGAACACAAAAGAAGATATTTTGAAGAATATGAGGGATCAAAAAAGTTGAACTTCCATAGTAGGAAAAAAAAATACTATGGAAGTCAATGGGGTCCATCAACTGTCTGGTTACCGGAATTCTTCAAAATACCTTCTTTTGTGTTCAGCAGAAGAAAGAAACTCATACAGGTTTGAAACATCTTGGGGGTGAGTAAATGATGACAGAATTTTTTTTCTTAATCACTTTAAGCATTATCTTTAAGGTCTCATGAAAATAAAAGTTCAATATACACTAGCATTCAAAAGTTTGGGGTTTGTAAGTTTCAATATTATTAAATATGTTAAAAATTTTAAAACAACCATTTTTTGAATATATTTTTCAATGTAATTTATTCCAGTGACGTTAAAGCTGAATTTTCAGCATCATTACTCCAGTCTTCAGTGTCACATGATCATACAGAAATCTAATATGAAGATTTGATGCTCAAGAAACATTTCTCATCATTATCGATGTTGAAAACAGTTGTGCTGCATAATATATTTGTGGAAACCATGATACTTTTTTCAGGTTTCTTTGATGAATAGAAAATTCAAAAGAACAGCATTTATTTCAAACAGAATTGTTTTTATAACATTATAAATGTCTACTTTCACTTTTGATCAATTTAATAAGACATCTTTGCTGAATAAAAGAAATAATTTATTTAAACAAACAAACAAAGCTTCTGTCAAACCTGTTCTGTTGAGGGGCGTTTGGGTCTTGTTTCTTACTCTTGGAGCCTATACTGTCCTTTTTAGTTTTCTTCTTCTTGGGCTTCCCTTCCTCATTCTCTGCTTCATCATCTTCGTCATCTAGCGGGACTTCAATCTCTGGCTCCTTCAGCAGCCCGTAGAACACCTGGTACCATTAGAAGCAAGACGGCACATTATTAAAACATACAATAATATTCAAATACAAGATGATTTCAATTCAAGAGTGATATTCATATGAGATTATTAACTATCTCTTTAAGTCTTTTATTATAATTCATATACAAAATGTGAAAGTGCAAACTTTTTCCTGTTGTTATCCCATTAAGAACCTAAATCCCATCCCTTATATACAATACCACCATTCAAAAGTTTGGGCTTAGTAATACTTTTATAAAAATGATCTAAAGTGACAGTAAAGACTTGTACATTGTTATAAATTTCAAACTTTCTATTCATCAAAGAATCCAAAAAAAAAATTTGATAATCAACATTGATAATAAAAGAAATGCAAATCAGCATATTCATAAAATCAGAATAATTTCTGAAGGATCATGTGACACTGAATTCTGGAGTAATGATGCTGAAAATTCAGCTGTTTCACAGGAATAAATTTCATTTAAAAATATATTCAAATAGAAAACAGATATTTTAAATTGTAAAAATATTTCACAATATTACGGTACTGTTTTATTATTCTTTCAAAAAATCTCACCGACCTCAACCTTTTGATTGGTATACTTTGCATATGGAAATACATGCTCTTCGTATCTAACCTTGGCTTTATTGACTTCTCGTTTGGCCTCTCCCCCAAGGCTGCCGGACATGCTGTCGATCTGACCCTTGCTGCGGGGCATGCCGTCAAAGATGTCGATGTACAAGTGCTCTTGAATGATGTTCCATATCTGGTTATTATGTCTTTCCTGCAAGTGTCTCTTCAGAAGCTGGTACGAGTCTCTGGAGATGCGCAACACGAAACGGCTGGTGCGGAAATCCAGCAGGGCCTCGTTCCCCTTCATGTGCTCTTTCTTACTGAGCCCGCAAAGAACACGCAGGTCATCCAGATAGTAACACTCCTGATCCCCGCTAAACCTATCAGCAAAAAGGAAAAAGTGAACTGGTTAAGCCACAATGTTAAGACTGAATAACAGATTAAAAAAGATCATCAAATTACATGATGATATTGATATCATCCCTGATTAACAGGGTCTGATTTTCTGATGCTTACTTGTCAAAGAAAGCCTTGGCTTTGGTCTCATTGTTGTTGTAGACCAGCTCCAGGTACATGTGAACGAACAGAGGGTAGAAGAGCTGGGACAGTTCTGCTCGGTGGCAGTCCAGCACTGACTCTATGAAGTTCTTCAGGTCGCTGTAGTACACCTGATACAGAGATGGATCCCCCTGCTGACTGTACGCTGACAGCACCACACGGACATCTGGATGGTCTTCTGACCCTGCAGCAGACAACATTAACATCAATGAAATATACAGTAGTCAATATTTGAAGTGGATCAAAAAAGTTCATCAAAGTGGTCCTAAGACAAGAATGGATATTGTTCAAAATTCATGTATAACTTCGATGAAAGGTTTTGATCCACTTAAAATGTTGACTAATGTGTATATATATATATATATATATATATATATATATATGTATCAAAAGTTGGGGTCTCTTCTGTCTCTTCTGCTCACCAAGGCTGCATTTATTTGATTAAAAATAAAAAAATGTTTTGATAAAAATTATTACAATTTAAAATAACCATTTCCTATTTTAATATATTTTAGAATCAAAAATACATAGTAGTAGTGACCAGTTATTTAATATGCATGAACTTCATGCGCAAAATGCAAGTAAAATGGCAACAAAATATGTTGTGCAAATGTACTCTTAAATAAGCAAGACTATGAAGGGAGGACTGAAGAATTATGTGTTATTGAAACTACTAATGTGGACTAACTCCGGCAATGCATGATAATAAGCAAAAGATAAAGCAGATTTTGTACTGATGCTTTAATAATTTAAACGAAGGATGGTGTGTATATGATCAATAAGAAGCTGTAGGTGCCACTCACTCTTGACTGGCACGGGGGTCAGCGTGCTCTGGGGGGCGGCTGCTGCTGCTGCTGTGATGGACACCCGGCTGAGCAGAGAGTCCGCATCCCCTCCATCTCCGTCTCCTTTTCCTCCTCCACTGCCATCGGCTGCCAGAGAGTCCACCTGGTCTTCTGTGAGACCCGCTTCTCGCCTCAGGATCTCCACCGACTCTGACAGTTTATTCCGCTTTAGAAACTGCAACACTGCGATCAAAGTTTGTTGGTCCTCCTGCTTCGGGGCTCCACCGGCGGGAGCAGCGGTGAGGGGCGACGAGGAAAGCGCCCCGTTCCCAGTGTTCCCCGTGGGGTTTAACGTCCCATCGCTAAGTATTTCAGGCTTTGTCTCTTTCTCTGCGTCCTGCTCCATCGGTCCATCTTTCAAAGCCGCCATTTTTTCCCCCGGCGCAGAATTCAATGACGTCATGACGCACGCAGCGTGAAGTACGCCGTGACGTACGCTCGCGGCGTTGGTTCAGTGAGAGAGTCGACAGAGAGAAAGAAAAGTCAACTTAGGAACATTTGTTATGAATTTGATAGATATCAGGGACAGGAAGGAACCAGAAATTAGCATTTCTTTCTTTTTTTTTTCTTTTTTTACAGGGGGAAATATTTATGAGGTATATTTGCTTTTGGAACTTAATTTTTAATAATGACCTTTTTCACAGAAGGCCTGGTTCTCCTGTCACCCAAAGACGGGCTTCAGGACAGCCTGAATCTGCTGGAGGATTACTGTCAGTCCTGGGCCCTTACAGTCAACCTCCAAAAAACTAGGGTAATGATATTCCAGAAACGTTCCAGATCTCTTGGACCAACACACACATTCACATCACACAGAACAATTGAAACCACAAAAACACACACTTAGCCTACCTCAGCCTAAAAATAACTTCAGCAGGTAACTTTATTTTGGCTGTGAATGAACTCAAAGAGACCGCTCAAATGACAATAAAAAGAAATACAAATTGACATCCCAATCCAAATCTGGCTCAAACTTTTCAAAACAATAAATTGAACCAATTTGAACAGTGAACAGACACTCACACGTGCTCGGCCCACACAAATTGTGAACACAGAAAAAGACAAGTAGCTACATCACCAATTGGACACACATTTTTAAAAACCAACACAAACTGGAATGTTATTCGGCCTTAAATCTTGAATACAGTGTTGGAAGCTACCTGAGCACAGTATGACACTACGGGGAGACATTGACTCAGCGAGCACAGTCTGGCCGTAGACGGGCCGGCGCACACGGACATGGATCTCCCGTGAGGACAGACTCTTCTCGCACTGCATCCTGGGAGTGACGGAAACTGAGCTGCACTTCCTCACAGAATGCCCCAAATATCAAAACATCAGAGACTTGTAGCATCTTGCCTTCTCCTGAGGGACAACAAGAACCATGAAACAAACGACCAATAAACACACTCTCACAGCCCCAAACCAACCCCTCATTAGGCCAACACATCTATATAATGTTTGAATTCTAAGTTGTTACATGACTTATGTTTTATAATCTTTTATTATTATTATTATTATTATTATTGTTAACTGTATTTAATTATTTTTTTGTTATTATTATTATTATTATTATTTGCTATATCTAGCCATGCGTATATAATATTGTCTTTTTTTATTTTATTATTATTTTCTACAAATGCTTTACTTAATGTTCAGATGTTCTAAATCATTTTTCTATGTTGTTTTAATGCTTTGGCAATACAAAATGTATTTTTTTGTCATGCCAATAAAGCTTTCTGAATTGAATATATATATATATATATATAGAGAGAGAGAGAGAGAGAGAGAGAGAGAGAGAGAGAGAGAGAGAGAGAGAGAGAGAGAGAGAGAGAGAGAGAGAGAGAGAGAGAGAGATAGAGATAGAGAGAGAGAGAGAGAGAGAGAGAGAGAGATAGAGATAGAGATAGAGATAGAGATAGAGAGAGAGAGAGAGGCTGAATTCAGAACCGCCTACTAACATACTACTCTTACTATTTCTAGCTGCCATAGAAAGATGTGTAGTAGTGTGAGTAGTATACTAGTAGTATGCGGTTCCGAATTCGGCAAGAGAGAGAGAACTGCGCTATCCTTCAGTTTCCGCTAGGAGGTAGTGATGTGAAGTCAAGTCCGACTCATTTCACAGAATCGGTTCTTTTGAACAGTTTATTTCCAAACAAGAATTCAGGGATTCTTTTACATCATGACGAAATTACGCTACCACGCGGTCCTTGACATTCGGGTGTAAGCCACAGTTTTTTTTGTGTCTATGATTTAAACGCACATTATACACTTTTTTTCGATTAAGGTTTAAGTTTCAATCGCAGTTCAGTCAGTTTGCAGCAATTGTCCAACTCATAAAAAATTATTATTTAGGTTAGACAATTTGCTTTATCATTAAAAATCCTGAACATTTATTTACATTTTATCTGAAACAGCCCATCATAAACGTATTTCCAGTACGTTTTATTTGTCGACATTTGGCTAGTGACTTACAATGACTAGTCAAATCTTCGAAAAGCCTACTATCAGTTGACTCGAAAACGACTCCGACCAGTCCGATTAGATTCATTGTAAGAGATCCGACTCAAATGAATGATTCTTTCACGAATCTCATCGGTAGCAGGAGGCATGTACAAGGCTGTGTTAGTCGAAAGGGAACATCTTCATCAGGGATTTTCTTTTTCTTTTTTCTTTGAGGGCTCAAGAAAAAGCTAGCGACACCCGTCCGATCACTTAGAAGAAAGAAGCCTGAATAATTTCCGTTTTATCGGATCTAGATCATCAGCCTATAAAGGACTGAAGCGGTCATGGCAAGTCTCGGTGTCAGCTTTATCCGATACACGCCGGCAAAATCTGCAGGATATAAAGGGAAAGATAAACTATAATCGAGTAAGTTTATCTGATCCCGGTAGATTTAATCTATGCGCATGCGAGATAACAGTCCTGCGCTCTGGATATGCCGATATATGAACTGAGATAGGCTGAATGTGTGTTCAAGACAATGTGATTTTGGCTTTCCATAGACATTTTCCTGTGACTTTATCATCGGCAACTCTAAGACGGGGACTAATTTGTAACATTTGTTTTGTGCAGTGTTTCAAACGGCGTATTAAAGAACGGATATTTTCATCTCTCATCAGCTGACCACCTCTGAATTTATTGCATTAAAAGAGCTACACTGGAGTTTTCCTTCATTTGCGCAAACAGAAGCTTTTTTTGTGTTGGTATCCAGACATTTACTCTATAAGGATCGTGTTTAAAGAGTAACGGGATCTTGGAGATGTCAGGCCGGCCTAGGACCACCTCATTTGCGGAGAGCTGCAAGCCAGTGCCGCAGCCTTCAGCCTTTGGCAACATGAAAGTCAGCAGTAAGTAGCCTATTATCATCTCCTCTGTATCTCATATCATAATCTTTCTCAGCGAAACACCATTAGAAACACAAGACATGCTCAGTTGGTGATGTATGATATACAGTTTGTGAACATCTGTCATGTAATCTATCCCCTAATGTAGTGCTGCCTGGATCTCAAGGGATGGGTCAGGTCTTGTCTCTTATTATCAGATCTACTCAATGGAAATACATTTGCTGCATTGTGCATTAAGGAAGCACCCTGCCTGGGCATCATTGCACAGCTCAGTAGTTTTATAGCAGGGAGATTGCAGTGCCCAGACCTTTTTTCAGCATAGACAATGACTGTTTGCTTGCATAAGAATTTCTAGATATTAATCAGAATTTTGTCATATACACATCATGTCAGCACTGATTCAGGGTTATAGTTGGTTGTCATACTGTTGTGTTTTATACTGGCCGGTTTTGGTTGGCACAATTACATGACGCATACATAATCCTATTCTGATATTAATCTGAATATTCCTGTGACCACATAGATCTGTCCTTTGAGGGCTGTCATTTGCTGGTTTGATTCATTGTTTTAACAAGGGAGATGCTTCTTGATGAGTTCATGGCTTGTTTTAGTGCCCTAAAATCCTTGAATAGGTATAGATTAATAAGACCATGTCTTGAGGCATACTTACTACTATATATCTTGATATCTCACTTATGTTCTAGCTAGATGAAGTTTGCGTAGCTGCACAAGCTGTAAAAATGTCAATTTTCACTCTTTGAACTCGTGGCCCGTGGTTTGATTGACAGGCCTGTCTCCTGAGCCTCAGCCCAGCTGGATCACTCATTTCCTGCACTAATGATGTGTATCTCACCACTGTGCTTCTCAGGAAAGGAGGATCAGAGAGATGTGTGTGACTCACCTCTGACTCTATCCCTTTTCCAAATGTCTCTACAGCCTACCTACAGTAGTGTCAAATTCAACTTAACAATAGGGGAGGACACGTAGACTGACACTTTGTCCAGCACTTAACACTTCCCTGTCGGTGTAATGGCTATAATGGAAACTCCTTGCAGCTTGTATTTTTCTTAACACATTATGCACACATAAAGCACTTTATTGGCTTCAGTGGATCCATAAATAACCTTTAACATCCATGGAACATTTTCATTCCGTTAAAGGTTCTTTATAGTGGGAAAAAGTTCTTTAGATTATTAAAATTTTCTTCACATAAAGAAAAAAATTATTCTTTTAAGAACTGGTCACTGTTTTTTTTGGGAACCAAACCCGCTATGGCATCCGCTTAAAGCGTCCGTCATCCAAGCACAGCTCCTGGAGCAAGTAGTGAAACTCGCCAAACTGGGTACGCCTCCGGAGGGTCTGGTGGACACAAGTATAGCGACGATGACCCCTGCGCCGCTGTTCTGCTCTCCAGAGCAAATACAGAGCGGTGACTCGATGAATGCTCGATCAACATCAGCCATCTTGCAAACAGATAACCTTCTAGCACTTGCCCCTCCCACAAGAAGCGAATTTCGACCTCCAGCGCGTCTATTTCGCTTCACACGCTCGCTTTAGACACGCGTCCAAAAGTGGATTCAATATGTTCAAGCGTCCAACTAGACGCGACAGAAGCGAATTTGACTCTCAATTCGCTTTCGGTGTGAACGCAGCATAAGAGTTCGGTTGAAATTGTCGACATGATGTGAATCCACTTTGCATGCACTTCAAAAGCATGAGGACTCGGGCTGGAATTGATACGGTAAAACTGACGCCATCGTTACTGTTCTTATCACTGTGTATGAAGTGCTGAGGAAGCCTCTGAAACTGAAATTCAGATATGGTAATAGGGGTTTTAGTTCCAAAACGTGCTGTAAGCGATAGACCAATCCCAATAGACTGTGTCATCTGACCAATCAGAGCAGAGTAGACCAATCACAACAGACCCGTCCTTCTGACCAATCAGAGCAGAGCAGAGTAGACCAATCACAACAGACCCGTCCTTCTGACCAATCAGAGCAGAGTAGACCAATCACAACAGACCCGTCCTTCTGACCAATCAGAGCAGTGTAGACCAATCACAACAGACCCTTCATTTATTTTTTGCTTTTGATATTTAGGGCGTTGCATTTTGAATATTGTGCATACGTGAGATTATGTACCAGTGGTCTAATCAGCTGACAGCAAATGATTTGCAGCGTCAGCTTTACCAGCTCATTTACTGACTCATTCTGCTCCCATTAGCAACGCCCAGGCCTGAGGCAGCATGCCTTCCTCCACAGGGTGTGTCCTAAAGAGGGGCTACACCTGACCATGTGACATTCTCATTACTGTCATGCGGCAAATAGTCTGTCTAGACATGCATGTCAGAACAGAAGCAGGCCTTTCATTATAGCCGTGAAATTGCATTTCATAGCTCATATTAAAGAAAATACTGTGAACCTGTCAAATCAAATTAGACCTTTAATCCTATTTAGAGCTATTATAGACCTCCTTAGGATAGATGTCTATTTAATGTGCATGAAAATGAGCCTGTGGGGGACGGAAGTGGTGTTGATCATTAATATATTGTGAACATTAAAGTATGTACTTTAAAAAAATTAAAGTGGACAAAAAAATATAAAGAATAGATTGACACATTGGTATCAGATACTGGATAATTAATTGTTTTAGTTTTTAGTATTATTTTTAATTTATTTATGGAAAATTATAGAATTTTTAATATTAGCCATTTATTAATATTTATTGGCCATAACATAAATAAAATAAATATAGGCTTATCTGTATCAGCCAGGATTTTAATATATCAGCGCATCCCTAAGCAAAAGCTATTGAATGCATTTAACAAATGTGCCTGTTTTTGTTTATTAGGTTAATTATGACACAAACCTGATGTTCATTAGGCTATAATATAAACAAAACTAAGAAGTAAGATGTGTAAAAATTCCGTGTTTAAATTCTGCACAGCTAATCATTAGATATTCATAATCAGTTCATGTTTATTCATGATCGATTCATTTTCATCTGATCTTATCATTGCGAATGGTGATTGATAATAATTTTGATGTGAGATAATGTGTATAATGCTCTAGCCATAATGATGAAAAGTCTCTTAGACGGGAGAGGATTAAGCTAAGCTGTGTCTTATATTAAATGCCTCGGTTTATCAGAATTGCTAAATGACTAGTTTGTTCCTGAGCTGGATGGTGTCAGAGGAGCAGGAAGATGATCTGGGTAAGTAATGGCCCGTGACTCAATTAAAATTCCATGCTGCGCAAGTTTGGGAGCCCAGATCTTCATTAGCTCATCGTGCGAGTGTGTGTTCACGCTCACACCCTCTGACTCATCACATTTCCCCATGCTGAACGTGCGCTCGGTCTGCACTTTACTCCACGGCTCACCTGACCTGCCAAACACACGCATATGATTATAGTATTTCACTTGAATTGGCTCTATCACTGGCAAACATGCAGCATATTTGTTTCCTGTTCACTGCAACAATGCAGATTTTTCTCACACAGCACATCTGCCAAGCTCCAAAAAGCACCATTAAAGTAGCCCATGTAACTAGTGCACTTCATTTCAAGTGTCCTGGAGCTGTATGTTAGCTTTGCGTGAGGAACAGACTGAAATGGAAGTCATTATTACCTGAGCATTCATTAAAAAAACTAAATGATTTGTTCACGAATCTGTTTAGCTCACATAGGGCCTACTCAATGATTCGTTCACAGTGGTTCATTTCAGATCTATTCAGCTGTGCTGGGGTAAGTTACTTTTAAAAGTAATGCGTTACAATATTGCGTTACTCCCTAAAAGTAACTTGCAGTGCTATTTAGTTACTCTTTATGTAAAGTAATGCGTTGGGTTACTTTTGTGTAACATTTTCTAACCTGGGCTGGGCTTGCTCGTTTTTTTTTAATAACAAAAAAAAGTTATATTTTTGGCAAATTAAAGGCCCTTTCACATGAAAAAACCCACAAGTGTGCTGTTTAACAAGTCATTTTTGCTTATTGGTATGGTTGAATTGGGCCAGCAAAGACACCGTTTAATAAAGTGAGAATAAATACATAAAGTATATTTGTATTATTTTACATATTTAATCATTTGCATGATTGCATAATACGGTATTCTAAGTTTGCATTTCACTGTTTTTATTCATTATTTTATTCATTCATTCACTCAATACTTGGGAAACCAAGGAACTTGTGTTATTTATTTGAGAAAGTAACTTAGATGTTTTGCTTTAAATTTAATAGTAATGCTTTAAGGCTCAGATATACGTAAAACGAAATGAAAGAACGAACCGATGTGACGTAATTTCAAACAAAATCAGGCCGAAACCAATTTCATTTCGAGTTCTGTTTGGGTGTTCGAAACTGCTTGCCAAAGCAAACTTTCTGGAAAAGTTCGCTCTGGCTGCTGAACACGCTCAGCCGTGCTGCTAGTTATTTCTTTTATTTTGAAAGAGTATTTTTGTAACACCAATGCATTCCTGACCTAGAAGATCTGCAGTGAATCATGATACTGTATATGCTTTGAAACCTGTTTGGTAAACCTTGTACTTTCCTTCTGTAGGGAGTGTGTTTATCAAAAACTGAAGAACGGATTCAAAATGGCTTCTCTTACCATACTTTTTCCAGAAATTAGTCTGCTCTAAACTCAAACACAGCATAAATGTGATTGTCTCACCTTTCAGAAACATAAACTTTGTTTGTTTAGTCATAAAATTAATCATTCTCATGTATAATTAAAATGCTTGTTAATGTAATCATATTCTGCTGCTTTGTAAATGTACACTACCATTCGAAGGTTGGGGGTTAAGTATTTAAACTTTTATTTAAACTTGTACTTTTATTAATCAAGGATGCATTAAAGTGATCAAAAGTGACAGTAAGCACATTTATAATGTTGCTAAATATTTATATGTCAAATAAATGCTGTTATTAACAGTTATTTTAAATTGTAATAATATCTCTTACAATATTTTGATCAAATAAATGCAGTCTTGGTGAGCATAAGAGACTTTTATGTAAAATATCTTGACTTTATGGTGATAAAAAGTGAAAGAAGGTCACTGATGTTATTTCCCAGTGGACATTTAGTTTCCATGACCTCAGCTTAGGCCTGGACTAATCACTTTCTAAACAATGATCTGGCTTTAGTTTCCAATTAAAATTCTCATTGTGTTGATTAACAATCCCATTTGCTAGCTATCCAAAGTAATTATCCATTATTAAAACTCATGAAACTTTATTTAGTCAGTTTTCCATTACTGGACTGCAGACGCTTACACCAAGAAACCAGACCTTTGCTACATTGGAGGGTCATTTAAAAAAAGATAAAAAAAATACTCTTAATAGAAATGGAAATTCACAGAGAATTGCTCATATTCCTCATTTTAATGTTCTCGAGCACTTGCTGAGGGGTGTGGAAACATGGTGAGGTGTGAAGCGGATGTGTTTAAGTCAAAATTGAGCTCAGGTGTAATTTGACACACGCAGGAACACACATTAATTAGGATATTAACACCTGGAGCTCATGATGTGACTGTGTTAAACAGACCAGTGAATTACAAAGGAATATTCAATGTACGTTGTACTTTCTCTCTCTTTAGGAGATAAAGATGGCAGTAAAGTCACAACGGTGGCGGCGACCCCCGGTCAGGGTCCCGACAGACCTCAGGATGTCAGCTATTCGGACACAAAGGTCATCGGGAACGGCTCGTTTGGGGTCGTATATCAAGCGAAGCTTTGCGACACCGGTGAGCTGGTGGCCATAAAGAAGGTTCTGCAGGATAAAAGGTTTAAGGTATGAATGTGTGTATCCTTGGTTGTGTGTCTCAGATTTTCTGAGAAGGACAAGCTGATGAGCCCAAGTGCGTCAGATTTATGAGGCCAAAATAAATTTAACGTTTACCCTTGTGGTGATATGGTTGACATTTGCTCACCATTTAGCCTTGCATTGATGTCAGTTCTCATGACTTTTCTTTTTTCTCTGTCTATACTTTTTTTTTAAATCAGAATCGTGAGTTACAAATCATGAGGAAGTTGGATCACTGTAACATTGTACGTCTGCGGTACTTCTTCTACTCCAGCGGAGACAAGGTGAGTGCCACTTTTCTGTTCATCCCTCCATTTTCTAAGCACCATCAAGTGCCCTATACCACAAACATGCTGGCCCAGTAGTTTCCCAGCAAATGCTCTGGGTCATGGGATATGTATTCCTATGGTGCAAACCTAAGTGAATAGCAGTCTGATACCTGCCTTTATAATGAGGGACTGCAGCAGAGCCCCACTGGTTTGGCTCTTGCACACTAAAATACACTCTGGACACCAGCAAACTCACACTCTCCTCCTTTGAGTTTGTACTCTGTTGCTAATAATGACTTAAAAAAAACCAAGTGAACAAAAAGTAAACATCGATGGTTGACAGAGGACGTGTCTGAAGCTTGGTGCTGATGCGACCGTCGTACTGACAACAGCCAATCACATTAAACTTCCAGCTTGGACCGCAACACAACACAAAAGTATAAAAAATATATATTATGACATTTGTAAAGTATGTGTATATCATGGAAATATTAATGTAATATCATAGTTATATATATTGTGACATTTGTAAAGTATTTTTTTATATCATGGTAAAATCATGGTGGCTTTTTTGTTTGATGAGATTCTCCACTATGTTATGAACAAATTGAATGAAATGTCCCTCTCATGGTGCGGTGCACATATACAAAACGTTGTCATTCATCTTCAGATAATTTTATCAAATGAACTATGAATAAAATGCACAATCTTACAGTATTCTTAGCAGAAGACACTTGCTATGCCAGCAGGGTGGTATTTTTGTTGAGATTTACAGCACTTGCAGCTCAGGCTCTGCAGTGTTGACCTGTGGATGGGATTTCTGGGTAATCCTGCGATAGCCCTGGGGGGAAAACCTGTCATAGCAGTGGCCAATGAAAGCTCAGTAGGAAACTTTTGATTGATGGGAAGATAAACTGTTAAACCAGCCCTATTTTTACTGTACGACAAGTTCTGGCTCCTGTGCAGCCAACCAAAGTGTGTGTGTGTGTGTGTGTGTGTGTGTGTGTGTGTGTGTGTGTGTGTGTGTGTGTGTGTGTGTGTCGAAGAGAGTTCACAGAGTTCAGACTTCCCATTTAATGTATAATCTATTCACAGATCACACAAATAGAATCAGAGTCTTGTCAAGATCGTATAACGTGAATACTATAGCATTACATACCTGAGAGTAAGATTTTACAGAGTAAATTTATACAAGCTGCAGACATCCAAAATCAACCACTTCTTTTTTCTTTTCTTTTCTGAGAAAGATCATCAAGGCACCACACAATGTAACCTAACCCTAACCACGTTCATATATGCATAGTTTATGTCAGAGGTCGTCCACTTCAGTCAGGAGGGCCACATTCATATATAAATATAGATTGCAGTCTCATGCATTGCTTGTGGTTTGGGAAATGATTGTAGTAGTGAAACATGAGGATTTTACTGAGTAAAGAGAGTCCTTTTCATCCGCGTACACTTTTTTTTTTTCCCTTCACATTTTAGATTGAGTGAATTCAATTGAAGTGTCACATCAGTCAGCAAAGCAATCAAGGGCCTTTCCGTGACTAAAGCAGTGTTTAACAGTATATATGTCTTTTCTCCCTGCTGGCCTTCGCCAGAAGTTTAGATTTTCACTTGCTCTTTTTAAGGTGCTCTGTGTAATTTTTTTTGACTGTACTAAAGCATAAAAATACCTTATGTTTGCAGAGATGTAGGAAACATGCTAAGTTCAAATACTTGTTTCTCTGAAAAACAATGCGGCAGCAGTTATTCTGCTTTGAAATGTGCTTTCTGTGTTTGAATGTCTGGTAGTTTTGGTCTGTGTGATTTTGGTCCAATTTACCAATAGTATTTCGAGACCGAGGGTTGCCAATTGACAGAAAACAGCAATGGAAGCCTGCAAACGAACTGGGCTACAAATTCTACCTGACCTAAAGCCCTGGCAATAAAAACATTGCAAACATATACGTTAGCTGATCAACTAATACTGTAAAGCTCAAAGTATACTTAAACCGTACGCTCACCCTGTCCGCGTGCAGCCCAATTTTTGTGACTGCGCGGCCCCAGAAATGAAGGCCTGGGTATACTTCATTTTCCACATTCCGCTCTGTCTCGCACAGTTGAGTTTGAGCCTTTCAAATGCTCTGTCCCAATTCAGAGGCTGCATCCTTCGATGGCTGAATTCGAAGGCCAATCGCCTCACTGCTGCTCGATGAAGGCTGTCCCAATTCGAAGGCTCCTCCAAATGCGTCCTTCGTTTCCCGTGAAATGAAGGATACAACAGATGGATCCTTCACGGTCTTGCCTACCCCAGAATTCGTCGCTTTCCATTGTCAATTACGCTCGTTTCTGTTGCGTAGCCTCAATCTGGCAACCCACGTGAGCATCAAGTCTGAGGAGGAGGGGGGGCGGGGAAACGACTTTCTCCAATATTTTTAATTTGGACAACAGTGCCCTGTTCAACCTTTAGCTATCAATTAAACTTCAACATCTTTAACTGCCTCATTAATATAATAAACTTATTTTTGGCAACATATTTTTATATATATATTATTTGTATAAAAGTACAGGTCGGTAAGATAGTGTTTTTTTTTTAATATTGTGAAATATTATTACAATTTAAAATAACACTTTTCTATTTGAATTCAATTTAAAATGTAATCAATTTGTGAGGCAAAGCTGAATTTTCTGCATCATTACTCCAGTCTTGTAAAGCCTTGTTTATCCCTCCGTAAACGCGTTCAGTTCACAAAATATCATCCGCCTAACCTTAAGACGCACGTACACACCGATACACATATGAGAAGCCGTTGGGTATTCGGTTACTCTTCAGTTATTCTCGCACACAATGGCAGGGCTTATTTTTTGTAACAAAGACAGAAAGGAAGACATTATCTTTCTCAATGTGTTAGGGGTGCTTTGAGAGGCGTAAAAAAAAGAAACGGTACAGAAAGCTGTAAGTGAATGGCCAGTCATGATGAGTTAAAGTGTCATTATGGCCTGAAACACATTTTACACCAGTGTTCTCATTCAGGACACAAATAGTGCCTTGAAACTATCAAGTCTGGTCATATTTTCTTGTACCATGTGCTTATGGTTTGAGGATATGGGCACTTGGCTAGTAACAGATGCATTTGCACAAAACGCTCTAATTTGCATGGTCGGATAGTAGATCATTCTTTTGTTGCAATTAAAGACCGTTTAAATTAATACTTTTGTCCAGCGAGGGTGCTTTACCTTGATCAAAAGTGACTGTGAAATAGTGAATAGTAGAAAAAAAATTCTACTTCAAATAAATGTTCTTTTTAACCTTATATTCATCAACAAATCCTGTAAAAAATGTGTCACTATTTCCGCAAAACGTGAAGCAGCACAACTGTTTTCAATATTGATGATAAGAAGTTTTGTGGTAAGTCTTACTGGTTAAGAACCACTACTCTACAAGTATTGCTGCAATTTGAAGTAAAATCTAATGCCCTCTTGAACTCTGAGATTTGTTACCACGACATAAGGCATACATTAATGTGTTGATTTAGCATTCATGTCTGCATTTGTAGACATGCACAGTTATGTTTATGGCCTGTGAAACTGGTATCTTTGCCCGTCTCATTGACCATTCCAGCATGGTGACATAGTGTCTGACTGTTGCGACTTTGTCCCGACGGCTCCCCCGGTGTCACAGAAACTGGATCAGTTCAGTTATGTAACCCTGTCCAGACAGAACTCTCACCCATTTACATACCTCTTTACTCTCTTGGCAATGGTGTGTTAAATCAAAGTTCATGGATATTGACTATCACACCAGCTTATAGTCAAGAACAGCAGTGCAACCTAAACTAATATGTGCAATCTACATTCCACGTTGCAATTCACCTGTCTTGAGTTTCCATGCGCTAACTATGTCTTGATTTAATATTTGATTGGACTAGGGATGTGACTGAAGCCTGATTCCAAATTCAGAAAGGCAGGGAAAATGAATAACACATTCTACAGAGGCCCTAAAGGGACATGTTCAGGCTTGCTGCGGTAGTCGTTACATTACATTACATCAGATTTCAGTTATCACATGAAGATAGTAAGGAGAGATGACTGACAGGACGATGTCAGAGGATTTGGTGGACCGCAGATCCTCAGCATCATTGACATTGACGTCTTAACTTGTGAAATGAGTGGTCACTACCGCTGCTATACAGTAGGCCTACACAAGATCGCAAATTAGAAAGTGTAAGTAAAAAGCAAGCGGGCATTCAAAAGTGATTTCAAAACCCCGCATATTGATAGCGGCTTCATGATGGCCGCAGATTATATACAGTATAATTAACCAACTATAGAATTGCGAGAGAACGCAAAAGCATTGAAATATATATTTTTCTCATGTCCCTTCAGGGCCTTTTTTCTAACATAGTTCAGTCAAACAATCAATCAATCTTAATGGGGCTATAATTATTTTCTTTATGCATATTTTAGCTAATTATTTTCATGTGTATATGTGCAAACATGCTACATCTTAAAGTTGTGTCAAAGGTTTATAAAACCATTTGAAAAGTTTATCATTGCATATTTTGCAGTTTCACAAACATTTTAACATAATATGCAGTAGTAAATAGTACATACTAGACATAATACAGTATGCTAATATTACAGAGGTTTTGTTACTATGTCGTGTATTTTGGCATGGTTGGAAAGCTGTATTGACCAATCAGCAGCAATAGCATACCAAATTATCACTGTATTTTAAAATGTGTAAACGCTTGTCTTTAGTTATCACCTGTATGAAAACACCAGCATGGAGCATTGATATTAATATTTTTGATTTAGCAGCCTTTTTTATCTAAGAATTTGTATGTGTGCATGAACAACCAATCACAGCACACCTAAAAAAAAAAAAAAAACTCTCAGCCAATCACAGGACAATTGCAGAGCTGATCTCACTGTTGCAGGCAGGAAATGGCTCAGTGCCTTTGGCTGGTACATTTTCCAGCTACATTAAGGAGTTCTTGTCTCTGGGGGGAAAGAGAGAGAAATCATGACTGTTTAAATAGTCACTGTGTCTCATGTGTGATGAGTCTCAGACCCCCAAGTTTAGAAATATTACACTAACGGTCAAAGGTTTTGGGTCTGAAAATTTTTTAATTTAATTTTTTAAAAAGTCTCTTCTGCTCACCAAGGCTGGATTTATTTGATAAAAAATAGAGTAAAACTGTAATATTGTGAAATATTATTACAATTTAAAATAACTGTTTTTATAGGGGTGGTCGATATGGCAAAAATATATCACAATATTTTTCAGGAAAATCACAATTCGCGATTTTATCACGATTCCTTTTCATGTTGGTTTTACTATTTTGCAAGTGACTGAGCATTACAGCAAACTAATGTCCCTATTTTAAAAACAGCCTTACAAGGTAAAATATCAAATAAAAAAAGAATGGCAGACATTTAGGCCAAAGGAGCGAAGATAAAAATCTTTGTCATTATTTTCTTAGTTATTAAAAAGATAAGAACAAAGATACACTTTACATATACACAACATATAATATACAAATGAAATAAACAGTGCTTTATTTTTTCAGCTAGAGTAGGTGTAGCATTCAAGCATTCAGAAGCATTCAAGAAAGAAATTAAATGAACAAATATAAAAATAAAACACTATACCGATACCCACTGATATGGACACGACACAAACATGAATTTGACATGGAAACATGAGAATCACCAACAGCTGTTACTCAAACAAATCTAGACAAGATACAATGGAAACATGAGGACTATTTAAACACCAAGATTAATGACTAGCAAGAAACACCTGTGAACAATCAAGACGATCAACCATTTTAAAATGTCATTTATTCCTGTGATGTTAAAGCTGAATATTCAGCATCATTACTCCAGTCTCCAGTCACATGATCCTTCAGAAATCATTCTAATATGATGATTTGCTGCTCAAGAAACATTTCTGATTATTATCAGTGTTGAAAACAGGTGTCCTGCTTCATATTTTTTGTGGAAGCCGTGATATAATTTTTTTTCAGGATTTTTTCTTTGATGAATAGAAATAGAAATCTTTTGGAACTGTATAAATGTCTTTACTGTCACTTTTGATCATTTTCATTCATCCTTGCTGAATAAAAGTATTTCTTTCTTTCAAAGAAAACAAAATGAATCTTACAGATCCCAATCTTTTGAACGGTTGTGTATATCAAAGGAATGGTTTGTTATATTTAATATTCAACCAAAAATGGCTTATTAATTACATAACCTCATAGTATTGTTTATTTATTAGTAAACCCCTTTTGATGCTGTTATATATAAAGCCAGTAAACACACACCTGAGACTGTACATCTATTTTGATCATTGGTTGTAACCAGGGTTTGAAATTAACTTTTTCACTCACCAGCCAATTTAGCGGCTAATTTTTTAAGTTAGAACTTCTCCTAGCAAAAAAAAACTATATATATGTATATATATATATATATATATATATATATATATATATATATATATATATATAAAATTTGGATTTCATACATTCATTTCTTATTCAAACAAAATCCTGTCATCCAGCAGTCTCCTCCCTTCCTCTTTCATCCTCATATTTTATTTGGACAGATCAATCCAGTACAACGAACATCAAAAAATCTAGGATGTTGTAAAGTAACAATGTCTTTTCGTTTAACCAGATGCTTTTTAATCTTCGCTATTTCTTCAATGCAAATGAACAAGCGCACAGTTATTTGTTGCGTAGTGACGGGCATCAAGTAAGCCAGACATGTGCAGATTCTTCGCAAAAGACTGTATTTATCATGATGATGTTCATTTCAAACCCTGCTTGTAACCCATAACCAACCTATAAAGATGTTTTCTAGATAGATAGCAAACACTCTTTTTTGTCCCTCCCTCGTCTTTTTCTTCACATCCACAGAAGGATGAGGTGTATCTGAATTTGGTGATGGACTACGTGCCTGAAAACGTGTACCGAGTGGCCAGACACTACAGCAGAGCCAAGCAGAATCTGCCCATGGTCTATGTGAAGGTAACATCTCGCTCATTTTTGACCGAAATATTTTACGTTTTGTTTGTTTAGAATTTTTTACTTAATCGGGATGGTACGAAACTTGGTAAGGGTTCTTGGTATGTGAACACAAAAAAAGAAAAGGTTAAATGGTCCTGAAACAAAAAAATGGGAGACTAATTTCATCTAGTGAAAACTTTTGGTACTGTGCCCAAACAAAATCTTACTGAAAGCTATATCAAGCTCATATTTGGAGCACAACTTGTTTAGATTTACAGCTTTGATTGTCATGCAGTTTTAGAGTAAAAATGTGTTTTTGAACATATATATTTCATATAAAAATTGAAAATAATCCTTTTTGTGCATTTTTCATATTAAACGTAAAAAGTTACATTTTGAAATATTTTTTCGCTTCAGCAATAATTTGCCAAGTGTCATCTTTGAAAAAAAAAAAAACACACACTTAAGTCTGCGCTCTAAAGCTTTCAAGATTTACGACAGTTTAAGTTGGAAATGTAATTTTCAGGTCTATGCTCAAAAACTGACCACTTTACTAAAGTGACCACAGCATAAATATAATTTAGTACCATAAAGTCCCCTAATTAAACTAACTAAAATATAGTACATTCATTTCATTGAAATAAAAAAGTCGTCATTTTTGACCGAAAAGCACCAGAGGGTGCGTTCTGATGTACCTTGGTCGACCATGGTGGTCTTGCTGGTTTCGAGGTCTTATGAGCTGGATTCTCCTGTTTTCATGTGCCATATCTTAGTTCATTTCTGAGCTTTCAGTGGATTCATTTGCAGATTTGACTCAGCTTGTAAATTCTGCTGTATCTGTGTGTTTTCAGCTCTATATGTACCAGCTGTTCCGCAGCTTGGCGTACATCCACTCGTATGGGATCTGCCATCGAGACATCAAGCCGCAGAACCTCCTGCTGGACCCAGAGACAGCTGTACTCAAACTCTGTGACTTTGGAAGGTGAGACAATGCTGTAAAGTTAACAGCACTTTTTGATACCGAGATCTTGAGTAAAAGATAGTTGAGACATTGACTGGCGTTCTTTATTGATGCTCATGATCTTAAAAACCTTTTGATGATTGAAATTAAATCAATATTGTGCTTACATTACTGTTCAAAAGTCTGATGTCAGTAATAATAATACAAAAAGTGAATACTTTTATTCAGCAAGGGCGCATTAAATTGATCAAAAGTCACAGTAAAGACATTTATAATGTTACGAGATTTATGCTGTCTACTAATAAACTTTCTGTTCATCAAAGAATCTTGAAAATAATCACTGTTTCTACAAAAATATTAACTGTTTTCAACATAATCAGAAATGTTTCATGAGCAGCAAATCAGCATATTAGAATGATTTCTGAAGGATCATGTGACTGGAGTAATGATGCTGAAAATTCACCTTTGATCTCATTTTAAAATTGTTATAATATTTCACTATATTATTGTTTGAACTGTATTTTTGATCAAATAATTGCAGCCTTGGTGAACATAAGAGACGCCTTTCCAAAACTTAAAAAAAATCTTACTGATCCCTAAGTTTTTGACATAGTGTACATATACATTTCTTTGCAAATTGATTAAATGGAGATGTTAGTGCAGGAAAATCATGCAACATGTGTTCATCTTGGACACTGTGAACTCCTTCTATACTGTTTAAAAGCATCCCAGGATGCACCTCATGAGGATGGTTGAGTGTGAATGGCAGTAGTATAAAATAATGTGTGAATAACAGATGTGGTACCTTTACTGGAAAACTTCATCTGGCAATTTCATGGCAACTGAACAAGTCTCATGTGCGAATGTGACTATTTCACGGATCAAATCTTTGAGCATTCTGATCTGAATCTGTCTGACTGTATTTGAATAAACTGCTGAAAGATCCTCTGTAGTGAACTAAATTTGGCTCTAGTTAATTAGTGTATGGCGATAAATATTGATTATGATTATTGTTCTTATGATGATAATGGTGGCTGTTTTGATGTACACTGTTGTTGGTGTAATTTCTGGTCTGATTCTGTCGTTTGGTCCGTCTCCTGCAGTGCGAAGCAGCTGGTGCGTGGTGAGCCTAATGTTTCCTACATCTGCTCGCGGTACTACAGAGCCCCTGAGCTCATTTTCGGAGCCACAGACTACACTTCCAGCATAGGTAAGGCTCTCTGCATCCTAAAACTCTTTTTTTAAACTACACCATCGGCATAGGTGTACTAAAAGAAATTTGAAAACAAAGAGATTCAGTATCACACAAAATCCTGTATTGTTATATATCACATTAAAGCAGTCATAATATAAACTTATTATGTGTTATTGAGTAAATCATAGTGTCTTTGTGATGTCAAAAATATTTATATTTCAGATTTAAAAAAATGCCTTTTATGCAAAGCAAGGCTGCCTTTATTTGATCAAAAATACAGTAAAACAGTAATATTGTGAAAGATTATAATTACTATTTAAATTTTAAAAGGTAGTTTATTCCTGTGATGTTAAAGCTGAATTTTCAGCATAATTACTCCAGTCTTAAGTGTCACATGATCCTTCAGAAATCATTTTAATATACTGATTTGATGCCCACGAAACGTTTCTTATTATTGTTGAAAACAGTTGTGTTGCTTAATATTTTTTTGGAAACTTTGGGGGAAAAAATTCAGGATTATTTGATGAATAGAAAGTTCAAAATAACAGCAGTTTTTAAAAATGTAAATGTTTGTTACATTATAAAATGTATTTACTGTCCCTTGTGATCAATTTAATGCATATTTCAAAGATTTGACCATTTATTTCTTCAGATATATTCAGTGATGATCCAGAGATTAAGTTAGATATTTGCATGGTTAAAATGACATGCATCAACAAGCGATATTGTATCAGTTAAATCACACCTCCAACATAGTTTTTGTGTATATATAAAGAGCTCAAAAACACACTGAGACATGCTAAAGAAATGGGATCAAATATCTGTGATGTAACAAGAGTATTTGCTGTATTATTCAGTGTTTACCTTTTGTTTTTCGATACAGACATTTGGTCGGCTGGTTGCGTATTGGCCGAGCTGCTTCTTGGACAGCCGATTTTTCCTGGTGACAGCGGTGTCGATCAGCTCGTGGAGATTATCAAGGTGTGGAAGTGTGTGTGTGTGTGTTGCATGGGAGTTTTCATAAATAACATTTGTTATCGCTGAACTGAAGAGTCTTTGTTAAATCACATTATTCACTTCTCTTAGAGGTTGTTAGTGTTTGAGTAACGCAAAGTGAAGTTACATTTCTTTTTTTAAGGAACTTTCTCCCAATTTACAGCAGGATCCTAGGTGTACAGTTTAAAAAGACTTACTTCCTGCAGGTAAAGGCCTGAATGATATCTATAAGGCAGAGTTGTTGTTGTTATCCTTTAACAAAAACTACATTTAAATCTATTTTTAAAACTTTTTCAATAATTGAAATAAAATGAAAAATAAATAAGATATGAAAAATCCTAAACGTAATGAAAATTAGAGCTGCCTCTTCAGCAGCTAACTGAAATAAAATAAGTTAAAGTACTAAAATGACTAAACCTAAAACTGAAATTAAAAAATTAATAAATAGAAATCTATTAAAAAAAACAGCAAAACAACAAAATTGCTAAAACTTTGACTAAAATAAAAATAAAAACTTATTTTTTAAATATGAATAGTTACTATAATAGTATATTATTAATAGTAAAATTACACTGCTATAAAGATAACTATAATAGCATCCACACATTTCATTCATATGAAAGTGATTCCAATGATTTCGTTCCTCTGTATCTTATATAATTGTTGTAGTGTGAACTCTCAAGTCACATCACCTTTATTTCTATAGCGCTTTATACAATACAGAGAGTTTCAAAGCAGCTTCACAGTGATAACAGGAAGAAATCGAGTGTAATTTTTCAGCTGAGGTCAGTTCAGTGTTGATTTGGACAGAATAAGAAACTTGTTTCCTCCAGGTGCTGGGAACTCCAACACGAGAGCAGATTCGAGAGATGAACCCAAATTACACTGAATTCAAGTTTCCACAGATAAAAGCGCACCCGTGGACTAAGGTTAGCATGAGTGTTTCCATGTGCTTCGTGCTTTTATCCTTCTCTTTTCTCCTTGGTTTAATTCTAGGCTTTAATTCTATCTTCTATACTGCTGTCTTTACACCCTTCTCATAATGCCTTATAAAATTACTATTGGCAACACAATTTAATTGTCAACTTTAATTGCTCTCTTGTGACTTATTTAAACCTAGATTTATATCAATAATAATAATAATTTTGACAGTCAGAAGTCAAACCTTTGTACATAGCACTAAAAAACCCTGTGTTGTGTTCCATATGTTAGGTTTTCCGGCCTCGGACCCCTCCGGAGGCGATAGCCTTGTGTTCCCGATTGTTGGAGTATACGCCTACAGCCCGATTCACTCCTCTCGAGGCCTGCGCCCACACGTTCTTCGACGAGCTCCGTGAGCCCATCCTCAAGCTCCCGAATGGACGAGAGCGGCCCGTGTTGTTTAATTTCACCACACAGGGTATGTGGCACACAGATGCACAGCAGGTTCATGTTTTCAGACCTGTATATAATTAGTTTTTTTTCCGAAACAGGGATTGAAATTGTTACAATCTTGGTTCGGTTGTCTTTCACAATATCCATTTATAAATTGACCAAAACTTGTTAATAGTAGTCATTAGGGCTGTCAAAATGGCTGAAAAAATTATATTTTTATACTTACTAATATTCGAATTAGTAAATATATTTAAAAGGCATCATTTCAGTTAGGGGGGTGAAGCTTTTGGCTTGTCTCCTGAGGACCTAATGAGAAATGAGTGCACCGCATTAAGGGCCAGATTTACTAAATGTAAATTAGCATGAGAGCGCAATTCCAAGACGACGCGCAAATTAAAGAAAACAAGCACAAACAGATAATTTCCATAATAACCAATGCAATCTACCAAGAGCAGCGCAAATTAGCCTCTGGTTTAAGACATGCTGTTTTTGGAAAGAGCACCAGAGGTCGGGTTAGACTTCCGCATTCCGTCATAATCTATTATTACCTGTCATTTTCATTTTCATATTTTAGTGATAATAAGCCATTTAATAGGCTCTGTTTTTTCTCTCTCCACATTTTCATTTTTATTCATGAACGTACAGGACAAGCATATGCATTTGCTAGAAATGCATTTGTTTATTTATGAAGAGGAAGTTGAACAGAGACCGTTCGTCACTTTTCAGGTTTCATCATGAATGTTTGTCCAATAAAACGCAATAAGATTTGTTACATTTGATGTGAAACAAAGTAATGTTAACAACTAGAAGCTTATTGTAAAGTGTTACACTAATATCTTTTGCATTTAATGATCAGAGTTGTCCAGTAACCCCTTGCTGGCCTCCGTACTCATCCCTGCACATGCTCAGAACCAGATGGATAACTCCGCCCAATCTGCCACGGCTGCAACAGGTGAGCGTTTCTCTTTCAGCCTCCCAGAACCCCCAAGACTGTTCCCACAACCGCTTTTAGTAGTCATTTGTAATTGTTCCAGGTGCCATCAGTGGACCGAACGCCAACGCTGCCTCTGCCGCCCCCAATCCTTCAACTTGAACCCCATCCACCTGTCAATGGGCCAACGCTGCTGCTTATTAGCCACGCCCACTCCTGGGAATCAAGGGCGTGGCTAAAACGAAACGAAAAGCTCATGGTATGATGGATGCGCCAACCAAATCTTCCCCCAGCCATCGTCTTTGTTCTTATTATCCGTGTTTTAATTTATTCGCTCTGAAGGACAAAACGAGGGCTCAAAAACACGCCTCAGGACTTTCTGCGGTCATGTTTGAAAATTATTTCTCTCTCTATCTCTCTCTCTCTCTCTCTCTCTCTCTCTCTCTCTCTCTCTCTCTCTCTCTCTCTCTCTCTCTCTCTCTCTCTCTCTCTCTCTCTCTCTCTCTCTCTCTCTCTCTCTCTCTCTCTCTCTCTCTCTCTCTCTCTCTCTCTCTCTCTCTCTATATATATATATATATATATATATATATATATATATATATATATATATATAATTTACACACTAATATAAACAGTTACACTACAAATGTGTTTTCACATGTCTACTTTGACATTTTTAAAGGGGAATCTGTATGCTGTAGCCACGGCTTCTTTTATAATCGTCAGCTGACACCGGTAGTTTCTGATTGGCCCAATACGACCGAGCCACGGACAGATTTCCAGGGCTTGTGTACATTCTGTAGACTACATCAAATATATGCTAATGACTTTGGCCTTTTCCCTCAGTATTGGGCGGATGTGTTGTACGCTTACGCGGTTTGCTGCTGTGTGCCTCTTTCTTTTTGACCACTTTTGAAGGAGTGACACTATCCATTTGTTTCCTGCTCGTCTTCCTCCTTCCTGTTGTATAGTACTGAACTCTACAGATGTTGACACACACATAATATCGGATCATTTTCTGTGAGCGAGAGTGTGTGTGTGAGTGCATGTTATGTGTCTTATGTCTATAAATACTGTATGCTCATTCTTGAACTGTTAGTGAGCTAAAAGAAACAAGCACGAATCTGATAATCAGGACCTTAATACTGAACATGTGAACAGGTTTCTGCGTCGAAAGAAAGATGCCGTGGTTTGATTCTCGAAATCGTCTCTGCTGTGTCTATTGTGTTAGAATTTAGCGGGAATGAGTGGCTGGAAACCGTATGACACCTTTAACCATCTGGACTGCCCCATCAACACTAGTGATGAGGAGGAAGAAAATAAGATCTCTACAGAACCTTTGCTTCCATTTCTTGTTGTTTTTCTCCGTTCTGTCCTCTTTAGTGTCCCCTAGTGTTAGTGGAGGTGTACAACTGAGGCTGTTGTGTTTTGTTCATCTAAATACGCTGTGAATCCGCACAGAATAGTCACTTCAGCCTGTTTATGTACCTCCCAAAAGTGCTGTTGAAAGAATATCCATTCGTTCTGTTGCCCACTTAAAATGATGTTCACCCAAATATTCAAAATCATCCATCGTTTACTCGCTCTCATATGGAAGCCCATTTCCGCCACATAAGAAAAACAGCATGCTTGTGTAAATCATAATTATGACACAAAAGTGTTAAATGATAAATCGAAAATTATAGCTTTGTTAAAATTGACATAAGATATTTAAAAAAATCATAATTATAATCTATAAAGTCAATTTCAACTTTATCACAATCATAATTGACATAGTATGTCATAATTTTGACTTTTTAAATCGTACAATTATAATTTAGAAAACTCTTTTCTATACAATGAAATTTGATAGTGACCAAGGGTCGTCAAGCTACAAAAATGACAAAAAAAGTATCATAACAATAATCTATATCACTTGTGCAATATGTAGTCTTCTGAAGTCGTACAGTTCCTTTGTGAGGACATTTTTAATTTGTTAACCACTAATAATTCCTTTCCACTAATAATTCCAGCTTATCACAAAAAATATTATTTCATGAAGGTGAGTAAATGTTGACATAATTTTAGTTTTTGGGTGAACTATCCCTTAAACTGACCCAGTACTTCCTGTAAACTTTGGTTGTTCATTTGAACTGTTTTTGAGTTGCCAACTATTAGAAAAATATGATATTATACAGTATGAAGGTGCTCCATTACTCATGTATTAAAAACAATCATATGTTTGTATAATGTGTGCTTGGCGAAGGGAAATTGAATTGAATTTCATCTGCTGAGCTCTTGTTCGGGTCAGTTCTTTTTCACAGCAGGGAAAAAAAAAAATATATATATATATATATATATTTTTTTTTCATTTTCTTTTTTCCCCTTTTTATACTTTTAATTTAAAGTTTATGAAAGACTTTTTCTTAATCATGCAGGAATTTCTTGTATGTTCTTTTAATTGTGAGGGAAACTCTTACATTTACAGATTTTTAATTTATTTAACTTTTTTATGATTATGAATCATATGGGAACAGTGTCATGTATCTAGTATTAACTAATTATTTGCAATAATATATTTTTGATTTGTGTTTGGGATCTTGTGAAATACTTTCAGCAGCGCTTAAAGAGATTGATGTCATGTAGCACTACGACCTTTTTCAAATGTTCAGAAGCTTTATTTGAATATGTTTTATGTACATCCTTGCACATTTATCCATGCTGTTATCAGTCACGTTGCTTCAAGGATTTCCTCAGCATGTGAAGAAACACCTTTCTCAGTGACTCGTACTTGAGACGAATATGAGATGAAAGGGAAAAAGGAGAAATAAAAAATGTGAACTGTAAGTAGCCATAAGAATCAGTCAACAGCCACCGAACACATGAAACATTGCTTTTGGGTTTTGTTTTGTTTTGGGTTATGTTTGGTTCTGTTTTTATTTTGGGGGACGTTTTTTTTTTTCTGTTTTGTTATGGGTTTTGTTTCGTTTCTGGGGGTGGTTCTGCTTTGTCTCGTTTTGTATTGTTTTGTTATGTATTTTTTTTGTTTGTTCTGTTTTGTCTTGTTTTGTTATGGGTTTTGTTTGGTTGTGTTTTGTTTCTGGGGTTGTTTCTGTTCTGTTTTGTCTCGGTTTTGTATTTTTTTGTTTGGTTCTGATTTGTTTTTGTTCTGTTTTGTTATGTTATGGTTTTTTTTTTGGTTCTGTTTTGTTTTTGGTTCTGTTTTAGTTTTTTGTTCCGTTTTTGTCTTGTTTTGTAATGGGTTTTGTTTTTTCTTGTTTTGTTTGGTTCTGTTCCGGGGTTTTTTCTTCTTTTTCTTCTCCCGTGCCAGTATTCTGAGCGTCTCTTCTTGTTCATACTGATGTCCGTTCTGTCGCGTGTGTGTTCTGGTTCAGAGAAGTCACCTGATACTGTACTGTATTGAATAAAGTGTAGGTTACCCTCACTCCATCACACTGCTTCTTCTCTCTTTATTGCTAAATATCTTTTTTTTTCTTTACTAAACACCTTATCCCCTCAGGATAGGGTAATATCTGAACGATAGGGACACCAAATGACAGCATGTCAGTATTAGTGAAAGCTTTCAATCCAAAGTCTTCGTTTCTTCTGCAGAACTCAAAATATATTTTTAAGAACATTGGTAGCCAAACCGTTTTGGTGACCATTGATTCCCACTTTATAGACAAACATAAAATCATACAGGTTTGGAACAACACAGGGGTGAGTATCTGAGACAGAATTTTCCTTTTGGGGGAACTTTCCCTTTAAAGGGTTCATCGGATGCCCATTTGCCACAAGTTGGTATGATTCTTTAGGGTCTTCATGTAAAGTTTGTTACATACTTTTTACATACATACTCTCTTCCATGGGGGGTGTCAAAACAAGACAAGTAAAGTGCTGCCTAGGTGGACATACAAACGGCTGAGGGGGAAATATGCTAATACGGGACAGTCCGTAAGTGGTCGTGGGCGGAGCATGAGCAATAAGACATCATATTGCTCAGAAAATTTAAACGGCTTGATTATAGAGCGTGTTTAGGCTTTTTGAGGATTAAAAAAAGGAATTGATAATTCTTGATAATGTACCAATTATTGAATCATGTTTTCTTAAGATATCTGATATATTGTTATAATGGCATATTTTATCTAATGTATTCCGAATTTTAATTGCAGCAAACCCCATCTTTAACAGATAAAGTAACATAAAAATGTATTCATCTGTCAGCTCATTCTTTTGTTTGTTACTTTATAACAACTTGTCAGTTATGTTTACCAAATGATGAAAATACTACAAATGTTGCAGGACTGCCTCTGTATGACCTTGGCAGTGTAAATTATGCTGATAAACGTGAATTACACCAGACTTTGAAGTCTTGGGTCATCATGTACCATCAAATAATGATGCCTTTGTGATTTTTCACAAAGAAATGAAAACTCTCACACTGCTGCTGCACAAATGTAACAAATCATTAGTAATTAAAAAAAAAATGTAACAGTGTAAAAAAAAATGTTCCACAGTGTTCAGACCATGCATGCCACAGCATAATGCAATAAACTGCCTGATTTTACTAATATATTGAAAAGAAAATAGACATTTTAAGGAAAAACATTGGCTAATGTATTTGATTACTTTAAATAAAATGTCACTCATGAATAAGACATTTATATTCTATTGCTAATGTTGTTGTAACTGTTATTAGTTGTTCCTTGTGTGTTTGTGTGTGTGTGTGTGTGTGTGTGTGTGCGTGTGGGTGTGGGGACAAGCCAGCGGTCCCCACGAGGGTAATGGGTTAATAAGCATACAAAATTATATATTTTTTTAAAGTTTTTGTGTGATGGGTAAGGAGACAGAATATACAGTTTGTACAGTATAAGTATGGAGTGTCCCCACAAAGATTGTGAACCAGACTGTGTGTGTGTGTGTTAATATACAGTATGTATATATATTACAGAGCAATTTTTTACCCATTTAACGATCGCAGAAGCAAATATTAGAATGACGCACTCTTCAGGATAGGAGAAACCTCCCACTTACTGTTTAAAAGTGTATCAGTCCGCTTGTGTCATCTACAGAGTGAGAAACGTCCCTCGGCAGTCGTCTAGCTGGTAAGACTGACATTTATCAGCTTATTTTCCCTATATGTTATCACATTTGAACCAGTTTCATATTTATTCTGTAACTATCTTTTACATTTTGCTGCCAGATATCCAGGTTGCAGTGAGAAATGAAGCAGTTTTGTGCTGTTTGCATCCTAATGATTCTTACTCATGGTAAGGCTGTTTGTTTTTCAAATTGTTATATCTGGTCTAACTGTTCATATGTCTTTCACACAATTAGGTTCATAAAAATACTGCTACCACAATGTAGGTTGTTCACATCTCAGCAGTCTTGGTGTTAACGCATTACAAGTAACGTGCATAATCAGATTACTTTTTTTTCCAAGTAACTAAAGTAATCCATTACTTTTAAATTTACAACAAAATATCCTTACTTTTTCAAACAAGTAACACAAATTACTTTGTTTTCTAATTAATTGACTGACCGCTCTCTTTGTTGAGAAAAATATAACTTTTTTGTTGCCCAGCCCAGGTGGGTGAAAGTAACGCAACATATTACTGTCCATAAAGAGTAACTACATCATGCAATTACTGTTAAGGGAGTAAAGCAATATCATAAAGCATTACTTTTCAAAGTAACTTCCCCCAACACTGCATATCAGTGTCTTTCAGTGTCTTGCAATATATGCAATGTAAAAATAAAAAATAATCTATTCGCATTGCCAGGAAATAATGAATATTTTTCTCCTTCTCTCTTTTTCCTGTCCCAGATCTTGCTGGCTTTTCTTTCAGGGCAACGGCGTTGCGTTGTAACCTGTGTGTTTCCAAAGGGCTTGGGTACCCCTGCACTCCCTCAGTGCAGACATGCCTGCCACACATCACCAACTGTGGCTACATCAAACTCAAGCCTGGTTTAATGGGTGAGTTCAGCCACCATCACAACCCCTGAAAACAGATACTACAGAACCTATTCAAATCCGTTTTTACGTCAAACGTTCTTTCCGCAGGTCCTCCCTTCATCCGCTCCTGCATCAGCATGGCGAGCTGCTGGAACTATATGTTTGCTGAAGCTGTGGAGGCTAGGTGCTGTAACACTGACCTCTGCAACTGAGCAAACAAACACCTCCTATAATCATGAAACCTTGGCGGTGTGATTGTATTACATTGTACTAAATACTACAGCTGCTAATAGGTCAAATGTAACAAACAATTAATAATTGCAACAAAAATATATAACAAAAAGCAATGATTAATAAGTTTTTTTGCAAGCAAGAATAAAACCAGTCAAGCTGTAATCTGTGTATCTTCCCACGAGGAACAATCTGTACAGAGGACACACAAAAATGAGCAAACAACTGAACAATAGCCTATCACTTTGGAATAAAGTTAGTAGCAGATAATGCCAAATCTGGGCCATTTGAGGATTGAAAATTGAGATCAGACCTTTAATGCTTTTCATTGACGCCGCAGCAGGCGTTGAACAGGGTTATTAGTTTAACTGGAGTTAAAAGTTTGTGTGATTGAGAAATATTGACTCAATATCAATACTGACTCAAAAATCTTGTTAGGATAAGGACTTTTTGTATTTTTGTTACTCGATAAAAAAGAAAGGGATAGCTACTTTTCTTTCATTTTGTGTACTGAGCAACTGGTACACAGTCAAAAAATTATATGATCAATAAGTTATGACAACATGTTTTTACATTGCTTTAACTCATCAAAATACGTTTTTTAAAAATAAGTTATACAAGAGATTTAACTCATGGTTTAGGTTTTTAGTGAGTTGAATGTAATTTAAGTTGAAATGACTTAAACAACCAAGGTGATTTTTTTCTTTTTTACAGCGAATGAACAGTTTTATACAATCTATGTGAATAACGTGTCAACAGATTATAACGTTTCTACTAGCTACTGCAATTGTTCAACCAGATTGTAATGACTGTTTCCGATGGCGCCATCTACTGGACACTAGCCAAAGCACACGTGTCAGAGGATGGAGCTTTTCCGCATATGATCCTCAAAAATGAAAATAAATCAAATAAAAAATTTAACTAAAGGTTCTGCAAAATTTCCACAAAATAATTACATATTTACATGTTAGTTCGTTGGTTTATTATTAATCAAATAGTTGTGGTAATAAGAACACTCTTAAATGTGACACGTCATTTTAATAAAAATAACTTAATTTAAACAGTTAAGGTTTTAAATTATAGGTTAATGATTAACTTGAGTGGATCAACTCTGGTTTGCTATATCAACAACTGATGAAAAATTGTTTGACTATAACTAAATGGATGGATGGATGTAGAGAATTTGCTGAATTTAAATTAAATTAAATTGAGGAATAGCAAAGATGCAGAAGAATAAAAATGAATTGAAATGTAAATACATTATTATTATTATTATTATACCAACAGCAAAGTTTGTCAATACAAGGTCGTTTTTGTGAAAGTTTAAGAAAAAAAAAAGTTTAAAAACTTGTTTAGACCGACAAATACAGGCAAATTTGTCTCTTTCATTTGTATTTCTGTAAGTGTAAAATTTGTAATAGGCCTATATGTATGTATATATATATATATATATATATATATATATATATATATATATATATATATATATATATATATATATATATATATATAAATATATATATCCCGAAAATGAGAAGAAAGTTGGGTTCGGACCCCGGAGCATGTTGATGGTTGTTTTACATCAACGTATGATTATGTATCATAAATATGGCAAAACACTACAATTTAAATACAAAAATACAAAAAAGTATTTAAAACGGACTCGAAGTAGGATAAATAGATGTAATCGAATCATAAGAAATGATGTATCAGTCCCAGCAAGGCCTATTATTAATACGTTCAGAAATAAGACGACAAAACAAAAGGGAAACGGTTAAATTTAAGAAAGAATATTTTTTATTTTAGACTAATAAATATTTGGTCTTTCAAGGCACTTCCAACATAAGGCCAATAAGTACTTCTTCTGACGGATAGCATCCGTGTCAGATGATCTTAAAAGAGTTACACATCTAAAGCTGCTCTACAAGAGCACGTCAGAATACAACACAAATAATAAAACATATACAGCTTATACTTCCATCATCATGTGGCTTTAGGGGACTGGTTTTAAATGTGCCATAACTGATCCTATAATTAGGCCTAATTAATAACCATGAGCAAAGATGCGGTTCCTCTGAAAATATAATTACATGTTGTTCGTGAGTATTCAGCACTTAGTTGTGCAATTAACAAGAACAATCATGTAACCAAAGCTGTTATTGAAATTTTCCCTGTGATTCTGCATGTGTAAACTTTAATATTTGCGCAAAGTCTCTCAGAGTGGAAGAAGCCGTCAGGTAAAAAGTTTTTTTTTTTTATGACAAATAATACATCCCATAGGACACGGGTCCGTTAAATAGTCCTGGCATCGGGACGGGCCGTGGGAAGGAGGCTGGAGGTCCGTACAGAGATGATGGAGATCCCAGAGGAAAGGGCAGCGCGAACGGGGACAGGAGCGGTTTGGAGGCGCATTTGAACTTTTCCAGCTCGGCCTCCTGGAGTCTCTTGGCCTTCGCCCTCCGGTTCTGGAACCAGATCTTGACCTGAGTCTCGGTGAGGTTGAGGGAGTTGGAGAACTCGGCCCGTTCGGCGATGGAGAGGTACTGTTTCTGCCTGAACTTGCGCTCGAGGGAGAGGAGCTGTGCGGTGCTGAAGGGTGTGCGCGGCTTCCGGTTCGTCTTGTGCTTGCGTAACGGGCACGGCGGCGGGCTCGGGAGACCTGCGGGACACCGGGAACAAACCGTTACTTCTTTAGAAGTTAGGTCCAAATGCCTTCATCGTTCATTTTGACAACCGTTCTTTCTTACTTTCTTTCTTTTTTTTGAATAGCCTACCACTTTCTTTCAAAATTCACTGATCTCCTTTTTGTGTGGTTGGAACTTTTCTAATAATATTTGTCCTTTTTCTTTTTTTCTTCTTCTTTGTTTACATTTTAACATTATTATTTTTTATTTTGATGGCAAACATAATGGCATTGAACGCCAATACCCTATTGCTGATAAATTGCCTATTGATAATTGTCACAACAACAATTATAATTTTTAAAATGATTACCTTTTACTAATTAATTAGGATAACCTACTATTTATTATTACAAATGTCTAAAATGTAATAGATAAATATTGTTGTTGTTAGTAGGCTATTATTACCAATGTAGGGAGTAGGGACTATATCTATTAATAGGCCTAAGGAAAATTATGTTTAAAATGTCCAAATATGGGTTAATGTTTTAAATATATTTTTTTAAACATTTCTTTTTCTTTCTCTTTCTTTCTTTCTTTTTTTTCATAAAACTACAAAACGTCTGAATAATCCAAACTTTATCCTTTTCGCCGCCTTGCAGTTGCAAGCACCAGTTTTTACTGTAAAATATAGCCTACTTTTTTGTCATTTTGTTTAACGTTTAAACCAATAATATTAGCCTATTTAATATTTCACAAAATAAATTATTAGGCTATGTATAATAAAATGTTTTAGTTTTAAACGATTATTATAGCCTTAATAGTTTATATTAAAAGTGAATGTATAGCTGTCAATAATAAGAAAGGTGAAGGTAAAAAATAAATAAATACTAATGATCATCTATGTAGGCCTATTATCTAATTAAATTCGAAATATGCATCAAAATATTAGCTAGGCTACTATATTTACACTGTTTTGAAAGAAAACAAATTATATTGAACAAACTCAGTAATGACTGTAAATGGCTGAAATACTTACGAGGAGGGGATGTGAAAGACGAAGAGTTTGGCCAAGTGCTCTGTTCCTTATCGCTGAAATCTTCACTGTCCGAAACGCTTGACAAAGTGTCCACAGAAACTTTGGTTTTCTCTACAAAGTAAGTCCGCACTACGTCCTGTCCCAATCCCAGCCTCTGGTGCTGGAGAGCCGGAGAACACGCGACCTGGCAGCTTGATTTGGCCATCAGGGATTCAACACTGAACGGGAGGTAAGTCTTCTTCACTTTATGTCCCGTGTCAGTGGTCATATCTCTCGGCTTTTGACTTTCCTCGCTGTCCGAGTCCGATTTTTCCTGAGCTGTCGCTTGAACGGGCCCCTTAGGAGAACTCATGGTAAACCATCCACCGCAAGTTGTTTCATATACAGTCTTGTCTCAGCAACTTCCAACAGTCTGTCTCGCGCTGCTTCAGTACAGTTATAATAGCTCGCAAACTGCGGGCAGCCAATCAGCGTGTACGCTCGACCAGCTGACTTACAAACGCCTCGATTTGATTGGTCAGAACGGTCCCCTGGGGCACGCTCGGACCAATCAAAATAAAACCCTTAGAAGTCATGTGGTCAAGTTGACACCAAGACATCAAGGGGATATTGAGAAAAATGAGTACTTAATCGCGGATGTCTTGCTGAGATGATGTATAGATGGCCTCGGGGCTCTTGACTCTTTGGAGCACAAAGTAGACCAATTTTAGCCCAATTAAACAGTGGGGAAGCTCTCAAAGTATCTGTATCCGACTGTTGAGAAGTCATTGAAAAGGCACAATGGAATTACTCCACACCAAAACTGTGGTCAAAAGAAATACATACACGGTAAACAAGAAAACCGGACTGTCTTGTTTGTAAAGTCACTAGGAAAAATAGTTGCCTTAATGTTGTTTTTAATAGAATATTGGCAGGTTAAAAAAAAACACCTGGCTAAATAATTGGATTTGTTATTAACCCATGTTTTGTCATATGGACAAACCCAGCCGTTGGGTTTAAAATTTAATAAAAAAAAAAAAAAAAAAAAAAAATATATATATATATATATATATATATATATATATATATATATATATATATATATATATATATATATATATATATATATATATATATATATATATAGCCTATATTTGTCCATATTTGACCCAAACGTGTTTTTCTTTTTTTTTTAAAACAGCAGCTTACCGTTCACATTGTAGCCTAGACTTTTTTGTGTGTGTGCATGAATTCAAAAGCGACTCAAAAATTTAATTATGAGGATCGTTAAAAGGTAAAAATAGCTGAAAATGGAACATTTAGCAATTTGGCACGCTAATCTTTTAGTGTTGTTTCAACCCATGTTTGGGTCACCCATGTTTTTAAACCCAACAGTTGGTTTATTTATTTATTTTTGTTTGTTTGTTGGGTTTGGCAATATGTGACCCAAACATGGATTGAAACAACCCAGCATTTTTAGAGTTAGCCCTTTGTTTTTAGTTTTTTTTTAAAGGCTGCTTGGCTAAAATCAGAAAAGCAATAGGCTAGTAGTTTGTTTTATACATATCAAAAATAGGCTATAAAGTTTTATTCTTGAAAAAGCATATAAAGTAGCCCTATATGGAAACTTTTCATGGTTGCTTTATTGAGAAAAGCTTTTGTCAAGGCATAAATTGATTCGAAAGGGCTGTAAGTTACACAATACTTAGGCAATTTAAGGCATGTCACGGGCTTTTAAGGTTACAAAAGACTCAGCTGAGAAGCGAGCAGAGTTTTCTTCTCTCTCATTTGAGAGCCAGACGAGCTGCGTTTTGGAAGGCGCCAGAGACGGTGGGATCAAAAGAGAAGGTACCTCGAGGAGGAAAAGGCAACAGTTTAACTCCACTTAACCAATTGTCTTCAAAATATGTAGTCCTGAGCATAGCTGCAAGGCCAAACGGTGACGTCAAGAAAATGAACCACTTTCCCAAACCGAAAAAAAAAAACATTGGCAGAGTGAACAAACTCTCTTTAGTGTTCACAAGTTAGAGACTCACTCCTCTTTCCAAAACATATACACGGACACCATGTGTAAACCTACCAGTATAACAATAAATGCATTATTATTGTTGTTATTATTATTTTTTTTTATTGCGTAATATAGCCTAATAATAATCCCCTGGAGGTAATTTCAGTTCGCTTATTCCAGCCGACTGTTTTTATTGTGCAATTTGCGGCACCTTGCACCGATTTGGCAGACGATCTCAGATTTGCTCTAATATTCTCTAAGTCGCCCTGCATTAAACTCCACCAATCTAAACGCTAAATAATTGAAATGATCACGGGAGATCCATTACTAGCACGTTTTAATAACTGTAATGACGATAGTGGTTTATGTGAACCTGATTGATTCGACGCATTTTTGTAATTTAAAACTCCTTTGGAACGAACAGATGAAGACAACTGAGATATTTGGACAAAACTGAAACCTTAAACTTATCTAATGGGTTAGGCTACAGGAGAGATGCTGGTAGGAGATGGATGGATAGATAGATGGATTTAGATAGATAGACAGATAGATAGATGGATTTATAGATAGACAGACAGACAGACAGACAGATAGATGGATAGATAGATAGATAGATAGATAGATAGATAGATAGATAGATAGATAGATAGATAGATAGATAGATAGATAGATAGATAGATAGATAGATAGATAGATGATGGATAAACATTGATTTATTGATGGATGGATGGATGGATGGATGGATGGATGGATAGATAGATAGATAGATAGATAGATAGATAGATAGAAAGAAGGATGGATGGATGGATGGATAGATAGATAGATAGATAGAAAGAAGGATGGATGGATGGATGGATGATGGATAGACAGATTGATGTATTGTTATATGGATGGAAGGATGGATGGATCATAGATAGATAGATAGATAGATAGATAGATAGATGGATGGATTTATATATACATAGACAGATAGATACATAGATAGATAGATGGATGGATAGACAGATTGATTTATTGTTATATGGATGGATGGATGAATGGATGGATGGATGGATGATAGATAGATAGATAGATAGATAGACAGATTGATTGTTAGATGGATGGATGATAGATAGATAGATAGATAGATGGATTTATACATAGATAGATAGATAGATAGATAGATAGATAGATAGATAGATAGATAGATAGATAGATAGATAGATAGATGATAGATAGATGGATGGATGGATGGATGGATGGATGGATGGATGGATGGATGGATGGATGGATGGATGGATGGATGGATGGATAGATGGATGGATGGATGATGGTTAGACAGATTGATTTATTGTTATATGGATGGATGGATGGATGGATGATAGATAGATAGATAGATAGATAGATAGATATGGATGGATAGATAAATAGATAGATAGATAGATAATGGATGGATGATGGATAGACAGATTGATTGTTAGATGGATGGATGATAGATAGATAGATAGATAGATAGATAGATAGATAGATAGATAGATAGATGGATTTATACATAGATGGATGGATGGATGGATGGATAGATAGATGGATGGATGATGGATAGACAGATTGATTTATTGTTATATGGATGGATAGATAGGTAGATGGATGGATGATGGATAGACAGATTGATTTATTGTTATATGGATGGATGGATGATAGATGGATGGATTTATACATAGATAGATAGATAGATAGATAGATAGATAGATAGATAGATAGATAGATAGATAGATAGATAGATAGATAGATAGATAGATAGATGGATGGATGATGGATAGACAGATTGATTTATTAATATATGGATGGATGGATAGATAATGCAGTAATGACTGTTTATTCCAGTAGATTCCTACACTCACATCAACAAACAAATACATGATCATGGTAATTACAACAGCAGGATGTGGTTAGAGTCAGCAGTCTGGCTCAGATCTGCCCTCTCAAGGTTGGGCTTCTGCAGGCGACATCATTTATATAGCCAATAACAGCTCTTTTCACATGGAGTCACTTCCAATCATTTTCAAGCTTGGTTGAAACCACTCAGTCAGTTCATAAAACCAGAGGCCATGTCAAATTTAGCAGCATCAGAGCAGCACTACACTCTCTTTAAATGTTGGTCATTGTGTGCTTGACATTCCAGGAATTCTCTGTCTATTTGAGTATTTATGCGTTCATGCATGCATTCGTCTTACTACTCATCCAGATTTCAGCTAATTAGACTGTTCTTCCCCTTTTTTGTTTGATCTTTAAAAGTTCAAGCTATTTAACATTATTATATTACATAAAATTAATTTATTTTATAAAATGAAAAAATCACCAAAAATCCAAACATGCTGTAGCCAATAGGAGGAGTGTAATTCAAAATAAAGAAAAATGAAAAAAAAAGAAAAAGAAAAAAAAAGAGAAGGCCTGCATAGTGAATGAAACAAGATAAAACTACAGTTTTACTGAAAAAAAAAAAAAAAAAAAAAAAAAAAAACATTTTGGTTTTGCATGACCTTCTTCAGGGCATCTTATAGTGGGCGAGCCTTAGTTGATAAATAAGAACTTATATTAAAACATATATATTTTAATATTTTCTTTGATTACATTTATTTAAATATAAAATATACTATATTTATAAACATATATCATATTTATTAAAATGTAAATAATAATAATAATGAAACAATCATATTTGTCTTGTGTTATAGTAGGCTATAAACCAAATATATATAAATCTATGCAACAGAACGTCCTATTCATCTCACGGTGTCACTGATGTCTGCATTTATGTTCCTCAATGATACATTCTTTGCAAAGTGACATAGGCTTTTAGATTCCCATCTAGCGAATAACACACACAGAGACAGACTACACTACAGGTTGAGACAGAGACAGTGTCTAATGCTTGAAAATAGAGCTGACATGGTTCTGAAACACATGACAGATGAGGGGGTTTTATATTTGTCCAGCGCTGAATACACTGGGCGTTTTCTTCTCATTACAGTAATGTCTCAGCAACAAAGGCTTAACCCACTAATAGACAGATCTATTATTTTTTTGCAACAAAACTCATTGTGTGCAGTGGGTGATAGAAGTGCCCTAGTGTAAATCAGGCGGGTTTGTCCATATAGCACACTAGACAAGATATTTAATATTCTTAAATTTAATTCATATAAAATATATTTTGCATTTCATTAATTTAACACAAATTAATGTAATAATAACTAATTTGATACAAATAAATGTAATTCAAATTAGGCTATATATAATTTTAGTAGGCTGCAGAGGGAGTATTTTAAGTCATCATAGATATGTCAGGTCTTTTCATATTTCTTAAATTAAATTAATTAAACTCATTGTTGATTATTGTTGTATTTAATAAATGTAATACAAATAAATGTAATAATAACAATTTAATACTTTTAAATAAATATCATTGTAATTGAATCAATTTTGTGAGCAGCCTACAGAGGGAGTATTTTAAGTCACCATTTGCTACAGGTCTTTTTTATTAGAAAATAATTAATAGTTTAAAACATTTAACACAAATAAATGTAATAATCAGGCACGCGCTGAGAGAGCGGTAATTTTGCCCTATCAAAATTAATCAAATGTGCCCTTCTCAAACAAATATCAATGATAATATTGTTTTCAATAAAACAAAATGCATTTGATTATAATTAACATGACAATGTGTACAAAACTAAAGTAGCCTAAATTCACGTTTATTTTTACGTTTCTGTCAGTCTGAGGTGTCGTTGCTAATGCTATAACGTATTGCTATGGATTGCGTCACTTGCGTCAAGTTGCTTGTGTCTTGCGTCGGTCATGACTGTTTTCGAGGGTCTAAAACCCCGGAGTAGTGTGTGTGGACGGCAGGCATAACCGTAGCAAAAGTTATGCGTTTTAAAATAAAAATGCACTAGTGTAAACGTAGGTATCCCACAGTCTGCTCGGGAACCGATGTTCTCGAGCCAAATATGGTTATTTCAGTGAGGCCTACGTAGTGTGTCGATTCAATTAAAAATCCAAATATCACATTTTAAAAAATGTAGCCTGTTTGTATAATAGGCTACACCGAGCAATCGTCATCTGGCACAACAAGTTCAAATTTCATTGGAAAATGTGAAGTGGAGCGGTAATTTTCCGGTCATCTATAAATAAATCGTTTGAAAATTACATGGACAGACGAATTTACATTGATGAAGCGATCTGAATCTGCGTCGTTGAAACAATGAATGTTAATTGACTACAAAGCACTGCACAAAACCAGCACCATAGCATTAATTGTAAGTAGTTAATTACTTAAGTTAGTCTATATTGATACACCGTTTACCGAATGAAACTATCATAGAGGTCTACAGGCCTAAGTGTAGGCTGACAACAACACGCGAAATGGTGACGTGAAATGACTTTATTATTTTAACATTTTTGATAATTTTGCAGCAATAGTATAATACAGTAGGCCTACTACTGGTCAAATTTACTGATTTACAAATTAACTACTCGTCAAAAACTACTTATACGCATCAAGTCTGCAAATTAAAATTAGGATGGAAAAAAGGGACATATATAGCTTATATATATAGGCTATAGGCTATATATGGCCCTTTTTTCCATCCCTGGTAAAAACAACTTAATTGCTCTAATTTTAATTTAATAAACTTTGTAAGCTGTCTACAGAGGCAGTATTTTAAGTCATCAAAGGTATAACAGGTATTTTTATATTCTTTAATGGAATTAATAACAAAATGTAGGCCTATTTATAAATTTAAGTATTGAGTATTTTAGTTTCCTTCAGACTATTTAATATTCTTGAATTGTATTAATTATAATTTATTTTACATTTAATAACTTTAATACAAATACATGTAATACTAGCTAATTTAATACAAATAAATAAAGCTTAAATATTTAATACATAATTTTAGTTAAAAAGCAGAGGGACTATTTTAAGTCATCACAGGTATGCCACATGTCTTTTTTTATATTTTAACAATTAAAACACATTTCCTTCCTTCATACAGAAGGCAATCCCAGAATGCACTGCACAAATCTTAGATGGCAGACAAAGCAAAGACTTTAAAAACAATTATATATTTATTCTCAATATTTGTGTATGCAGAGTATTGTGGTGTCAGCTTATCAACATGTCACATTGTAATCCTGTCTCTCATCCACTTTGTATAACGTTGCCTAAGTAGAGCATTCCAAACCAATCACTTATGAGGTTCCATTTCAGTTAGGATGCCGTCTATGTAGGCAGTGGCCAGCAAGGCAGCTCAATGGGGTTTGGACCAGAGCCTGTATGTGTCTGTTTGTCAGTGCTATACTATGGCCATTCTATATTTACACCAATCAATCATGAATGGATGTGTGTGTGTGTGTGTGTGTGTGTGTGTGTGTGTGTGTGTGTGTGTGTGTATGTGTGTGTGTGTGTGCGTGTACATACACGCCACTGTGGCGACTCCATGGTCACTCATACAAACCAGGAATGTCTCGACACTTTCATAGGTAGTTAGTGGCCAAAGACGCACTGTTATTTCTCATGAAGACTCCCACAGCTGCCTGAATTACTCTTTAACTACTGGGGTCACGTCTCAACCGCCAGCTAGTGTATGAATTCCAGCACTTGGAAGGACTCATAGTGGGGATTTTTCCTTCGGCTCTGGACTTGAGTAAGATATTGCGATATGAAACCATGCTTATTTGCGGCACATGCAGTTATGTATACAAATTGACCTAAATCACCCTATGTGGCCGCAAAACTTATATAAAAAATTATCGTTTTTGTTTTATTGTCTTTCCAGTCAAATAACGTGATTTGCAGTTTCATTTCAAGTTGTTACAAGTGAGTATTTGGGGATCTGAAGGTGTCATAGAAAAGGTCATTTGAGTTTTTTTGGCCCTGATTTGACAATAACCTCTTTGGTGCAATATGAGAAGAGGCGTTCATTTTTAAACGTTTTACACAAACAAAGAAAATCTTTGTTACTGATTTAAAAGTGTCGGTAGAGGTTGGATGAATTGCTTTAGGCCTGAAAATCTGAAACCTTCTGAGGGTTAAGTATTTTTAGAGGCTCATAAAATTACTTTTATATTCTTGGTTATTCTTATGATGGCATTTTATTTTCCTCTTTTATAGGTCCACTGGCACTTCCTTCGGCTTGCCATCTGGTGTCATTCGATTATGTGGGAGATCAGGCATGAACAAATATGTGTGCTTGGTTCTCCTGAGATTACAATTTGAAAGTTTTACCATGAAAAAGCCAGGCACCAGGGGGCCGGTGGGTTGAAATGACTCTTTGAATAAACACTCTTTGGTCTCTCTCAATGAGAATAGAGAGGGAGCGCTGAGCTTTTAACAATGTTCACAGGACACGAGGCAGGAGGTCGGAGCCGCTGTCTCTGGGCAGATGTCTGTTTCACAGTGGCCACGCTGATCCCAGACCAGTTCTGCAGTTTCTGTTCAGCCCACAGTTTGATTTCTGGATCAGGTGAGACAAGTCGCTTCTGGAGGAGTATAAAAGATCAGCCTCCTTCCAGAGCCAAGCTTATTTCATTAGTTGCTGAAACCAAAGGCCCAGGGAAAAGATTCGGACAAAGAAGACAAAGTTTCTCTGGGATTTAGCTTGAGCGAGGGATCTGTATCCAGGCCACTCATTTTTAAATAATGTTTATATTCGGGTTTTCTCAATTACAGGTAAACAAACTATATAAGTAGTCTGTAAAGATAATAGAATCATAAAAACGAAATGAAATATATTTTAGATATTTATTTTATTATTTAAAATGAGATAAATTAGTTATAAATAATACTAATAATTAATAACCAAAACTAAATAAATGCACATATTTTAAATAAAGTATACATTTAATATTTAAAAAACTCTGTGAATTAGAATTTAGATTAAAAAAAGTAAATACAAAATAAAAAAACATATCTTAAAGTATTTAATTTATTTTAATTTAATAATTAAAATTCTCTTGGGGAATAAATAAATACATGAATACATAGATCATACATACATAAAACAAATTCTGGTGAATTTTTCTATCGTCAAAAAGGTTGAGGTCAGTAGGATTTTATTTTTTTTAACTAAGCTGCAGCACAACTGTTTTCAGCATTGATAATAATAATCAGAAATGTTTCTTGAGCAGCAAATCATCATATTAGAATGATTTCTGAAGGATCATGTGACTCTGAAGACTGGAGTAATGATGCTGAAAATTCAGCTTTAACATCACAGGAATAAATTACATTTTAAAATTTACAGAAATAGTAAAAAGTTATTTAAATAGTAATAATATTCCACAATATTACAGTTTTTACTGTAATTTTAATCAAATAAATGCAGCCTTGGTAAGAAGAAGAGACTACTTTCAAATCAGAAAACATTTAAAAAATCTTACCGACCACAAACGTTTAAGCGATAGAGTAAGTACATGCACTTATTTTCAAAAAGACCCTTCGAGCTTCAAAACACCCTTAGTTTCCCTGTCCCACTTTTCCATTCCACCTCTCCTGGACAGAAGGTGTGCGGGAAAAAGGGAAGGAAAAGCCGAGCGAATGGGAGAGGGAACTAGGGGCTTTGTTGTTCTATTGCTTAATGAGGTAGAAAACACAATTGCACTTTTCTGAGAGTGATAATTGTCTGCAGGGCGATGTAAATGAGATGCGTGGGTAATGCCTTAAAGGGATGTGAGTCTTGCTGTGTGAGGAGAATGAGGCGGAGAGGGAGGGGAGGGTCGAGAGCAAGATCACAGGCCCAGTAAGCTTACATTAATCCACCTTACAGGTAATTGACTTGTTGCATTTCAAAGGCTCTTCTGAGGCCTGTTATCAAGAGTTGGGTAATTAGCAGTGGCTATGAGGAATTGATTAAGAGATTATGACTGCTTTCACATCTGCAAGAAGTGGCACAGTGGCTGAAGTGCTACTGTGTGAGGGAAAAAAACAAAACAAAATGAGGATGATATTTCCTTATTAAACAAGAGCGCTCAGTTACAGGATAAAGGCTGTGTTCCAATGAGCTGTATAGTTATGCGAGGCATCATAGGGCAGTGAAGCATCCAAAATAAAAGTTTTTGTTTACATAATATATGTGTGTGTGTGTACTGAGTATAATTATTTTGTATATATAAATACACACACATGCATGTACATATTTAAGAAATATTTACATGTATATACTGTATATATACTGTATTTATATATAATTTATATTATATATAAATATGTATATATAAATAACACTTTTCTTAAATATATACATGCACGTATTATGCGTGATATTAAAAATTCACACACATATATTATGTAAACAACACAAACTTATTTTGGAATCGATTAATCGCAGTTAATCGTTTCACAGCCCTACATCATAGGCACACATGACACAAAATATACGTTTTGGCTATATTTTAAGGCAGTAAAAACAGTAATTTTGTGATTTTATTTATTATTATTATTTTTTTTTACAAGTTTTCTTTGTGAATATATTTTAGAATGTCATTTAGTCCTCTGTGATCAAAGCTGAATTTTCAGCATCATTACTCCAGTCTTCAGGGTCATACAGAAATCATTCTAATATGATGATTTTCTGCTTAAGAAACATTTCTGATTATTATTATCAATGTTGAAAACAGTTGTGCTGCTTAACATACATTTTTCTGAATTCTTTGATGAATAGAATGTTCAAAAGAACAGCATTTATTTGAAACCAAAGTCTTTTGTAACATTATCAACGTCTTTACTGTCATTTTTGATCAATTTAATGCGTCTTTGCTTTAATTTTTTACATTTCTTCAACAAAAAAAAGAAAAAAGTACATCCAATGACACACAATGACTTGTTCTGCCATGTTCTTATGTTGTTATTAAAAAACACTTTTTTTCTATTTTATTAGGTCATTATTATTCATAACAAACCTACCATGCACCTTCAGATTCCAAACAAACATAATTAGCTCATTATGCCGAAGTGGTTTGTCAGACTGTTCTCACACTACAAATTTCCTTTGTCCCCAAGCATTTCTAAAGTTTTTCCACTCAGCATCTGCCATGTATGACCCTTTATGCTGATATCTGCATTCTAATAGATTTCACCCTGCTGAGACATTCATGTCTGTGTCCTGTCTGTCCACACGTCCGTCTGCACGTCTCTCTACGGCTATGCTTTAGCCGCTGCGCTTGTTTTGTCCCGTTTGACGTTTGCTATTAGACCCATATATAACGCAGTAAGAAAGAGACCTCTAATATTTAATTGCACGGGGATTTGTCTTTCCCATTCCGCAAGCTTTTCCACAAGGCTGCTGTTACTAAGTGGCGGTGAACTGAAAGGCCTCGCATCCTCTTTTCTTCTTCTCCGTAGGGCGCTTTGGCTAACAGCTCTGGCAGCTGCTGTGATCTCTATTTGCCCACTGAGCCCTATAGTCCTCTCTCCACAGGTGAGGTTGGACTCAAAGGACTCTCTAATAATCTCTCTCTCTCTCTCAAACTCAACGGTTGCTGACTTTGTGGGTACCGTTCTCTCTCAATAGCCGGGTGTACACTGAAAAAATGTGTCGTCGGATCAAAGTAAAAAATCATTTCGACTTGTTACAAGTAATCGGATTACTTTTGTAAAAAAGAGTTTAAAGAAATCTAATTTCTACGGTCAGTTGAAACTGAAAATGCTCTTTCAAGCAAAGGTGTTTTTAAAGCTCAAATTATCACCAAACCTATATATTTGCATGAACGTGCATGATATTTTTAAATAAAATATTCAAATAAATACAAATCAACATTGTATATAAGCCTATACTAAGCAATTTCGTCACCTTCAGAATGTGTGGTTTTATTACTGAATTACTGTTTGGATACGCTTTTTAAACTCTTGAGAGTCAAACATTTGACAGTGTTTACTGCGATGTGAAAGCAATTATATAATCAATAAGTTATGAAAATGTGTTTTTACATTGATTTAACTCATCCAAATAAGTTAAGCAATTTTTGAGCAAAGTTATACAAGATTCAACTCATTGTTTAAAGTAAGTTTAATGTAATTTAAGTCAAATGACTTACACATCCAAGTTGATTGTACTTAAAAATGTAAGGCAGCAACTTTTTTTTAATTAATTGTTTAAATTAATTTGTAATTAAATTTTATGAATGAAGCAGCTCGTAAATATATTTTCACTAAAACAATTGAAATAACCAGTTAAACTTGAAAATATTATGCAATCATTTAAGAAATTTCTTCTTATCTAGAACCTTTCTGGCATAAAGCGTTCTTTAAAATTAAGTCTAGAACCCCACTGAAACCTTTTTTCTTACAACTGTTAATATTCAAAAGTGCCTGGCTTAATGAAGGCATAATTTTCAAGAATAGAATCTTCAGAAATTATAATGCAAATGGATTAATGGATCATTATTCCATTGGGGGAAATTACAGACCGTTGCTGGTCTGGTTTGGTGGAAGATGTTTGGATGAGGTGTGGTATATCTCCCTCAAAGCAATTCTGTTATTCCTCCCAGAATGCTCCCCGGCAAGACAATCTATTCATACGGTTACTTAAGTGTAATTGCCTCTCTTTGAAGCCTCTGAGAAGCAAATGATTTGCTTTGCCCCGGGGGCGTCCATGGTCAAATACCCATCCCATCCCTGTCCCGTCCTCACGCCTCCCTCCCCGAAGGGTTGACAATGCCGGCCTGCCCAGCGAGAGGGCTGCTCCCTCACTGAGAAGAAATAATACAGCCCGGGCTGCTCAATTTCTCCTCCTTTTCATCCTCTTCTTTTAAAGTTTTATTAACAACAGCTTTTTCTCGTACGGTGGCGGGGGTGCGGGGGCGACGGGACGGCGGGCGGCTCCTGCCGAACCCTCAGGTGCTCTCACTGGTCCCTCAATGGCTCCTCATGTGTGCTGACAGGTCAGCGATGCTCTTTAGTGAAAACCCCGTGTTCAGGAATGTGCGTAATTCAGCCATTATTTTTGAGATGTGACTACAACAACAACGGCTATCAAGTACTATTTGCCAATAGTTACCATTCATTTAATTATTAATACATTTTTAAATGATATTAAATGTTAATTTTTAATCGAAATTTTGAAAATGTTTCACTAGGCGGTTGTAAGGCACTATTTTAATATAAATTTTTTTATAGAATTTTTTATAAATCTACTTTGATAAAAAATTATAATTAAATAACAGTTAATAATAAGTTTAATCCACCAGTTCATGTATGTATTTCAAATTTATAATCGAAAAGATTAATCAAATAATAATTAAAACAACATAATTTTTGGTGATATCAGTTAAGATAATGTGTGTATCTATTTTTTACTTTATTAAATGAAATACAATTAAACAATGTTTTTCTCACTTTGGTCACCATCTTGGTGCTCACTGCAATGCATTACGGGAGATTTAAAATATATATATTATTTAATTCTTTATTTTTGCATTTTTAGCTGTTTTACTGATTGATTGATTCATTTTAGGATTCATTCATTAACTCTTTTATTATTAACCTTTATTACATTTTTAGCCATACTTTGGGTCTGTGGTTATCTTGGAGATTTCTAGATGATTTACTGTAATTACAAGCTTACTCATACAGGCTGGCAGTAGAGCAGCCTCTGCTTATGTTTTTAACTAATTATGAGTAGCAACATCTAATGCAGAAAAGAGTCCTGGCTCCACAAAGATCCCTACGACCCAGATGCCAGAAAGCGGCATTATCTCAGCCTCGCTATTCCTGAGAGCCTGTGAGCGCTTGTGTGTGTGTGTGTGTGTGTGTGTGTGTGTGTGTGTGCGTAAGCGTCCAGTAACACTAAACCAGGTTATGAACATGGCATTTTCCTTGTATCATTTGCTTTGAGGTTTTTAAGAGAGAAGCATTCCCCAATGTCAGTCCAGATGGTAACGATTCTGGAGCGAATTACGAGGCCAAGCAACATACCTGTGGGCGATGTTTTTTTCACAGCTCCATAAAGAGCTCAGTAATGTAATTTTGATCTCATTTATCTAATATCACTCCAGCACAGGGTACTTTACGTGAAACTCGGCTTCTCGCTGGGCACATATCTTCTTGATCTTCTGTGTTGAAATAGCTTGTATTATTTAACTCGGAAGATCCAAAGAGGGTCAAGCTGGCTGGAGTCGTGGTGGGTTAGCTTTGAATTTACTTAATGGATGTCCCTGGGCACTTGGGATTTTACAATAATATGCTTCTCCACAGAGGTAGACTTCTATGCTTGCGTGTCTAGTAATGAAGCCCGAAGAACTCGGTGGACTTACTTGAATGTTAGAGAGTGACTACACTCGTAAAAATAAAGGTTCCAAAAGCCATTTTTGGTTCCCCAAAAGAACCTCTCAGTGAACCGTTCTTAAAAGACCCATGTTTTTCCTAGTGTGAATTTTTTTTTAAATTTCTAATGAACCTCATTCCACTATAAAGAACATTTTGAGCAATCGAAAGATTCCGCACTCTTAAAAATAAAGGTTCAAAAAGTGTGTTTTTGTAGTGATGCCGTCGCCCATCTAAGAACAATTTTTGGTTCCCCAAAGAATTTTCAGTGAACAGTTCATTAAAGAACATTTTAATAATCTGATGAAGCTTTTTCCACCTTTTGTGCAATCAAAAGATTCCACACTCTTAAAAAAGAATGTTCCAAACGTCGGTTTCATAGCGATACAACAAACACCATATTTGATTCCCCAAAGAACCTTTCAGTGAACAGTTCTTAAAACAATAATTTTTCTTCTTAGTGTGAAGAACATTTTACTAATCCAGACAACCTTTTTCCACTATAAAGATCTTTTGTGGAATGGAAAGGTTCCATGGAGGTTAATGGTTCTTCTTGGAACCATCGATGTCAATGAAGAACCGTTAGGGTACGTTTACACGACAACAATGTACTTAAAAATGGAAATGTTTTTCCTTTGTGTTATTTGAGTATCGACGACAATGTTGTCAAAACGATCTCTGTTCACACAGATCCGTGAAAACGACTAAAGACGCTGCATTATGCTGCCAGGCCAGTAGTTGGCGATGTCACTGTGTAAAGAAACACTAGTACACACCTATAGACTGAACACGTAATACACATGCGCATCAGCGATTTCACCAATTCATGGTTTGTAGTTTACACCGAGATGATAGCGGTATCGCTAAGTTTGCGTTTTCAGGCCCCAAAAACGCTGTTGTCGCGTAAATTAATGGCCAAAACCCCAATACGTACAAACACCCCCTTAAAGGTTCTTCATAGGACCATAAATAGCAATATTTTTTAAGAGTGTATATGGCTAATTTGGCTCCTTTTAGATATGATGTGTTTTGACTCGAGCAACCATGATCCGTCCATGTGAATGTCTATGAACGTAAACAGCCTGTTATCAGTCATCAGTTCAGGCTGCTTCATATTCCTGGGTTAAGTAAACACAGCTTTCTTTTACTTTCTACAAATCATCTGCGTAACGTGTCATCCTTCCTATTAGTAACTTATGCACAAGATGGAAAAGCAATAAAGCCACAACAAGGCTGAATGACTGAGCATTTTTAGCTCAACATTTCCATTAGCGGTCGTTTTTTTCCCAAGCGATGAGGGAACTTGTGCACGACTGGAAACCTGCTGTGTGAAATCACTCACTCTAATGGCACAACAGACGTGTTTGTTACAGGAAATCGCACAGCCGCTCTATAAGTATTCCGTCGGTGATAAAACCAAATTGCATCATGATGTTGGGTCAAATAAATGAGAAAACGGCCTCCTCCCCCTGCGTAATTAGCTCCAGGAGAAGTTGCTCTTCCACGCTGATTTGGAACCGGATTCTCCCGCTCGACTCCTAGTCGCAAACATTAACAAGAGCAACCGCAGAACTTGGAAACAAATACTCCTGATATGAGCCAAATGATTGTACTGAAAAGTAATTGCACAATTAAATGGAACTGGATAAACTTGTTGAAGAAGTTGCTGTTTAAAGCTCACCACTGTTGCTGTTTGAGTTTTGATGATTAGGACTGGGATTTGGAAACTAGTCATCGTTCAATAAAACAACAGACTCCCCTCGAGCAGTTGACTCGTTGCTATTATCCCTACAAATATAAACTCAAAATACCCTCAGAGCCCCAATTATTGTAAATTAAAGAACCTAGCGACCCTAATGAAACTGTTGCATTGCTGAGGAGGACTATTTTTATGTGTAAGGTGTGCTGCTAAACAAGCCATTTGATAGGAGTAATTTGTGCATGCAATGTGTTTAAATGTGCATCAAGAGTTGTAGGTTCAAGTGAACAGAAATCAAGAAAAATATATCCAAATTGATCTGTTTTTTTCACTCTTTTTAAATGCACCATATCAAATGTTTAACCTCATGCTTGATAATCTCAAAAGAGAAGGCGTAAACCTCGTAAACGGATTATTTTCAATCGGATCTTTTTAACGAATCAGTTAATTCAGTTCTGATTTTCAAACGACTCACTGACCCAGTGATTCGTTTGCAGTGGTTAACAGGAACATTCAAAAGTGAATAATCGCGTATACTTTACGAGAAATGCTAACAATATGATGATCCTCATTTGTAAGTTGCTTTGGAGAAAAGCATCTGCTCAATGAATACATTTCTCACACAAGAATATTGTCTGACTTCAGAAGATGTGGAATATGATGCTTTCATAGTCCCTTTGTATCTTTTTGAAGCTTGAAAACATTATTCAACACAGAACAACCTAAGACCACAAGATTAAGACTGCAATTTGTGTGTGTGTGTGCGCGTGTATATATGCCAACAAACTTATTTAGTTTGTATGCAATTGATCTGACATTCAGTTCACAGATACTACAAGTACTATATACTAAACAAACAATGTTTTAAGTCTGATTATGGTACAGCTCTCAAAGGACTACAGGATGTTGTAATAAAAGTCATTTAGATGTGCATACATTGCTCTTCTTCATCATGCTGATTCTTATTACAGACGTTTCACAGATGACAAACAAACTATAACATGATGCTACAACAGGAAATAGGAAGCATTTCAGCACACACAAACTCACAGTCGTGTCTGGTTCTGTTTTCATGGGGTTTATGAAGCCAATCTTTCTTCTTTTTGCTGACTGTGTGCATTAGACTTAAGTTAGCCAAACAGTCTTCATCCCTCAAAATCCTGAATGCAGTAGGGCAAAATCCAGGAACATGCCTCCTCCTTTGACCCTGTCAGTGCTTTTTTTGGTGGTATGTCTTTGTAATTCACTGGAGAGGCTTTTAAGTCCATAGGATTTACTCTGAAGAAAACTGAAATCATCCCTGGGAGAAGAACAATGAAGGGGGCATGATGATTTTTGGGAAAGCCTGATAATGATTTATGACTGAAATAAGAGCCCAAAAAGCTTTGCAATAATGAGGGAAGTAAATTCAATTCTTGACGTCAGAGGACATTAAAGGTCTTAAAGGGATAGTTCACCTAAAAAAATAAAATTGTTATCATGTGGTTATACTCAAGTAGTTCCAAACATGTATGACTGTCTTTTTCCCTGGAAAACAAAAGAGATGTTAAGCTGAATATTTACACAAAGCTTTTCCTTTCAATTCAGGGGATTACAAGAAATTCATAGGCTATATGAAAATATCATTTGCGCTTATTCCGACTTCAGATTTTACATCAGTGATGCCAATAATTTTTTTTTTTTTTTTAATAAAAACTAGATTTTATTCTCTCCTGTGAGGGAATTCTTGAGACGTTTAAAATACGTTCTCTCATTCCTCTGTTTCTCCAAAGAACAGTTTTTCTTTAGTAGAAGTAATTGCTTCTCTTGGGCCTGAAAACAATATAAACACACAGAAAAATAGGAGTTGGGATGTTTGGTCTATTCTATTAGTCTGTGGCTTCTGAAGGCCCATAATCATGAGGTTATACGGAGCTCAATCCTACTTTCATTCTCTCGAAATGTGTCTCAAACACAGGGATATGGGAAATATAGTTCAATAATACTGCATATGAAGTCAGTTCTGCTATTTTTGTTTGTTTTGAAATTATTCTTCATAGCATGACTGTGTTGCATGTAAATTGAAACATCTTAAATTTTCTGCCAGATATTCCTGATTCCGGAAATTAGGTTTTCAATGTGGTTGGCAAACAGAAAAACACAAATTATTTTCAGTACAAAACATGCTGTTATGGAATTTCTCTGTAGATTGCCACAGTAATTTAACACAATAATTTATGCCAATGGTGTTGCAAAAAGTCTTATTGCAGTATCTCTGTGGAAATCAAACATGGATTCAACAACAAAGAAACAATTTGAGCTATAGGTTTTTTACTGATATGATTATATATGCTAGTACAACTGTAATTTAATAGAGTTAAATGAATTTATATCATATTAAAGCATTCATTTCCTGGTTAAACTTGTTTTTTTTTTGCAGTAGACAGAGCATGCAATTACAAGAGCAGAAAATAATAATAGCATTAAAAAAAAAATCCGTAACAAATCCGTACTTGATATGTGAATCCCCAAGTATAGAGGCAGCTCAGACAGTAGGGGTACATTTTTTCCCATTCATCACAAGTTTTTAATGTCCCCCATGGCTGCGTTAGACAGTAATGACGTGTAAACAGAGGTGTAAAAGTAAAATTAACTGCCAGATGTGAGTGCAATGAGCACTGATGAGGTTGTAAAGGCATAAATAACACAATGCACACAGCCAGATAAACACACTTTTTGTGAGCTAAATCAAAGCAAGATTTCCATCTGAGGCTCTAGCTGGGTCTGCAGAGGAGCCAACGAGGGAACTTTTTGAGCTTGAACGTCAAAAAAGTACAAAGCTTTGTCCCAGAGACAAAAAAAAGAAAATGTTTAAATCTCACAGTGTTTCATTTTGTACGATGTACAAAAAAGCGGAAACGTTTTTCCTTTGCGTTTTTTTTTTGCGTACATACGACCACTCTGATCTGTGTAAACGACTAAAAACGCTGTATTATTCATGCCAGGCCAGTAGTTGGCGATGTCACTTTGTAAAGAAACACTAAGCGCCTAAAACACATAATACACATGAGCCTGACATCATCGATTTCACAAATTCGGGTTTTTGTAGTTTACACAAAGGCAATAACATTATCGTTTTCAAAAACGTGCACTTTGAAACCCGTTTTCAAAAGTTTGCATTTTCAGACCGCCAAAATGCCGTCGTCGTGTAAATGAACAGCCAAAAGACATAAACATTTTTCTGTTTTTAGTTGAAAACAGTGTTGTGTAAATGGCCCCTTAGTTTTTTCATAATTGGGATTTTATCACAAAGTGACTTTTTCTTTCTCCCTGTTGTGAATTTGTGACTTTATATTTCGAAATTGTGAAATCTCATTTTATATCTCTTTCTTCATTACGTATTAATTTCTTTATTTATTTTCTACAGAGGTAGAAACAGGCTTCTCCAGCAAGCGGAAAGGGATAGTTTGCTCAAAAATAAAAATTCAGTGTTCATTTACTCATGTGAGATTTTTCCATAGAACCAACTGGACTTTTTACCCTACAATTATTGAGTTTGATAACATAGTCCGCAAACAACTATAACCTCAGTCTCTCTTCTATAATGTAGAACTGTTTCAGCGATGTGGTCCAAAAATCCAACTCTTATGGCTTCCATAAAGAACATCATGACAAACTCACTCTCACTTAAAACAGCAGCAAAATTCAAGAAAGTTAATGGACTCTTATTAGCAATGCTAACTCTAAGAACTGCTCTGGAACCAGTGACTCCAGCACAAACCTTGCTGTCCTCCTACAAAACTGTTCTCAGATCAGAGTGTAAAAGCAAGCATCTGAAGAACATGATCCTCTGTGTGTCCGACTAATTGACCCCTGGTTCCCTGGGGGTAAATCAACAGAGGCTAAAGCCATTGGGCCACTAACAAGCAGCTCGTAAAGCAATCCATAACCAATGGGCAATTTGAAACACATGCTATTGGATATATTTACAACTCAGTCAAAAGAGTGCGCTGATGACCTCCACCGTTTCTTCTTTGAAGACAAATGGCTCATTGTATTTCCTTCTCGAAATGTCACAAAGTAAGACGTGTGTCTAAACAACTTTCAAATCAATTTTTATTATTAGGCTCATTCGACGCAACATGATTGCATTAGATCGTCGAGGACGAGAGGATTAGGCTTTCTATTAAAAACATCTGGGCTGTTATTCTTTGATTATCCTCATCAGAATGATCTGACCGAACGCTGCTTCGGTCACACGTCATCAACAATCACACTTGATCATGAGAATGTAATGCAAAGAGACCCGGTAACGGCAATTAACTAGCATTTCAGTCATTTGATTTGCTTCAGAATTGTGATTTTTTTTCTCCCTGACTTCTGGAATTCCATGGTGTGTTCTGGAATTTCAGACCTCAAAAACTTGATGGTCTCTCTTCTTTTTTTTTTTTTTTTTAGACATCTACCACGGCATGCCTGGTCCTGGAGAAGGCAAACTATTATTCCCGATGGGGTTATCTAACAAAGCACTTCATGAACTGTGCAGCCACTGGCCTCAGACCAGCTGATACTGCTTAGCCCCAGTCATAAAGCAAAAGGTCTCTTCAAGCGATCCATTAGTGTTCCTATCCCCAAGAGTGGAGGCAGCGGTCTGCTCAAGCCGCGCAGGAAAGCTTGAAGGAAAACAGCATGGCAGACAAGTCAGAAGATCAAAGACCCCCTCAGACGGCAGACCCCTTCTCCAGACATCCAATCTCTTCCCCTTCATGGTTCTAATTAGCAGATGGTGGAGAAATGGCTCCTATTATGGCTTTATCAATTAGAGAGAGACATTCATATCTCTCTCTCTTTCTCTTGCTGTCGGCCCGTGAGCGTGGCATAGATAGATGAACTGAGAGAAGGAAAGGCATATTAGAAGAGAACCGCTGCTTCAGATTTAATGGAAATAAAGAGGTAGGCTACATTTTGTTATTTTTTTCCTGATCCTTTTCAATGTCGATGGCACATGCAACAAAAGATCATTATGGAGAGTTCAGCCAAAAATGAATTTCTGTCATTATCTACTCACTCTCATCATGACATTTCAACCCATAGCTGGTCAGTTTTTTTTTTTGAAACTCAAAAAGACACATTTCATTCATCTCTTTATCTTACAACAACATGAATGACCCTGTCTGTCAAGCCATACAATAACGTTGTGTGAGGAACAAACTTCAATATAAGTCATTTTTATATAACTGAAAATAATTCTATTCCACTGCAGCTCTAAAATCAAATATAGCCATGTTCACACAGCAACAGAATAAGGTTATTTGTCCTGTTTTGGCGGATTAATAGGCCTACTTTTTTACGTTCACACACAGCCTATTTGAACGAGAGTGAAAACTAGCCTATATTTTAGCGTAGGCTATATCATATCCTCATTTTTGACGAACCTCTTACCTCTGCTATGTGAACGGGACTGTACTGAGCACGTTGTTTGCCACGTCTCGCTTCACCCGAAGGTTTTAGATCCAGCAGCGTCTCCGGAGATGCTCCCGCCAATTCTGTGTTCTGCGCGTGACGGTCTCCAGTTTAAGTCGCTGACAGTTAATTCAAATTTAACGGATTAACTCGCAAAATAGTCAAAACTCACCGCGCCTTTAAAACTATCCATATGAGATGTGTAGTAGACCAAAAAAAAAAACTCCAAGGGAAATGATTCAAATAAGTGAACTTGGCATTGAGAATGTGACCCAACCGTTTGCAATTAAAACAGTGTTTTTATCGCGCAACCTTTTGACCTTTTGCAGGCTTTTTAAAATCATCTCCTCAGATTAACTCGCACCATGATTAGATTCATGTATTGTCGTCAACTATGAGAAAACCTGACAGTGTTATGACATTTGACATCTCTGAATCATAGACAAGATGGTGAGTAGCCTAAATGAATTATTTTTATTATCATTAGTTTTTCTTTCTAATACACAATATGGTCTATTGTTGGTTGGATGGCAGAGTGACGGTCGCTTCAGTAGGATACAACAAGATAAAAAGATGAGGTCATGCTAAGAAAAAAATAAAGGCTTACATCCCAAAAATTCCTTATTCTATCAGAATGTCCCTGATTGAATCAAAATTATAGCCTACATAAGCATCACCAGAAAACTCATGAACAAAATTGTCTTGTAAATGAGTGGATATTAAACAGATGTTTTGCATTAAGATGTTCTTGCATCTGACTTATAAAATAAGAGGTGATTAACCAGCATTTACCAAATTTAATGTCTGTTGGCAAGAGATGAACATGAAAGGTGACTGTGGAAAATAAGTTGTATTTTATTGGAGTCATCTGTGCACTTAATTTACAAGGCATCTCAAGCATTCAAAATATAACTTGACACTGGTTTGTTTAACAAACAAATCTGACGCTTTCAAAGTGACAACCAGATGTCACAATCAAAAGATGAAATGAAACTGTGAGCCCATTGAAGAGCCCAAAGTTAAAAGACTCAGAGAGAAACATTAGTAGAGAATCTCTAAAGAATTTTCTTTAAATCCAGATGTTATGAGTTTGAAGTTTGTCAATGAAAGTCATAGCAAAAAAACTATTGACTATTGACTTTACTGTTGATTATGACAAAACTGCATTGAAATTAGTACTCAATTTAAGCTGGTAATGCAAGTTATAATGCCTCATTATCTTTTGCTGATAGAGGTATTTTAATGATCTTAGCCATTTTAATCACAAATCACTGGTCAGGGAATTAGGAATTAGCAAGAATTGCACAAATACTGTAGATAAAGTGACTCAGCACGGAATAATCTTTCCCAATTTACAGACAGCTTTTTACAGGAAGAAGAGTCAGTGTTGTTCCACTCAATGTTGATGGCTTCAAACACTTCATGAGTAGTTGAAAAATGTCTCCCAGTTTGTTTGAGTTTAATGCGAGAATATTAACCGTATATTAATATTAACCAAATAATAACTATAGGCTTCAAATCTGGACTCTGACCGATGCCAAAACATAAGCCAGATGAACTTGTTCTCAGGCCATTTCTTGGTTGTCTTTACACTTTGGGCAGGAGCATTGTCTTGTTGAAGAATAACATCTGATCACTCCTCTTTAGATAACAACTTTTCATTTGTGGCAATACATTCTGCATTATTCTCCCGTACTCTAAAGCATTAGTAATCAGCCAATAACATGACAGCTACTCAATGCATTTAGGTATGTAGACATGGTCAAGATGATCTGCTGAAGTTCAAACTGAGCATCAGAATGGGGAAGAAAGGTGATTTAAGTGACTTTGAATGTGCCATGGTTGTTTGTGCTGGACTGGCTGGTCTGAGTATTTCAAAAACTGCTGATCTACTGGGATTATCACAAACAACAGAGAAAATATCCAGTGTGCTGCAGTTCAGTGGCCGAAAATGCCTTGCTGATACTAGAGGTCAGAAGAGAAGGACCAGACTGGATTGAGCTGATAGAAGAGCAACAGTAACTCAAATAACCACTCGTTACACCCGAGTTCTGCAGAAGAGCATCTCTGAACATGTTAAACCTTGAAGCAGAAGAGCTTCAGCAGCAGAACACACACCGCTGACTCTCCTGTCAGATGAGAACAAGAAACTAAGGCTACAATTCACACGGCTTCACTATCAGACATTAGAAGACTGGAAAAACGTTGCCTGGTCTGATGAGTCTTGATTTCTGACATCAAGAATTGACAACATGAAAGCATGGATCCATCCTGCCTTGTATCAGCGGTTCAGGCTTCTGCTGGTGTAACGGTGTGAGGAGATTTTCTGGCACACTTTAGTATCAATTGAGCATTGTTTAAACGGCACAGTCTACGTATTGTTGTTGATGTCTACCCCTTTATGATCACAGTGTATCATCTTCTGATGGATACTTCCAGTAGGATAATGTGCCGTCACAAAGCTCAAAACATCTCAAACATAATGAGTTCACTAAACTCAAATGAGTAACCAGATCTCAATTCAGTAGAGCAGCTTTTGGATGTGGTAGAACAAGAGATTCACATCATAGATGTGCAGACGACAAATCTGCAGCAACTGCATGATGATATCATGTCAATATGGACCAAAATCAAAGAGGAATGTGTCCAGCACCTTGTTGAAACTGTGCCATGAAGAATTAAAGCAGTTCTGAAGGCAAAAGTGGGTCCAATCCGGTACTAGCAGGTGTAAAGTGACCGGTGACTGTAAGTCACACACACACATACAATCAAAATCACTTGAGTGCACATTATATCATCATTGCAATATCTGAATAGTCCAAGTCGTATATAGTTACTTCCCAGGCTGAGATTGTTATTCATGTTACTCTCTTCTGACCTCCTGATCTCTTTTGCGTCCATTAAAACATCTTGTTTTGGGACAGAGCGATCTGTGTATGCCAGACCCTTGGAGACACTCGGAACACAGTGGACTATACAGCAGTGGGCTCATTCCTGTCATCGCTCGGACTCAGTGGCCTGACTCACCTTCTTAATTACCCATCATCCCCTGCACAGCCAGGCACTCACAAATTACACCCCATTGAAGACGAGTGATAGAGCTGTCAGTGAGTGCTCAGCGTTTCTTAGCGGGAGAGGCAGATCACACATACACACAAACTCTCAGAGTAGGCAAGAGCTGGTGCCAACATCAGAAACACTCACCCAAGCTTTCTTCAGCTTCCACAATGACTGCGGCGACACTGACATAATAGAGAGAGTGAGAGAGAAGAACTGTGTGTGTGATGATATGAGGAGGAGAAAGAGCAAGAGTCTGGGAAGTGATATGACGGAGGCCAAGCAAAGTATCGTGAGAGTTATATGAGCCTTTGTAACCTTAATCTCTGGGCTAGTTATGAAATTGCAGGTCTTCATGCAGACTAAAAATAAGCTACCTTATGGACAAAATGTAAAAGTTATATACTGTATCATGGTTTCCACAAAAATATTCAGCACAACTGTTTTCAACATTGATAATAATCAGAAATGTATCTTGAGCAGCAAATCATCATATTAGAATGATTTCTGTATGATCATGTGACACTAAAGACTGGAGTAATGATGCTGAAAATTCAGCTTTGCATTTCAGTAATAAATTACATTTGAAAATTAGAAAAGAGTTATTTTAATTTTGAATATATTTCACATTTGATCAGTTGACTTAAAGTGAGGAAACATGTTGCCTTAAAATGATTAAGTAAATAAATTTCATGTATAATTGAAAAATTAAGTTATGTGGAATTGTCAGGTTCACATAACTTAAAAAACATGTTTTTTTGTTTTCTTTGCTTCACTGCAGTTTTAAGGAGAACATGCTCAGCAATGGTGCTGACTGATGAATTTGCACATGTTTTTTCTTAAAGCATATTAAAAACACCACATAAACATATTAAAAGCTGGATTTTCAGCACAGGGGGTCTTTAAGTTAAGTCAACTGATCACATTTGACAACCAGCCCCAGTGTCTTTTATGTTCGAGCAGTGATCATTTAACAAGCAAATACCTTGAGTATGCCATATTTTTCTCAAAGTTATACCATAATTTCATAATGTCTAAATTGTAGTGTACTGCTTTCACTCTGACTGGCTTTGTTTTTTAAATGGGCAACATTAATTATGTGAGATGAAAAAGGTCATAATACCATAAAAGTACCTTAAAAGTCTTCTGACTCATATCACATACACAGTTTTGTTCAAATAATGATTCTGTCCATGCTGAGGCACATGGTCCATGTTCATACAATTAAGACGTTGATAAAATAACAACAACTTCCTCTGTCTGTGAGACTGTAAATTGGCATCTATTACTCACAACGTAAAAAGAGTGAATGCGGTAACTACACACGATTCCCGGACCTCAGACTGCCTCTAATTTACTTGTCTAAGAATTTGCTCCACGTGTGTAATTGCCATAAATTTGGATTAGAGATCGGGGACAGGTTGTAAGTGGATGTGAAGTCCTGATACATACCCATTTGTAAGTCATTAACATTTTTACCCTTTAATTTTGCCAACGAATTCTGCATTTTTTCAACAGGAAAATGACGTTATGGCTCCAGCCATTCTGGGCGACACCATAATTCTGCCTTTAATTGGTTTAGGAACTGAATGAAATTGATAAATGAAATCAATTAAATACTACAAAATAATAATAAATAATAAACTTTAATATGAAAATAAAGCAAAAAGAGATGCTTTGCCACAGTGCTCAAAGCCTCTGCCTCTTTACACTAAATATACATCATACATTTATTACATTGAATATAAGCATCACAAAGTAAAGATCAAACAAAGATCATTGAACGCAGGTTAGACGGCCGGCACAATTACTGCATACTTCTCTTACTCTTCATGGCCTTAGGACAGTCCTAGTCTGCTGTTTAATATAAGGATCTTAAATGGTTGCCTGTAACCATGCTTTGTTTAAACGGGCTTATGACTCGATTTAATCAGTACAAATATGGCCATTTCATTATGGAGCCCAAATATTTGTTTCTGTGGGTTTCTCCCTCATTGAAGCATAAATTGCTGCAAACTGCAGAGTTTGGGAAAGGATTCCACGCCAAGCCATTCCTAAACGAATAAATCAAGGACTAAATGCTGCCCTTAAGCAGCTTAAAGACATTCATTCAGACAGTCATTCAAAACAGATCCCACATTCAATAAAAACACAGAGCGCACACACTGTACGCTGGCAGTTGCCCAGTGTCACGACAGGCCTGCCAGCTGTTATTATGCTTTGACAGTTGTAAGTCACTTGATTTCTCATTGATCCCTTTATGACTGCAATATGGCCTTTACTTGAAGGGCAACCGATCAAACGGATAGACTCGGCTCGTGTATGACGTATGAAAGGGCTTTTTTGCTCGGCCTGTAAGGGTCAGGAGGTTCTCTTGTTACGGCAATAAACTCCCTGTCATAGTGCTAAAACAAGAACACACTTTTTACGCAGTTTGAACATTTATAGAAACAGAAAGTCAACGGAAAAACCAGAGGCTGTCAACACTTCTCAATTTAAGGTGGTTTTACAGCCTCAGTAAATCACAGATGCTTCACACAGTACAGGCACATTTATACACTACTTCAAAACTAAAACTAATGTAATTGGTTCATTTGAATAACTCTTCAAAAGCCACATGATTACCATACATCAATGGACTATACCGCTTCTGAAGAATTTATGTGCAGTGCAAAAAAAAAAAAAAAAAATCCCAGAACATGGAATATAATATAATATTGCAATATTCCATAAAACTAATAATTTTATAGTTTTATAATAAAATAAGAAGTGTCAACTTTGATTCCATGGCGACTTAAGATGATATTTAGAATTAAGTATAGTTATTATACTTAGTATTATATATTATATAAGTATATATTATATCAGTCTACCTGCATTTAGTTTCTTGTTTTAAGCATAAATCTAACAAAATGAAAAAGAACTATTGAGGTAAGAAAAACTAACTAACTTGAAGAAACTGTCATGGTCAAAACAGAACAAAGTAAAAAAACAAAACAAAACAACAAAACAAAACAACAACACAAAGAAAAACAAAGAAAAAAGCAAAGCAAAACAAAACAAAACAAAACAAATAAACAAAGCAAAACAAAGTGAAAAAATATTCACCCTCATGTTGTTCCAACCCCGTAAGAGCCTATTTATTTCAACTATTCATTTCCTTCTGAGTCAGTTAAACTAGTGTAACGGCGTAAGCTTCTTGTACATCACACACATCACACACATGACCAGCGTCGGCCAATAGTGAGCCTACGTGTGACGTAGCTCTACGTAAACATACTAGTTTAACTGACTAGAGGCCCACGAGAAGGAAATGAATATTGAATAGATTTAATGAATATAGATTTCATCAAAAATATATTAATGCGTGTTCCGAAGATGAACGAAGGTCTTACGGGGTTGGAAAAACATGAGGGAGAGTAAATACTGACAGAATTTTCATTTTTGGGTGAACTATCCCTTTAATTGACTAAAAAAAGTCCTGTAGGTGGCACTGCGTTTTCACAGTGAGAATCTTTCTGTGTAACATACAAGATGCAGTCAAATCAAATACAAGTCATTCTTTTCATTAAGTCAAATAAATATAGTTCTGAATAATTACTCCACAATGCAACATAAGGAAATAGGAAAAGAAAAATATTTTACTGGTAGTGTATTTGTCTTATTTTCATTGTGAGGTATTTGTGGAGGATTCAGCTGAAAATGAGTTTGGACAGTTCACTGGATAGGCTGTCATTCTGAGTTGAGTATTTTGACACTTCATTTAATCTGCAAGTGTGTGCGTGAGAGGTTAAAGAGATAGAGTGAGCGAGTGAGCGAGAGAGAGAGAGAGAGAGAGAGAGAGAGAGAGAGAGAGAGAGAGAGAGAGAGAGAGAGAGAGAGAGAGAGAGAGAGGCATTCTCTCCTGGCGCCAGTATTTGGGAGATCCTACTGAGAAACACACACACACACTCCTTAAACAGGGCTTGACCCACAACCACTTTACACCCTCACTCAAATGAACGCCCTTTCCCCTGGCAACACCAGCTGTGTGCTGACTATGCAATTCTCGTATAATTACTTTTTAACAATTTATTGGGTTCAGCGGCTTCACAACAGTACAGCAAAAGGAATGAAAATGTAAATTACACTGGGGACTGTAGGAACATGGTGTGAAATCCTGTGTGTTCTTTAGGTTTTATGATATTTGAGTCTTATATATGATAAGTTATGTGTGCATGGGAAACTTTTTAAATGGATTATTTTTACATTTAAAAGCCGGCATGAAACGAAGTTGTGATAGTCTTTAGAGTGAAACGGATAGAAAACTGTTTAGAGCGGGACTTGATTTTGTCCATAGGGAATTAATTGGATGGTTGTGGTTTACTATTGGTCGATCTCATGTGAGTGACAGGTTGATCCCGCCCTCGCACCAGTAAACACATCATCAGAGAAGAGATGAGCTGCAAGAGGGAGTGGAAGTTATTTTAAGTATAGATTATGAGGGCAGATGAATTGGTAACACTTAAAAATAAGGTCTAATTTATTAACATTAACATGAACTAACAATGAGCAATACATTGTTACAATAATGTTACAGTATTTATTCATCTTTGTTAACGTTAGTTAATAAAAAATACAGCTGTTCATTGTTTGTTCATGTTAGTTCACATTGCATGATTAACTAATGTTAACAAATATAACTTTTGATTTGAAATATGTATTAGTAAATGTTGAAATTTCATGGTGACTTTAAATTGTTTATACATAAGTTATATAAAATACAGTCTATAAAAATGTAAAAACTTTTAAAAATTAAAATATGATATAATTTTAATAATATATATTATTATTGATATAATTTGATATAATTTATTAAATCAATTTAATTAAATGTTTATTAACTTCAATCCTTTTTAGTTAACTATTTAACTTTTATTTAGTTAATTATTGTACCATCACCATTGTAAAATACTACTGGTACCACTTTACAATAAGGTCTAACTTGTTAACATTAGTAAATTCATGAAGTAACAATGAACGATACATTCTTACAGCATTTAATAACCTTTGTTAATGTTAGTTAATAAAAATGTTCTGTTCATGTCAATTCACTTTGCCAAAATTATGTTGGCATTAGTTGAATTGCATTAGCATGGTTTAAATCATACTTATTGACAGTTTACTTATCAGTTTGTAGCAGTAAATGAAGAGATGTCTTATTGATCACAAGTTCAGTATGGCGTACCACAAGGCTCGGTGCTGGGACCTTTGCTGTTTACTCTGTACATGCTACCCCAATTAGGAGATATCATTAGGAAGCATGGCATTAGTTTTCACTGTTATGCTGATGATACTCAGCTCTATATTTCTTCACGCCCTGACGAAACAATTCACAAAATTAACGGAATGCATAGCTGATATAAAAAACTGGATGACTAGTAATTTCCTATTTAATTCTGAAAAAAAAACCCAACAACAACAGAGATTCGAATTATTGGACAAAAAACTTCCTCACGTAATAACCTGGAATACTGTCTAACACTTGATGGCTGCTCTGTTAAGACTTCGTTGGTTAGGAACCTGGGTGTGCTCTTTGACTCCAATCCTTCATTTGAAAGTCACATGTCTAGTATTTGTAAAACAGCATTTTTCCATCTTAAAAATATATCTTAATTATGTCATGCTCTCAATGACAAATGCGGAACACTTAGTTCATGCGTTCATGATAATCAAACTACAGCTGGTCCAAAACGCAGCAGCTCGAGTTCTCACCAGAACCAGGAAATATGACCATATTAGCCCGGTTCTGTCAACACTGCATTGGCTCCCTATTGAACATTGTATAGTTTTTTAAATATTGCTGATTACTTACAAAGTACTAAATGGTTTTGCTCTGCAGTACTTGATCGAGCTCTTAACGCATTATAGTCCTTAACGTCTATTGCGATCTCAAAATTCCGGCCAGTTGATAATACCTAGAATATCAAAATCGACTGCTGGCGGTATACTAATAAATTATGTGTTATGCCTTCCTGTTCATTTACAACACCACTGTTTTCGAATCAAGGTTCTGGATTTTCTGAATAGCAACCTATACAGCATGAGAAGTACAACTGCACAGAAACTCGTATGCAATGACAGAACACAGTGCTGGTGAATACTGAAACCTTTATTTTCGAGGATGGAGAAATTTGTGTTGCACACAGAAATGAGTAATACTGCATGGTTTATGACTTCACCTGCGGACCCTTACAAGAACCTCAATTCAACCTTCCAAGATAAATACATAAATAAATACACATTAGAACTTTACATGGTTTATAGCAATTGAAAAAATAATACAGATAACCATAGATAAATATAAAGCACAATAAATGAACAAGGGGGAAACATATATTAAGTTTATACATTCAGCTGGGATTCATTTGCTTTACAACACAAAAACAATTCAAAGGTCACTGATCTTCGTGAGGCTTTATCACATTCTTGAACTTTCTCTTGAAAATGTATAACATTAATTAAACATTGAAATAGCTGCTGGTGCTTAGTGTGTAAATGTTTCAGCACACAAACAAACAAACAGAAAAATGTTACATTTTTGTAAGACCTAAAAATGGTTCTTTACCATTATTCCAATTTACATTCATTTTCAGATTCTAGGATGGAACAAGGTAAGCATGCAAATGTGTATAAAATCTACCGTTTGCACCAATCATTTCGTCCTTACGATCAAAAGTCAGATCTCATTTAGTAAAATGTACAAAAAAGAAAGCAAAACTCCAGTGTAAGTCACTTTTCTCTTTTAAATCAAAGACACATTGCTTGAAGACAACAATCAGTAGTTCGAATTGATTTTAGGGAAAAAGATCTGAGTTTTTGGAATGCTTTTTCTTGGCAATGCACTGGTTTCTCAGTTGCACTGCAGTTCATTAGAGCACGATTCACAGCCAATGCACAGTTCATTACACTAAGCTAAATGACTCCAAATGAAACCATAAGCGAGAACTAACGCCTAACAAACGTCGCAGAATTACAAGCAGCACGACTAAAACCTACAATGAGACGTGCCATCAAAAAAGTGGCGTAGTGACATTTAAAACGGATCCTAGATTTCTTCTAAACGGGTATGGAGCATCTGGAGTACAATTCTGAGTGGCTGAAAGCATTTGTATTGCAAAAGACTGAGAAAGTAGAAACCTGGGAACCCCCCACAGGCTTCACTTCAGACATTTGTGTTAATCTAAAGTCACAGTTAATCTAAATAGTTATTTTGCATCATATTCCCCATATTAAACACAAGACACACACATAAACCCATTTCCGATTGACTTCACCATTAACATTTCTGGATTGTTTCCTCACAAACCCTTTCAGATGAATGAAAGACAGTTACTTCTCGGGGTGGTTGACGTCGTCCTTCATGACCGGGAGCCAGGGAGGGGACAGCTCTGGGATGTTCTTCTTGGCCTGGTTGAGGTGGGTGATGGCGGTGTACAAGCTGCCCCTGGAGCTCTGCTCAGGGTAGTACATCTCCAGAGCCGCCGGGGTGCAGTGTCTGTGCTGGATTAGAAAGTGGATGTTTGCAAATAAAAGGTTAGACGGGAATACATTAACTAGTATGGAGAAGGTCAGGCAGGTTCTCTAAAAAAATCACACATAAAGGTGAATGTCACGGAGCTCTGAATTCCTGTTGATGTAGCATCGTTAAAGCGGACGAGCCGCTGAAACACTTCCATTTACACACATTAATATATTTGGGGAAATATACAATATCGATTTCCCCAAATATATTCATGTGTGTAAATGGAAGTGTTAGGATATTGTAAAAGCGGACAAAGCGCTCTTGGAAAAGATAGATAGAAAAAAGACTGAGTTGACGTGAAGCACTGAACATACAACTTAGCACATTATCAAACAACAACAAAAAACTACATTTCTGTACATATCTATAATGCTATTGTATTTAATGGAACACTAGCTTTCAGCATGCTGAATACTGCATAGTATATACTGTATTGTGAGTGTGTGTTTATATCATATATAACGTGCTGTAAAATTGATTAAATCGCATCTAACACAAAATTTTTAGCTTAAATTATATATGTATATATAAAATGTATGTAAAAATAGCAAGTAAAACATTATTATACAAGTATTTCAAATAGTAGAATGCAACATTTTTGTCAGCCTCTTGTCAGTGCATGTTTAATTCAACGAGTGGCCAATTATCTCAGAAATAAAAACGTTAGCATTTGTGCATACTGTGCATTTTTAATCCAATTTCTTTTTCCAATTTTTTGTTTCTTGTCAGTATGATAAAAAAAAAAGTAAAAAAAAAAAAAACTGCAGCTAAAAGTACATATTTTCATCTATTATCGTGAAAATGTACATTGCATTGTGGGATACTGTCCTCCAAGCAGTGTGGTCTGGTGTAAAATACTAATTTGAGAAAATAGTAGATCATCTGGGCTTTCTGTAATACAGAAAATTTACATAGTGCAAAATGTATATTCTATCAAATGAAAGAGAAGTTTGGCTGTATAATATTCAAACAGAGTATGTCTTCAACCTACCTTTTTCTGTCAATGTTGAAAAAACAACTAATTTCCCATGTAATCAATATTCTTATGTATGAAATAGACTATTTAAATTTAAAGCCAAAAGAAGAAAGAAACATTCTTAAAGTATATACTAATACCAAAACTAAAGAGCTTACAGAACTTAAAGACAGAATTTTTCTAATCTTAAATTATTAAAAAACTCTCAATGTGCCTCTGATTGACTATTTCTATGGAATGCGAACAGTGAAAGGTTTATTACATTTCCAATTTGTAAAACAGATGCTTAGAAGCATAAAGTGACAGTTGAGCAAAGAGTGCTCACAGTTCATCTATCCCACAGCAAAATAATAGAAAATAAGGCGTTTAGTGACTGAAAGGCGTCAATCAAGAGCGGTCAACATGTCAAAGCTCCCATAAACCTCATTCCATCTTAACAAGAGGCAATTTTCCCGCTCTTCAAGTTAGCAACGCTACATTAGTGTGGCACGCTAATTACAGCAGTGGTATCTGCATCAAAGGGGGAGAGGTGGAAAGCCCTGCAGGCCTTAATCACAGTTTAGTCATGCTTCAGACTAATTAAAGACATTCTCACACTCCTTTAGATGCTGTCTGAAGACGACTAAGCTTTGCTGAGCTGTGAACTAAATAATATGTTAAACGAATATCACACGAACTATACTTAATCGCTCTGCTCCAAAACCTAGTAGGCTGCCTAGTGAATATTCTGTGTAACTGGTAACTATAGAATACCACCATCCTGATACGCTTCCCTGAGAGTGAAAAAGTAGGATGTGATCAGTATCTGAGGTAAAAAAAATATGATGTTGAGATGTCATGTGGGAGGCGACCACAGGCTAGTTTTCACTAAAGCCACAAGTGCAGACGTCAGCTCAATGAAGTGTGTGATCGGTCATCTACATTTCAGACCAAAAATGGTTTCTAATCCAGGGACTGAGCTAGTGTGTTTACCTGGAGAACGAAGCCCTCGGGGCAGCCGAGCTGATCGTACCACAGCGCTTTATACATGACCAACAGCAGCAGACACGCCAGGAACGCCAATGTAATAATGATCAACCCAGTCAGCTGGAAAACAGACACTCACACATGAACTCGTGCCTTCTATTTTTATTCATATTCACATGTTTGTATTACCCTCACAAACAAAGAGACAGATGTGTAGGATGAATGTTTAAAACTGCTTTACCTTGAGCTTCTCTGACATCTCATCATAAAGGTTTATGTTTAGCTTCTTGATGCTGGGAACATACATCTTCCTCTTCTTCTCCTTCAGCTGATACTCTGTTGTGGTTTTCACAATCACCTAGAGAGTCAGAGAGAAAGAATGAACTGTTAAAAGTCCAGGTAATGAACAAAATGAGAGGGGGCTGGGCAGAAACCACAAGAATGGGTTCACTGCTTTCATGGTAAGCATTAGAAACCCTGATGGAAACCCAGCTGAAGCGAGTAGCAGCGTTTTTCAATGTCATCGCTGGTTTCCAGCTTGTCAACCAGCCATCATGTTCTTGACTGTGTTAAGGTGGATTGAGACTGGCACACAAAGAGTCGAAAAAAATTATTGAAAAGCCAAAGTAGAGTCAACATTACATCCCAACCAAGCCTTATGTGCTCCTAATGAAGCCAAATTTATGACTCATTCAATTTTACGTGGTTATATCAGTAAACGCCCTGTACACTAAACCCTACTCTAAATCTAATTGATAGTGTTAGAGTCCATTAAACATTAAAGTTTTTTAATGTTGTTTATATGTCTATGTGGTGTTTTTAAAATGCTTTTAGACAAACCATGTGTAAATTCATAAATCAACACCATTGCTGAGTATTTTCTCCTTAAAACTGCAGTGAACCAAAGACAGTCTCAAAAACACGGTTTGAAATCGCTGGTGTTTCTGACGTCACAAACTACCTTGTAACCAAAGTGACATCAACGATGTGTGTGATCGTCAACGAGTGGATCTCTGAGCTGCTGTGAGTGCGTGGAGGCGGGGCTAATTTGCATAATTATAGAACCGCGTATAGTAAATGAGGCACAGGCGTAGAGTTACATTCAAGCTATTTTAAGGCATGAAGACATTTTTTTCAAGGAAAAAACATTTAAATATGTTATTTTGGTGCTCAAAGATGAGTTTTAAGGGATAAAATTATTGAATACAGGGGGACTTGTGAGCAAACGTGAGATAAAGCGCATTTGCTGAAGCTACCATGCCATTTTAGCTTGATTCTACAAGTGGTTCGTTCTCCAGCGTCACAAGTGCCATGCTGGACCAGTTGAGCTACCAAGCAAGTTTACTACATCAGAAAGGCCATTAATATGGAGCTGGTTATGTGATGCAAGCATCAAAATGCATTAGTTTACAAACCATGCACTATGGAATTAAGTGTTTTGAGGTCTTTACAAAGTAATTGTGCAAGAAACCATGTGAAAATAAATGATTACAATTTGTGTGAATCAAAGTCATTGGTGTTTTACTGCTGGAAACGTAAGTAAATTGTATGTATATGTACTAATCATTTTTTGGAATTTCACAAAAATGTAGGCAGAGGCACGTTTTTCCAGTGAGCCTGTGTTGTAGGATGCACAGGATGTTACTTCAGCACATTACAAATGCAGAGAGCTCCTGCTACTACATCATTTGTCATCTTTTAGATGAGTCATTGCAAAGTTAAATCCAAACTCTGCTGTATGTTTCCACCCGTTGCACTAGCCTCCTACAGAGCTAAGAATAGATACAAGCCATCTGTGAGAGTCCTGACATGAGCGTGTGTGCTGCAAGATCAGATGGTTTGCAAAGCTTTTCGGTGACAAAGTGTATCACACTCGGTGACAATGAATCTTGATGGTGCCACATGAATTCTCTCTTTCATGCCTGGCTATCCGCTAGGACCTAGCAGGGTGGTTTCTAGCTTGTCTTTGATGGTATTAGCGATACTGGATGTCTGCCGGTCCACCTCTGGCTTCCTATGACATTCTTCCTCTTAATGAAGTTCTATGCAGAGTAATGAATAACAGAGGTGTGTTGCTGTCTTTCATATGGCTCTATGTGTGGGTTGTGCTCTCTAATGCATGAATGGTAATGACCTTATCAGGGAACGGCTGCTGTAACTGTCCGACCTCCAGTGGAGTGATGAGGGGGATGTTGTCGAAACCGTCCTCAACCGACGGCTGTCTCGTCACCTTTTCCGCCAGGTTACTGCCTAATTTCACCATATCTGAAACAAACACAATTCGATATTATATTTAAAAATAAAAATGCAAATGAACCCAGTATTTACAGTAAAATATCCAACCGAATACTTACACAATTTCCTTTTGGTTAAAGCACACTATTTTGTTGGCATTAGTGTCATATTTTTCATTACATTACTAAGAACTTGGTTTTGGATACTCAGTAATGTATATTAATATATGTATTAAGAGTTAGAATGCAATAACTAATTGAAGCTATTGCACTATTTTTCCTTCCATAACTTCATTTTCTGCATCTGTTGTTGGTTGATGTTCTCCATTTAGCACTAGTTAGTGAGTAAATAATATCTCTCCATTAAGTCTGTGTCTGAGGGGTCTGGTGTTGGAGCTCTGTGACGCTGTTACTCAGTTACTGTGAATCTCTCTTCATCTCATTATGACTCAGTGCGCATACACACACACTTACGACAGCTAATTCACCAACACACACACAATCATGTCTTACTCATTAGCGGACTGAGGAAAACTACCTCTCTCTCATTATCTTCTTCCATCCTAATAGGCTATTATAGAGTTCTCTACAGAATACAAAACACAAACACAATAACCACTAGCGATAGATGGAAATGTCAGTCCATATTAAGCCATTTTGCGATTTTCCACATAGGCCAATAAAAAGCTAGCTGTGATCAGGCATGGTAGCCCCTATATGCCATTCCCATAATTTCAATTATTAATTTAAAAATATTTGGGAGTGAATTAAGTAAAGATTGTATATTAGCTCAGATTTAGCTCTTTAATGTGGTCTATATTAGAGATTAATCTTTTATGAAATTTTATAATTTTTTATGAAAGGGCCATATGACTGACATATTAAAAAACAAACAAACAAAACAAAAAAAAACAATCACGATTCACTTTATGACATTTAGTGGGAAAGAATAGATTGTGCATCAAATATACCGTTTATGTGAACCATACTTTGCAAATGGGGACCAAACATATTCCACAGTTCAATCAATTAATGTGTTTTTTTCCCCGTAGTAGCCTACTATATTTTATAATGCATTTTAAATGTATAACTTATCATATATAAAATATAAGTATGGATTGCTGAAAAAACACCCGTTGGTTTTCATCATAGCACCCAATAATGTTCTTTAGACAACGCACTACATTTGAAACTCTATTCAAATAAGTAAAGTGATGTTTGCTGTTCTGACACAAACACTGCACGTGTAGCAGGACACGCGATAGGCGGATGTTATTGGCTCTTCCACACGAGCACTTACTGGCTCCATCAAGGTTATCCGAGATGCTCAACATGTACCGCACACCAGCAAGCGTGTGTGTGTGTGTGTGTGTCCAAACCGGGATTTGGGCACAGACCAGCAGCACTACAAGCTCGTCAAATCATAAACAACGTTATAATCGAAGATCTAGCATACATTCAGGACAAACGGAAGCTTAAAACGCGATTGGAAGGCCTTAACCTTAATTCATCACACGCATTATGCGCTCATGGACCATACGCAACAGCTGCGCGTTCACTGAGATATTATTCCTCAGGATAATGATGGATGCTTTTGATTCTTACGATGCACTAAAAAAATTTCGATTGTGAAATTTTAATTAACGGAATCAATTCTATGTTTTCTAATATCGGCCGTTTAGAAACGACAAAAGGGAAACGACAGACATCTAATAATACAGCCTACTATTTGTCTTTCGTAGGAAATGAATAATGAAATACAGATACTCACTGGTTTCCCTGCGGTTGTCTTGATGGTGCTGATGCTGACGGAGCTTTAGCTGTTATTATGGCGGTGTGTGTGTGGGTGCGCGCGCGCGTGTGAATCACTGAAGCGCACCCGCGGCCGTCGCCGCTGTATGATGTCAGTCGCATCGCAGCACATAACTGGCTGATCAATGTGACAAATTCCTATTACACATGATATTCACAATTACGTTGAACATCTGTGGGGGTGATCTATGTTAATGAAAATGGCAGTAGCCTGATATTTTCAGGTGTGTTGCAAAAAGAGTTCTTGCGCTTTACGCAGATAAAAAAGGTTGGTTTAAAGCAAGTGACATTTAAATTAAATTATTAAATATAGCCTACCAATATGTATAAAATACGTTTGACTCGAAAGATTGAATCGTTTCGTAGACTAGTTATTTGTCAAGTATCATTTATATTATTATAATTATCACAATGTCTCATCTAGAACATCATAACTGTTTTTTATTATATTCAATATTTTAAATGTAGGCTTTTCTCTTATTTGTTCTTTGTTAAACTTGGCAAATTAGTTAACCATACATATGAAGGCTAGTTCGGAAAGTTTTAAACTTTTAGTCAAAACATAGAGACATAAAACAATTAGGCTACATAAGTGCACTAAATAATCAAGCTTTTAATCAAAATGTTGTAGGCAGGACAATAGTTTTATTTTTTATTTATTTTTTATTTTACATTACAATATTTGTTGGCCAACGTAATATTTACTGTAGGCTACGTGATCATATGAATGTGAAGATCTAGAAATTGCACTGTGAGAAAAAAAAGAAGAAGAAGAAAATCGTGACAAGAATAACTCATTGATTTTTAACCTGAGATATTTTTCATTATTGGAATTTTGGCAATTGTGATTGCCTGATAGTAACACACTGAACAGAAAGACTGAATATCACCGTCAGCCCTGTCTCATCTTATGGACATTTTATTATCTCGAGTATGTGGATTTACCAAAACGTTATTTATCATTCCAACTCTCTCATCTAGTCTATCCTGTCAGTTTACATTTTTTTTCTCACCTTCAGTTAACTGGAATCTTCAAATTTAGTATTTATTTTTGCTTAGTCTTTTTAAGCTTAGTTTAATTTTGAGTCAATTATATTTCAGTATGCATACTTCATTAAATCGTTCCCTATGAAGACAATTTTTTTCTGTACTTCATGCATCAAAAGCATACTCAGGTTCGAGACCAAAATCTTTTGCAGTAATAAGCAACATTGCCACCTAGTGTCAGTATTTTTTAAAAACTTAAATATGGCTTAAACAGCATTTTAAACGTTACTTTAAGATTTGTTTTATTTTTATTGATAAATACATTTCTGGAAATAAAATAAATTGTGGTTAATTTATGTACATATACCGAAATGTATTAACAATAATATATGATCTCTTCCTCTCTCTCTCTCTCTCTCTCTCTCTCTCTCTCTCTCTCTCTCTCTCTCTCTCTCTCTCTCTCTCTCTCTCTCTCTCTCTCTCTCTCTGATTTTAGTCAAAAAGGTTGAGAAGAACCACTGCACCATTTAAAGTGTTAGTTTACCCAAACATCCCATAATTTACTCACCCTCAAGCCATCCTAGGTGTAGATGACTTTCTTCTTTCAGATTAACACAATTGGAGTTATCTTTAAAAATATCCTGGCTCTTCCAAGCTTTATAATGGGAGTGAATGGTACCCTGGATTTCAAAGCCCAAAAAAGCGCATCCATCCATCCATCCATCCATCCATCCATCCATCCATCCATCCATCCATCCATCCATCCATCCATCCATCCATCCATCCATCCATCCATCATAAAAGTAATCCTTACGACTCCAGGGGGTTAATAAAGGCCTTACAGTGAACTAGACCTTTAATACATTCCGAGTGTAGCCTTACAGTTGAATCAGTTCTAAATTCCAATAGATGTCAAAGGTCAACAGAACAGACCATATTTGTCTTGACTGTAAGATAGTTGAACAATAATCTGAACAAAAAGGCATTTGATGTGTTCAGGACTTCCCTGTTGTCACTAGATGGCAGTGTGGCATTTCAAATAATGATTTGGTTGAAGTGAGAAGAGTGATAACCCTTCGTAATCATTACACAACAACATCCGATTGCAAACAAAGTTAAAGGTCACAAGCCAATCTTTTGAACTTTCCCTTTCCCTTTCCAGATTTATCACAGAAACTGAGGATAATCCCAGGTCAGCCCTGGGCAACTTTCCAGGCCTTATTTTCAGTACTCCTAAATTAGACATAGCCCTAATCTTTCTGCTGGTGACTGCTTTAATTCCACAAATAGCCTAATCTTTAAAAAAAAAAAAAGGGAATGACGGGAAATGCCAGTCACATGATATTTTATAGGCTAAACTACATTTTATACATATCTTCACACAGGCCTGAAAAGTATACAGTTGCTAAGCGTACATAATTGAGTTAGTAAAGGATTTTGATATATATATTCTACTGTTATAAAACTATCTATTAAAAGTTTAAGGATTAAACAAAACCCCAGCGGTTGTAATGGACAGATGCACCCTGAACTTGATCCAAGAAATCATGTAACAGCCTAAACTTGCTTATTAACGACACGCCTGCAGCTGACACAATAACTTCTCTTGGGAGATGAGTTATATGAATCATATGAGAATCCGGCTCCTCCAAAACTGCCCAGCAAGCATACTTGTGCTCGAACACATTCAGTTCCATGGAAGAGACCGTGAACATCTGGACGAGGGGAAATCTTTCACAAATAATAAGCAATACATTTGTTACTGTATTTATTAATCTTTGCACTGTTCACGTTAGCTCAGTTACATTAAATAGTATTAACAGACACAACTTTTGATTTTAATAATGCATTAGTAAATGTTTGAACTAATATTAATTAAACTTAATATATGCAGTAGAAGTACTTTTAATTGCTAGTTCATGTTAATAAAGTAGTTTACTAATTTAACAAATAGAACCTTATAGTAAAGTCTAGGCTGGAGTAATGATGCTGAAAATTCAGCTTTTTGATCACAGGAATAAATTACATTTTAAGATATATTCAAATAGAAAACAGTTATTTTGAAACTGAAAAAATATGTCACAATATTTCTGTTTTTAATGTATTTTGGATCAAATAAATACAGCCTTGGTGAGCATAAGAAAAAAATCGTCCAAAAATCACACCATCCAACCTTCCCGCTTTCAGTTCTTTTTGCTGTACAAAACAGGTCGATGCTGCTTGATACTGCAAACTGGTATTTCTCACCATATTATTTTAATGTAGGCTATTGTCTTAATTATACACTAGTTTGTATTGCAAGTGTCACACATTTACAGAAAATAAGGTGTATATCCGGTCTACATCTCAGCATGGATTCTACACTAGTGTTTGATACCTAAAGTTTTATTTTGAAGTACAGTATCATTCTTCTTAAGTTAGGTTGAACTTTTTACTCTTGCTCAGACTAAATAAACCTGCCCAAATAAATCCAGCTGTAAACGTGAAAGTATCCATTGCAGTAGCAGCCATGTTGTTTGTCTGATTAATGTTGTTAGGTAAAGAAAGAGCAAGTTCATCTCAGTGCATCAAACGCTTGTGGAGGAAACGCATAAACACGCAATTACAGCAGCAGTTGCTTCATGTCTAATGGGGCCTCAGAAACCAAATCTCTTTCTGCGCGGTCGGAGTCTGGACCGTGGTGACTGGAATAAAATCAGAAGTATTCCTTCCTTTGGTTACAGATTCATCTGTCTAAGCAAAAGCGTTTGGTATCTCTGTTCCTACAAAGCTGCAGATGGAGATCAAAGCCTGTGGACTGACGTGTTCTTATGTTGCTGGCTGCTTCATGTAATATTCATATTCTACATTGGTATATGTATTCTCTTCTCTACTGGTTTGTCCATTTGAATGTTCCAGGTTTACACAAGTCCACATGGTGAAGATAAAAGGCTTTCCCTCCAAGTCATCCATTTTCTTCTCCTCCCTGTAGGTAATGTTCTCGCCTTCTTTAAATCAGCAATTATGTTTTACATGCATACAATTTAAATGCAAATAGCATGTACATGTTTATATGTCAGAATTCAAAATGGCATACTATTATATTTCATAGAAAGATTACATCCGGTCCTCAAATCTGATGAGAAGCTTTCTGAGAGTGCTGATTTATCACTGGGACTTTTCAGTGTTTGTATCATCATTAAAGTCACCATGAAATCAATTACAGCATTGAAAATTCTTGTTATTTTTCTATGGAATATTGCAGTATTTATTATAAATTATCATTTCATTTTTAATTCATGTGGCCCCGTAATCTTTAATCAAAACAGCTTCCGCTTTTGCGGTGACATCTCTTCTCTTCTCTGATGATGTGTTTACCGGCGAGAGGGCGGGATCAACCTGTCACTCACATGACATCACAGCAATAGCAAACAACAACCATCCAATCAATTCCTGATGCACAAAATCAATTCCCTTATCACATTTTTTCTCGCTTGAGAAGCCGTTTCATTTGGATATACGTCACAATAGCGAAGGAAACACTACAACTTCTGCTTCATGCCGACTTTAAAGCCAGTAGCAGCAAATGACTGCCATAGGCATTCATTCATTCGAGCAATTAGTTATAAATTGGTTATATTATGTTATATTATATCGGCGTCAGTATGAAGAAAAAAAATCAAGATGTTTAAGTTCAACTCTAAACGCTTAGCCTTGAATCCTCTGGATTTCATAGTTGAATAGCGGCCTGAGAGTGATGTTTTAGTGATTCAGAACAGTATTGTAATTGTCTAAGTCCAATGATGAAGAAGAAGGTATGAAAAACGACAGTCTTTATTAAACATAAGCCAACAACTCGAAACAGTGTGCAATGCAAAACACCAACAAGGTGAAGGTGAACTTAATACACATGGTGATTTAACTAAATTATGAACAGCTGAGATTTACAAATGAATGTCTATGGAAACGGATTAGCGGCGGGAAAAGGAGAACTAAGGAAAACAAGAAAACAGGTGACTAAACAGACTGATAGAAAACGAAACCAAATCTCTGCATACTATAACTGTGACAAGTAAAGCCTGAGTAAACCTTTCCTTGTGTGTATGCTTTCCCCGAAACATTTTTACACTCACTTTGCATCTTAAAATCTACTTTTATGGAGAAGTGTAGTGTCCAGAGACTTGAGGTCAGTGCATTTCCACAGAATTTCAGGAATTCTAATTCCTCATGTATCACGATCCTTTACCAGAACCAAGACACAGTGATAGTAAAAGGTCTTAATATGGTCTAAGCATGTCCAGTGACGTCATGTCTTGAGTGATGTCAATACCATGTCATGCATTAATCATCGGCTGCTTCCTTTCCTGTTGTTGAATATTTCTCCATATGATCGCCAAAGTACTTTGAGAGTTTTCTTCATGAATGTTCTAATCAAGAACTTGTTTCCTTTTCCGGCCTCATTTCAGACTCAGAAATAAGGGAGGAAGTCCATGTCATAATATGTTTGTAATGACTCAGCACGTTTATTCCTGTACATAGATGTGCAATTTGACTGTAGTCAGTATTGAATTATCCAGTTGAATAACTTCTAGTTCAATAATATGCATCTAAAATGCTTGCAAATAAGGAATTATTATTAAAATAATAAATACATATAACAGAAAAATAAATATGAATATAAGTAGGCTATATTAAATTAACTCTCATGGTTCAAAGTGTTAATTAAGTACAACTAATTATATAAAAAAACACTAAATCAATTCCACCCAAATGCATTATAGCATTTAAAAATGAAACAGTATAGATGTGTTTTCAAGAGTTGAAAAATAATAATTTAATTCATTCAATTATTTTTTTTAATCAAATGACAACCCTTATAGTAATCTCAGATTTAAAATGTAAAACTATAAGTAAAATGTAGTTGAATTTGTTCTATTATAAGTCAATATAATATCAATAAACAGACACACTGGATCATGAGTTTTAAATGTATACATTTCATTCGCATTTTCCCGAAGACCATGAGCATAATACAATCAGTTATGATAGATCGAATATTATAGATTTGAGACTATAGTCTTGGCTATATGAGACTAGTTAGAATGAATCCATTTTACTTTCATGACATATTGACATTGCAGCACATGATATGCAATCTTTCGGCCTGAACATTGTGATAAGTATTTGTTCAATGTGTCATGGACTTAGACGGTATAAAACAAGGTCATGGAAAGGAAGGAGCGCGCGTAACCGTCACTCCCTTTTGATTTTCCCGGCAAAAACATAGTCCTTCACATAAAAAATCTCTCATATTGTAATTGCTTATGTCAGCAAGTATCAAATGTTCATTACTAAAATGTTTTCTCTGAGTCGTAGGTGTGTGAGAAGTCTTTTAATTCACACAGTAACTTGAACAACATGTTATAACATGTATGGTTATATTATGAATTACCCTGAAGGAATATAGCAGCGACTCGAATAGATAAAAGTTATGTGTATTTTGATCATCCGAGCAAGGATCTGTTGTTTGCTCAGTGGGAATATGTCTAGATGATGAAATAGAGATGGCACACATTCAGAAGTGAGTTTCGCAATCATCTTCAGTGAATCTTGAAGAAAAATGAAAAAATGAAAATGTTCTTGTTAAAACTATAAACTAGACTAACTAGGAGTTAAGACTCAAAACATGCATTACTATTCAAAGCTAAAGATTAAATATTCTACAAATACTGCACAACACTTCTTGTACTGAGACATGTATACAGTCAAGTGGAGTGAAATGCAAATCAGAGAAACGGATATCAAACAAAAACAAATTATATAAGTGCTATTTAATGTAAAATACGCATCAGAGGGTTGTATAACATGCAGGTAACAATTGTTGTTAAAAACACATCCAAAACAACACATCCAAACCAACACACACACACACACACACACACACACACACTAAAGCCATGGGCTTCCTTTGCTTATTTTTAGTACATTTGCTCTTGATGCCAGAGGATTTAAAGTCACTAACTATGTGTAAAATCCTCAGCAGAACTCAAGACACAGTTACCTGCTCGTGAAGCTGCTCTTCTGGCCAGAGATCTGGATATAAAATCTCAAGATATACGATTTATACAGGTGAGCCTTTACAGGGAATTATTCTCAACAAGACAACCTAACCTCTAGTAATATATATATATATATATATTATTGTTGTAGTGTAAGATTATACGTTTTTAGATGTATTTTAATATACTACATTAGAATGCATATTAGAATCATTTCTGATGGATAATGTGACACTGAACACTGGAGTAGTGATGCTGAAAATTCAGCTTTGCATCACAGAAATAAATTATATTTTAAAGTATATTCAAATATTTTATTATTTTAAATTGTAATAGTATTTCACAATGTTACTGTTTTTTTTTCTGTATTTCTTGATCAAATAAATGAAGGCTTAATGAGCATAAGAGACTTTCAAAAACAATAAAAATAATAACGTTTCCAAACTTTTGACCGGTACTGTATAGTATATGATTATACATTTTAAGATATTTTGTTTCACTGTAAAAAAAAAAGTTGCTGCCTTAATTTTTTTAAAGTACAATCAACTTGGAATTTTAAGTCATTGCAACTTAAATTACATTTAACTGACTTAAGACAATAAGTTGAATCTTGTAACTTATATATATATATATATTTTTAATTGCTTAACTTATTTTAATGAGTTAAAGCATTGTTAGAACATATGTTGTCATAACCTATTAATCATATAATTTTTTTACAGTGTTATTATTTTGACAATAGAGAAAACCCAGACACAGAATATTGATTTATACAAACAGTAATTATAAATATACAAAATATTTACATGTATTTAAAAACATATGTACTGTATATGTAAGCAAAACTATAACTGTACGTCCACACCGCCGCCGTCTTGAGCTGCAAAGAAGCTTGTCAAAAAGTACGGGGGAGCTTGTTGACGCTTTGGCCGCTCTGACGTAGCAGCATTCTATGTTCGATCATGAGAGAAGAGAAGTCACAACATGAAATGTAAACAGAAAAAACAAGCAATACATTGACACTAGAAACCTTTTATAATGACGGCATTTTTATAACCGTTTTGGTCACATTTGGTAAAAAAAAAAATAAAAAAAAAAAATTAGCTATTAATATTATTATTATTATTATTTGCATTTAGTGCAGTTGGTCAACTCTGTGTTACCGTTAGCAAACGAATTGCATTCCCGCTTAAAACGAGCGTTCGTAAATATTTCCAATAAAAGTTGCGTTCATCCTCAAATGTGTATCACTGGATCATTATGGATCATCGCGAAGTTGTTGTGTTTGGTGCTGCTGTATCGTATTTGCGGAGAAGACGTCGGACTCGGAACTAATGTTTTGGTAGGAACGAAAGTTTACATTGTATGTTTCTCTGGAATCAGCCAGCGTGAAGGACGTCAATATTCCGATTGGTTTCTAGCGCTTTGCCGCTGAACCGCGTCACAGCTCATTACCATAAAGTTGAGCTACTTTCAACTTTCTGATTGATGCTCTGGTTGCTCAAAACGCCCAAAACGCTCCTTGCAGCTGAGAGAAGCCAACTTCCATTGAAAATGAATGACTTCCGGTAACTTTGAAAGCTCAAGTCAGCGGCGGTGTGAACGTACAGTAATATATGTATTGTGTTAAAAATGTGTATATTACATATCTAAACACACACGCACACACATACACATTAGACAATTAACAGTATAGATGATCAACTTAAACAGTCTTAAACTAGACAATATTAACTATTTCATTACCAATTTTAAAGATTCAGATGCCATACAATTTTTATTCCATAACAAATCTGTCATTGTTAACAGTTAACCTTGAGATACAATCCTTATTATTTTAAATTCAAAGGCATTTTAACTTTAAATAGCAGGGAAAAAAAAATACTAGATATCTAAAATGTCCATTAAAATCATGCTTTTTTCTTCTTGCATAAAGACTTCACTTTAGTGAGCATGTGCTGATTAAATGTTATAATCACTCGGGCTGGTTTGGGATTAAATGAATTCAGTCTGTTACAGTCACTCCTGGTCTCCCCGAATGTTAGCAGTTGATTAAAGAGAAACAATAGCCGCGTTTCCACCGCAGGAACTTCCCCCAGGAACTAGGGACTTTGGGGTGGTACTTTGTTTCTCCACCGCAGGAACCAGAATCTAAATAAAGTTCCGGGTAAATATTTCCCCCTCAGAAAGTCCTTGATTGCTTTCAGGAATTTTCAGGGGTGGGACTTGGGCACTGAACATTCTGATTGGTTGAGTTCATGCCGCATTTTGATTGGTTGACTCCACGCAGCATTTATTTCAACCACCATTTTTAAAAGTCTGTTGCGGTGCGTGCAGTAACAGTTGTTTGCTATTCAAATTAACAATGGAGTTGAAAAAAATATGACCGATGGACCTACGACGAGGTTCAGACTTTATTAAGCTTAAATTCAGAGGATGAAATTCAGCGGGCACTGTAAAGTAGCGCGCAGGCCTCAACACCAGACTAATCTGCATAATCTTCATGACACTTTAGACTGCGGTGGAAACACACACAGCAACAGGTCTGGGGAAAAAAAAGTTCCTGGGACAAATTGTTCCGGGTAATGTCGATGTAAACACGGCTAATGTGGCAAAATCAAGCGTACACAAAACAGCTAAACACAATGATAACAGGTCTGGAAATCCTAACAGCCCGGAAACATTTCGAAGAAATCTCCTGATGATATGGATACTCTTGATACTCGATACTATGGGTACTCGATTCACAGCTGATCAAGCTCAGGAAACCAAATAGTAATGTTGGAGGAATGTTATTAACACGTTCTACTCATAGATGAATTTTCATAGGAATAGCATTATAATAAACCAGGCTTGAATCCAGTGTTTATTTGACACGCTCTCTGAGTTCCAGCATGAAGCCCAGGAGGTGGCTGACCTCTGTGGATCTTCTCCCTACGATCGCAGAGCTCCAGGAAAGCGAGCTTCAGCAGAGTCTGGATGAGTACATGGACTCCATACGAGAGCTGTCCCATCCGACCTACCCTCTCAGCGGGCCCCTCCAGGGCTCCCGTCTGCCACCGCTACGCATGGCCAAATACCCCAGCATGTCACTGGCACACAAGCCCTGGGCTCTCAATGGACCTGACACTGAATCACTAACCTTGACAGACTCAAAGGGCCCGGACAGTTCAAATCAGGAGCCTCTGGACTGGACTGGCTCAGACCTGACCGGAAGACGTGTGCATGATATGATGAGTAGTAGTCACAGCCTCATGAATGTGCTGCAATAATCATAACGGTTGCAATGAATTTGATTTTTAATAGGGATGTGCAGAAAATGAATAACACATTCTACGGAGGCCCTAAAGGGACATGTTCAGGCCTGCTGCGGTAGTCGTTACATTACGTTACATCAGATTTCAGTTATCACATGAAGATAGTAAGGAGAGATGACTGACAGGACGATGTTTGAGGATTTGGTGCACAACAGATCCTGAGCATCATTGACAAATATTTGATCTTGTGAAATGAGTGGTCACTACCGCTGCTATACACAGAGTACACAAGACCGCAAATTAGAAAGTGAAAAAAAAAAAAAAGCGGGCAAGGGATTTCAATTCCCCGCATATTGATTCCATATACCCGCAAATTATATACAATATAATTACCCACCTATATAATTGCGAGAGAACGCAAAAGCATTGAAATATATATTTTTCCATCACCATGTCCCTTTAGGGGCTCCTAAATCACTAAATCTTGTGATTTTTGAGCAGAAATGGGGGCTAGTTGTCACCAGGGATGTATCCCAACAACTATAGAATAGGTTTCATTAATATCAGGTTGTAAATTAAATGACATTCTGTTAGCCAAATGGTTGAACATTTTTGTGTTACCTTTTCCATTTTTGTTGTTTCATGAATTATCTTCAGTAGCTATTTTTACATTTAAATATCACAATACTGTATATACACACAACTGTTTAAAGTTTATGATTAGTAAGATTTGAAGAAATTAACATTTTATTGCATACAATTTTGATGCATTAAAGTCTATATTTTTAATATATCTCTGATATCAAAGAATCCTGATTTTTTTATATATATTCACAGAAATATTAATCTGGACAACTGGTTTCAGAATTGAAAATAATTAGAAATGTTTCTTGAGCAGTAAATCAGCATATAAGAATGGTTTGTGAAGGATCATGTGACACTGAAGACTGGAGGAATGATGCTGAAATTCAGCTCTGATCACAGGAATAAATTACATTTTAAAAGGTAACTTTACTGTTCAAATTTTGCCATTTAATAGGTTTCCATTGTGACAACATGACCAGCTCTTGAAGCATTATGCTATCACAAATGTAAATGTGCAGTTAAATGAACTGTAGACTATATTAATGAATGCAAAATAATACTATGATCATTTTGCATTAAATGACTATGCACTAAATGCACAAAAAAGAGCAACAGAAGAAAGCAATTACAGTCAGCATGTTCTACTAAACACTAACTAGTTAGGTTTCGATTTCCCCTAAACCACTGTAGTTTTCAGACACTGGCCATGATTTATTTAACCAAAGAAGAATGTGGTGTTGCTGCCAGGCAGATTTAAAAAAAAAAAAACTTGCACAACCATTCTGGACTAAATCACTGCAACACACACTGAAAAGCGGAGAGCTCTGTGTGTAAATGAAGTTACCGATAATGTAAACATAAGATTGCTATCTATCATAGAGTTCAATGGTCAGAGAGAGCAGTTAGACAGCCAAACTATTTCACAATCTTCAAATATATCGCCTATGTCTCTCTTTTGCTTTTCTGGGTTCTCTGCTTCCCTGGTAAGGGGATTTTTGGCCCACACAATGATAACCAGTCTGCATACTGGGCGAATGAGTTGATCATGACTCCCAGGGAATGGCGTTCTTCCCAGTTCCTGATTTTTTTTTATGTGGCAAAGGCATATCCTCCACTTAACTTCTGGGAATCTTGATCTTATTAACATATGAACAATTTGAAGTTGTTGCTTATTTCAGAGTGACTCTGCAAAAGTGGAATGATGTCTGCAACAAGTCTCTCCATGCAATTATGAAGTGAGCTATGTAGTTCCCCCCCCCCTAATAAACAAGTCATCATTTAATAGGCACTTATCTAACGCTAAATAAAAACATCTAACAGAACACCTAATGAATTTGAACTTAAAACCACTCATACCAACTCAGATCTATTCACCACTGCCCCACTCCCACATCCAATTAGGATATACATAAATAACAATTGACAAGTGAAAAGTAAATGGTGTACAGGAAAATTACAGTAATTTAAGATAACATGCGCTTTCTCTCTGCATTCCTGTCTCTTGCCTCATCCATTAAAATAGATCAACACAACTTACCCATCACGCTTTCTCAAAGCAAAGGTTTAAATCTTGCATTAGCTTTCACTGGTGGACATTCTTTGCTGCAGTGTAAAAACATAATCATGGGTCTTGTAATTTAAATAAAAAATTATTAAGGAAATTGTGGTTCAGTGTTGTATAAGAACATATTGAGAACATTTCACTTATAAATAGATACATTTTCCTATTTAAAAAAACAAACAAAACTTAAGCAGTTTTGAGGCTTGAATTAAGGAACCGATTAAACTGCTAAAATTAAGGAAAGAAGGCTACCTATTTATTTTAAAATAATTTAAAAAAAGTTTTTTAGAGACACCATTGTTAGTTCCCATGCTTTGTAAATGGAGAGTAAACAATGAAATGAAGTTTTATTTTATGTGTTTTTGAGTGAAGGGAAATATCTGTTCATGTTTAATGATGATGAGTTATGTTTGACATTTGAAAGAGTTTCTGTTATTTTGAAGTAACATTGTGCAGAAGCAATGTCATGGTTATGTTTTGGATAACTGCCAGTGCTCATATTATGAAGCATGTTGCTTTGTTAATGACAGCTCATTTCAGTCCACTCAACATCACACAATAATCACACAAATAATAAGTTGAGAGTCAACTTAAAATAAAAAAAATATAGTAAAAATATTAAATTAATTGTGTCAAACTAAATATTGTCTGCTTCATTCAGGTGGATTCCATTAAAGAAATCAAGCCTCGAAAACTAATCAGAAATATCATGTGTACAATTTTTTAAAGTACTGTACTGCACATAACGTTGCAGAAACTAAACATTATTCTTCAATGAGGTTAGAAAACAAATGTTTAGAACCTTTCTGTTTATGTCAGAAAGGTTCTATATAAGGAGAAATGTCTTAAATTATTGCATAATCATGAAAGAATTATGCAATCATTAAATTTAATTCATTCATTCATTCATTACATTTTATGAATTAAACATACAATTTAATTAAAATGTTATTTTTTATTAATACCAGTGTTGGGGAAAGTTACTTTAAAAAGTAATGTGTTACAATATTGCATTACTCCCTAAAAAGTAACTATTGCATTACTTTTTATGAAAAATAATACATTAAATTACTTTTGTGTCACTTTTTCTCATCTAGGCTGGGCTTGTTTGTTTTTTTTAAAACACGTTATAGGCTATTTTTTGTAAATGTAAAGGCCCTTTCACACAACGATTGAAATGAATATGCCTCGGGCTGAAGGAAATGCATCTACGCTGTCATTCTGGACAACAGAAGAATAAGATGCAGGAGAACAAAGTTCAACACTCAACCCACTTTAAATTAAAACACAAATGTTGCATGTAGATTCTGTTTTGCTTTAGTTCTTGTCCCTGTGTTTAGGTTTGATAGTTTTCACTTCTTTGTTATTATGGTTCCTTAGTCCTTATTTTTAGTCCCCACCTGTGCGTTGTTCTGCTGATTGCCATTCCTGTGTATTTAAGACCTCCGTTTCTTCAGTCCTTGCCTTGCGTTGATGTTGCTAGTGTTTTACTGTTCATTAAAACTCCTTATGCTTTAATTCCTTTCGTCTTGTGGATTATATACACAGCAAATGTGACAATGTGATGTTAATCTAAAGTCATCTTTATTTATTAGTATTTGAATTGGATTGTCAAAGGTATGAGACTAAAGTCAGAAAAAATACATCAAGTATTTAACATATTTAATTATTGCAGGTTTGTAATATTCTGAGTTTGCATTTCGCTGTTTTTATCCATTGGATGAACTTAAATGCATGTTCACTTTAGTCTAGAACTACAATAGCATCATGTTCACAGCGCACACAACGCCTCAGCACTTACTCACGATTTCTCTCAACATGAGGACAGGAGAGCTGTCACTCAATACATGAAAACAAAGGAACTTGCATTACTTAATTGAAAACGTAACTCAGATATTTTGTTGTAAATTTAAAAGCAATAATTAATTACTTTAGCTACTAGTTACTTGAAAAAGGTAATCTGATTACGCAACTACTTGTAATGCATTACCTCCAATATTAATACTGATTAAAACTAAATCCATAAAATGGTGATGAAACCCCTAAAAGGTTCAATATATGAAGCAGCTGACAGAACCCTTTAAGGTTCTATATAGAGTGAGATAAGGTTCTGGACTGAATGTATTCCCATATGGTATGTGCAGTTTGCATTTAATGTAATTGGGGAAATGACCCCAAAATCTCCCCGAAAATCCCAAAGGCATATTGCTTGTGTCAGACATCATGATTATGAGGTATGGGCCTCAACATGTCCGATAGCAGCAGTGCTCACATGCCCTGACACTGATATGTGTCATTATGCTGCTGAATGTTATCTGCTAGGATTCTGAATCATTGCTTTGTTTGAAACTTTATTGGCGTGACCAAATGAATTCAGGATGAAGAAATATTACTTTTCTGACTAACAAAATAAATAATGCAGCATTTAGAAGTAGGCTATATTCTGTAAAAATCAATCATTTTGTCTAATCTTACTTTGCAAATCAAAGAGTCGTCATTTTATTTCTATCCAACATTTATTTGGAACTGTGTTTTCACTCTCACTCACTCTCTCACTCCTCGCTCCAACAGGCAGAACTTTGGAAATTCCGGTTTAGTAAAGTGCATGACTGCTGGGAAATGATGTGGGAGTGGGATTCCCTCTCAATGGCCTATAAAACCCAGAGCTCGAGGCTTCACTCCTCACACTTTCACTACAGCTCCTGCAGCACTAGCTACTTTCTTTGAAAGCTCATCAAACCATTGGAGCTGATCTCTGCATTTCGTATCTATTTTTTCCACAAGCAAACAAGTTATGGCATTTTTACCCAAAGTCCTTCCTCTGCTGCTGCTCGCAGTAGTTTGTATTCAGCTGAGTGGAGGTAAGACAATAACGGTTTTTGTGCTTGTTATATCTATATCTATATATCTATATATATATATTTTAGCCGGAGTGATTTTTGTGCAGAATCAGAATCATGCATTTTAAGTTCATCTTCCAATGTTATTCCCTGACAGTTCTAGCTGACGTACGGGACAGATGCTGGTGTGTGGAAAACATGAAGAAAGGTCTCCGAAAGGACACTATTGAAGAGTTCTCCATTTTACCCATTAGACCATACTGCAACAAAGTAGAAATCATGTAAGTGTCAATCTGTGTCATAATATATGCATGTGATATTAAACATTATATGCAGTGTAGGCATATGCAATGTATTTTGCTTAATGCACAATTTATTAAGGGTGTTTTAGGAATATACTGAAACCAAGTGCAAAATACACTTGAGTTACATTCTCTTATGCATCGTTGGTTATCAAGTAGGCCTAAATCTATATTTTTGTTGTTGTTGATATTTTATTGGCAAAAGCTCCAATCAGATTAAACAAAATGCCATAAATTACCTTGCATTTCACACAGTTGCTAAGTAGACACACATAGGGATACACAAATGAACTTTGTTGACACAATATCATAGACTGAACTGTATTTATTTGATGTGTTCTCAATGTTTGCAGACTGACTCTAAAACATGCAAATAATTCAAGTAAAGGCATTGAGCGCTGCTTGGATCCAAACACATTGCAAGGAAAGAACCTGCAGTCTTGCTGGAAGAGGTACCGACATTTTTATTATGTCACTTTGTAAAAATCAAATAATACCAGACAATATTTTCCACACTAATCAAATGGGACCAAATATACTCTGTAACACTTTGCAATAAGGTCTCATTTGTTACCATTCATTATTGTATTAACTAACATAAACTAACAATGAGCAGTACAATTGTTATTAATCATCGTTAATGTTAGTTAATAAAAATCCAGCTGTTCATTGTTTGTTCAGAGTGCATTAACTAATGTTAACAAATACAACTTTTGATTTTAATAATGTTTTAGTACATCTACATAACATGTAGCTGGTTTGTTCTTAGTTCATGTTCACTAAAGTCGTTAACTAATTTTATATATGTTATGCATTAGATTAATGTGACTTTTTTTGTTTGTTATTTTTACAACAGCAAGAACACCAATAACACCTTCACTTTTAAGATGTCCAATTGCCCAATGACACAACATGCCTAAAGCCAGAAATGAAAGTACAGAAGAGCAAGGAAGAACAGAACAGGGGATTTGGAAACTCCAGACCCTGTAAGTGGAATTCCATCCTGTCACATGACCCGGCACTGCCCAATCAGAATCCTGGGATTTGAGAGCTGGCCTCATGCTGCTGATGGGAAATCACAGAAGAGCTGAAAACAGCAGGCCGGCTGCCAGTAACCGCAAACACAGATTTTTGTTGACAAAAACGAATTTGTTATAGAATTTACTTGCTGAATGACTGAAACACTGAATGTATCATTACTCCAAGCAGTATTTAAACTATATTTAAATGGTTTTATTGTGAGTTTATTTAAATTATTGTACAAAGTTTAATGTTAAAATGTGCAGTTGTTACTAAGGAACTCTTTCTGTCTGATCAGACCATTTAATGTTATGTGGTGTGGTCTATAAAGATTGATTCAGTCATATTACATCTTTTTTTTTTACATGATGTTTTTTAAAACGAAGTATATTTTTAGGCTGCCTAACAAAATATTTTACAGTGTACTTTTGTACTGTTTTGTAATAAATTGCATAAACCAATCTCAAGTTATTTTGTATATTTATTATCCATTTCCATTATATTTCCCTCTTGATATGAGAATACTTGTATGATTAATTATATAGGTAAACATGTTAGCAGTAATGCATATCAGAGTGGAGAAAGATACTGTCCTCCTGAAGTAACTTAGATTTTACATGAGCTCCATCTGCTGGTCATGTCTAAAAATGTGCACTCAAAACGCCTCAAAGTTTGAAGAATGACTAAATAATAATTTGGCAGATGCTTTTATCCAAGTGCCTTGCTCAAAGGTGTGTGCTTCAAACCTTTTGGCTTTCAGTCCAGATCTTAAACCATTATGCCACTCCACTACAAAAAGTCATTGATTCTTTTTCTGCATTCATATTTTTTGTCCCTGAGAAAAAAAGAAGCATGAATTCATTAATTATCATCATTAATCCATTTATGCATTTTCAGTGTTTGCAGACTGACACTAAAACTTGGAATACATCTGAAAAACCTATACTTAAATCCATGTCATTGCCTGCATGGACAATGCAATAGAAAAGTAAATTTAAAATATGTTACAATTCATTGAACATTCAAGGTAAGCCAATCACCCTGCAGTTTCACATCACACATCTACAGCTATTTCGATTTTATAGTTAAACCCTGTAATGGTCTAGCATGTTCGACAACAGGATGGACTAGGCCCGTTCAAACCAAGGATGGTAAATAAAACGATAAGGACATAGTTCTAAAAATTATTTTGAGTATAAAAGAATAGTCCAGAACAATAACGATAACAGCACCGAGAAAAGATAGCCTATGTGAATCCCTTTCAGAACGATTCCCCCCCCAGGTGATGACTGATAAAAACAAGAGCCAATCAGAATCCATCCTGCTTTAAAGAGCACGAGCATTTAAAGCGGCAGACGCCAAAACTGAAGCGCATGCTTAGAATAAACGGAATAAATTCGTCCTGGTGTGGATGCTGATATTGTAACCTGTATAGTTATCGTTCTTGGTGTGAACAGGCCTATTTATTATATTTTAAAATAAAAGTCATCCACGTGCAAGCAGAAAATACATGAAAGCAATACAATATTTTTAAAGACATTTTGTGTTACTTCCCCCCGTCATGCGATCATTCACTTCACATAGTCACTGTCAATACTGTCATAAAGGGCAGCGGACCACATCCTGCACGGAGGACATAAACTTGGCCCGAAGGGTGTGTGTGTGTGTGTGTGTGTGTGTGTGTGTGTTCTTCTTTATCTTCTCTCAGGGGAAATCAAAGCGTTTCTCTGGGTTTAACTAAGAGGGAGTGGAAAGAAGAATAGATCCTCAATAAATTTCCACACTGTCAGTCTTCCTCTCTCTCTATCCTTCCACTAATATCTCCCAAGATATACTGCAAAATCAAGTTTTGGGCCTGATCTCAAAACAGTGGTGGGCTCAAGTATAGAGTTGAAGGGACAACTCAAACAAACAATCAAAAAATTGACATTTTTTCTAACGTAAAAACTACCATACAAAAAGTGACTATAAAAATGTGTTTTTTAAAAAATATTTCATTGAATTAAAATCAGCAAAACTCAGATTCACCTTAGTGTGTCCATTCAATGAAGGCTCAAAGTTTTCTGGTAACTTCCACATATGGAGAGTCCCAAAATGATGAAAATTAATAGTGTATTCAAGAATATCTTGAAGCCTTGCAGTAGTGGTCCTCCGTGTTGTCTCAAGAAGAAAGAGGAAAAAAAAAAAACATTCTTCTTACTGACTCAATTCAATTCTTCAAAAGGGCAATCTGCAATTCCAGCAAAGGACTGTTATTGGTGATATGACACAAAATCCCTTTCAAAAAATTAATAGCACTTCCAAACACGCCACCGGGGACAGTTTCCATTTTTTTACCAAGACTGAACAGATTACTGAAATTCAATGATGGTATATTAAAATTTGTGGTTATTTGGCATGCAGGTACTTTAATCTGAAGTGACTTTTTATCTGAATATCCACCTGGAGCATTCTGGGATAATCCCATCCACGTGCTAAGATCAAAGACCGGGGCTGCGTCTGAAATCACATACTGTGAGTTGGTGCTACATTTGAATTTACTTCGGGATCGTTAAAAAGGTATGAAATTCGGACATACTCCAACCACCATGTCAAGTGACCTACCAATGCCAGTTGCATCACTTCGCTGCCATTCATAAATCCTCTCTTCTATTCATAAATCCTAACTTTTTGATGTCACAAACCCTCAATATGACAATCTCCTTGCAAAGGCCCCTGTTCCTAAAATATAAATCTAATATTTTCAAGTCAAGTCAAGTCAAGTGTATTTATATAGCGCTTTTCACAATATAAATTGCATCAAAGCAGCTTCACAATATCAATCAAATAACATAATGTTTGTTTCTTAGTGAAAAACATCCACGTTCGGTAGGGCTGATCAATGGTAATAATGCTTGGCTAATTATTTTGAATATCCCCAACTGAACAAGCCAAAGGCAACAGTGGCAAGGAACCGAAAAAACTCCATCAAGTGACCTACTGGTGTCCTAAAACTCCATCAGGTGACCTAATGGAGAAAAAAAAACCTTGGGAGAACCCAGGCTCAGTCGGGGGCCAGTTCTCCTCTGGCGTTTATGAACTAGAGGCCGGATTTACAGTAACTGTAATTTGATACAGAATTTTGTTTTATTTTATCACTTCGGGTTGGGTACGCGAACCGGAATCACAACATTTTATCTGTAGAGTGGGAAAGGGATCCTCCATAGGGAGAGGCTAGTTGGCACTTCAGCACTGCGTTGTCATCGGGTCCAGGCAAAGCTCCTAGTCAGATCTGGATACGGCCTGGATACGGCCTGGATCCGGTCGGCTGCGGGAAAACGTCGGGATAAACAAAGACACTAAAATTAGCGTAGATGCCATTCTTCTTATGATGATGTAACGAGTACATCAGGATTTAAGGGAAGTGTTCCCAGTTCCGGCTGACCTAATCTATGCAGCCTAACATTGAATTATAGAAGTCTATAATATATTATGTGTATGCTAGGTCAAAGAGATGTGTTTTTAGTCTAGCTTTGAACTGACAGAGTGTGTCTGCTTCCCGGACAATGGTAGGAAGACTGTTCCAAAGTTTTGGTGCTAAATAGGAAAAGGATCTACCGCCCGCAGTCGATTTTGAAATTCTAGGTATTATCAACTGGCCCGAATTTTGAGATCGCAATAGACGTGAAGGACTATAATGCGTTAAGAGCTCGCTCAAGTACTGCGGAGCTAAACCATTTAGTGCTTTGTAAGTAATCAACAATATTTTAAAATTTATACGATGTTTCATAGGCAGCCAATGCAGTGTTGACAGAACCGGGCTAATATGGTCATATTTCCTGGTTCTAGTAAGAACTTGAGCGGCTGCGTTTTGGACCAGCTGTAGTTTATTTATTAAGCGTGCAGGGCAACCACCCAGTAGAGCATTACAATAATCTAGTCTTGTTGTCATGAAAGCATGAACTAATTGTTCCGCATTTGTTAATGAGAGCATATGTCGTAATTTAGATATATTTTTAAGATGGAAAAATGCGGTTTTACAGATACTAGACACATGACTTTCAAATGAAAGATTGCTATCAAAGAGCACACCCAGGTTCCTAACCGACGACGAAGACTTAACAGAGCAGCCATCAAGTGTTAGACAGTATTCTAGGTTATTACGTGTGGAAGTTTTTTGTCCAATAATTAGAATCTCTGTTTTTTCAGAGTTTAGTAGTAGGAAATTACTAGTCATCCAATTTTTTATATCAGCTATGCATTCCGTTAATTTTGTGAATTGGTAAGTTTCGTTAGGTTTTGAAGAAATATACAGCTGAGTATCATCGGCATAACAATGAAAGCTAATTCCATGTTTCCTAATGATATGTCCTAATGGTAGCATGTACAGAGTGAACAGCAGCGGTCCTAGTACTGAGCCTTGTGGTACGCCATACTGAACTTGTGATCGATAAGACATCTCTTCATTTACTGCTACAAACTGATAACGGTCAGATAAGTATGATTTAAACCATGCTAGTGCAATTCCACTAATGCCAACATAGTTTTCCAGTCTATTTAAAAGAATGTTGTGGTCAATTGTGTCAAATGCAGCACTAAGATCAAGTAACACTAATAGAGAGATACAACCACGATCGGATGATAAAAGTAAATCATTTGTAACTCTAATGAGAGCTGTCTCAGTACTATGGTGCGGTCTAAATCCTGACTGAAAATCCTCGCAGATATCATTTCTTTCAAGAAAGGAACACAGTTGTGAGGATACTGCTTTTTCTAATATCTTTGACAGAAAAGGCAGATTTGAGATCGGCCTGTAATTGACTAATTCTGAAGGATCAAGTTGCGGTTTTTTAACAAGCGGTTTTATCATAGCCAGCTTAAAGGTTTTTGGTACATATCCTAGAGACAAAGACGAATTAATGATATTAAGAAGAGGATCTATGATCTCTGGAAGCATCTCTTTCAATAGCTTAGTCGGTATAGGGTCTTACATACAAGTTGTCGATTTAGATGAATTAACGAGTTTGCAGAAATCTTCCTCTCCTATAGCAACAAATGAAAACAATTTTTCCTCAGGGAGACTACAATGCACTCCCTGATGTGATACTGTAGTAGACGGTTGCATAGTTATAATTTTGTCCCTGATATTATCAATCTTATAAGTGAAGAAGTTCATAAAGTCATTACTGCTGTGTTGCTTGGAAACTTCTGTGCTTAAAGCTTTCTTTTTCGTTAGTTTAGCCACTGTTTCAAATAAATACCTAGGATTATGTTTATTTTCTTCTAATAGGGTTGAAAAATAAGCAGATCTAGCAGCTTTTAAAGCCTCTCTGTAAGCAATCGAGCTCTCTTTCCATGAAATCCGAAATACCTCTAGTTTTGTTTTCTTCCAGTTGCGCTCCATTTTTCTGGCTGCTCTCTTAAGGGCCTGAGTGTGCTCGTTGTACCACGGCGTTGGACTATTTTCTTTAATCTTCTTTAAGCGCAACGGAGCAACTGCGTCTAAAGTGCTGGAAAAGAGAGAGTTAAAAGTTTCTGTTGCAATATCGAGTTCTTCTAAGCTATCCGGGATGCTGAGATGATGAAACTTATTAGGAAGATTATTGATAAAGCAATCTTTAGTGGCAGAAGTTATAGGTCTAACATATTTATAACACGGAGTCGGCTTTGCAGCCTTGGCTAAATGTAATTTACATGAGACTAGATAATGGTCTGAGATGTCATCGCTCTGCTGCAGAATTTCAACGGCATCAACATCTATTCCATGTGATAATATTAGATCTAGAGTATGAGTACGACAATGAGTGGGTCCTGACACGTGTTGTCTAACTCCAATTGAGTTTACAATGTCTTTAAGTGCCAATCCCAATGCATCTTTTTCATTATCTACATGTATATTAAAATCACCAACAATTAGTACTTTATCGTTAGCCAATACTAATTCTGATAGAAAGTCCGCAAATTCTTTGATAAAATCTTTATGGTGCCCTGGTGGCCTGTATACAGTAGCCAGCAGAAATCTCAAACGTGATTTATCGTTTACACTATATATTTTTACATTAAGCACCAACACTTCAAAAGAAGTATATTTAAAAATAGATTTCTTAGTGGTTTTGAAAATATTACTATAAATTACAGCAACACCTCCCCCTTTGCGTTTTAGACGAGGTTCATGTTTATAACAGTAATCTTGTGGGGTTGACTCATTTAAAGTAATGTAATCGTTTGGTTTTAGACAGGTTTCTGTCAAACACAGCACATCTAGATTATAACTTGAAATCATATCATTAACTATGAGCGATTTTGAAGTAAGGGATCGAATATTCAGCAACCCAAGCTTTATCATTTGTTCATCTGTATTATATCTGTTTTTTATTTGTTGAACATCAATTAAATTTTTTACCTGACGTTTTTTGGATTTCCAAATTCGGGGAACAGACACAGTCTCTATATGATGATATCTAGATATTCATGTATATATATAAAAAAAACATTTACACTTAAATAAAAATATTCTCAAAACCCTATAATCCTATATAAATAAAAAAATTTAAAACAAAAATCTATATATTTTTCTTCCTATTATTATAATACTGTTATTATAAAAATGTGGCCAAAAGAATAATATATATATATATTATTTTTGGAATCCACAGACCCCAAATTTGATGATCCTCTTGCTAAAAAAAAACTACATTACTTGTATATATATTTATTTAATTTGTGATTCCACAGACCCTAAATTTGATGATCCCCTTGCAATATATTACAAAGACCCATATAAAAAAAAAGTATAATCTGGAAAATGTTTATACTTCTTTTAAAGTTTTGCATAACCTTTTTACCAACTTTTTAAACCAAAAGGTTTGGAGCTCCATATAACAATTTTGTAATATAAATATAACTTCTAATATAAATCAAAGACCCAAGTGCTATAACCATGCAGAGAACGCGGCTCATTCGTTGTGCATTTGCCTTATATGATGCTCCTGATGATTTGATGTATTGCATCTAAAAAAATTCTCATTGAACATTTCTCCCATATACAAATTTGTCACATGCATCTATGCAATCCATCAAACGGTTCGTTAGATCTGCAAATATTTTATCTATGATGATGAAATACAACCCAGTTGTTGTTGATGCCACCATCAGAACAAAGGAAACTGTAAATCGTATAACGCCGACTTGTATGCAATATTCATGTGTCGCAGTTCAAAACGGCTTTCACACACTGCACAGATTGCCGGGTCAGTCAGGCTGTAAATAATGCTGGACTTCAATTAAAGCAGCTGATGACAAGGCTGAAAACACGCTGCATCAATCACTTGGTTGGATCTGAGATAATGTTGGACAGTGACACCTCTCTCTGATTTATTTCAGAGTGAAGGACCATGATTTTTTATGTTTCACACATTCTCTTGGGTCAAAGCGAGATCTAATGTCCTATATTGCCAATCACACTCTCATGGACCAATGTCAGGAAGCTACTTTGAACTACTTTTTATCATGAGTAGCTTGTAGCTTGACAAGCTAAATTTTCAATGACAGTCAAGCGACTGTTTTGAAAAAGTAGTTAGCTACACAACAGGCTACTAGTCTAACAGTTATGTTTAAGTAGTTTGCTTTAGTTTATTAATGACTGTTGCTACTTAATCCTTCTTCATCTTCCTAGGAACTAAATGTGACAGAATACTGGACCCAAAAAAGAAGAAAATGGATATCGCAGCCCATTTTATCAATCTCTCTATCTTAGAGTACACTGCCCGATTCTGTCAATTAGAAATGAAAACGGACGTTAACGATGAGACACTAAAGTCTCTGTATCTGACTGGAGCCAATTATTATCCCCCCCTTGACGTACCTGGCATGAGTGAAGGAACGTGGAGAGATGCGATCCTCAGATGTCAGCAGTGTTTCTACCCTCAGCTAATGCCAGTGTTAATGTCCCGTTGATGTCCCGGAGCTGAGAGTAGTCGCCCAGTCTGATCAGTTGTGTGTGCTGACTTCTACCTATGAGCCGGTGGGAAATTGAGAAGAGCTCGATGAGGATGACAGCCTCCCTCTGTTAATTCCACCCAGTCCGCTGGCCAAACCCAGCTCAGACTGCTATGCCGTTAAGAATACACCCAACTTGCCTCTGTTTCGCACCTCCTCTGCCCAGGCTAGTCGGTCCCTCGACCCCATCTACGATGGTGCCCTGTTAGTATCCACCGTGGACTTCTAGTTCGCCAGCTCAGCCAAGGTCTGTCGACTCTTGTGTTCCACCTCAGACCTCCAGGGCCTTAGCTCCAACTCCACCTTGGCTCCTCTCTCTCTCGGCTCCACCCGGGACCATCGTCCCATCGGCACCACCATGCTTTCTCGTCCCAATGGCTCCAGCTTGGCTGGAAATTGCCCTGCCTGTGCTGCAGACGCTTGAGGTTACGCCTCTGCACTGTCCCTTCAGTTTTTTGGCTCTACCAGGATCTACAGACCTTTCGACTACACTGCTGGTCGTCAAACCACAAATGCTTCCGGAAAGGGGGCGTTCTGTAACCTTTATGTTTAGTTGGTTTCATTTTCATGGACTTTTAGTTTGTTTATCTTCAGTTTCCTTTGTTTTAAGCTGAATCTGAAATTGTCCCCTATACCGTCAAATGGGGCAATACTTGAGGGGACAGCCATTTGTAGTCGTGTCCGAAACAATAGTAGACGTTATCGAGTGCACTCATTCAATCCCACAACACACTGGGGGACCCACAACGTAGGGACTAGTGATTGCGGGTTTAGGGGGCGATTTCGGATTCAGCCCTAGTTTTCTGCCACTATCTGTTGTCATGGTGATTTATTTCATGAGCATAGCTGTCTGCATTCAGTTCATTATCATTGTGTATTTAAGTCCCTCAGTTTGTTTCCTTCATTGTCTGGTATTGTTTGTGTACGTGCTGTTTAGTTTGCGATTCCCTTCGGATCTACCTGTGTTTGCTTTACTTTATTACAGTTTTTCTCTATTGTTTACACACATTTTCTGAAAGAATGCCTCATATTCTCAGAACTCTACACACAAATCAAAAAACACACACACAATGGGCAAATCCCCTCAATTCTCCTGCAAAATGAAACTTTACATTCAAAACAATGTTATTTCTTCTCAAAATGGTATTTTGTTTTCAAATGACACACACAAACCATCATATGAATATACATGTATAAGAACCAGTTGAACACTGATGTGCTCAATGTAAAACACTTATGATGAATGGAAAACACTTCTCCATTCATCATAATGACTTAGGCCTTTTTTGTTCAGTTACACTTACTACAGACAGTACATACATAAGTGTGTTGTAAAATATTTGAGAATATTGTTTTTATGCTCAGAACACACAAATACACGGTAACAAATATATTTTATTTTTCCCACAAAAACAATGTACACAGTGTTCATCCCATTCCCAACCAACACAAAGTTGCACATGCACTACATACAAACAACATAAGAATTTACTGTACACAGTTACAGTAAAAAAAAAAAAAAAATGTTTCCAATGTTAGCATCCATTGCTCCATTGAAGAGCTCACCTGTTGCCCTTTTATGCTAAAGCTCTGATTGCTAATTGTAAAACTGTGTGACAGGTGTTTGCCCTTGTGATGAGTCAGTGCGCATATTTGAATGGCAGTGTGTTCCTTGTGAAAACAAGATATTTTCTGCATGAAAATTGTGCCAAAAGCAGAGAATTGTGTGTAGTGTATTGAAAAAAGTGTGTTTTAGAACTGCAATTTGAGTGTAGAGCAGGAATTGTGCTTGTAGTTTAGCAGAATTGGTCCAGGGGGTTGGTGAATGAGTTACATGTTGTGGTCATTGTGTCTCAAGTACCAGAATTTGTGTGTAAACAATTGAGAAAAACTGTAAAGACTGTTGTTACTTAATCCTTCTTCGTCTTCCTTGGAAATTGAGACAATTAGCAAAACTTAACTAGCTACATTAAAGTGGGCAGTATCCATTTAAAAATATCTGATGATATAATTCGTATACTTAAAATATTGAATTAATTTTATATAACTTTTCAGATTATGCATTAAATAGCCATGTTACTCTTTTAAAATCATTGCTTTGAAGTTCACACCCAGTCATCATGCAAATTAATAATTACACTACAGCAATAAAAACATTAATTGTGAATATCTTTATATCACTTATATACAACAAATACAACAATACTACTACTACTATTACACTGAAGATACAGACCTTTAATAAAATGATGACTTCTAAAGCACAGCACTGCAGTCAGCCATGCGCTGCGGTGACGGTTGCCAGCTGGACATAAACTGGAACGGTCTGAACATTGTTTCTGGTCACTGACTCTGATTCTTTTATCCAAGCGGCCACTTCCTTGTACATTTATCTTTGTGAGGACATTCACTGACACAATGCAATAACCAGCCATCTCACACACACACAATAATCAGAAATGTTTCTTGATCATCAAATCAGCATATTAGAATCATGTGACACTGAAGACTGGAGGAATGATGCTGAAAATTCATCTTTGCCATCACAGAAACAAATTACAATTTAAAATATTCTAACAGAAAACAGTTATTTTAAATTGTAATAATATTACATTACAGTTTTACATTTTTTTGTTGATCAAATAAATGCAGCCTTGGTTAGCATGGGTGACGTCTTTCAAAAATATTAAAAATACTGGTTAAACCACCACAAGGAGTCAACCATGAACCACTTTACCAAGTAAGTTCATTGTTAAGATCTCACATTAATTCATTAAAAGCAGTAACAATATAACAATAACAATATAACAATAAGCAGTAATTTTTGCAGTAGCTATGGTTGAAATGGTACCTACTAAAAGAATCTACTATTTTTGCAAGTGATAAGAATGCTGCATATGAACTTCCAGAAAAGTAGTATACACTTGTTTATTGAGTAGTATATTTGTTGCTTGCCCCCGTCTCTATGTATTGAACTTGTAATGTCACACATTTGCCCAAAGGGGGCAGCAGAGGCACCTTCAACAACATCCTCATCCTGCATCAATATGCCGAACAAATCTGTCCTCACACTGGTGTGCCCACTGTAAAGGATTGGCAGGTCTTCTGAACTGAATCCATTAACCTTTTAATCTGGTTATCTTAAAAAAAAAAAACACAGGTGACCCACCCCTTGCAGCACCACAAAAGGAGTTGTGTCAGGGTCAGTGGAAGCAAGCTGAGGGCTCAGCCCCCCATTTGTCCCCATCTAAGAAGTGTCATCCCCAATCAGACTCTTAGTTATTCACAGGCCCACTCAGAGCCTAAGCGCTGCACCCTGTTGTGGTGTGACCCTGAAACTGATATCCCAGCTTCGGACAGGCGACAAATTGTATGAAAGTTTTGAGCATGCTGACAATAATGTGGTGCAGAAGTTTCTGATAGCTTTCTATCACTTGTAAGTAAGTTTTCAGAAGCAATTTGCGTCAAAGCCGACTGTCATAAATGAGCAATGTTGGAGAACACGAGGTGTTTGGTATGTTAGGCCGCGTTTACATTACATGGTTCATGTGACCCAATTTTTTTTCCTCCCAAGTGGCACAGTTCGGATATGAACTACGAACGTATAAACAGGAAAAAAAAGGATTCGGATATTCTCAGGTCGGTTTCAGGCCTAAATCTAATAAATCTGATATGAATCAGAAACGAGCATTTGCATCTGCCAACCATCGGATATTCCCGTTAATGTGAGTCGTACGCCATTAAATAAGCGACGGTGGCGAATGACACCAACCACGATCACATGACTCTTTTCAATAGCACAATGAAGGACGAAGCCTCAACCAGATGTTTTGCTGACCTTTAAATATGGTGCGGAAGTCAAATCTTGTATTATCATTTCATCTGTGTTCATTGCAAATCATCATTTTTACTTCCTTTTCAGCCTAAGCTTTTTCAAATTAGAACTGTGCATCAAGACTTGTAGCGGGTTGCACACACTGCTTAGTCTAGTCTTAAAAGTTAGTCATCTTCAAGGCTGGTCTAACTTTTCAAAGTCAGTTGTAAAATGGTAGATTAGTTTAAATCTCGAATTGGATAATTAAAAGATTACCACTCGTTTAACTGCTAGTGGCCATGAATTAACAAGTTGTTCCCACGACTTATATGTCAGCCTTGTTTTACTAATTAGTTCCTTCGTTTTAAGTAAATCGTGCGTACGGTTTAATTATTCATTGTATTCATGTATTTTTGTCTGCATGTCATGTGGGGCTCCGTAGTTTGACACTTAATGCAAAATAATACAAATAATACAAAATCTGTATTTGGTATCAGTCATAAAAACATTGCTTTTGTTCATTGATGTTTTAATCATTTGGTTTTGTTGCATCCAAAAAAAAAAAAAAAAAATGACAGAGAGAACTTGCATAATCATGTGCAACGAAAAATGAATTTGTCGCATGACACAAGACTAAACAAAATTCTGTCCAACTCAACCTCGAGCGTTGCTTTGATTCCCAAATGACTTTCAGGTTTCAAAAGCAACATCTTTGTTCCTGGTGATATTTCACGATCTTTTGTCGGGCGCAGACTTTTGACACCTTTTGCAAGGCACGGAATTACACCAAAGACGACCAAGAATATTTTTTGTGTTAAAGTTTGCAACATGCATCCTTTAGAAAGCAGCCCTCCCCTGTCTTTCTCCCCAGCAAACATAAAGAATTCTAGAGTATAAGCGCTCTGATGATAAAAGACAAAAGAGACAGAAAACAAGATACAAGCCACCACAACAAAAAGAACAGAAATGAAACCGTTACATGGCGAGCTGAACGCTGCCAAACCGTGACATACTCCCACCAGTTTCAAGTAACTCTTAAATGACTCCAAGGTTTTTCCACTGGAAGAAAGAGAATGATCACGCGTATTAAAAGCAGAGATATTGCAGATCAAGGAGAATTAAAAGGGCAAAAAAGGGAGATGGTACAGATGGAGGAAGACCTTCTCTAGACTCCGAGGGAGACTGAATGTCACGACAGGGAATAGAGATTAGACTGAGAGAGAGAGAGACTAGGAGAGTAGAGATCTCAAAGCCCTGTTTCAGCAGATGGAAAGCTCCTAATGAGGAAGGAAGCAACGGACAGGAGATGAAGGTAAAAAAAATGGTCAGTGAAAATGAGAATGTACCTACATGACCCAAGGCATTGGATAAGGATTTATGGTCACTGAGAGACGGAATGAAATCGACTTTTATAAGGAGAACTGAGATGGGGTGTGTGCCTGGAGAGCGCAAAATAGCTTTGGAGGATAAATGTCAAGGAACAACCTGAGAGGAACTCTGTGTAAAGTTATACAGTAGATCTCGACCTTCTGGGTTTTAGTAGCTTAAAGGGGTCATATTGTGAGGAATCAAATTTGCCTTGATCTTTTCAAATAAAAGAGGACTATAAACACGTTCTGAAAACTTCCTCCACAGTTCAAAGAGAACATTTAATGAAACTAACCTGCAATGGAAAACTGAACATATTGATGTCCACATTAACAAATCAACAACACCTACCTGGTTTTCATAAAGTAGCCTGCAGGACAGCAGATAATTTCTGGATATTTCTTTGCATGCAACACATATACCACAGGAAGTTGAATGAGAATGACAGATAAATTGAACTACAGATAGATAAAAAAAAGACATAGAAAAACAGATATATAGACAGATAGATGATAGAGTGACAGATAGATAGAATTACCTGTAGCAGATCTATAAAGGTGGAGCTGGGGAAGGTGGAGGATTTCTGAAGCGCACTGCAACTGTTATACTACAGCAAACGCTATTTGAAGGTTGAGCAGCGAGCTGATTGGTTACTAATACAGCAGGAACCAATCAGCTGTGGCCTATAGAGAATGATGTGAATGCAAGCAGATTGAGTTAAGGACGTATTAGCCTGTGCCATCTGTTTCATAACAGAACTTTGTATATAGATAGATATAGTTTCATTTTTTTTGTGAACCCGAAACATTGTTCAGGGACACATTTTGGCCAATGAAATTACAACTTATGAACTAATTAAATTATTTATTAGTACACATATGCATCTAAATAAATGCTGGATAAATACAGAACATCTGAATACCTACAGGCTCCAGCAACCCTGTGACCCTAGAGAGGATAATGTTTGGAGAATATCTAGCAATAAAAAACTAAAAAAAACTATAAAAAAAAATAAAAACAATAAAAAAACATATAACAACCAGAATAATATATGAAAAAATATATTTCCAAGTTTCCCATATCCACAGGAGCCCTGAATGCGATACAGGCTTTGTAAATTGGATGCTAATAAAGGATGGTGCAGCGCAAAACTATAGTCAGCAAAGCCACTACTCACAAAGTTTGTGCTAAAAACGTCTTGGGCACAGCAGCAAAAATGTTCCATAATTAATTCTAAGATTCAGAGAATGAACCTTAAATGAATATAAAAAAAAGTTCAACTATGTGGTCCTGTTCATCATGGTTACCGAAGCACCAACATTATTGTTCAGACAAGAACCTCTGAAGGGTATTTTCAGTCTCAGGATGATAAAAATCACCACTGACGTCAAAGGATGGCTGAACGTAGTGTTCACCACCAGCAGGACGTCAGACCTCACCTGAAGCAGTTGTAGCTTTATTATTGACCCTGAAAGTTTCTGCTAACATGGCTTTACCTTGGGGCTCCTCCAAAGAAAAAAAAAAGATCAAAGTAGAACTGACATGGAGCTGGTTAGTCCAGAGTTAAATGCATGGGCTGACGTCTCCAAAGACATTTCATAAATCCCTGAACGATGCGCATTTAGCTTTGCCCTCATCGTTGAGCGTGCAGACCTCCGTCGACTGGGGTTCAGACAGCCACAGAGTTAGACCTGAGCTTTGACAGCCAGTGACTTTCTCTACAGCAGCTGTGTGGATGAGCCCCAGGGTAGCTGAGGTAAAGACCAGGTCAAAGCGAGGTGAATGTTGAATGAGGCGTGATATGCCCACCAAAAACACATAAGCTACTGCAGGGGTTTTCAAGGGCCGCAGCAAGGGCCGCAGCAAGTTGGAAGAAAAAAAAAAGCGAGATTTTTAAAAAAAAATGTTTAAAGTAAAAATATTTATATTATTATGAGTATTGTTATGAAATAGCATTATAATAATTTGTCGCATAGCCTATCTGAACATTATACTTGTAATGCTAATCTTTTAGAGATGCACCGATTGATTGGCTGGTGACCGGAATTGGACGATTTTCATGTGATCGGCGACCAGCCGGTCAGTCTGACATATGCCGATTATATGCCGGTCTAATGCACTCGGTCTAATGCAATTGTATATATATATATATATATAGAAAATAAATATTTGTGTGTGCTGTAAAGTGGTTAGAAGAAATGAAATCAAATCGGCTAAAGTCTATATCGGCAGGTCAAACTCAATCAAAAATTGTAATCAGCCTAGAAAATTGTAATCGGTTTATAATCTTTCTGATAGGCTGGTATCAAACACCATCACATAATCTGATGTTCACCTAGAGGTTTTATTTATTTATTTCTACATTTGCCGTCGATGGGTTTAATAACAGATCCTGCAAAAAGGGGGGCCTTGGCCAGAACCTAGTGGTATTTGGAAGGCCTTCTCATGGAAAAGTTTGGGAACCCCTGCGCTATTGAATAGAATAGAGAAACATTAGAAGAGCTGGATTAGTTAGCATTTAAACAATAATTACAGTTTTTACTGTTAAGTATTGTATTGTACTTGTATTAAATTTTAAAGGTTTGAGGTGATTTTACATAAAGTCTGATTATAGTGTAAATACATTTCTGACTGTTTTCAACATTGATAATAATAAGAAATGTATTTTCACATCAAACATTCATCTTGGTGTGAACAGGCCTTTACTTTCTTGTCTTCATGTTTAAATACAGAAGAATAAGTTGCAATGTAAACTGTTTGTGAAGAAGTCTTTTGAAAGAGTCCTAAGTAAGTTTCATAAGTGCACGAGCAGGACAGTGGCTTGTGTCCAGACTGTTCTTACTTACAGGTTGATCACCAGGAATGACTTCAATCTCAATATTGATCTGCTGTCCAATGAGGCAAGACTGAAGGCTTGAATGTTGGGAGCTCTGATGTGGAAAACTGTCTGCATCTGCTGAATGACCGGGTCAAAGTGAGTGTGAAGTACTCGATTACAGTATCTGGCAACATCTTTTTACAAGACTGTTGTGGTGGGCTAAAAGATAAAGCTCAAAAATGGCCCATATGCAAACATAGAACAGCAATTGCACGTTTTATAACAGTGTTTCTCATTGATTTGTTTGTCACTGTTATCAGTAAATCGTTTTTTAATTTAAATGATTATAATTAACATCTCATATATTAGTATCACTTTAAGGTAAATTTTTTTAAACACAAGTTAACTACATTAATAAATACAACTAAAAATGCTTCTAAAAGAATATTTTAACATTAGTTCATGTTCATTTCAACATTTACTAATTCATTATTAAACTTATTAAAACATTGGATCTGTTAATATTATCTAATGGACCTGAGCTGACATAAACCAACAATGAAAAGCTCCATTTGTTTTGACGTTAACAGATCAATACTGTAACAGATGCATTGCCCATTGTTAGTCAAGTACAAGTTAGTACATTGTTATTTTGCTATAATAATCGGCTGGATGTATATGATCCTACTTTTTACATGGCTATTTGCCACATAAGTAAATAAATAATTGTAGCTTTTTAAACGCAAAGCTTCCCCGAACAAAAACAGTTCCTACAGTAGCATGCAGCAAGTTAAACGACCAAGTTAAAAACAAAGATGGACATAACTATAATAGCATCCACACCAATACACAATAATGGTATGTTAATTATAAGCACACTTCAGTTTTGTCGCCTGCCACTTTAAATGCTGGAGCTTTTTAACCCTTTAGAGGGGGGTTGGCATGTCGGAATTAACGAAATTATGAGATTCTGACTAGTAAAATTTTTCACATCCTCATGGAACTTGATATTACAACTTGAAAACTCAGATTCATTTTGGTGCTGATTTTGCATACATAGAAATGTATAATTCCGAGTCAGAGGATGTGAAGAGCTCCGAGTAGAACGTCACATATTGTCATCTCTTAATCATGGTAATTACATGGCATGAATGCAGAATTATTTCCTGATAATGACCATTGTTAAAAGCAACCCTGTATAAAGGCCCATTCACACCAAGGACGATAACTATAACAACAAAGATATTGTTTAAAAAAATAATTCAAAATGTAAATAATAGCCGATCAGAATCCATCCTGCTTTAAACCACATGGATTACTTTAATGATGTCTTTACTACCTTTCTGGATCTTGAAAGTGGTAGTTGGGTAGACAGAAAGCACTCAGATTTCATAAAAAAATATCTTCATTTGTGTTCGGAGGATAGGGGTTTGTTACGACATAAGGGTGAGTAATTAATGACAGATTTTAAATATTTAAATATATTCCTTTAACTGACCTCGGAATGTCACGACTGACCAATCAGAATCAAGTATTTCAGAGAGCTGTGTAATAATGTTAATTAATGCAACTAATGGGACATTATTGTAAAAAAAAAAAATACATTTAATTCCACAGTAAACGAAAGCAAGATGAATTTTCTGCTCATGCTCACATCGCAAAATGATGCCTGGTGGCTCTTTCACTGCAAATTGTTTTCACCATGAAAGCTTTTTCACTCTGCCTCCGTGCCCCCCAACAGGACAAACCCCATACTGCTATAACACAAGAATTGCGTACAGCTGGTAAGCACTGCTTGGTTTTTATTTCCAGTTTTGCAACACCATCATAAAATAAAGGGATGTAGCTTATTACCTAACTCTTTTTTTAGTTTAATTTGGTGCAGTGTAGGGCTGGCTCAGATTTTTTTTCTTTTCTGAGTCGCAGAGATCGTCACATAATGGCCTTGAACCGTTTCGGCTGAACGCTGCTGTCGACTCGTAACGCTCCACTGACAACAGCATGAAAGGCTCTGCTAAAGATGCTTGAACAGAGAAAACTATGGCTATGTGAGGGGAGAAAGTGAAGGGGGCAAGATAATACAGCAAACATCACTCAGTCCCCACTTTAAAGACATTTAAAAATGTCTCAAGGGCCTTTTAAAATATGCTCTATGTAAAATGTTACACGTATACATCTGAAGTCGTTGTTAGTGCCTGGGCTACCCAGTTTGTCAAGGCCGAAAGCTCTCAAAGTGATAAAACAGTGTATAAAACGGCCCACTCGTCCTCATTCTGTCCTCAAAGAAAGAAGCCAAAAAGTCACAGAAATGGGTAATACAGTGGTGATACTACGCATTTGACCACAAAGCCACATACAGTACCTTTTGCCATTTTTTTTTGTTCAACCAAGTACAAATTCATCAGACGGTAAAGTCTCTGAGTGCTAACGTTTGTGTTGGACCGCTAACAGGCATTAAATGCTAATTGGGTACCTGGAAAAGAGCATGAAGGATGTTTTCAGATTAGCGGCCTAATGGTATAATTGATGTGGGCAAATAAACCCATTGCCACATCTGTTAGCAACACTGAAGTTATCAAGCCTGGTGACACATACTTCATGTTTGAAACTTCATGTTGCTAAAGTAAATCTTTCATTAAAAAGGGGACACAAAAATAGAATTGTTAATGAATATGTAGCTGTGTTATAAGACATAAGATACATAATGACAGTGCCAAAAAACATAAAAGTAGTCCATACAATGCGAGCACTATGTTCCAAGTTTTTGGAAGAATGTCATTCTAATGAAGCAGCAGACACTAGGGATCCATTTGCAGCATTTATAGAGTAGTCAAACAGGCAGGGATCAACAACAGCAAACAGGGCAATGGAGACAAGGCAGAGATAAACCAGATAACAAGCAATGGTCGGGGCAGGCGGAGAGAAGCAAGGTCCAGTAACAATCCAAGTCGAGGTAGGCAGAGAACGATCAGAAACGGGGTACACAGTCCAAGGTCAAGGCAATAAATAATCCACAGTAATAAACGCTCAGAATGACAGCCAGGAAAGTCAAGACTTCGCACTGGTGTGGTGCGTGGAAGTGGTTTATATGCATGTGTGAATGAGATGCAGGTGTGTCTAATCAGCGCCGTGCAGGTGTATGGTGTAATCAGTCCAGGGAGGTGCATGATGGGAAATGTAGTCCGTGATGACCCAGGGAGTGAGTGGCTAATCGTGACAGAGCCCCCCCATTTAAGAGCGGCTTCCAGACGCAAAAAAAAAAAAAAAAAAAAAAAAAGTTCAGGAGGGTGGTGAAGCAGAGGTGGTCTTGGGGGAGGGATGGAGGGCCAGGTCCGTGCAGGGGAACAGGACCAGGGCATGCAATGGTCCCATCGTGGAGCATGGGCGGACCTGGGTCGTGGGCGGAGCCGGCTGTGCAGGCGACCAGGGCGGAGCAGGTGGTTCAGGGGTATAGGGTGGACCAGGCGGTTCAGGTGGCCATGGTGGACCAGAGGCAGTTCAGGTGGCCATGGTGGACCAGAGGCAGTTCAGGTGGCCATGGTGGACCAGAGGCAGTTCAGGTGGCCATGGTGGACCAGAGGCAGTTCAGGTGGCCATGGTGGACCAGAGGCAGTTCAGGTGGCCATGGTGGACCAGGCAGTTCAGGAGACCATGGTGGCGCGGCCTCCATGGTCCCATAGCGGGACCTACTGCCCCCCCCAACTTTTCTTGGGGCCAGCTACGGGTACATAGCAGGCAGTGTCGGCGGCTCAGGGACAGACAGCGGCTCAGGAACAGACAGCGGCTCAGGCAGAGGAACGGGAACAGACACCGGTTCAGGAACAGGAATAGACTCTGTGATGGCGGTTATCTTGTCCGTAGACACTGGCTCGGCAGACGTGACGCGAAGCGTCTCTGGCTGTGCAGACGTGACGCGAAGCGTCTCTGGCTGTGCAGACGTGACGCGAAGCGTCTCTGGCTGTGCAGACGTGACGCGAAGCGTCTCTGGATTGACCGGAGGCTCAGGAAGGGCCTCCAGGCATTGCAGGATGCAGGAAGTTCTCTTCCTCCTCCTCCGTCTCCGAGAGGGTGCTGGGCTGGACGGCGCCTGAGGTGAGGGCTCTGGAATGGACGGGACCAGCGGCGAAGGAGGCTCTGGGCTGGACGGGACCAGCGGCGAAGGAGGCTCTGGGCTGGACGGGACCAGCGGCGAAGGAGGCTCTGGGCTGGACGGGACCAGCGGCGAAGGAGGCTCTGGGCTGGACGGGACCAGCGGGGAAGAGGGCTCCAGCTCTGGCTCGGCAGGCGTGACGTGAAGCTCTGGCTCGGCAGGCGTGACGTGAAGCTCTGGCTCGGCAGGCGCGACGTGAAGCTCTGGCTCGGCAGGCGCGACGTGAAGCTCTGGCTCGGCAGGCGCGACGTGAAGCTCTGGCTCGGCAGGCGCGACGTGAAGCTCTGGCTCGGCAGGCGCGACGTGAAGCTCTGGCTCGGCAGGCGCGACGTGAAGCTCTGGCTGGACGTGGCTGACGTGAAGCTCTGGCTGGACGTGAAGCTCTGGCTGGACGTGGGTGACGTGAAGCTCTGGCTGGACGTGAGGCTCTGGCTGGACGTGGCTGGCGCGAGGCTCTGGCTGGACGTGGCTGGCGCGAGGCTCTGGCTGGACGTGGCTGGCGCGAGGCTCTGGCTGGACGTGGCTGGCGCGAGGCTCTGGCTGGACGTGGCTGGCGCGAGGCTCTGGCTGGACGTGGCTGGCGCGAGGCTCTGGCTGGACGTGGCTGGCGCGAGGCTCTGGCTGGACGTGGCTGGCGCGAGGCTCTGGCTGGACGTGGCTGGCGCGAGGCTCTGGCTGGACGTGGCTCGGCAGAACGAGATTCATGCAGGGCGGTGATCCTTGCAGACCGTGCGGACCTTAGCGGGGAATCTGCCAAGCTGGACATCAGCCCTGAACGCCCATAGACCGATCCGTTGGCAGACCCGCTGACTGGCGTGACGCGAGGATTCTCAGGTTCAGTTGAGAAGACGTGAAGGAACTCTGTCTCGGCAGGAGGGGATACTGTGGGTTCACGGAGCTCCTTCTCTACCACGCCCACAGTAAACGATGAAACGCTCAACAAAAGGGCCAGGTTAATATAGTGCTCTAAAGTCCAGTGAGGAGCATGCAAGGGCATGAATGAACTGAGCGGTTCAGATAGTCCTCCCCGAAAAAATATCATAAGACATACTGTGTGCATTGAGGTGAGATGTGCCAGTTCAATAAACTCCGACATACTTCTCAATCTTCCGATTCCCCTGACGGAGACGCATGATTTGAATACCTGTATCCCTGGTTGGCATCGCTGCTGGATCTTGGTGTGGCAAAGTCTTCTATAATGAAGCAGCAGACACTAGGGATCCATTTGCAGCATTTATAGAGTAGTCAAACAGGCAGGGATCAACAACAGCAAACAGGGCAACGGAGACAAGGCAGAGATAAACCAAATAACAAGCAATGGTCGGGGCAGGCGGCGAGAAGCAAGGTCCAGTAACAATCCAAGTCGAGGTAGGCAGAGAACGATCAGAAACAGGGTACACAGTCCAAGGTCAAGGCAATAAATAATTCGGAGTAATAAACGCTCAGCATGACAGCCAGGAAAGTCAAGACTTCGCACTGGTGTAGTGCGTGGAAGTGGTTTATATGTGTGTGTGTGAATGAGATGCAGGTGTGTGTAATCAGCGCCGTGCAGGTGTATGGTGTTTGGTGTAATCAGTCCAGGGAGGTGCATGATGGGAAATGTAGTCCGTGATAACCCAGGGAGTGAGTAGCTAATCGTGACAGTAATATATACTGTTCAAAAGTTTGGGGTCTGTAAGATTTTTTCTTTTCTTATGCTCACCATGTCACCAATTAATTAAACTCTTTTGCCAGAACTTCAAGTAAATTACATGTTATTTTGTTTAGTTGTCTGTTCAGAATAATGGGAGAATCGCAATCTCTATTTGAAACAAAAAAAATTGTGATTCTCAGTTTATGTAGAATTGTGCAGCTCTACATTTGATGCATTCAGAAACTGGGCCGAACGGCATGATAACAACCCCAAACACACTGCCAAGATGACAACTGCCTTGCTGAGGAAGCTGAAGGTGAAGGTGATGGATTGGCCAAGTATGTCTCCAGACCTGAACCCTATTGAACACCTGTGGGGAATTCTCAAGCGGAAGGTGGAGAAGTGCCATGTTTCCAACATCCAGCAGCTCCGTGATGTCATTATGGAGAAGTGGAAGAGGATCCCAGCAACAACCTGTGCAGCTCTGGTAAACTCCATGCCTAGGAGGATTAAGGCAGTGCTAGATAACAAAGGTGCTTATACAAAATATTGACACTTTGGACAGTTTTGACATGTTCACTTAAGGTGTACTCACTTTTGTTGCCAGCTCTTTTGCTAATAATGGCTGTATGTTGAGTTATTTTCAGAGGAAAGTAAATATATACTGCTATAATATACAAGCAGCATATTGACTACTTTAAAATCTATCCAAGTTTCATTTCTATAGTATTGTCCCTTGAGAAGATTTACTAAAATGTTTGCTGAAATGAGTGTACTCACTTTTGTGAGATACTGTATATACATATATACATGCATACACAGATAAATATATATTCACACACACACACACATATATTTTTTCCCCCTCACATCACTGATTGCAGACATGCAAATGACATTTAAGAGCTACCGCTGAGAAGACTACCTCAGAATAATGACTTAAATGTAAATCAGTTCAGAAGACTACATTACCTAGATGTTATTATTAATAATACGTTTGTGTTCATTCACTTGTTTCTCTTCATCAATCTGATGACTACGGCTCAGTTCCCTATACACTGCTGTATGCTCTCTAGTTGGGCGGCACTCAGCAACCTTTGTTTCTGAGCCGCCTGTGTCTTCAGATGCCATTTTGCATCCATCAGCCGCCCTGTGGGGAAGGGGAAATGTAAATTTCAAACCAGAGAGGTGGGAAATAGGAGACAAAATGCATGTAGGGGCAAATAAAAGAAGAAAGAGCGCCTACATTCTGCTCCACCTCTTACATGTCTCCTCTGCAGCTGAGCTGTCTCTCTCTCCTCCTGAAACTGAGCACTCATGCACTGACTCAATGGGTTTTCATAAATCAAAATAAAACAGATCAAATTAAGCGCTAATAAACATCAAATACTGTTCTTGTTTAATATAACTATTCTTACTTTGTATGTTGAAGTCAAGGAAATGTCCTTTTGTGAAACAAATATGCACTATTTGAGGACATCAGAGCACCACAGGGCTTGAACCGATGATTAGGCTTATGTTTTAATGTATCATCCTTCAGCATAACTGTATTGTTTTTGATGAGACTTTGTAAGATCTCTATAGTTCTAGGTTAAAGAGAGTATTCCAGCAGTGTTATTCAGAGACAGAGGAACACCAGAGGAGTAGCGACATCTGTGTACCAGAAGTGTGACAACGATCTCTCACTCATTTGGACTTTGGAATTTTTTATTTATTTCATAGACCTTACTTCAGCCATTTAACCAAAAACCCATTAAAAAAACCCATTGACTTTGGGACGATTGAGTCAGAAGTGCTAAAATTCTAACTGGTTTCTGCATTTTGGCCTACAAATTTACATCATACCTGCACTACTCTATGTAGAGATAAAAGGTTTCGGCCAGACAGCGATGATATATTCTTATTTGTTGTATTTCTTTTTACTTATTTTTTTGGAATGTTTTAATTTTCCATAGCACACTTGACAACCTGTCACGGCACAGTGGTCTAGAACACCATCCCGAGTGCAGCACTCACTGTTTGCAGCTATATTGCAGTTGAATGCGTTTTAAATCTCTTGTGGAAGATCAGTGTGAAGACTCAGAACACAGCAGTGCTTGGCTAACCATGGAGTGCAATAGTTCTTTAAAAAAAACATTACACGGTCTGTCTTTCCTCCATGTGGTATGGTAATAAAATGTGAACTTCTTTTATCTCTCAGGTCTTATGTATTTATTGTTGTGTTTCTTTATTAATTTGGGCCTTTATTTTGTTTCCTAAGTGGGTGTTGTGTCTACAATACCTTGTGACAGCCATTTTATTTGGAGTTGTTTTTGCTCCTTGAGATGTTCCTTAATCTTTTCCAACCTGCTGGAATGGCGATCAGGCTGGAACAATATTTCAATCCTTTACTCGTGCAATCCATGTGCTCCTCGTTCCCTGCTTAAACCGAGGGCTGCGGGAGGGACCTCCTAATATAAAGACAAAATGAAATAAGATGAATTTCCATTAGTCAATCAGCGGGTTTGAATGTTTACAATTATTGCTGGAAATGTGTTATTTAGCCTAGGGCACCAAGTGAGACACGCTTCCCCCCCCAACCTCAAGAAATAATAATAACAGCATTGCGTACCCCTCAAGACATGAGTCCAATAAAGTTATTTTTTCCCCATAGTCCTACATTTAAATACAGTGGATCAGAGACTCAAAATTGATTTACCTGTTCAAATTAAATTTCTCTGTATCCATGCAACTGTGAAATTAGTTGTAAGTGCACTATACAAAAATAATGAAAACAGAAAGGGTTACTATAGCACCTCGCAGAAGTGCGTGACTCCTTGCACAGCAAATGAACTTCTGCAGGTGCCACAAATTAGATGAATAAAGCTTTCCTGTAGAAATATAGCATGGCTCTAATAGTACATACTGTATAGAAGTAATATGATAAAGGTCTCTTTTGAAAAGTTTAAGTTAATTAGAGCGATTGTTTACCCCAAAACGAAAAGAATGCAATTTACTAACTAAAAAAAGTTGGCAACCAATGGTGTTTTTTCTATATTTGTTTGTGCTTTTTGTTCAAATTGAGAAGTTTTATATTTTAAATATATATTTTTAATGCAGTTCTTTTGAACTGTCTATAGCATTAAAGAATCCTGAAAAAAAATCACAGTTTCCACAAACATATTAAACAGTTTTGAACATTTATAATGAGAAATGTTTCTTGAGAAGCAAATCATCGTATTAGAATGATATCTGAGGGATCATGTGACACTGAAGACTGGAGTAATGATGCTGAAAATTCAGCTTTGCTTCACAGGAATAAATTACAATTTAAACTATATTCAAATAGTAAACAGTTATTTTACACTGTGCTAATATTTTAAAATGTAACTGTTTATACTATATTTTTGATCAAATAAATGCAGCCTTGGTGAGCATGGAAGACATCTTTCAAAAACAAAAATAAACACCTAAAAAAACAAATTCAGACACCAAACTTTTCAATGTATATGTTACAGGTTAATGGAACCAGAATTATTGAATTATACAAAAATATAAAATATCAAAAATGACTCTTTCCCCAAAAACGGTCTCTTATTTTCTTTCAGAGTTCAGCAGAAACTGAAGCTTTATAAGGAATCACCAGCTCACAAGTTCCTCCAAATTACAGGGTCTCATTTATAATTCACATCATTAGTGGGAGAAATCCAAACGGCTTCGCATTTTGTTGTCTGAGCGCAGGCTGCAGACTGCAGGTGTGCAGATGTGTGTGTTTGTGTGAGAGCGTGTTCCACTCTGCTCTTTTAAGAAGGGAAGTGTGTCTCATTCATGAAAGATTCATCCCCTCTTTGAGAGGATTTAGCACTTTTCTGCTTCACCCCACCATACTTTGCATTGTTTATAAAGGAATATGCTTTGTGCTGGGCTTTTCAAAACTGAGGCTGCTTTGACACTTTTACAAAAGGCACAATATAAAACTTCACCCGTTCCGTTCCTTCTTACTTTGCTTCTTTGTTTCCTCTATAGTTTACAACCAAGGGAGACGCAAAAGGAACCTCAAAAGGTTGCTCTATGCCAACATGGTTGAACAAAAAGGGCCAAAAAGCAGAACCAAGCCAATCAATTACTGACAAAAGGTGGATTTTGTGTCTTCAGTCTAAAGCTGAAGTGGGTCACTAAAGCTAAGTCAATGTTTTTGCATGGTCCACACAAATACGAGGCCATGTTTGAATAGCTCTGATCCATCTGTGTAGGTTTGGGCCATTTCCCTCTTAAAGTTTGAAGATAGAACTATGAAAATTAAACTGAGAAAGAATGAGTGTTGCAGCAGTTCATAAACTAATATTGTGAACCGCTTCGTAATCACTTCGTTCTTGCATTCACAATAAACGTGATCTGTCTCTCTGGTAAGGAGAAACTTATAATGAATAATGAAGAACCAAATGAAACCTTTTCCACCACAAATTAATATCCATTTCATTTCAAGTGAATGTCTAACTTTAAACCAATTTATTCAAACTAGACTTCACAGAAAACCGATTTCTTCAAGTGAAAAACAACTCTAGAATGTAAGAAAAGCAGGAGACACCTGGTCTATGTATGAGTCATTGTTTTGACTCTGGCTGCGTCAGATACACTCTTCCTGATAATATCCGCGTGATTGGTCATTTTAAGCTAATGGCCACGGGCTCATTCATTGGTAAATGCTTTAATCACCTTTGACGGCAAATTAGTGTGACGCACAGGAGACCAGACACACGGTTCTGTAACTGCAGATTGTTCCTCCTTGACAGAAACGCATTAGTAAAATGATAATCCTTTGAAAATGCCTTTAAATATATGAATAGGGCTTTTCGATTTACTATTTCAAAGAATCTGTTTACTATCTTAACACTTATTCACAAACTCTTTTGCTGGATCAGAGTGGTCAGGATGATCTCACAAGTCATGACACATCCTATCATCATGTAAATTATTTCAGATCACTTCTGCGGATCCAGAAACAAACTATTTTGCATGCATCAAGATTTCGCAACCTCAAAAAAAAAAAAAAAAAAAAAATCTATCATCACTTTATTTCAATGGTCCACTTCAGACATTCTACTAACAATAAGTAACTTTGCAACTACATGTCATCTTCCAGTCATTAGAGTATTACACTGTCTGCTTAATATCTGCTAACACTTCTTTATATTGATGCTCCTCAATAGATATTCTGTAAGTAACTGCAACTACGTCAACTTATTCTAACCTTAACCCTAAACTAACAGTCAACTAATACTCTAATGATAGTAAGTTGGCATGTAGTTGCAAAGTTACTTAGTTAGTAGAATATCCGAGGTGGACCATCGAAATAAAGTGTAACCCTAAAATATAATTATGTATTACACATTCCTGATGTGCTCTGGATAGCCAAAGTTGTGCCTTAATTTGATGCATTAAAGGTTTTACACAATCTTACTCGTGAATCACGAGTTCTAAAGTCAGGATAATAGAAATTGATGTACCTCACTTGGCTGATGTGTTTAATTTGAGCAAGATCATGTTCAATTAAGATGTAATTGGTTTGCAACTCTCTGTTCCCTGGGGGTCAACTCCATTTAACACTTCATGCTTTAAATAATGTAATAATTGCATTACAATGTCAGCTCCAGCCACATTTACGTTCCAACAATTACTTGGTACAATGCACACTCACTGTCTCCACTTTGTTGCCATTAAGAACTCCCAATGAATTTACAATGACTTCCGTCAATGAGTTTATCAAAACCCAACGACGATGATATTAATGGAGTTAGAATGTCACTGACCATATCAAAAAATGAGACTTGAAGAAGTGGCAGTCTGGCAGAACAGTAGAGGATGAACAGTAGAGGCCACTTCTACAGTTTTAACAATAATGTTGCCAATAATCTTTTATTGTATGGATTAAAAGCTAAAAAAAAAAAAACGAATAAAATGATCTGTGGACAGTTACCTTAAAAATCAATAAAACAGGTGATCTAGAATATGTTTCTTGAATTGATTGTCTTTTTTCATTCTTTTCGTTTTGGGGTAAACAATCGCTCTAATTAACTTAAACTTTTCAAAAGAGTCCTTTATCATATTAGTTCTATACAGTATGTACTATTAGAGACATAAGGTTTTATTTGTTGAAATCAATAATGTCTTCTTTATTTCTACCATATGACACACAAACCAAAATAAAATAAATGCATATAAATCTACATTTCTCATGATATCACATTTAGGATTTATAAATTATAAAGCCATTATATGCCAATGCCACTTGAGGAATAGGATTGGGCACCCCTGTTTGACAAGCTGTTTTATTGACCAAACTGATGATGATGTCAACCTTCTGATGTTCATTCATGTATATTTCGTTCTGTAACTAGTAGTCAAGCAGAGGAGAACCGACTCGCCACAGCGATCTGTCACGCCACATTAAACATTATTTATTGTATATTTTATACTAAAACGGAATTTGAAAGCTGAGACTGTTTCATATCAAAAGTAACAAAGCTCAAAAGCTTATTGCGATTTATTGGATGAAAGGCGCTACAAAGTTTTATTCATTCATCAACTGAAAACAGCATACACTAAAATATCGATTCTTGGGATTTAAGAATTGATATTAGTTCAGAAAATTGACAATAGATTAAAATCGAGAAATGTATATGTTTAACTGTGTTGTAATGCATTTCTTTTTTTTTTTGAAATTCTTAATTTTATAGTTTAGAAAACTGAATAGGGGCAATATTCTGGAATATTCTTTGCCATCATTTAATCTGAACTAAAAGATCTAAATCATAATTTGTGAATCTTTAATATATGCAACAGAACGTCTGGAAGCCTCTCACATACACATATTAAGCTTGTTTTCTCCTCACAAAACAAACTTTCCAAACGACTCAATCACTATATATATATATATATATATATATATATATATACACAATCACTCATATATATATATATATATATATATATATATGTATACAAAGTGACCCCACAAAAAGTTATTACAAAGTGACAAAAAAAGTGCACAACTTACATAACTATCAGTGAATGAGATGTAGTTCCACAAAATACGAAAAGTATGTGATTGTGGCTAATAATTGCTAGAGAATCAAATAACGTTACTGTAAAGTTTCAATCAATGGGACAGATTATAGTGCGGAGTGATCTGAATAAGAAGCAGGGTCGGCAGACATGAGGTGGTGCATAAATAGAATTATTATGCCCAAAACATTGATTTTACATTCAAGAGGCCTACAAAACAAGAACATTGTGAGATTTTGAAGACACCTTCTTTTAAAATAAAACTATGACTTCTGCTCAAGCACCTGTTATTCAGAACATAAAAAAGATATCTCTCCCTGAGGAAACTGCCAAATAACATTTGCTATTTGAACAGGCAATGTGGAATATGGTGTTGAAACAATATATATATACATATATATATTTTTTAATACTTTTTATTTAATGGAATTATTCATCCAACAATTCACCCAAAAACAAAAATGGTCCTCCTTTACTCACCTTCTTATTGCTCCAAACCTGAAGAAGTACTAAAGTAGGTAGGTTTACAGACTCTCATCCTTGATGCATACCTGGTGGAAAAACAAATCTGATCTATGACACTTATTTTAGAATGCTGATTTTCTCAGCAAGAAAGTGTTTCACAAGGAGCCTGCACTATTTGACATCAGTTCCCACAAATGACAAACTTACAATTGGGGATTTGATGATTAAACAGATGGGAAATAATGACCTATGATATAAAATGCAGTAGCATAATAAAAGATAAGAGCACTTCATCAGAGAAGAGGAGATCAGTTTCTGCTTCCACAGAGAGCTTCTCCGAATAAAACACTCCACAACTTTAAAACACATAAATATAATAGCTCTCACCGCCGAATGGACATACGGAATATGTTTCTGTTAGAGCTGTATAGATGTTAACCTACTTTTAAGGACTTTAAACAGAACTTGAGTTGAGTTTAAAAAAAAAACCTTTTTGCACAAGTTCCGAGGCGATTCTGGTTAGGCAGGTATGTCTGTACTGGTGTTGTGCCGAATTTCGACCTCCTGACAAATTATTATCCCCCTCGTTGAAGTCAGGACTTGATTGCCTAATCTTAACCCCATCCCTAATCCTAACCCCTCCCCCACAATTAATCCTAAACCTTCCAATGCTAGGGGGGTAATAATTTGGCGGGGGTCGAAATTCGCCACAACAGGTGTATCTTACCCGGCACCCAGTTTGCGCATGTCTAAATTAATTGCTTACAATTACAAAACGTATTGTATTATATGACAATAGCATAAACGAAGCCTTTTTAATGACAATAAAGGTCCATGTTTGATACATTTTTTTTACATGGAATTAAAGTTTAATGAAATTAGAACATTTTTAAGAGATTGTAGTTTAATTTAGTTATATAGGCTACATATGTTCTCATATCCATACATTTTGTTTTAACGTCACAAGTTATATTCTCAAAGTTAACTGGGTTTTACAGTGCTTCAAGTATAAAGCAAATGCTGCATCCCCATTCGCCTACTTATACTATGCCCTAAAAGTACTGTTATTGTGAAGAAAAAGTAAATACTTTTGTTTGAAGTACATACGCCATGTTTGTAGTTTTGAACACTTAGTTTGGACGAATCCTCATCCAACGCGCAATGGGTTGTGGGCAGTAGGCATTTGATTAAATTACTATATGTAGGACGGATTGCATGCGAATCGGGACACAGTAAAATACTTTATATATAGAAAGACTGCACTCGTATTACTATCGCTGCATCCGAAATCGAATACTTCCCTACTGTATAGTATGTGAAAAACAGTATGCCAACAGAGTAGTATGTCTGAATGCGTAGTATTGTGAACAGTAGGTGAAAAGTCCCTACTTCCAACGAGATTCTGAAGTGCGCATTCGATAGACACTTTTCTATCCCATGAGGCCACAGGAGAGGATTTATGAATGGCAGTGAAGTGACACGACTGACGCTGGTAGGTCACGTGACAGTAGCAACATGTTGGATGTAGTACGTCTGAATTTCATTAAAACAACCCATATTCATACTATATAGAACTTACCGGATTCCTTACTTATCAAATTTTAACGTAGTACCTAAGACAGTAGTTATGTCCCAAATGACACAATATGCACTTACACACTATGTACTTATGGACTATGCCCTCACCCGTGTAGTGTATGAACTTTATAAGGTTTTTTTTTTGGTCATTTAACATCGGAGTATGATAGCTCATACCACTCCGCTACGAAAATGAAACCTGCGACAGTTGAGTGCATGAAGTGTACTTCCACTATTTATACTACAAAACACCACAGACGTCACAAGCAGGTGAATTGGGACATACCTAGTATGTGATTTTGGACACAGCGTGTGAATGGGAGAAAGTCACACCTTCTAAATCTTAGAAGACTGACTGACGCTTAGGACTGCACATGCGCATTGGTTGGTCCAGCCTGAAAAATAAGCCTTTTTATCAATATTTGAGCATAAGAAACCACATTTATGATACAGTTGTTGTCAGATTTCACAGGTGATTTCAAATATTAAATTTAATCATAAGCTTGGTGAACAGCTTTGGAGAATTGGCTGTTTCCCGATTCAAACAGCTGCCCGAGAGTCATTTCAAAGATGGCCGTCGAGTGAAAGACTCGAGAGAGGGACTTGGGTATAAACGCCTCGTCCGTTTGGGGAGGAGCACGTGCAGTCAGCGAAGAAAGTATAAAACAAATAATCCAAAGTTAATAAAACAAAGATTTTACAAGAAAATACTAGTCTTCTAAATTTCATGTTTAATTCAATGTGTTCCTTGTTGTTTCACAAAATTGTTTATACTACTTTTTTTCAGCATGTGTGATGGTTGTTGTCAGAGGCTGGTACGGGTTCTGACTCAGTTTGGCTAATCATGAAAAATGTGAGGATGTGCTGACTCACTGTGTCTGTAATCTGAAGTCGCACAGGACTGGCAGCTGTAACCCTCCCACAAAGTCAGAGAGTAAAGCATGCTGGGAAGCAGAAGTCGCTCTCGTTTAGAGTGAACATAGAGACAATAACGAGTGTCAGATGTGGATGACTTCAGTGTGTTCTTGCCAAATCTATATAATACACATTATATTGCAGACAGGATCATTTATGATGTGTTAGAGTGCGAAATCCCTTTTTTTTTTTAAACCATCTATGATAAACATGGCCTAATTTCATGTAACTATATTATAGAACATGATTACATAGCATGATAAACAATGGCTGTAATTGAAATATCATTCACAGGAATGTTTTGGAGTGGTTTATTACCGGTACATAGCCTATAGCAGAGACCAAAGAGTGTTTCAATAATAAAATATTGTCATGTTTGCCTGCTATATAATGAAATTCATGCACGGTGAAATTTGATGTCAAGGAGGCCTACAGAGAGTGTTGACAAAGTAAGCTACTTGAATAAACATACAAATATGGCTACATTTAAAGCTACAGTATGTAATTTTTATTCACCGCTAGGGGTCACTAACCTCTTACAATAATAAAGCTGTAGGTTGATGACGCAGTGATAAATAGAATTATGGAACTTGCCGTCATGCTGATGGATCTAATCATGTTTATGGATGAGTGAATGTTTTTTAACAGGACTGTGGTATGAAGCAGGTCACGATTGCTAATAAGAGACAGATATCAGCGCCACACGCGAGTCCCGTGGATATAAAGGAATGAGGCCATTTCATTCTACCAAACTACCCGCAAGTGCTGAATTACTACTCACGCAGGTCAGTTTATTTGACGATTTAAACTTGTGAGGTAACGCAGCGCTGTTTCACTTGGTCTACACTATCACACTAAACTGCATTTGAGTGTGTTGAAAGTTATAATGTTATTATATATGTTAGTTTGTTAGCTATATGAGACTAGCAGTAAGCTAGATCAACATTAGGATAACATACTGATCATATTCTAACATTTCATCATGTTGAGCTATATAACATTGATTCGATTTATGTACATTTGCTCACCTGTCTAAAAAATATGCAAGAGCGGCGTCTCTGTCAAGTCGAAGTTTGCTGCGAAGCTCTCGGCATCTCGAAAACGCCACGCCGAGATTGATACTCGTTTTAGTTCTCCTTTTGTCCCAAAATATGCTTGCCATGATCCATAATGTTTGAATTAAACAACAACAGCATGCCGCAGTTGTCCACATATGTCGCCATGGTTACTATGGCAGTAACCTACAAGTGGAAACCAGGGATAACGCAGATATTACGTCATTGAGAGGCGACGTAAGTCCCAAGTGACAAGTACTATTTAAAATTGTGAATATGGTTTGTGGATATAGTGATACAACATTCTTACATATTGTACCTTTAAGCATTTCAGATTTAGTTAACAAATAAACGCAGGGTTACCAATTTTTGAGTTTAGCTTGAGATTTCAATTCATAAGCTTGCGATTTGATTCAGATCTTGATTCAAAATTGATTCATTTGAATAAATATCAGGTCCAGTCCCTATGTTATTTTTTCTCAAGAAAAAGAAATCTCTAAACTAATGCTGTAAACTAAAGTGAGCCCACTTGTTTTATTGACCTTTCCGAGGTTGAAACACTAATTGATCGATTTCATGAGACATGATAGATTTCGGTAAGTTGTAGTGTATCTTTCAGAGAGGAGATGATCTCCACGTGCGGCAACTGAGGCGCTACAGTGTTCTGTCACGTCACGTTTGAGAGCGCCCCAATTATTGTTTGAATTTCTTCATAAATTGGACAGAATTTGAAAGCTGAGACTTTGATCCATATTAACCTGCTCTGTTTTTTCTGTCGGTGTCAGTCCTGCTTAATATTTTTCATTTAAGATTTTCATTTTGCAAAACAATGCTAAAATTCGGGATTAGTAAACTAACATTTCACGCCATCAGTCAAATATCCCTCACACTCGATTCTTTGCTCCTTTTCTGTCAGACATGATCAGTTAAACCATAGACATAATAAATACATAGACACCCTATTGGCCGTTTTGGAGCGTTGCTGCGATACGTCAACGTGTCCGCCATTTTGCGGAGGGCAAGACTGCGCTGTGAACAAAGGCAAGTAGCCGGGTGAGCTGCGGTTTTCCTGGATAAAAACAATAATAACGTTTACATTTATCAGCCGATTTCAGTGGTTTGCACGTGGTGTACGTTACTATTACTAATTATATAATTACCAAATACAACCAGAAAAAAATGTTCAGTCTTGTTTGTGAAAGGTAATTCCCCGAGACCTGTTTTCAATTGTGTGGCGACTTGTACAGCCCCAAGCAGCGCACGAAACAGGCATTTTTCTCAATTCCCATAATGAGAGGTATGGGCAAGTTGCCCTCCTTGATATGGCGGCGCCGTTGACGCACGCTCCAGCAGTCAATAGGGTGTCTATGTATTTATTATGTCTATGAGTTAAACGATTTGTTAACAGAAGTGAATCCGTCGCAATCGGATCATTCCAATTCGTGAGCGAATTGTTCATGTTCAGTGCGATTTGGGAATCGATTCAATAGGTTCGCAGAAAAAAAATAATTTTAAAAGGCATTGCTGTCACAACTTGCGTTCTAATTATGAACAATATGTTTTTGGAAACATAACAAAATAAGAAGTCAAATGTTTTAAAATGTAGTAAAATAAAATAAAATAAAATATTGACTATCACTCTTCAGTCTGCCTTACATAATTACTTGTAAGCTATATATGCTCGAGATGGTGCATCAATGTATCTTTATTGACATGAAGAGCTGTTGTTGGTCACATCAAGAACATTTGCTTTTGAATGTGAGATTTCCTGCTGCACAAAAAGTATTCAGAATCACTGAACTGAGCAGAAAATGTATGGGCTGCTGTAAAAGGGAAGAAAAAGACAAGTCCGACAAACACAAAGTTTATCTGTCCTGTTTTTATTTTCTCCTTTTAGCTACGAGTTTTGTGTGCTAATGCATTGGGGAAATAGAAAGTGTCAAAGTTCACTGTGTATATATAATGTACTATGTTGCATAATAAACATTCAGAGGGTAATGGAGTAATGCTGTACCTCACATTTGGCAGCATAAAACAGAAGTTGCTCTTTTCTATGTAGTAAAAGCCTCAGCTTTTGTGTTAGCTTGCACAAACACAACAGGAACATTTTGTACAGAGCATGTTTGGCAGCTCCTTCCTGTCTTGTTTGTTCTGCCAAATATTATGTTAAAAAAAAAAAAACATCCTCAAACACTACACAAGCAGTCTCACTGAAGGTCCACAAGGTCCTAATTTACTGTGAAATTGCGGCTTTCAGCTTTATATTCGTTTTGGGATCTGAGAGACCCTAAGGCCAAAAGGCTACTTGTTTTACTTTTCCTCCTCTAATGACACCTTAAAAAAGTATTGTCTTAATAACATGCAAATTACAATACTCATCTTTGGGGTCTCAGAGACACCAGACAACTTCATTTCATGTTCATTTCCCTCTGTGATACAACAGATGTAAAGATCAATGAAGTTGCTAAGGCTTTGCTAGCACAGACAGAAACAGATACAATTTTGTACACGATTTTCACAGAATAATATGTAGATAGGTTTGTATAACATTAGAAGATTTTGATTATTTTGTGCCAGTTTGCATATGATATATTTAGTGGCAAGATTTTTTTTGTGTGCAAATTTGTACCCTTAGGGGTTCAACAACTCCGGGGCAGCGCCCTTAATAAAGTCACATTTATTTAAATACCACTTTATACAATAAAGATAGTTTCAAAGCAGCTTCACAGTTATAAGCAGGTTGCAAAACTCATCAATTTCAGCTGTAAAGCAGCACTTTAGTCACGTTAGTAGTGTCATTATTCAGCTCAATTCAGATTAAATGTTGGTTCAGTGTCAATGTTGAAAAGTTCATTTAAAGGGAAAACTAAGTTCATGCACTACATTATAGTAGTGATGTATATTTTTTTTAAAGTTTACAAAACTTAAATATTTATAATATTTAAATATATTAAATATTAAATGTTTGCACATATCTTTCTGAGAATGTGGTAAGAAACTTTTTTTTGAGATCTCCAAATGTTAAGCCTAGGCAGATCTTGGTTCATCAAAGCTGATTTGACCAGAGAGAGGAAGGTCTAGAATGACAACACATTTTCTCCCAGAGCTGGTGTGTGACACCTCGATTTAGAAGCCTAGTAAGAAATTCAAAAGGATAGTTCAGCCAAGTGTATCAAGGTGGGCTATTAATGTGCGTGGGTATGTGTGTGTGTGTGTGTGTGTGTTTGTGTACTTGCTACTTTGCAGACAGTGAAGCTTGACATTTTCCATCAATCGTCTGGCTGTGACCTGGATGGGGTGGCTTGGTGGATGTCAATAGCTCTGTCCAATAGCTCCTGTGGTTGCTAAAACAGATAAGTAATGGCAAAATCTTTTAATGGCCACTGGCCACTGAGGCAGGGCTCTAACCCATCTGACAACAGCAGCCGTCTCCTTAAGATCAAGATCTGGGTTTCTTATGATTGTAATGAAGGGTTTGCTTGCAGTTCAAGGAGTTTTGAAAATCTGAAAGACGGGGAGTTGGTTTGAAGATAGCAATAAAGCACATTAAAAGCAAAAAGCAGATGGAACCTGAAGGGTTTGCTTTGCAATTATAACAATCTGGGCCCGGTTCCCCAAAACGTTCTTATCGCTAAGTAGTTCTTAACCTATTCCTTAACCTATCTCTTAACCTTATGGCACGATTCCCAACACGTTCGTACGCTAAGTATATCTTCTGTAAGTCACACTTTCGTAAGGTTGGTCTGGACCATTCGTAAGCTCTCTCAGGACCATTCGTAAGCTCTCTCTTAGTGTTGTTTGAGCTCAAGACGCTAGTCGCCACCACTGTGCAGCAGTCTTTAGAAATCAGCGCAGTACAAGTCAAACTATGGTATGTTGACAATGTTGTGGCTCAACAATGACTTTATGTTATGGACATTTTAAGACTAATAATAAAATATGTTCGCAATGGATACAGGCCTATTTATGAAGTTGACTTTATTTGGTATCAGAACTAATATGGTGGTAATTAGCCTAGGCTATTTCGTAATGTCACTTAAGCGTTTAAATTGGCAATCACTTTTGATCATTAAAATCTGGCAAACAATTTGGCTCTTAATGGCTAAGATCTATAAATGGGTATGCATGGTGGTATCCAGTAAGCGACCAACTATGGCAGCGATCCAACGTGTCCTTGTATTGAATCAAAGACGGCGCCGGCCGCGGAGCCATGTCCATGTCAATTTTTTTTATTCGGCAAAACTTAAGCCCTTTTGACATTTTTGCCTGACGTGGCTATATAAAAAAAAAAATTGCCTCCCAAGACAACTCATTGTGCAGCTGCTGGACCTTCTCAGACCTGCGCTTACCACCATATTCTGTATCTAACACTCTCTCTCTGTTCTTGTAGATAGGTTTTATTGAAAACATTAACCAATGGCAGTCAATACCGCATTAAACAGAAGTAGCAGCTGCTTGCCAATCAATTCTGATTGTAAAATACCTTATCATTAATATAAAAGTGTATTACAGAATTTTTGGAAGTCGTCCCCGCTCCCGCCCCCCTCTCTCTCTCGCCGCCGCCACTGAGTTACAAGTGCACAAATCAGTTTTGCACCTCATATATCGCGAAAAGAGTAGCAAAAGTCAAGGCGCAAAATTTGAACTTCCAGTGACAGATTTGAGAAGTTGCAAATACCAAATTGAGGTTGTATTGTGAATTTGAATGTTAGAAGAAGTGCAAATATATTTTACATGTTTGTGACTGTCATTGCATCTTTGTGAATGGCATTTTACACATTTGTGACTACTTGTCTGCAGCTTCAGATTCAGAATACAGGTTTGTGACTATTGTCTGCGAGTGCAAATCTCAGCGTTCAAGTTCAGATTTTTATTTTACAGGTTTTCACATTGGAGCTGTGAGTGTAAATGTTCACATACAAGTACGAATATTTATTGTACAAGTTCTCAAATTCACATCTACGTGTTCTCGAGTTTTGCTACTCTTTTACCTTCATATTAAACCCATGTCAAGAAGCGGCACAAGTGGCACAAGGAGGGTGGATGATTAGCGAGGGACACGGTTCGTCTACCCGTCACAACATATCGTGTGAACAAATACTGACAATTTGATAATTTAATTAATAGTCTATATTTTACTGATAACTTAAACTATGTTAAAATAAATGTTACTGGAATAATTTGAGGAATGTTTCATTTGCATAGAACGTGTTGTCTTTCTTAACGCCGCAATGCACCTTCGCGTGAAGTGGAAAATCGATTCCTGAGCAATCGATGCCAGCTAATTCATCAGCTTGACTGGGACAGTGCCTTTGTAACGTCGAACGTAAGAGGCAGCGTCTTAAGAAGCTTCCTAAGGGACACTTCGGGGAACACACTTAGGAACATAAACAACTTTGGTAAGATGTATCTTTTTAAATCTTCTTAGCGCGCTAAGAGTGAGCGTTATCTTGGAACCGGGCCTGTTCATTTTAGAAAAAAATATTCCTCGAAAATGCTGATGGAAGTACGTTATGACTTAAGAGGCCTTTTACGATACCAAAACTAACATTTATGTATTTCTGCTCCAAGTAACACATGGAAAATGACAAAAACACTAATTGAAGAGCCATTTTCTCTGCCCGTGGCAGTGCTTCTGAAAACACCTCGGATCCATAGCTGTAAATCAGCAGCAATGACCTTATACTTCAAAATCCTAATTGTTTTTCCTGCCAGCGGCCTCACAGTCAGTCTCTTTGCCCCCAGTTAGTGAGCTTCTCTCTACGTCCCACAGGGCCATAACCCCTTGCCCACTTAAATTCACATCAAACAAGTCAAACATACCATCCTTCTTTCTACCATGCACAGAGAAAGAGAATTAATCTCAGTGTAATTTCTATTATTGAATGGTTCTGTGTAGGGCTGCACGATATTGAAGAAAAATGCGATATGCGATAAGTCATTAAATAATGCGATATTCGATATGCGATAACGCTTAAAGTGTGTCAAGTAAACTTAAATGATCTATTATATAACCTACATACGTGTTTCACATTCTTTTTGTGACAAGAAAACATCCCTACAGCTTCTGAAAGTGAACAGCAGTGTTTTACTGAAACATAAGTGTTATTTTAACATCAGTGTAAACCACGGGGTTTAGGGTTTCAGGAAAAGCCTAGGTTTATTTAATAACAGAAACTGAATAAGCAAGTGTAAAAATAAAACACTGCTTAGTTTTCACTGTATGAATTAAATAAATCCTGATTCTTATTAAAGCTACAGAAGTTTTCCAACCAAGAGCAGTGAGTGATTTTCTCTTTGTCTTTTGTTCATGATCCCAGTTGTTGCAAGCCGTTGCAATACCAGAAAAAAAATGACTATAAAACGAACCCAGAACTCTGGAGACGTAATATTGCATTTCACAATATATACATTTGCGATATTTCGATAATGTCGATATATTGTGCAGCCCTAGTGTGTGCTAGTGTGATACTCGCTATCCTAGGATTAGTAGCTACAATCAGGGATAAGTTGTTGCAAAACAAATGAACAAATTTGTGGCTCCTACACATTCGCCTTTGAAAAGAGTTTAGTCTATGATTTGTACATATGTAAATGAACAAATTTATATATACATACAGTATATATATATATATATATATATATGATATGCTGATTTTGTGTGAAAAAAAATCATAAAAGTGGTTTGTTTGTTTAAAAGTTTTATAAATGTATGAGGTGGCAAGGCGGGCCATTTACCCCACACACGGGGCAAAGCATGGGGCAAAAGGCACACATTATTTATACAAACACTTTGGCAAAGTTTGTATTATTTTTGCTTGATTTTGATAAATAAAAGAAAGTATTTTTGTTCAATAAATATACTGTCATTAAAATATGTTCTTTTTTAAAAAAGTAAAAGTTATTTAAAAAGGAAAGATTCTGAAAGCATTAAACGAGATTACAAATTTAATAGAGCTTTACAGTAGTAAAATATAAATATATTTTATTATATGATATTAAATATGATGGTTTCATTATAAATATGGTGATTATCTCTAAGGTGAACACCCAATTGGATATATGATATTTACCATCTGTATCTAACCATGTCATGTCAACAAATGGAAAAGTCAGCCAGCTGTTTATTATCATGTAAATTATTGTGCCTTTCACCCCAACAGCAGGGGCGCCTTTTACCCCAAATATCACACTTTTACATATTCTTCCGTTATTGGAAAACATTTGCTTTAATTACCTTGAACAAAACAGAAAATCATTAACAAGACCTTTGTCTGAAATTATAGACAATTGTATTGATTCTTATTTGCTACATAAATCTACAACATACATTTTTTTAAATATTAGATTTAATTACTGCATAAATTAGCATCATTGCATCAGGGATCAGGCAAATTTCCACGTGTATCATCAAAAGCGGTTGTTAAATAAAGTGCTTACCTGAATTTTTGTACCATCTAGAGGTTTAAAAGAGTCGCGCCAACACAAATGAACAAATCTGTATATAAAATCATGAATATATAAATATTTCTTATACGTATTTGATTTTTATAGTTTATGTAAAAATACATATTAAATAATAGATAAGTGTAGCACAGAAGATTTGATCAGAAATGAAAAAAATAATTCTACCATTCATACCATGCTGGTATGAAAAAGGAGAGTTCAAAACAAATGAAAACTAACACATAGACTGGTGTATGTTTTCATTGAAAGCTTGGCAGACATGGGTTTTGCCTTTCATCTTTTAATAGACAATGTGAAGAGTTTGCTGAGACGAGAAGTCTAAAGAAGTGAAGTGTGTGAATCATCACTATTGCTAGTTACATCTCATATTTCCCACAGAATTGTATTCAGTCACATGCTCACACATGTAACAGTTTACGGTAAAAGTGATGCAGAAGAAAACTAAATTGGATCCCAGGACATTTGTGTGTTTGAAGCTAAGGAAGCAACAAGTCTTTTAAACTTTTTGAGTTTATGGGTCAGCCGTATCTCCAACAATAGATGCTCTTCAGGGACGCCCAAAACACAACCATCCTCATTAATTACTTTCCACTGCTCATACACAGCTTCTTTAATAGTTTTGTTGATAGTATGCGAGTAGAAATACATATTTACATCTGTATTTCATTAGTTGCAGGAAGAAAAGGTGTTGTGTAAATGGCCCCTAAGTTATGAAATCATCATTTCTGAACGTTCAAAATGTCAGATTCATGTTCAGATTTTTAAAAATGTTTTAAGAGGCCATACAGAGCACCATTTTCAACTAAAAACGGACAACTTTTTATGTGCTTTGTTGTCCATTCATTTACACAACAACAGCGTTTTGGGGGCTGGATAACGGAAAATTTAAAAACGGGTTTCAAAGTGCAAGTTTTTGGAAACGATACCATTACCGTCTATGCGTAAACTACAAAAATGTGAATTTGAGGCATCGCCATCTACTGGCCTGGCAGCAGAATAAAGCGTTTTCAGTCGTTTTTCGCGTATCCATGTGAACGGGATCATTTTGACAACGTTGTCGTCTGTACGCGACATATTAAGGGAACATTTTGCAAACATTATGGGACCGTTAGTTTTGAATGTTGTCTGAACGTTACCAGAAGGTTTGTTAATAACTTTGAGAGAACTTTGCACGAGTATTAGCTAAAGTTCCTTGAACACTCCCTGTTAGCTAGCTTGACAAACCTAAATTCTAACTTTAGATTCTCATTAAAGGGAACTCAGCACGAACTATGAAACAAATCTCGCCAATTCTGCTAGATATTTGTCATATGAAGGTCATCAATATGATTTCCACTTCATGAGTGGTGCTGCAAACAGTCAGCGGTGAGACTAATGGCTCAAACAGTTCATCATAAATAACTGTTCATTAGCAATCATATTTGAATGATATTCCATAATCAAGAAGAACTCCATAAGACTTCTAAAACGGTTAGGAACACGGTTATTAACAATGAAATATGTTTAATGGCCTTGTAATAATCTGAGAATCAGTTTTAGCCTGAAAAAAAATTAAGTATACCAGAAAGTGATATATATAGTACAGATACAAATTTTAAAATGCAATAATTTACAATAATAGGGAAAGAAATAGCACTAGTGTTGATCACTTAAAAGAATTGATTGCCTACAAATGGAAATTGACACAATTTCCTCGCCCTGATGTTGTTTGGATCCACTTATTAGGATTTTTTGTTCTGTGAAACACAAAAAGCACCATACGCATAGTAGTAAAATCTCTTCTTCTCCTTTTATATTGTGCTGTTACATGGCACTGAAGCCAGATGTTATTGGTACTCATTTGTCACATGACTAATCACAACACTTCTATAGAGGGAAAATGTTCAGTCAATAACAATTGCATGTCTTAAAATGCCATAATTTTTACTCAAGCCTGAAATTGGTCTAAACCCTGTATGTATGACTTTATTTCTTCTGATATTTTGAAGACAGCATTTTCATTGGGAATGAATTCTCTCTTTAAGAATAATTTAATTATTATAAAATGAACATGCAATTTATAAAATATTTGACTCTAGATCCGAGATCTCTGGAGCTTGGCAGTATAAATCTCCACATGTGGACATTCTCCCAAACATCTCTTTTTGTGTTTCACAGGGAAAATAATATAATCCATGGTTGGAATGACATGGGGCATAGTTATTAAATAGCTTATCCACACAAGCTGTTCAATTGCTCACTTTCAAATACCATTATACAGCTTTACTGTCTGCATGCATTCGCAGTATTCCTCTCAGAGCGACCTTTTGTCCTTTACAGCTGCAAGTTATTGTGCAGTTGGCTGAAATGCCTTTGTTTCCTGCAGGGCTGTTGTGTAACTCATGAACTGTTATGAGTCTGTCATATGTGTAGGCTTGTGAGGTAGACTTGTTACATCATTACAACAGACCATTTCAACCTCATCCTAATGCTACAGACCAGCACCTTGCATTATTTTGCAAAACTGCTGTAGAGGTTAGTAATTACCACTAGAGGGAGCATGCCTCTAATATGGTAATTCACGTAGTACAAAGTCTTGTCCTAGGTAGGTCAACTAATTTTGTTGTTTCATTGCATCTTCAAAACTGCAAGATGCTCTACTTTGGATCTGTGGGTATTTTGCAAAGCATTTGAGGATACTTCTTTTCCAGAATAGCCATTCAGCAGGTTGATGGATGACATTTGACATGTACAGGACCCATGATGGAAATGACATCATGTATTCTTGACATAGATTGACATTCCGTTTACACAGACATAGATATAATTGACAAACCTTTCCTGGTGACATTTCCAGAATGCTCTCGGGCAAACGCATGAAAAATATGAAAAGAAGGCATTTCATATTTTGAAATATCTTGACTTCCTTATTATATTCACTTTTTTCCAAATCAAACTGAAAACCACAATAAGTTGGGAGGTTACTCACAATTTTATAAAAAAAGTTAAATTTTATTTATTACAGATTTTTTATTTAATATTTATTTAAACAATTAAGTCCTGAATTATATTCATTTAATTGTTACTGATAAATCTTCATTAACACTCACAGAGCCAGTCAACCGACAATTCCAAGTAATATAGAAGCCCAACTCACGTATAAAGTCCTGTTTTCATCTTCAACAGGAAACGCATCATTTAGCACCTTATCCAAAGCCTGCAGCTGCATTTGCCCTTATTGTGTTCAACCTCCTGTTAAACAGCTCCATATGTTACCTAACCTGAAAATATGCGTCATAAATAAAACAAAGAACGCGTGGTATCTCACACCTTCAGCCGCACATTAAGGGCTGCTGTCAACACTAATAGGGCATTACCGTGAAAAGGAAAGGGTTCAGCAGAATGGATTATTCGAGTGGGCATTCTGAGATGTTACAATACGTTACATTCCCTTGCAGGAATGGGATCATACATAATATTCAGCAGGAAGCTAGAAATCACCCCAAAAATCCTTCTTTTCAGGTCCAAGGTATTTGCTGAAAGTCTGTGTCTCTCAAATGTCATTCAGAAAGATTCAGACTGACATGTCGCAATCGGTCATTAGACCATTTAAGAGCAAGTGCCATTTGACATCACTAATGTCAAACCTGACTCAATGTCTTAAGGAGAAGATTATAAAATATTGAAGAAGTACTTGGGTGGAAGTAAAAAATATATAGTTCAGACTCTTACTTCTTTCACTTAGAAGACTTGGAAAAGGTTCACAAGTAGCTCCTTTATCGTTCCTGGAGCATGAAAGTTTGCAGCTCAGATATTCTGGTCAAATAAAAGCTAAAACTTGAACCCCACAAAAATACGCGAATTAATGAAATCTTCCTAAATGAAACAAGTTCTTCTGCAAACAAATAAATGACACATTACCAATGTTTTGATGGTGCAGGATATCACTGGAGCAATGTCTTCTTATGAGAGTGTGTTGGGAAATTTCCATCTGAAAAGCTCACTCCTTCCTGTCCTTGTTCCTTTCTTGTCTATTGAGTGGTCTGTCGACCTCTTGCGCGGTGTAGTCCACGATGATGCAGCAAAGCATCTATCAAATGCTCAAAGGTCACCAAGCTTAGATCCCTCAGGTCAGAGCTGTATTCGGTCTCCTCTTGCTTGGCAGTCTGCCCGCCTGCCTCAAAGCTTGAATATGAGGTGACATATTTTCAATAGGGACCATTGGCTTTTCCTGCGCTGTTGAATATACATTAGGCTGGCCCGGCCCCTGCAGAGCGAGTGAAATTCCTTGTCCTGCATTGCTCGTGTCTGAAGCCATAAAGGCCAGTGTCCACTGTAGTGACAGTTTGGAAATGCGTCCTTTGAATCCTCTGGATGTACTCAGTCTAATGGTTGGAGTAACTCCGAAGTGCCTACACTACTCAGAAATCTCTACCGAATCCAATTATTGAAGCCTTAAATGTCCCCACTGAACTTAAATGCTGTGTGTATATTGCTCCATATGGGTGGATACCTTACGTAATATGTGTGATATTAAAACGTGACTGTATTTGAAGGTGAAAGCTGTTTCGCGATATCAGCATGGAGTTGAGAAACGTTTGCAGTGTTTGCATTGCGTTGTTCTGTACTTAGAACTGAAGTGACATTCGTTACGATTCCTCGAATTAAATTAATATGCTCGATTTTAAAACAATCCACGATTGCAATTTACCCATGTCGTTTAACCAGCAAAATACCAGAAGTGGCACATTCTACATACGAGAATCAATGGACCACATCATTAGACCCTCTTCTATAAGGCTGCAGCCGCTACGCGATATACTAAAACCATTTCATAGTATTATTATAGTGATTCAATAAAATAAATATATGCACTGTGGGTTTCTGAGTGATTTGTTGTTCATCGCAATTTCAAAATAGAAGTTTAAACCCCTCGATCTGAGTTTGCATGTTTTTATGTAAACATGTTCTTGTCCAAGAAATTACAGTGGCTGTAGCATTTCTATCATAAAGAACAGGACAAATATTAAAGATTGAGTGGACATTTGAATTAAACGTTGTTTGGCCAGTATTAAATAAGAATTTGATCTACTATTAGATCTACTGTATTTTAACAGTGTTGGTCAATAAAACCATATGATTACTTTTTTTTATCTCTTGCCTCATTATATATATATATATATTTTTTTTTTTTTTGTTTTGTTTTGTTTTAAAGGCTATTGTTTATTTAGGTTTGTATTACCACATAAAAAGGCTGTCAAACAAAAAACGCAAGCAACCAGATATATAAAATAAATGATTAATGTTCCAATGCTTATTCCTGTGAGCTTTTTTTCTATGTGTTTGCATAGTATAATAAAACCTCTAGCTGTAGCTTTTTGCTCTTCCCTCATATTTGAAATATCTGAAAAAGACAGACAGACAGGCCGACAGATATTATTTATATTATAAACTATTTCTTTAACAAGCCAATCAGGATATGACCCCCAGAGCTCTGGGGCGAGACCCAGAGAAAAACTGATCTGAAAATCCAATTAATGAATCCTCACCTAATTCAGTCTAAAATAAGCATCAACCAGAGACTGTGGGAAACTTCATTGATCAATTACTGCAATTAATGGGATTTCTCCGAACCTTATGCGGGGAGAAGCTGACAGGGGCAATAAGTGAACAAATGAGCTTTGACCAATCTGGTTTGTCTATGAATAATGAACTCACAAAAATGTTATAGTCAAGCTTTTAACAGTTTTAGCACCCATTGAGCGTTGTTATAAAGTTGTGCAGAGAGACGTTTTCTCTCAGCAAAAAAAACAAAAAAAAAAAAAAACAGTGTGTCCATATTTCTTCATAATTACTCCCTCTGATTTCTTGTGTCAGCAGTAACAACTCCAGTTCTGGGATTATAAGTCAAATACACCCCTGCCTCCGAATTGATTTTCATGGAAACTACATCACATTGACATAGGCAGACTAAAAGCTTGCAGAAATCCAATACTGCCGTCTTCGAAAGCGGTGCCCTTTGCTCAGCAGGTGATAACACAATTATGCCAAATCATCTTGATCTGAGGGGTCAGGAGGCTAACGGAGTGACCTAACCTCGCGCTGGTGGCGTCTGCGGGCAAATGAGCCGCAGTGCAGTAGCGGCACTACAGTGACTGCACAGCTTCATGAAGTGTGTAGAGAGACCCAGGGCTGAGCCTTAAGGTGAGGACCTGTGTTCATGTGCGTTTCTGAACGTATGCATAGACACATGGGTTTATGTGCTTGCAAGCGCAAGGGTGGTGCATCAGGTCTCGCGTGTCTTATGCAAATCACACTGTAGGCTGTGACATGGATCTAATAAACTTGGGTGACTGTGCGATGAGACTTATTGAATCCTAGGCTATGACGCAAGTTAGTATAGCAGAATAAAACGTCATCAGCATGTGCTATGGTACATTTTTATGCACGTAAAATAATAAATATTTTATTCCCAACAAGACCAAAGATATACCCTGTTAATTAGTATATACCAAATATGTTGATATTCCTAGTACTTGTACGTTTTGCTCCCGAAGATGAAATATTCATATATGTATTCTATTTGTGTAATTCGGTTCAGAAGTTTTATGTTGTAAGGCCGTCTATATCGAACCAATGGCGGTATTCGATTAGCGGTGAAGGTCTCACGCGTGTTCCGTCTTTTCTCATGGCAAAGGGATTTTTGATTAAATGCAATATATTTTCTCATATGTATTTTCTCGTTATTTCATCTGACTCCATCTGACTTGAACAAAGAGGAAAATCTTTACCCAACATTATGAAGTACATGCTGAGTCTCAGCGACCCTCAGCATTCACGGACTGATCTGAGATACAGAAAAGGCCCAGAGCCTCTTGCTGCATTCCATTAAATAGCCAGAAACATGCTAACAATGGTAATTTGCATTCAGAGGTTACACCTCTGAGTAGGAAGACCATTTGCCTATCTTCCTTTGTGTGCCAGTTTCTCTAAAGTTCTAAAAAACCTTATTACCTTTTGTTTTACTTATTTGGAAATGAGACATTTGTACCAGTCACCCTGCGACAGTTTAAATGATACTAAACATAATACTCAATGATAATCATTCACATTAAACCTTATGTGAGTTTTAGGTGTTATTGAGACAGAGCATGAAATGTAGATAAGGTGAGAATTTTGTCTCAGGGGAAGAGGGGGAAGTCAAATGTTAATTTTCCAGCAAAATCCTTTGTTTCATTGGCCAGTGGTCAGGTCTATCTCTTCAACCTGTTTTTTTAGTCTTACAATGTCTCACTTATACTCCCATTTTAAATAAACCCTCCATCTTTGCACAATCTTTTAATTTGAAAGATATTATTTGTTATTACACTGACTCCACAAACAAAACTCTTTTATTTTGTTTGGCAAATTTTCCAACCATAAATTTATAGGCTCTTCCTACCCTCTCACACTAGACTCATTGTTTAAGTCTTTTAGTTTAACTAGCAATAAAAATTGTGATAGATTTCTGAAAGTCCTTTGTAATGGCTCTGCTATTTAGGTTTAACCAGCTTTCTCTCACAATCAGAAACTAAAGCTGGAAGTAAGAGTCTTCTTTAAAACTTGTGTAAGTGTAAGTGTAAAATGATTTTAAAACTAAAATAAAAATACAAAATAAATATATATAAAATTAATGGGCTGTTTACTACCGCTGTATATTTAACAAACATAATAACCAACAATCAGAAACGTCTCGGTTTCGTATGTAACCCTAGTTCCCTGATAGGGAACGAGACGCTGCGTCAAGCGCTGTGGGAACGCCCCTGCGTTGTGCGTCATGAAGCACGTATGGAATCAGCCCAATGGAGAGACGGAACGTCATAGGCGGGTGACGTCATCGACCAGGAAACTATAAAGCACCCCAAAAACACAAGCGCATCAGCTTATGATAGGCCTGAAGGAAGCGCTAACGGGAATGCCGGGAGTATGGTAGAACGACGCAGCGTCTCGTTCCCTATCAGGGAACTAGAGTTACATAGGTAACCGAGACGTTCCCTTTCAAGGGAACTTCGAGCTGCGTCAAACGCTGTGGGAATGCGAATACCCACGTCGCCATAGGAGCAAGTGACCATCATGTGAGAACTAGCGCACAGAGGACGAGAGCACCTGTGCCCCAGGGGTAGAGCTTAAGTCTAATCATAGAACTTAAAAACGTATGCGGTGAAGACCATCCAGCCGCATCACAAATATCACTCAGGGAAACTCCTGACAATAAAGCTTTCGAAGCTGCCATACTCCAAGTAGAGTGGGCTCGTACAGCCAAGGGTGAAGGCTGACCAGCCGACTCATAAGCACGTGAGATGGCCTCGACCGCCCACTTGCTCATTCTCTGTTTAGACGCAGGACACCCTTTCCTGAGTGCCCGAAACATACAAATAATTGTACTGATTTCCTCCACAGGGCAGCTCTGTGGACATAAGCGTCTAACGCCCTCACTGGGCAGAGCAAATTAAGTTTCTCCTGGTCTGACGATAGAAATGGAGGAGGACAGAAAGCCTGCAGAACCTTAGGTCTAACAACATTAGTAGGGACCTTAGGAACATAACCCGGCCTAGGGTATAGAAAAGCCTTAACCATACCAGGCGAAAATTCCAGGCACGAGGGTGCAACCGACAGAGCCTGCAAATCTCCGATTCTCTTAAATGAGGAGATAGCAAGAAGGAAGATAGACTTCAGAGTGAGAAACTTCTCAGGAACTTCTTCGATAGGCTCTGGAGTGAAGGATGGTCTCAACAACCTCAGTTGAGAGACCGGAATCTAAGAGCTGGGCCCCCTCAGAGGTCAAGCCCACAGTTTCCATAACTCTGGGCGGGGGTGAAATATCGTGCCGCCCGCCTGAGAGAGTAGATTCCTCCTGAGCGGGAGCACCAAAGGAGCTCCACCACCTCGGGGGTGGAGTCTTCATTCCCCCGGCCTCGGCCCCTGCCTCGACAGGGAGTCTGCTACCACATTCAAATTCCCAGGAAGATACATTGCTCTCAGTGATAGTAACTTCCCATGGGACCACAGGAGGACCTGACGGGCCAACTTGTAAAGCCGGCGTGACCGCAGGCCCCCCTGACGATATATATAAGAGATCACCGACGTGTTATCTAACTGAACTAACACATGATGACCTCTCAGGTCTGCTAGGAAGTTATCCAGAGCCTGAAACACTGCCAACATCTCTAGACAATTTATATGCTATGCTAGATGATGGTCCTGCCACAGACCTTGGGCTGGACGACCACTCATGACCGCCCCCCACCCTGTGAGGGAAGCATCCGTCGTTAGCGTTATGCGGCGACAAAGAGCCCCCAGCACAGGACCTTTGGATTTGAACCAAGTTTCTTTCCACAAGACCAGAGCACGAAGGCAGCGCCACATGAATTTGATCGTGCGGAGTGGATTTCCCCTCGGGGAGAATCCCTTGGTCCTGAGCCACCACCGCAGCGGTCTCGTGTACAACAAGCCAAGGTATAACGTTGGACACTGCTGCCATCAGACCCAACAGTTCTGAAACTGCTTTACAGTGAGTTGTTGGCCTAGCTTTACTATTTCAAGGCTGAAGTATCGAAGCGATGAGGTTGACCGAATCCCAAACGAAACCCAGAAAAGTGGTCTCCTGAGAAGGAGATAAAACACTTTTCTTCGCGTTCAGCCTCAACCCCCACTTCCTGATATGCGCGAGGACGACATCTCGATGCCGAACCGCCATCTGCTCCGTCTGAGCTAAAATCAACCAATCTTCGATGTAATTGAGAATGCGAATGCCCTGAAGCCTCAGAGGCACTAGTACTGCTTCCGTGCATTTCGTGAAAGTACGGGGAGATAGCTAGACCGAACGGAAGAACCCTATATTGGAATGCCTCGCCCCCGAAGGCAAACCTCAGGAACTTCCTGTTGTGGAAGGATGGAAATGTGGAAGTAAGCGTCCTTTAGATTTATTGTGACAAACCAGCCCTCGGACCTGATTTGTGACACGGCCTGCTTGATAGTGAGCATCTTGAATTGAGCTTCCCTACCGAGCGATTTTATAGGTGCAAACCTAAAATTGGACGCAACCCCCCATCCTTCTTTGGAACGATGAAATATCGGCTGTTATAATCTTGCTCCAAACTGGGAAGAGGAACCCGTTCTATAGCCCCCTTTTGCAGGAGCGTTTGCACCTCTTGTTCCATTACCAGAGCCTGTTTGGGGCCCCCACTATGGGCAGAACCCCTCTAAGGGTACCAGTCTCTCGAGACTGGCCTCTGGTATAATTTGAGCAGCAAACACAGCGCCCTGTAACGGCGCACCGGAAGGGAACAACTGGTTTGACTGCTCTGAGACCCTCCTCAGAGGGAGCGAGCTTCCCTCGGGAAAGCGCTCGCTGGGACCGTCTGCGGCCCGACATGAAGGCGGGGTTGGCAGAACGGACCCCTGAGGGCACCGAGGAAGAATGGGCACCGTAAAAGAGGTGAACACCTTTTTCCCTCGGTGGGGACCACCCTCAGCATAGCCAATATAACTGTCCTCAAATCAGTTCTATTGTTTATTATTTTTTTCAAAAGCTTTGGTTGAGAGTGCCGCGTCTGGTCCCACTGTCCAGTAGGAGGAGCGCGCGACGCGATACTCTGCTTTGCTGCGCCTATGCGATGAGCTCGTAGACGGCCGAGGCTGCTGGGACGTGAACTTTTAATGAAACCTTTTAAAAGCTGCTGCCTGCTTATTTTCTTCCTGAAATTATCAATGACAGTTTTAACTAAGTCACTAAATAACCCCGCAGGCGAGAGAGGAGCATCTAGAAGAAAGCTTTTTCTTTCTCTTTAATGTTGGAAAAAATTTATTTTACCATAAATCGGCCACCTGAGCAGTTCTCAAACCACATCAGTACTGCGTCTTCACTCACGCTCAGGTCCTATAGCAAATCAGCCTGGTATGCCTGCAATATAGACATTGTATGTAGACACGATACGCAGCCTGACCTGCCCCCGAATACACTTTACAAAGCCGAAATATTTCATAATGGCTTGGAAGGTAATGCCGGTGCTTAAATGACAATGCAGCCTCGGAAGAGAGATAGCTCGAAAGTGTCTCTTATACCCGGGGCAAAGCGCCGTCTTTCCTTTTCAAAAAAGCTAGCCCCCTAAATCGGAATATATAAATAATTGGGGGCTAAAAAATTATATTAGAAGCCGGCTTCTTCCGTAATCTCGACACCTCAGTACCTCAGAGAAATCTCTCATCTAACTTAGATTTAATAACAGACTCCTGTCTAGCCACTCAATGCTTAGTTTTGATACAGGTCGAGTGAGAACCTCCATGAGCTCTTTGCTTTCGGGAGTGTGGGGTGGCGAGTCCTCCACATCTCCCTCGTCAATACAGCTTTTTTTTTTTAGATAGTTGCAGTATTGGTGCTTCAGCCCGGGCGGAAGAAACCGCAGAGCGTGCTTCCGAACCGCGGCTGAGACACTGGATCTAAAAGGTAAAGGCAGAGATAAGGCAGAGCCCGTCTCTAACCCCGCTGAAAGATCCATTTGCGATCTCCACGGCAGAAGCGGGACTCGAACCGCGGGAAGCGCGCACCGAGCACTCTCCTTAGGGAGCGCTCGGCGGGAGCGGAGCGTCCATAAAGGCAGACGCTCGCAATGCTCTCAGCCAGCCCCCTCGAGAGCTGACTGAGCATGCTGCACTCCCAAACAAACAACACAAAGAACGTGTGTATCCCCGCCCGTTAGATAGCACGAGCAGGGAGTCATAGGGACTCGCCATAGTCTTTCATACAAAATTGTTTGTGTGGTGTGAATGTGATAACTCCTGCCTAGCAAATACTAAAGACAGACACAGTGTTTACACTCAGACAGATTCACATATAGCGCGACTGAAGGCACAGAAGCTGATGCGCTTGTGTTTTTGGGGTGCTTTATAGTTTCCTGGTCGATGACGTCACCCGCCTATGACGTTCCGTCTCTCCATTGGGCTGATTCCATACGTGCTTCATGACGCACAATGCAGGGGCGTTCCCACAGCGTTTGACGCAGCTCGAAGTTCCCTTGAAAGGGAACCAAAGTTAGAAATAAGATTCTTCTGTAAAACTTTTAAAAATGTGTACAATTAAATAAATAAAAAATAAATACAAATTAAAGTTCATTCAGTGAATGATTTGTTAAGTTGAGTTTGTGAGTCTTTTTTTATGTTTCTGCTTAAATAAGTCATTTGTTTGTAAATCGGACTACAGTGATTGCGATGTATGCACTGAAAAGAACCGGTTCACAAGAGTCATGTAATGAATAGTTATGAGCTATTCATTTAATTTATTTAAACCTTGTAACTATAGCATAACGTCCATACATGTTCGAAATACATCATGTGTGTGAGCATGCTTCTGTTGATGTACTGGCAACTGCCAAAGATATTACATCAATGTAACTAGAAATTATACATGCTATTGATTGAGTTTTTGGCCTTTTGAGACCTGGTGGACATCACTAAATTGAAAGCTATAAAGCTATAATGTCTTGTTCCTATAACCTTCCATCTGAAGATGGGAGTCAAATTAATCAAGGACACAGAGGGAGGCATCTGTGAAAAGTCTGTTGACAAATAGAGAATATGAGAATAGGCAAAACGGTGAACCTCACAATCTCGCCAGTAATGCAGAGGCACTTTCTTCAAAACAAGAGGAGAGTAACCTCTTCTCAAAAGCAGAGAGGTGAAACAGTTGAGGTCTTTTCAATTGATTCATTTTGCAGTTCTAGGAAACTCAAAGTGAATGCAGACAAGTGATCTGCCAAAGCAACAGAATTAAACCCTCTTTCATATAAATAAAGGGACAAACCCAGCAAACAAAAATATTTTCTAAGAACATTTTGCTTATGTTCCCATTAAGTTATTGGTCTCAGTCTGATCCAATCCTGTGAAAGAAAGGGAGGGACAAAGGAGAGAGAGAGGATAGAGAGACGAGACCAGCAAAGCAACACATTCACAATACGTCTCAGGTTGTAAAACCTCCACCCTTAAATGTCAAACTACGTTTTGACAAAAGTATGTTCTTCTACTTCCACTAATCTTCAAATCTTCTACAGATTTAAGGGTTTGACACAGTAGCACATCTTGGGGGCTCGTCCGGGATATGATTTTGAATAATGGAATAATAATTTCCACATTATGCAAACATCATTTCTGAACATTCTCTAACCACTCAAAATGTCAATTTTTTCAACATGAAGGGAACATTAAATTTTATAATTTTGCAAACAGTTTGGGAATGCTACATTTGAATGTTCTCTGAATGTTCTGAAACTAGTCATAATATAAACCTCTCCTTATTTATGTGGCCCTGGGTGTACGGTCCCATATATGGGATTTTCAAATGTACAGTGACTTCACATACTGCCAGATTAAAATGTACTTTTGTGTTGTGCGCTGAGCCAGAGATGGATGTGCTCATACTGTATATCACACCTATACAACAAGTACTAACAAAATACATTTTGTTTTGTAAAATACACACTGATGTCATTAGAATCAGCAATAACAATCCATTCAATTATAATTTGATGAGGTGTTTTATTCATATCACATACAAATTGTGTAGGTAACTATAAAGTTCACTCTATTCTTCTCCTAGTTCTCTAGCCACTTACTTTCATGTATTTCGGGAGAAATGGATGAATTTACGTGTTGCAAATCCGATAGATACGATTCACAATCGCATACATCTGCATACATCTGCATACATCCCAATTAGTCCGATTCACAAACAAATGACTCTTTTGAGCAGAACCATTAAAAAAACTCACAAACTCAGCTTAACAAATCACATATTTTCTAAATTTAATTGCACACATTTTTAATTGCACACAGTTTTATAGAATAATCTTATTTCTAACTTTGGTTTCTGATTGTTGGATATTATATCTGTTAAATATACAGCGATAGTAAAAAGCCCTTTCATTTTTTTATATATATATATATATTCATATTTATTTTGTATTTATTTGATTTTTAAAATCATTTTACATTCTATTTATGTTACTAAATGAACATTTGTTCATAAATGTTTTGTTTTGGTTATGCGAACATTAATGGGACATTCCATTTGAATATTCTCTGACTGTTTTGAAACAAGTAACATTTAAAAAACAATTAGTCAAATGCCCTACAAAAATGTTTTAGGAACAAAACGTTATTCCATTTTTGTGCTGACATTTGGAAGACCATGATCACTCAGAACAAACATTTTATTAACATTACTAGAAGAACATTTGTTCATAACTTTGAGAGAATCTTTCCAGAAAGTTAGCCAAAGTTCTGAGAACATTCCCTGTTAGCTGGGAACAGTCATTATGAACATAGACAATTTAAACCACAAAGAAGCAGCTCTTTATATGGAAAGAGGACAGTTTTGTCCTAAACAATAAGTAATTGCACAAACAAAACCTTTAACTTCTACAAGCAAACATATTTCCAAGCAAAACAGAATGTTCTGTGGAAAACAATGTTCAGTACTTAATCCATTGGGATTTGATTAAACTGTGAAAACTAAGATATTACATTATTGGTAAACACTATTTTCAACTTTAGCTCCTGCAGTTGCGCTTTAACTCAGCTTTCTTAAACATTATATCATTATGAGACTGAGAGGCTCTGTACACTGCACTTGTTATGACACAGCTAATATCTCATTATGAGTGAGAAACATTCATGGTATTACTGCAAAAGCACCATTAGAATAATGCATTTACAGTTCTGTTTTGAGGAAATAATTGTGGTGGAGTAATTAGACTGAACCTAGAGGATTAAATTAGTTCAATGTGTGCGGGAGCTAGCACTTTATGATACTTCAGTTACACTCACAGCAGTCGCCCCCCTGTGTAGTCATTTTAAAAGATCTGATGTAGTTTATCATGATTTGATTTTCCTTGAGTTCTTTGAGTCAATGCCAAATATGGATGTCAGAGAAGGAGAAATCATTATAGTTTTAAACGCATGCCAGGTTCTTTCTAATGTATTTGTATTCAAGTTTTTGGATTTTTTTGTTGTTATTTTTTAAACACTAATGGAGGTTTTTTTTTTACATACAATTTTAACAGTTTCTTCCATACTTTTTCCTCCATATCTTCAACTTCAATTATTTTATTTATTATTTTTCTTAATTATTTAAAGGTACACTATAGGGGCTTTCGCACCAGAGGAACCTTTTCATAGTTCCTAGAACTATTGGTGGAAGTACCCAGTTTTTGGCGTGTTCGTCACACTTTTTGAGGAACTAATTTAGCTACTAGTATAGGGTCTAAACCAGCACTATAGGAATTACCAGTGACATAAGTGTACACTGTGAAAATTTTAAATTTTGACAAAAAAAGTTACATGGTGTACCTTAAAGTAATGAATTATTTAATGACAATCTCTGGATGGTTCAAGTCAAGTGAACAGTATTTACTAAAAAAAAGAGGGATTCATATCATTGACCCATTTATATTTAGTGTTATAGCATACATTCGATTCTTTCTAAACTTCTCTAGTCAATGTGATTACTATTTCACATTCCAGTAACTTCACAAAGTGATGCTAAAAAATTATCTGTTTTAAATTTCCACCCATTGCTCCGTTAAAAAATTCAAATTGCATTTATTCTATCAAACAAAACCACTACTTTATTAATCGGTTGAGCACTGCTGATGGTTTTTCATCTTGACATGCTGGTTCATGCAATGATTAATAATTAATTAAACTATGGAGACTTTAGAAGCGGGGGACTCTCCCTGTTCTCTCTTTTTCTTCACCCATGTCTAGGTTTTTTACTATGCATATAGTGTTTTTTCCAGTTGGGTGTCACTGATCATTTGGAATGAGACTAATCCGAGAGCTTTGCCTCCAATTATAAGCCCGCAGACAAAGATTCCACTGTGATTTCTTGTCTTAATTACCACATTCCGGTTTGTGTTCAGTGCTAATAATTATAAATGCTATTCGTGTAAAAACATGGATGATGAAACAGTTCTCTTTTAATCAGGTGATGGATGAAAGATCATTTCAGTCATCTGAGGATGTAAGAAATACAGCAAAGATTAAACATTCATATCAAGTCTCAGTAATAAACAGCATGGAAAGATTAGACAATTAAATTTCCTACAATCAGATTAAAAAAGTAAACAAAGCACAGGCCTGGTGTTGCGATGACAGTGGTATTGCACAGATGCATTTATGAATTGACAATGATGGGTCAAAATGCTCTCATAAAACACCTCAGTTGTGCAATTCGTCCCTGAAGATTTATTCTCTAACACTCTGAGGTCTAGTTCAACCGAGAATAGCCTAGTTCTTGATTAGTTGATTAGAATAGTTGATTTCCTGAATAGATCTCAGATCAATGCTGGAAGTTCGATCCAACTCGCAACCACAGGACTTGAAGGATCTGCTGCTAAAATCTTTGTGCCAGATACCACAGGAACCCTTCAGAGGTCATGTAGAGTCCATGTCCTGGTGGTTAAAAACCTCTTGATTTACACTACAAATTCTTTAGGTTGAACCTGCAGTCAACTTCCATTTCTGCTTCTACCTATGTCTATGATAGGATCTAAATGGCGACGTGAAGGTGGGCATCGGCTCTCTAGTGCACTTCTACATTTTCATAAACAATACCTATCTGAGTCTTTAAAGCCTGTGCCTATCTGGCTATCACCAGCGTTCACTCAGGAAGATTTATGCAAGCACTTCGCTAGATCTGCGAATGAGAAGAGGTATGCAAGAACACTTTCCTACATTGCTATCGTGAATACTTAAGCACTTTGATGAATTGCTAGGAACAACGTATTAGCCATGCATCAGTTAATGACAGCTTGTGGCAATAGTGTAGGAGTCAAAATAATAAATTGCATATAGTGAGAAAAAGAGAGAAACAAGTACTATAAAAAGATGGTTTCTTGTTTTCTTACCCATCTGCCCACTGATTTCACACTTTCTAAAGTATTGCAAATCCTTCTTCCCATAAATATTCATTCGCCACTCCTGCTGCAAACACCAGCATTTGTGTTTCAGATGCTGGTGTCACCACCCCACATCTTCTCAAGCTTATACGTATAGTTAATCTAAAAATGAAAATTCGGTTCATGTTGTTCCAAACCTGTATGATTGGCTCTATTCCCCTGAACACAAAAAGATGACATTTTGAAGACTGTACAATTGAAGTCAATGGGGTCCAACAACAAAAACACTGGATCTCACTGACTTTCAATGTATGGCAAACAAAACAAAATTAAAACAAAACATAAAAAAAAAAAATCTTATTTTGCAAGATTTTCTTTTTTTTTTAAATAATTTTTTTAAAATTTTATTTTGCAGAAGAAAGTCAGTCAGGCAAGTTTGGAACAACATGATAATACATTATCCTTTTAACTAACAAGACTATCTTGTTTGATGAACTTTACCAGTCAAGTCTTGCTGGTCCACTGAGTACACCAGTCCCAGTCTTTTCAGCTTTCAATACTAAGGGAAATAAAAACACCAGATTAAAGTCTCACACTTTGTTCACCAGCGTCATGTGTTTGCATGGGCAGGCTGACTCAAGATTGTGCCTCAAACAAGGTAAAAAAACAACAACAATTGTTCAGATGCGAGATGAACAAAAGGTCTGGGCTTTTATGGAAAGGATAGGGTAGGGTACAATTTCAGTTGTTGTTTACATTCTCAGGAAGAAAAGGCTACATACACTTTGGTCTCAGAACAGAGACAAAATTCATTTATCCACCGCCCACCATTGCCATCCCCCACAAGTGAATTACAAACTGATCCAATACCTTACAGGTCGTCTTTGTGCATCTTTCTCAAAGATTTTGGAATGTCTTGCATTAATCTGAACATGGCAAAAAAGGTATAAAACCACAAAGGTGTGATCGCACATTGGTCTCATGATAGATAGTGTGCAAAGTCTCATGGCAAAGGAATCGTCAACACCATCCGCTATTGTTGAGACCAATTGCCCATCTCTCTTGAAGGACAATTGTTTTTAATCTTATCCCATGACGGCTCGCGATCCTGACAGCTCATTATATGATACTCATAAGCCGTTGTACACTTTGACGTCTTGTCAAGAAACCTTTAAACATTATATCTACAGCAATATCGCTAAGGATACAGTTTTTTCCCCTCTCAAGGGGCTGACAGATGACCAGACGCATGATCGTTGTTGTTTAGTGAATCTAGTCTTGCACTCGTCCTGCAGTGATGGCTTCAATTAGCAGCCCTCCATTCTCCAGCCCGTCTTCTCTAGCCGAATCCTGCTTGTATAATTGGGCTTAAGGTTGCCTCTCATTATGTGCTTGTCGAACAGCAATCTAACACTTTGCCATCTGTTTATTTTACCGTTAATCATATTCATTCTCCAGCGTTATTATTCCAGATGGCTTCCATAATTGTGCAGTTTCTTATGCAGCTGTTTTATGGGCAGTTTAGGATGCAATCCAAACCCAGTTGATGGAACGCCACAGCAAGAATAATGGGAAAATAACCGCTTTTTTCTTCTCCGAGCGTGGTTTCAACATTGTGGCCAAGTAATTTCGAACTTTAATTGTGTCTTGTGTAAGGGAGTCGCTCAGATTTGACGGCCAAATGATTCAGAAAATGGAGGTTGTCAAAAACTGACAAAATGCTATATAAGCCATGACTAAAAGTTTTTTTTTTCTTTACGTCAGGCCCAGAATATACAGGACAAAATAAACATGTATTTCTAGTTATAAATCTGTATAAAAGTTTGAATGTTACCCTTAAGGGTTTAGAAACCAAACAAAAGCAAAAGTTGCACAAGTTTCGAGTGTACCAACATAAAGTTACATACAACATTTTTTTGGGGTAACGTTCAAAGATGTGTCAATTGTTGATTTCTAGGGATATAATTTAGGTTTGTCCCGTAGCTTTAAAAATAATGATAAAATAATAGTTAAAATAATAAACTGGGCACTTTACAGTTTAACTATAATTTTTTTTATGCATACATTAAGTATAATAAATAGATCAATAAATAAACAAACTATTCTTTTAAACTAAAGATACAGTTCTAAAAAAAAAAAAAAAAAAAAAAAAAAAAAAAGATTCAAGGTTATTCCTCCAAGACACTGAGAATTACATTCTTGCACCTTCCAGTCTGGTGACTTTGTATTGTTGAATCTCCAGCTTCCAGAGGTGTTAGGACAAATTTTTACAAGTGTGCTGGACAGAGCAATATGAGAACGCCCTCATTATGGCAATATCATCTTTTTGGAGAGGAAATCTTTAGAGTCACAGGCCACAGCTGTGCTGCTCCTATTGTCGCCAAGTGACTGACACTGAATTCTACTGCCGTTTTATTGGTCCTCTCTCACATTTGATGCGGGTCAGGGGAGTCTTCACAGTAGATAGCTGGTAAAACGGATGGAAATCACAACAATGTGACATGATTAATACTCTTTTAACCAACTATAAAGGAAAAAAAAAACACCACAATGCTATTTATCTCCTGGGGCTAATATAACGTCTCTCTCAGAGGTATTGTATCCGTTCATCATTTAGATTTATGGAACTTCTCATTCAGCGAGCACCAGCTTTGAATCTGACCCAAAGTCCTTCAGAGGATTTGGCTCAAATTGCATTCTGACAGAAGTCGTTCATACAGCAGCAGATCATTACATGACAAATTCATTATAGTGCTGACTGAGTAATTATGGTCTACAAATGCTCTGTTTAAGCAATTATTTTCTCCTTAAATCCCCTAATTTTCTGCTGACTTAATAGAAATAAATTGTAGTCACCTGGTAGGTTCTCATGCATCAATTTGCACAAAATGTTTCGGACCTCAAAACAATTTTCCCGTATAGTGCATGATTTATAAACTAATACATTTTGAAGTATGCATCAAATAACCAGTTTCATGTGAATGTATGGCTTTTCTGATGTAGTAAACTTGCTTGGTAGATCATCTAGTACAACGCTGCACTATAGTATTTCAAACAAAGACTATAGATTTACAAGGACTGCACTGCTATTATTTATGAATGAGAGAAACCGCATGTGCTATATGGCGGAATACGTCCCGGCTTCTAAATAAAAGAGAGATCAATAGCTGATTGGTCAAGAGTCATTGCATCATCTGCCGTTAGAAGCTCCAGTTCCCATTGAAACCTGAAGTCCAAAGTATACTTCGGCCATCCGGGTCCATAATTGGCCCTGTCCCAAATGGCACCCTAAGCACTCGCGGTCTTCCTATGAGTCCGCACTTTCGTGGTGTAACGCCGCTTTGACTGTCGGGAAGAAGTCTGCTGCGGGCCTCGCATCAGTTTGGGCTCAGCAAAAGTGCGCATCGAGGACGCATATTGACTGCAAACGGGGTGCTCGCAAGAGCACTTCTGAAACCAAAAATGACAAATGGGACACCCTTCGGTCTTCATGGACTTAACGGAAACGGGCCCGCGCTCATGGCCAAAGGAGTATATTTTGATAGGCTCGTGCAACTGTGCATGATATGGAGCAGAACGCAGAAAAAGAAATATACCCGGGCGTTGAGACTCGCGCTTAGGGCTGCAGATGCGCATTGGCTGGTCTAACCAAAAAAAATACGCTTTTTAATGCTATTTGAGCATATGAAGCTACATTTATGGGACAATTAATGTCAGATTTTGTTCCTGATTTCAAATATGTTTTTGAGATTTCAGGATTCCTCCATTCAAATAGATGTCTTGGATGTCCGAAATAGCTGGAAATATGGCCACCGAGTGAACAGACTTTCCTTTTGAAAGGGACTTTGATTCAAAGCATTTGGGTATGAATCCTGTGAAACAATAAAGTCACAATAAAAAAGTCACATTAAAACTGCTAAGACTTGTAGAAGCAAGATACAATGGCATTGTTGCTTCAGCAAATGCGTTTTATCTCACAACCTTTTTTTTCTCTCTCGTAAAGCACGGTTATTGGCATGGTCCAATATAGATGGTAGGCTGTTATTTTAACCGGGAATAACCTTTTAGCGCCAAAACCAAGTCCTGTCCCTTTAAAACATTCTGTAAACCATTTACACCCTGTGATATTATTACATGTCAGTTGAGCTATAATTAGTTAACAGTGTGACATATATTTGCACTAATTGGCAGACACCACGCGTTTAGACTAGTCCCAGATGTAAAGAATGTGGACAGCACTTCCCAGAGCACATCTGGTGTGGATACAGTGCCCTCACTCTAAAATGCCCACAGGGCCACCAGTGATTATTTTTCAGGAAACCGTGGAGTATTACCTGGCCCATGGCCATATACACTTCCAAGGCTTCAAGTGACACTGCAGAGGTGTAGTACGCTCGGGAGAAGACACAGTGAATAATAACCCGCTGTGTGTCACTCATGAGATGCAATAAAGCACAAGAAAGTGTGCAGGATGGAGCTGAATTATGGAATACTTGCTATCTCTGGTTGAGGGCACAGGAAATGGAAAGCCACCAATCATGCTCGACCTAATGGCTCCAAAGAGGCTGTTTCTGTCTTTGTTTGGTATTTAGCATAATGAGAAAGGTGAGAATTTCATGCGATGTATGTAGCAAATGTACCATTAGAAGCAATGCAGTGTGGGTTAAAATGTGAAATTGGAAAAACAAATCGGCTATGGCCGAATCGCATTCCCATCTCTTCATGATTCTTCTAAATAGCCTTCCTTCATAGTATTAGTCAAAAGTAAGAACTTAACCACTTGTGCATGGCATTTTTAGAGGACCGTGCACGAATCCTTATGACACGCCATTACGACATGCAAGGTAATATGTCTCCCTGCCTTATTTATTTATTTTTTCTCGTAAAGCACGGTTATTGGTATGGTCCAATGTTCTATGATTTTCCCTGATTCAGCCATTTTGCAAACTTTTTCCCTGCCTCTTTTCCAGCATGCTTTGTGACTTTTCCAGCCTGTGAGGACAAGGGATAAAACTTGCTTACAAGACTACTTTTTAAATCACTTTATTGTGCGCTACACTGAGAAACGTCAATACAATTGTTGTCAAAGTAATGTGGTTACATGCCTTGAACTATAAGGGGGGGAAAGATATAAAAATTTAGAAAATACAGCAGGAGGGGAAGAAGCAAACACATCTATGAAAGAAAAGCTCAATCCACACGTGTTCTGAAAGTTTAACATCAAGAATGTATATGGTTTAAAGATTTATTATAATTATTGCTCAATTTTACACATTGTTTCAATTCTTTTAACCATGTCTGTGTGTTTTTTTGCATCTAAAAAACGCAAACTTTTCATTTTTATCTATAAAATAAACTTTGTGCATGCCTTTACTGTGGTAACCAAGTGTAGGCCTACTTGTTAACAAATACTGAAAACAAAGACTAACAAAAATAAAAACATAACAGATTATGTGTCCATAATATATCATTATTTTTTTAGAAAATATATGATGTAATCTAACTTTCACTTCAGGAGGGTGTGGTCATGTTTGATGGTGATTTGACCTCTATTGCTCATTTCTAATCGGTTAAACTGATGAAATTACCTAGTGTTACAACACGCATCAGTTTTCTTACTCTAATGGTCTAATATCTACATTTTATTACAGCTCTCCACATTAAAATGACTTTGGATTCCATAGTCAGCAAGTACATTTAAAATAATAAAACAATAAACATAAAAATGCTCTTTTTCTTCTCATTGAGCTGTCGGGTTGACTGTTATTTACTTCAATCCTCAAACTGCATTGTCAGCTGTCTGTGTAATCAAGTTTTAATCCTTATATGGCTCTCAGACCAAACAGAAATGAAATATGAAGCTCATACTTGCAAGGTACTCCAGAGAGCCAGGATGTGTTCAAGTTAAGTGTATTTGATAGTGGATTTATGACATGTTTGCTTTCTGTTATTTGGATGGAAGAATGGCATGCTGATGGGTATTGACAAATGGTGAGAAGCCCACTGGTTTAATGATAAAATATAGATCTTTTTAAAATGAGACTGTGTAGATCACTGGACTCGGTCAATGTACAGACTCAGTCTCAACTGACCAAAAAGTCTTATGTCAGCTAAAAACCCTGCTGCCCTGAACACATATATTCATATATCACTAGTGAATGTCTGAGAAAAACCAGCCTATTTGCAAAACATACTTTACATTCCAGTGTTTAAGCTTAAACTTTAATAAGAACAGAATATTAAACAATAATTACAGAGGACAAATGTCAATCTATATCCTGCAATGCCATGGAAACAAGAGCATTCATAGGTGAAAAAATGCTATGAATTCAGTTTAGAAGTCCTGCTGAAAAATCAAATCAGCCCCCCCAAAAAAGCCCAGGCCATCTGCACCCAACCTCATAAAATAATAATAATGATAATAATAAAACCTGTTTCACAGCCTAATTATTTTGGTGACTATATAACACAATAACTATGTAGCAGGTAAAGGTTTCACACTGCCCACGTAAGTTAAGCAGCACAGTAGGTGTGAAATATGGTGAAAACACACCATAAACCTATTTATCAACACAATATTTTGCACAACAGGTTTTTATGAAACAACACAAAATACTGGCGCAAACTAATCCCCCATTGCATGTGTAACATACACAAAAACATTCTATTTAGTAAATCGTACCGAATAAAGGAAATGTAAGCATTTAAAGGCTGTACTTTGTGGTCTTCATGTTAATTACAAATCAAGATAAACAAGCCATTTTATAACTTATTAAAATATATGTAGTGTATACACATTTATGCAAGTAAATAAAGTAGGTCAGCCCAGTCGATACAGATTTACATTTAATTAAATGAAGTTTATCTCGATATATCACAATCCAGAAATCACCTTGTCCTGGTTTCACAGAAAGGTCTTAGAATAAGCTAGGGTTCGGGTTTTAAATGTTCAATTAGGACATTTAAGTAGCTTTTATAATCGTGTCTTAGAAAAAAAAAAAACACATCACTGGTGTGCATCTTACATACAGCCTACTATATAGTTCTATAGTCAAACAGGTCTAATAGTTTGTACCCTATACAGGAAGCTTGACAAATTTAGTCAGATCTGTCAATAAGCAAAAGTTAAGAAAACTTTATAGTAGGTCAAAATAATAATAATAATAATAATAATAAGCAAGGTCTCACATGCCCGATTATACTGTAAAAAAAGCTTAATTATTAACCAAAACAAAATCATGCTTTATTATATAATAATAGAATAAGTCTCTGTATATGTTCAACATAATCTGAGGACTACAATCACAAATGAATTTAGACCATCAGGTAAGCATTTAGGTATAATTACATTGTGTTTCAGAACCTGTTCTCTGCTGTCCTTTAGAAAAACACTAAGAAATAAAAAAAAAAACCCTACATATTATGGATTTAAAACAGTATTGCCCAAGGCTACAAGTTTGAGTAAACAACCTTACCTCAAGGTGAAGTGGGATCTCAACATGAATGCGACATATGCTCAGCATTTGCGCAACATATGCTCAGCCCAATGGGTTTTTCATATTTCTATTTTATCAATATTACATAAAAAAAAAACTGGGAGAATAGAGTCGTGGAGGGAAGTCATAACACTCTCAGACCAAGATTGTAATTTAAGACCTCAAAAGCCAGTGTCAACTAGCCTAAGAAAGCAATATCAACATACAGAGGAGCAAAATAATCAGATGATGTGGTAGTGGTCTGACATCCTGAGACAAAACCTTTCAAAGCCATTTACTTTAGAATGCGACTGATTTCTTAGTGAAACGCAAATTCAGCAACATGCATTTAGAAAGCAAATCAATTTTAAATCGTCAGTTTTATGATCTACGAAACCTGACTTGATATGAACAAGTCAACTGGACATGAAGAACAACTGAAAGAGCAAGAAAATGAAGAATCAGAGGCAGAGAGTGCAAATGGGCTTATTAACACTGGGTCATTTTCACACACAAACACAAAGACTAATCAAGTGGCAGCTGTGCTACTCTAAAGACTTTTCTGACCTCATTAGCTCAAGCATATGGACTCAACCTGCATACTTAACACTCAATGAATAAGCAAGAATGGATAAGAACTAATAACTAATACCCCCCCCCCCCAAAACAAACAAACAAACAAACAAACAAACAAACAAAACAATAGTACATCAATTAGCAGACACATCCTGACAGTTATTCATCATGTTTTGTTAGTTATTAATACATTTCATGTCTATTAGAAGAGTTTGATAATTAGCCTATACATATTGCAAAATCACTTCACATTGTAATTCCTCAATACTTTCTGCATGTTTGTCAGACCTTGAGGTTCATTTATTTCCGCAGGTCAGTAAAGGAGGGACTAGTAACTGGGAAGCACTTATAAGCCATTGGTCACACCAGAGAATGAATTCAATTACTACCTGTAGTTTCCAGAAAAGAAGACATTTTAAAATCATCGGAGCTCACTAGTTTTCCCGGAGAGTGGCTCTCAAGAATCAGAGTAGAAGTTTCTTTTTAAGGCTTGTGTAGGAATAGTCCCTGGCTGCCTGAATAGACATAGACTTGTAAAGAAGTGAAAGGATGATTGCAGAGTACCATAAAAGAGGTCCCCCACTTCGCACTAATGGAGGCTCTGCTCGATGAGATGGCTATAAGACGGGGAAACTACTTGCTTTCAGCTCTTTGCAGTGGTTTAGGAAAAATCTGGAATAGCAGGCCTGTTAAAGGGATAGCTCACCCAAAAATTAGAACTGTGTCATCATTTACTCACCCCCAAGTTGTTCTAAACCTGTATGAGTTTCTTTCCTCTGTTGAACACAGAAGAAGATATTTTAAAGAATGTGGTAACCGAATAGTTTCTGGTCTCCATTGACTTCCATAGTGTTTTTGTTTTTCTATATGGAAGTCAATGGGGATTAGAACATATTTTTATCATTATTAAAGGTTCATCACAAAACTAAATAAATAAATGATATTAAAATAAACAAAAATAACAGCAATTACTATTCAATTATAACATGTTCAAAATCTTAATAAATATAAATGAACTTATCTCCATGTTTAAATTAGATTTTGAATCCCAGATTTGTACTGTGATGTAAGAATGTACTGTCCAAAATCAAATGCAGCACTCACAGTGAATGTTTGTCTTTGTTTTTGTGGACTCTTTGAATTTGGTGATTGCACACATTCAGCAAATTGAAGACATGGTTCTGTTGAGAGCAGAAAGGGGTAATATTGTATTTACGGGTGGCTCAAACAGTATTAGCAGACAGCACAGTGCTGACTGGCACCGAATATGCAAAGCTAATCATTTCTCACTAGTTTGATTTGTGAAACCATTCTACTCATAAATACAAGTAGCACTGTCTAGCAGAGACAGAGAGAGAGATATACAGCAAGAAACAAATATACAGACATAGAGAAAGGCAGAGCGAGAGGAAGAGAAAGGACTAAATTGATTATTTGCTTTTAGAGGGCATTTATTTCCTCTGACCAAACTATGTGCCATATACGTCATTACAGGGGATTACAGCCTTAGACATAGATACAGTGTTTTGTGGTAACCAATGAAAGTTAGTTTACCGCTAAAATAAAATTCTGTCATGAATTACTCACCCTCATGTCGATCCAAAACCGTAAGACTTTCATTCATCTTCAGAACATTGGTTCTTGCTGAAGCTCAATCGTGCTGCATAACACGAGAATGAATCTCATTGGTTCTTGCTGAAGCTCAATCGTGCTGCATAACACGAGAATGAATCTCATTGGTTCTTGCTGAAGCTCAATCGTCCCGCATAACATGAGAAATAATCTCATTGGTTCCTGCAGAAGCTCAAACGTGCTTCGTAACACGAGAATGAATCTCATTGGTTCTTGCTGAAGCTCAATCGTCCCGCATAACATGAGAAATAATCTCATTGGTTCCTGCAGAAGCTCAAACGTGCTTCGTAACACGAGAATGAATCTCATTGGTTCTTGCTGAAGCTCAATCGTCCCGCATAACATGAGAAATAATCTCATTGGTTCCTGCAGAAGCTCAAACGTGCTTTGTAACACGAGAATGAATCTCATTGGTTCTTGCTGAAGCTCAATCGTCCCGCATAACATGAGAAATAATCTCATTGGTTCCTGCAGAAGCTCAAACGTGCTGTGTAACGAGAATGAACCTCATTGGTTCTTGCAGAAGTTCAAACGTGCTGCGTAACACGATAATGAATCTCATTGGCTCCTGGAGAGGCTCAAACGTGCTGCGTAACACGAGAATGAATCTTATTGGTTCTTGCAGAAGTTCAAACGTGCTGCGTAACACGAGAATGAACCTCATTGGTTCTTGCTGAAGCTCAAACGTGCTGCGTAACACGAGAATGAACCTCATTGGTTCTTGCAGAAGTTCAAACGTGCTGCGTAACACGATAATGAATCTCATTGGCTCCTGGAGAGGCTCAAACGTGCTGCGTAACATGAGAATGAACCTCATTGGTTCTTGCTGAAGCTCAAACGTGCTGCGTAACACGATAATGAATCTAAATTGGTTCTTGCAGAAGCTCAAACGTGCTGCGTAACACGAGAATGAATCTCATTGGTTCTTGCAGAAGCTCAAACGTGCTGCGTAACACGAGAATGAATCTCATTGGTTCTTGCAGAAGCTCAAACGTCCCGCATAACACGAGAATGAATCTCATTGGTTCTCGTACATCAAGAAATCATGCTTGGGGTTCCATTTACCACAACTGATGTGTGTGAGATGATGAATGTTTATGTGAATAAAAGCCTAAATTAAATCTGTTCAGCGTATAAAGTGATCATGTTCTTCAGATTTTATTAAAAGATCTTAATTTGTATTCTGAAGATGAACGAAAGTCTAACGGGTTTGGAACGACATGAGGGCGAGTAATTAATGACAACATTTTTGGGTAAGCTGACCCATTTAATGACAGTGATATGATGTATTAAATCAATTATAAATGTGTCTACATCCACCCGAGTGAGTCGGAAACGAAAGTAGCACGAGTTCTTGTTGTAGTATGTTGATCCATTTCTTTTGTAATGGGAATGTATTCTTTCATAATCACCTGCGCAGGTTCTTGTGTTCTCCTAATGGGAGACAAAGTGCTTTGCTACAGGATCAATGTGCTTGTCATTCACAAGTATGTCTGAATCTGCCGAAAGGTCATCCAGACTAGAATGTCGATTGCCCATAAAATGCTTACAGGTCTGGAGAGCGAGGCTGGCAATCTCAAATCCGCCCACAGACTTTCAATTGTGTGAGACATCTCAGAACAAAAGAATGCTTCCCTACATACCAGGTCAAGGATTATTATTTTGCCTAACAGGTGCAGAAGATTTACATAATTTTGTTCATCTTTCTGATGTTATATGACCATACATAACCACTATAACACATAAAGAGTAGCAGCCCAGCAGTGTGATTCATTAAAGTCAGTTGAAAAATAAAAGTGTCATGCACATATAGTGGCCCAAAATGACACTAAAGTATGGTGGCCGACAGAGCTCAACGTGATGCAACCTAAAGAAGACGCAAGCAAATAGAAAAAAAACGCGTGCAAATAGAAAAAAAAAACACCCACAAATTAGAAACACATCTTCAACAGTTTCACAACACAGTGTGCTCCAAATACTCACATCACAACCAAATACAGAAACGCGCTGCAAAAGCTCACAACACAACCAAATACAGAAACGCGCTGCAAGTAACACAGACCACAACGGAAATGTTTCCGGGGGAACCAAATAAGTGACGAACCCGGCTGGGACGTGCTTATTGCACTTGAGCATCCCTATGCCCTACTCGGCGGCGGCAGAGCTCTTCAAGTGGGACTTTGGAGTGAGCAGGGCACTAGTGTGCCATTTATGTATCCGTTTGTAACGCACTTGATGAAAGGAGCAAGGAAAGACAACGTAATTTCCAACGTAATTAGTTTCACCTGTGAGGTTCCCATAACAACGCAGCACGTTGTCCATTTTTCTGTTTTGACGACAGAAAAATGCTGTTAACATATCGGTTGCAAATAAATGTATTTTTACTTTACAAAAAAAACTGTTAAAATATGCGTTTTATACATCCGTTATATATCGGTGTGTCAGTGTCTCAACTTTAAAACATTGGACCCTACATTACTACACCTTCTTATGAAACTTTTCTTTATGAAAATTTAAACATAACATGAAACAATTTGTACAGTGTAACTGATGTATAGATTAACATCTTTCCTTCATGTTCTTCTTCTCTATCTTTTTTATTTATTTTAGTTTTCAGCTCATAGTTCTTTTCTCATTTCTGATGACATTGAACATATTATTAATACATTTTGTATATTGTATACAAGTTGTATGTCATAAAAAATGTAATCTCTGAATGTTTTGCGGAAAAAAGTTAAAAGAAATAAAATAGTAGAATTTTGAGCTGTAAGTAAAGAGTATAAAATAACTATAAAAAGTATAATATTACAATATATTATTATTTTATATATACTATTTTATAAATATTATTTATAGATACAATATATTACAATATTATTTTAATATTATAGTTTATTTATAAAAAAATATAGGCTTTCACTTCTTGTCAATATACGTTCTTTGCTGTAAATCCATAGACAGTAAAAGTGTAAATCACGTCCCAGCCGGGTTCGTCACTTATTTGGTTCACCCGGAAACATTTCCGTTTTGGTCTGTGTGCATTTCTGTATTTGGTTGTGTTGTGAGCTTTTGCAGCGCGTTTCTGTATTTGTTGTGTTGTGAGTATTTGGAGTACACGTGTGTTGTGAAACTGATAAAGATGTTTTCTTAATGTGCGGGTGTTTTTTTCTATTTGTATGCGTTTTTTTCTATTTGCATGCGTCTTCTTTAGCTTGCAGCACGTTGTGCTCTCTCGGCCACCGTACTAAAGTCACACTTAAAAATGCATACAATGGCATTGCATAAAATAATCAGTGCTGTATTGTGCATCCCTAAAACAATGATAAAATATATATACTGTTAAAAAATTGACAGTGTCCACCTCCAACCACCTAAATTTGGTATTGTCAATGGTTTTATTTCTTTACGTGAATCAAAATAAATGTGCTTTTTTATTTATTAAACAATTTATGTAAGCCTTTAACCTTTCTAAATAAACAGAAAAAATATAATAAATAAAAGGATTATTTAAGGCTTAAAACTTGCTGACTAGAGAGCAATTGCACAGCACGACATTGGGAATCTGCCCTGTCATGTTATTGATAAAGATAAAACAATGCAAAATTGTGGCACAAAGCTAAGCCGGAAGACATGGATTATGTACTAATGCCAAAAGTTTTATGCTATTTCAACACTGTAGAATTAAACCAGCCTCAGCTGTGTTTTAGAGCCAGTTTAAGACCAAAGCCACTCATTTCTCAGCTGTTGGACCAAAAATGATGTTAAGTTTATAGTTAAAATCATGAGAAATCAGATCTAGCAAAAAAAAAAAAAAAAAAAAATCCAACACTGTCTAAAGCCAAGACATTGTTAGTTAATGCATTAGTTAACATGAACTAACTATGAACAATATATTTCAAAGCATCTATTAAACTTTATTAGTGTTAGTTCATACAAAAACAGTTGTTCACCATGTTAGTTCACCGTGCATTAACAGATAACTTAACTACTGAGTTAACAAATTAAATCTTATTGTGTTAATGTAACGCAGAGGCTGAGGCAGAGAGATCCATGTGCAAGACTTTATTAATAGGAAAGGGAATACGGTCAGACAGTAAACAAAGGGACAATCCAAAGCTCGAGGTCAGAAACAGGCAGAGGTCGGGGCTGGCAGCAAAGGTTCACAGAGTCCGGGGTACAGGCAGGGATCAAGGTACAGAGATAAACAATAGACAGAGAGAATGCTCGGTAATGTTCGTAGGTAGAAACAAGACTTCGCACGGAGCAACGGAAGACTCAGTTCATATAAAGGGGATGATGAAGAACAGGTGATGGTGATAAGGGTGATCAGCGAAATCAGGCAGGGATGGAAGGTGATAATGACGGAGGGAGTGCTGGGAAGTGTAGTACTAGTATTCAGGCGAAAGGGATCGGGTGAAACCAGAGGGTGGCGTAAGTGAGCGTCACGTGACAGTTAACATGTTACCATTTTCAAGTTTTGCTAAAATATTAAAATTGATTAGAAAAAAAATCAAAATTGAAATATATTTAAAGAGGTTAAAGCGTAGTAAATCATAAATGAGTTTCACAGAGCTAAACAAACCATGGGAGTCATTTATATACATTTTGTGGGGTTACTGACAAATGTCTTTGTAAATGTTAAAATTAGATCAAGTAGGATCTCAGTAGTCTGATGCACATGGCACACCAAATGGGAAAAACTTTGGGAATTTCCAAGTCGTCATCTGATTGGTTTAATTCTCCAGGAATTCTGAGAGACGTGTGTCGCATTCTCTAAATTGTGCAAATTGAAATTGAAAATACGCCCAATGGAAACACGTCAACTTTGCAAAAACTCCCATATATCACAAAAAAGGTTTTAAGCTGACATGAGGTAGTTTTTCAGGCAATGCGAAAAAGTAATATTTTGCAAACCTGCAATGGAAAGGATATTTTGCATATCGGTCAGACGATCTCTTCTACGAGTCCAGACCTTCTTCTACGCATGACTATAGGGGCTTAATAATCACATTTTGTGGAGAGTTTGGCAAAGATACACTTGATGCAGGATGTACTTCAATGTTCAACAACTTAGCATTTAACATATGAAGCGTGTATAATTGTCAAGTAAACTTGCGTTGATCATCGAATAGGGTCTCACGCACTGCGGTAAGCTTTAAAATGTGATGCTTCTGTTCAAGTCTTTTTCTTTTCTTTTTCTCAAAGTCAGATACTGTAATTGTATTTATTCAATATTTATTTGAATCCTCATGTAACTTTGAATTTCCGACAGGAGACACAGAGAGAACTGCTCTGCAGGAGAACTGAATTTACTAAAGCTGGGCCACAGGCTGGAAATCAGGACTAAAATGTGTGTGATGGGAAAAATATGGGCTGGCATATGTGCATGCACATCCGAATTTAATCTGCAAATTCACTATGGGCACCCACACCACACCACCTCCAATAGTGTTAAGTCTCTCTGATGTTAACAGCTGGAACGTGAACAATACTTAACACTATTAGGAGAAACTGGTCTTTTCTTGGGGTCCTGGCTTACCACAAAATAAGACAATACTATTTTATTTTCATTAGTGGAAAAGAAGAGCCAAATGGAAATCTGTTTCCATATCATTTATAAATAGATCAATAAATTCTTTCTATATCTGTTATTTTAGTCTCATTAAAATGCTATTATAGTCTTAAATATTTTGTATTCGTTTTTATTTTTGTATTTTCCATTTTCATTTAAATTTCATCAAGTTAAACTAAATGAAAATGAGAAATGTTACTTTGGCAACTATAGCTGAAATAAAAATAAAAAAGTTTTTTATATATTTTTATTTTATTTCAAGTAAGGCAATTTTTTATGGTTTTAAATTATACTTTATTCTGATTGGTCAAGCGAACCATCCAGCGGTATGTTATTCCCCGATAACACATTTGATGAGCTAATAAAATAACACAACTCAAATCAATATTTTGTGTAGAGTTATTTTATGATGTCATCCGGGTATCGCAGACTCGCTCTCTCGTTTCACACAAACGCAGCTGCTGCCATTTTGTGACGATCGTTTTGTACACTTTAATGAATTATAAGAAGACAAACAGATAAGATTTTAAAACAGGTTAATCTCAAATCAATATATCTTATCCCCATAATCATTTATGTGGCGAAATGCTGTGAAATAATGGTTATGACTGTACCTTATCCCTTAAATGTCTGTATAGTTTGAACTTGCCGCTTGCTAGCAACGGCTTTCTCTTGTGTTTAAAGAGCTAATAAAATATTCCCACTCAAGTCAATATCTCATCTCTAATTAATTATTTACTAATGTGGCAAATAGCCGTGTAATAAGCGGGATAATGTACATCCAGCCGGTTGTTATCGCAGAATAAACACATTCAGGCTGATGCAAGTCCCCTCATCTCAGGGTCCTGATAACCGTCAGGCTTTATTCAACCGGCTGGATGTACATTGTCCCTTACACATGTTATTAGTATGCCTCGATAGATACATGCAGTGATTTTAACCCATGTGTGCCACATTAAGAGGTAATCAACCTGATCTTCATTAATTTCAGGATAATTAAGCTGGAAATCAACAAATCAACAGTGCTGCTCTAATCCACGTTAAAATTAACAAGATATTCTATAAATAGCACAGATACGGCTGGCATCCAGAGAGCACTGAGGAAATTGCAGCACAAGCCGTCAAACAGCGCAATTACACTGGTGAGAGCTACAAGCCTTTTGCAGTCAGCGCCAGTGTTTTCACATCTCTCTAAAAGAGCAGGAGACATTTTTCCAGAGACTCTCCCACCCACAGTCCAACATCTTATTGGACCATGAAATTAATACACAGCTATAAATTATTCACTATTGTGAGGCCTTTTATCTGACTGTATCGGTTAGAAATCGTGGCGCGCCTGCGTGTTGACAATGCAGATCTGGACAGGGGCACGGCCTCTCGTTTGTTATACTTTGAACATCAAATTTAACAAGCTGCAGTGCAGCTAACACAAACTTTATCATAAAACAGGCTCTATGACCCAAGACCATTAAATGGCGGCAATGTGTCCCGAGGGTTATTCCATTACCGCCTCCTGCGAAAAGAACAGACCTCAGTAATTCATAACACCTGAAGCCTCATGTATTTTATCTCTCAATTCATGAGCTGGCAGCAGAATTTGCAGGCTTCATCTTACAGCTCTTTCTCCGAGGAAAGTGACTTAAACGCACCTGCCGTCGTAAACACGACCTCCCACCTTGTAAGTACGAACTTCCCAGGAGGACTTGAACGCACCATTACTCAACATTATGCAGAATAATTCTTCAAACTAAATAAATTTCCTCAAACTATTTTTTTTTTACAAAAATGTGGTATTTTAAAAAACAAATGCAATGCAAAGCATAACATAACATGACCAAGAAAAAAAAGCTAAATACAAGCAAAGCATAACATAACATGACATGACATGACATGACATGACATGACATAACATAACATAAAAAAACAACAAAGCAAAACAAAATAGACTGAATGGTCTGTGTGAACTTGAAAGGAGATTGTTTTGAAATTTCACCTGATCAATATAGTTTAATACAAATATCTTAATCAATTTCAAATGAATTCAATTTAGATTTCACTTGGACACTTGCTGCACTTTTATTCTTGGCAAAAATAATATTATATAACAGTAAAAACTATTCAGTAATATTTATAAGTATTAAAGCAATATTATCACTTTAATGTGCGCTCTTGAGATAAAGTCTGTTAATTTAATGTAATGGTAATTTATTGTATTGTTGTTTTAATTGGCCCAACTATCTGTTACAATCAGCAACTTCTTCAATAACATGCTCTTTTTCAAAGTTACCATTAGTACAAACTAGAAATAAAATTGAATGAATTTGTATTCTTGTAATTCTTTTAATCCAATGTTTTATTCACTAATTGGAAACAAATTGCAGGGTCTACTTGCAACACTACCCACTAATCCACTAATTGCTGAATCTCTACACAATTTGCACCTACGAAAGAATACTGAATTTGCCCTTTTTTGCAAAACATCCTCTTCTTCAGAAAGATTATTAGACTGAAACCATGTAGCTCAGGTGTTATTCATCACATGGAGACCTTTAAAACATAAAAAAAAACATCAAACAGATGAGACAAGAGGCATAAACACAAGGAAAGAAAATGGATGGAAGAAAATGCTAATCGCTTTCTGATCATCCATAATGCCATAAAAAGGACCAGGAACACTGCAGAAATGAGCGATTTAATCACCGCTTGACTGCTGACTTGACAAACCTGATGGCTTCATAAATGAACAATTCAACATCCATTATACGCCTGAAGAACTTGGAAGTTTATCACCATGACAGGGAAAGATGGTTCAGTTTCAAGCCTGACAGAAGCTCCTGATCTTATTTGTACATATTTTATTACACAAACCTCACAACATTTTTTTCTTTTCAATTTGTTTAATGGTATTCTACCTTACACTGTAAACCCCAATAAGCTGAGTTGACTCAAAACTTTACAGAACACATGAATACAACAAATATAACAATAATCTCTCTAACCCTAATGTGGCCTTCTCAAAGAGAAAATGCAATCATTTAAGGGGATCTACCTAATTGTAATCAGATGGCATTTTGATTTCAGTTGAATGACTCAAGCAAAGTCAAATAAAATGACCGCAACTAAGTTTGACTTACTGAGTCATACAGGAGAGAGATTCACAAAAATAACAGTTCATAAGCTCACTGGTGTGGAAAAAAACTGGCTTGTATCAAACAGGGTCCAACTTATGGAATAATGATCAACTAATTATCCTAACAGTAACTACACACACACTACCAAACACAAAACAACATCAGCTAACGCTAAAACCTCAATTTATACTTATTTACATGGCCCTATATGCTTTTATCATGTATTCAGCATTAAACATTCAAGTGCAAGGCCTTATAGGTATTTCCTCCCTCTACAATATCAGAAGACACAACAATATGAAGTTCATCACTTGATGCTTGATAAAGGATTTACCCTTCAGTTTAAAGCTGAAGTAAAATATATCAATTCACGTCTCTATCAGGCAGTGCAATATTTTTCATGTTGTCAAATGTCCTACAGACAGGTTAGCTTGAGCGATTTGTTCTTCAGATCTTTATCTTATTCTTGTGCAAACATTTCTCTTCTGAATTTGCCATTACTTGTGCTGACCATTGGACTAACGCTTTTCTCGTAGTAACGCTCAAACAGCACAAAACTCGACCACAAGTATTTGTTTTTGATTTGAATTGGTTCATTTAAAAATAGACATTTCAAGCATTCTATAGATATATTTCTCATGTTTGTGAGGCTAGTAGCCTATACGCCTCAGTTTCGGTTTATTTACTGTAATGGTGGGGTAATGGGGTTCTTCACTCCTAAATATCCCCCTCTTTGTGCTTCAGCTCAGATTTCATTTAATCATTAATGTTTCAGCTCATGGAGTAGAACACTTTCTACTGCTGTCTTCAAATCTTTTTTGCCACTTTTTATCTCTGAACTCTCTACACTTGATTCTCCCTGGTTACCAGACGACTCAGAAGAGCATTTGCTAAAAAACCCCCCAAAAAACAAAAACAGCTGGCGTTTCATTTCAGAGCCACCCTGTCCTCTTCAGAGCATGGGGTAATTGCCCAACGCGTGTCTCCAGTGATGAGAAGATACTGCCGACATACTAAAAATAGCTGACAGTCTTTCAAAGCACAAAGGCACAAAACCAGCTGAGTAAAGGTGCTTTGATGATTTCCATCATGGCCGGCGTGATAATTATCACTGTGTCAATACAAAAAGGTGCGATAAGCCATTTTGTTTGCACAGAAAGTGATGACTCTCACATTGCCATAGCATTAGCGAGGACTCATGGGAAATGTGATTGTGGAGGGGAACTGGGGTCTTAATTACCTCATTCAGGATGTATTCAAATGTTCTCCTAGTGTTAAAAAAGACTTGCATTACATAAGAATAAGGTGTGACAAAAAGACAGAGATCTTGTAGACAATTGAATATTGTGACTGCTGGTATGACAACCATCTAATGAAGTTAACTGATGTACAGCAGGCGTATGAGAAAGAGAAAGGAGAGAGATGTTCAAAGCTGATACGATCTTATTTATATGTTATAAAATATTGATATGCAACATGACAATGAAAGCATTTCAGTCGCTCAAACAGAAGCTTGTTTCGGTTCCTAAGGAATGCATTAACTGCTAGACAAAAACACATGCGATGTCTATGGTTGTTACGATGTGGTTTTGTGCCCTGTCTTGTTCTATGGTTCCCTGTCTTGTCTATTAGTTATCCCATGTGTTTCTGATTTCCCACGCCCCCTTGTTTGGCTCGTTTGTCCCTGATAATTTAAGCCCTGTGTTTCAGTCTCGTCTTTGTGAGTTCTTGTCTATTGTTTAACGTGATGTTGGTTGTTCCTGTTCCCGAGCCCTGTATCCAGTCTTGCTTGTTATAAAGTTAGCAGTTTGTTAATTAAAGCGTGTGCTGCAGTTGGATCCTGCCTCATCTTTACTTCAACCGCACCTCATTACAATGGTCCACTTTAGACATTCACGTTTACAAAATTAGGAAGCGCTATATTATTCTTTCACATCAAATCATGTATACAGTAGGCTATAATACACAGTACAGACATAAAAGACCATTGATTGGCCTTGTCGTTTACCCAATATCTCAATGATTTAAATTTTCCTAATCTGTATTTTCCTGTAAAAATACAGTATTTTTACTTTTTACAAAGTCACTTATGCTCACCAAGACTTCATTTATTTGATCACAAATACAGTAAAAACAGTAATACTATTTTAGTATACTAACAGTGAAATATTATTACCATTTTAAATAACTGTTTTCTATTTAAATATAATTTAAAATATAATTTATTCCTGTGAACAAAGCTGAATTTTCAGCATCATTACTCCAGTCTTCAGTGTCACATGATCCTTCAGAAATCACTCTAATATGCTGATTTGCTGCTCAGGAAACATTTCTTCCAATTATTAATAATGTGGAAAACAGTTGTGCTGCTTCATCTTTTTGTCGAAGCCATTTTCTTTCCAGGATTTTTTGATGAACAAAGTTCTGTTAATTTAATTTACTGAGTTAACCCTAACTCACTTTTTTATAGTTAATGAATCCATGCTATCATGAGAGAGAGAGAGAGAGAGAGAGAGAGATAGAGAGAGAGAGAGAGAGAGAGAGAGAGAGAGAGAGAGAGAGAGAGAGAGAGAGAGAGAGAGAGAGAGAGAGAGAGAGAGAGAGAGAGAGAGAGAGAGAGAGAGAGAGAGAGAGAGAGAGAGAGAGAGAGAGAGAGAGAGAGAGAGAGAGAGAGAGAGAGAGAGAGAGAGAGAGAGAGAGAGAGAGAGAGAAGATTCCCATTGTGCACTTGGGTTTAGCTGAAGGACAAGGGCTAACATCGCACTCAAGTTGAGTCCTTCAGGTCTTCAATCCATCAGTAAACATGAGCATGAGGAGCCTCTACAGTGTAGTGTGTGCAAATTGCTCTTCCTCTCAGCTGGTGATGCCACGGGACGTAATGATCGGGTTTTTCTCAGTTCTGTGGCCCAATCAAGGGCATAGATAGACAAAAACACACAGACACATCTGTCTTCCTGCCAATCAGCAGAGATACAACACATGCAGGTTTGCTGACACTGAAAATTAAATATATACAGTGGTGGTAAAAAAGAAGAAGAAGAAGAAGCTGTTGGAGGCAAAATGTCAAGGTGGAACAGAACGAATGTCCTTGACATACAGTGGAGAAAAACAGAAGCCTGCCATTTGACTTTATGTGATTTGTAGTGCAATCACTGTTGTCGATGACAACTATCCTTTGAAACATGATGACATGTTGCTGCACAGGATTTCTTTTTTTATTATTATTTAATTTAATTTTCGGCATGAGTCATGACTGACCACGAAAAATGGAAAATGCTGGTTTTGTTTCAGAATTTACAGATAACCCAACACTAAATAAAAAAAAAATGGAATAAATAATTCATGTTTAAATCAATTATTTAGAAAACCTGTCCATGTTGACATTTCGCTACTTTGGCTAGCTTCTACAAAACGACAGATGTGCGACAAAAAAAAGACACACCTACCGTCAAAGAAAAAAAACCTGAAATACTTGACTTTGATTAGCTATCCAATCTTTGGATGATTATAACTGTTTTATTTACAGAAGAAAACCTAGGACCCACCAGTTGGGAAATACCTTGTAACTGAAAGTGGGGCGAATAAATTACTTCTCTGTTTATAATGGCACAAGAGCATCTTCATCTGAAAACCCCGAGGATATATAGACTTCATTAGAACCTCCAAAAAGGTAATTCAGGCATATTTCCCCCCAGAGGCAATCGATTATCTTTCAAATGGGACAAACTTTTAATTAATATGCATGACACAGTATCCCTGATTCATATTATATAACGATTCAGATTGATTTAGAGAAGGAACATAGCATGAGATGTATCCGTCACAAACTATACAACTCTAAAGCTCCAAAACCAAAACGCTCCAAAAGCTCGATCCCTCTCTAGGCAGCATTTTCACTCCTTCCCTCCACAAATGTGTTCCAAAACAGTTTGGCTGTTCCTAACAGTGAGTAGCAAAGACAAACTGCCTTGAAAGATGTTCAGTACATATATTCTCTGTCAATAAAGCATTCCCAGAAAGCATTTCCATAAGATGTTGAACGGATCTGAAGGAAACTATTCAATTGATAAATATATATTTACTCTGTAGTTTACAATTATCTTCAGTCTGTTATTCCTAAAAATCGAATGCAAATATGAATTTATATTAAGTAAAATGTATTCCAATAAATCTAATTTAAACCGTTTGTGTGTGTGTGTATATATATATATATGTATATATACACACACATACACATATATATATATATATATATATATATATATATATATATATGAGAGAGAGAGAGAGAGAGAGAGAGAGAGAGAGAGAGAGAGAGAGAGAGAGAGAGAGAGAGAGATGTTGTCAAATGATACAAAATATAACAATATTTTATATTTATAAAATATTCTTAACTTTGCAGAGGATTTTTTTCCCCAATTAATTCAAATGTAGTTGTTTTGCCATTTATCAAACTTTAATGTTTCATTTATTGTAATTTATTACCTCACATTTCTTCTGAATTAATAATATATACACCATTTAAAGATTACTTGGAAATTTGTCATTGAATTCAAATGCATGAATGTTAAAAACAGACTTTCAGTGAATAGAGCACATTCATCAACATAGTAATTTGGGTTTGGAACAACAATTATAAGGCAAATTACTCCTTTAAACCTTTAGTTAAATACCTTTTTTTTAAAACCGACCCCAGTCAATATGAAACTGAAATCTCCTCCATTACCAAAACACCTGTCGAATTCTTCATCATATCACGTCTTTTATGACATGCTAATCACATCTGAATCTTCCAGCATTACTATATCAAAAAGTTTGCCTCTAAATGCTCAAAGTTGGGCACACACTGGGCACAATCAAAGTCTGTTGCTGTTTCATGTCAAATCAAGCCCAATTGTTTGGGCCTGTAGCCAGTTAATCACAAGCTCTGCGGCGCAGCCAGAACACAAGTCAGCGCTAATTCAAGTCCGCCAACAAACTGGCAACGTATTCTGTTCTTCAGATTGATGAGGATGGTTTGCTTTCTTTTGTTGCTTTGGCACAAACTTACATTTGACGTTTTTGTGAATGTAAATCATATTAATTGATTGACATAATAAATATTCTAGTAAAAAAAAAAAAAAAAAAAAGCGGGTGAAATGTATTGGTGCAGCCTCATCTATCACTGTGTGAAACCGTTCAAATAAATTGTCATCTTTGATCATCTGAATCGGTGAGATATGTGACCGTTCAATCCAAACGTAAAGTGAGTTATGTGAATCTCAGTGAAGCATGAATCAGGCAGGATATTTCAAGGAGGCGTCGTTTGTGGCTACAGTGATTTGGGACTTGGCACATGTAGTAACTGTAACAGACTGCCGCAGACATAACCATATCACCAAATGATGTAATTAAAAAACATCCCCTGGGGAGAACTGTCATTGAAAACACACACACACACACACACACACACACACACACACACACACACACACACACACACACACACACACACACACACACACACACACACACACACACACACACACACACACACACACACACACACACACACACACACACACACACACACACACACACACACACACACACACACACACACACACACACACACACACACTCCCCTACAGCACAAGATAGAAACAGAGAAGAAGTAGAGAGAAAATCCGGTGGGAGTTAATAAACTCTGTTGGGCTGAGATGAAAGAATAAGAGGTTATTCACATTCACAAGGCCAAAAAATATGCCCTCTGCAAATAATCCAACAGAGCTCTGTGTGTTCGCGAGGTGAGGCTTCGACCTTGGACGCTGCAAAGCATTATTTCTTAATCAGTATTTTTTTTTATAAATATTTTCAGTCAGTTTCCAGTACAAGTATCTAAAAATGATAAATCTTAAAATGAGTCGTATTTATTTGAAAAGCAAAAGCTTTGTAAGATATTAAGAGAGAGCACACAAGTTTTTCTCACCAAGTAAAAGTGGTAATATTTCACAATAAGGTTGTAAAGATTAACATTAATGCAAAGAGAAAGCCCGCACTAACACATATTAATCTTGGTTAATGCTAATATGGTTCATTTGTAACATTAAAAATGTAATGTTTTACATTTTTGGGGATGTCAAAGTTAAAATGTCAAAGTTAAAATTAATTATGTATGTACACAGAAATGTGCAAATATCCCCCCCATATCATTGTTAGTTTATGATACCTAATGCATTGACTAAAATTACTACATGTATTAATCTCCATTTTTATATCAATTAAGAGGTTTATGCAGGTTTAAGCAAAAGATGAAACAAAGAAAAACGTCTCATATCATTTAAGCATTAATATCTTATTACAGTTTTGCTTCTAATGTAAATTTGCCTTGTTTTAAGGACTTTTTACACAAAAGAAGACTTTTATTTGTATAAAGATCTTATGTTTTTCTGCGAATATATATTGTGATATGAAAACAATTTCACCAGATGACTTGACTAGCTCTATTTGGAAAGAATGAATAATTCTAGAATGAAAATAGAAATAGAAAATAATAAATTACAATCATAGGTAAATACAATAGAACAAAGATACAAATTAAATAAACAGTGTTTTATGCTTTTAGGTACAGAAATTCAATAATCAAATGTAAAATCACACTCACTGTATCAATTAAATATAATTAATCCTTGTTAAAGCTAAAAGTGATTTTCTCTTTGTATTTTGTTGTTTAATTAAGATTAATAACACAGACAGCAGCAGGAATATTAGGTTGCTGTCACTTTAAGCCCTTATGCATGCATCAAATGTAATGATTCTCAACCGTTTTCTTTCTCAATTGTTTATGTTCATGTAAGCCATAAGCAACTTTGTTTATGAGGATACTTATTGAGATGGCCATTTTGACATAATTTTGCATGTATGTGTCCATTCAAGCACGAATAAGAGCCCTTATTTCACATCTTCTTGCACTCGAATGGTTTAAAATCGCTTGAATGTTTAAACTGAGGACCTAAAACACGTGCAAATGATAAACTTTCGCAATATGATGGGTAAAGTTTGCAATCAGGTGTTAAATGTGTTTGCAATCCGAGAATCCTGCGTGAGAATCATATGGTCCGTACAGTTCAACTACAATCGCACAACCTGCGCTAATGCTAAAACTATAGCCTATATTGCGTAGCCCTACACCAGCAATCACCATCTCAGCAACAGAGGTTGAACTGACTGGTGAGATTCTGTCAAAGTAATGAATCAACTGCCAACAATGGAGACTGCTGCTCAAAAACATCAGAAAACATCTCTAGACACAGAAGACAGCTGCTTGCATCATGCCTGGGAGTGTAAAACAGACGTGTGTCATGTGACAGCGAGGACTCACGTGCATGAGGAACCAGTGACCACAGCCACAAGATAACCAACCATCTCATCTGAAGTAAATCCATGTTAACTAGCATCTGTGTCCAGCCCCAGGTTATATTGCTTCTGTAGTTCTAGGGGCTAAAAATTCCCCCAAATTAAATCAGCTTCAAAAACCAATAGATTTTACCCTCGGGAAAGTGTGTATGTTAAGTGAATAAGAAATTGCAAACATTTTCTCAAAAATTGTCATATTTATGTTTTGGTATTTTTCTCTTCCTTTTGAATATGGTGTAAGAAAGGTCTACAGCTTGTAATCTTATACGACCAGTTAACATGAGAGAAGCTAGCTAGCTTGTTATGTTCCCTTAGAAGCAAGAACAAATGTTATGCACATTTAAAATATGTAATAATTGAGATTAAAATGTCATACACTCATTACTGTACGTACTTCCAGGTGTCCTGCACCAGCCCAGCAGCAACTGTCAATGAGATGGACAGGAATGATATGGGATAGCTTTCTCCCAGTATTATAGATCTCCTCTTAAATGATTTACACATAAAAGCCTGACAGAAATGTTCAAATGCTTGAAAGATTTTGTGTGTGTGTGTGTGTGTGTGTGTGTGTACAGATCAAAACCAGTTTCCTCATGCCAGAACTCAAGTCATTCCCAATTCTACAAGCAAAACAGACAAAAATACCCAGCTTACACATCGCTGTCTGTGATATAAATCTCAGAGATAAATTAATAACTGCATCAGTTTCCCAAAGTAATTTTGAAGTTTTGCAGCGAGAAGACAGTGCCCTTCGCACGCATACACTTAGACACATGACCGACTCATGTACACGTGCAAACACGTATAAAATAGCCCGAGGGTGATATTCCACTTCCGTTGAAATGCGTCTCATTGTTACATAATTCCACATTACTGGCCTTATGTTGCTTTGGAATGCCAATTCCTTCCATGTATTCCAGCCATACTCCATGTCGTGTACAAAAAATAATCCAAAACAACTTCTTTCCAAGAACAGCCAATTTTTGGAGGCAATCTGTGCAACTTAGTCCACAAGGTGGTTTCATACAGATGCATTAAATAAAATGAACAGATATGTCTGAGAAATAAGATAAACATTGCACAAATTACAATTGCATTGCATTGCACACCAGTATAAACAGTTTATCAGTGTTGGTATTGTGAACAGGCCCTATCTGCCTGGTCTTATCTATCCGGTGATGAATAGGAAATGTGAATTGAAACAGAATGGACTAGTCTATGCAATGCCATGAGGAACTGAGGCGCTTTTGTAAAATTTCTGTTTACACAAAAGGGAGGAAGGAGCAGTGGTTGTAATCTTTTTGCGAGCTTGTTTTGCTGTAAACCCAGTTTACAACCAACTTAGAAATTGAGTTTATAGTACAGATGAAAAATGCACAAGGAAAAGAAGCAGGCAGTCTGGTTTATACAAATAAATAAACCAAGCATGTGTTGCTGTTATGAACTAAAAGACCAGAATACCCATTGCATAAAATTATGACGTAACGTCCAGTTGATAATTTTATTTGAAACTAAATTTGTGGGGTTAAAGAGAGAGAGAGATAGATAATATGTCCATTGTATATTAGATGTTAGGTTGATCATCAGATTTGTTTACTGGATGTTGCAAATATAAACATGCCTAATCTAATGCCACAGGGAGGCATGCATAGTTTATTATGCTTTTAAAATCTGCTATATGATGCTTGTAACCACAGCACTCAGACTCAAACACAGTCTCATACTTGCATTGCATGATTTATGCCAGCAAAATCAAATGTTTGTCTATAGCTGAATGCATGAATTGCAGACTTCCCTTTTCACGCATGGATCTAATGAAACTATATAGCCGGCTGAGGTTCAGCAGAACCATCTAATGTTCTCAACGAGGACCGTCGTGTCCAGACTGCCAGGAAGCAGCGCCAGGGAAAGGCTGTGCGCGACAGATTTTTACCCCAAGGGCACCGTCACTGCCACCCAATTTAAGGCCTGCTGTTTTCCAAGTTAGAATCAAGCCTGTCTTGCTCTGGTTTTTCCTCACTGTCTGAATCATTTTGGGTTGCTGATGGGGGTTTGGTAATTGTAATACTCTCTGAAATGGAGGTGAGAGAGGAAAACCATGTGGAAAAACGCTTTTTGAAGGATGGCTGTGTGTCATTTTCTTTGGCAAAAGGGCCGACTTGTAGCATGCCTCTCCCCTGTGCCCCAATGGATAACAACTTAATGGAGCCTCAGCTGCTGAAACACGAGTCGGCACGTCACAACAGTGCAAATCTCACACTACTTATCTGTGCCTGACATCACTCAATAATGTGACAGTCGTCACACTGACAGTTCGCTTCTGTGGCCATTTATTTAAGTTTTATATTGACACAAAAATAATCATCAGCTTAATTCACTTGTCCACAAATATATCATATAATTGTCCGAGCCTCTTTTGGATTCAAAAGAGATCTCAGCAATGTCTAAAATTGTATTCAGTTGAGCTCTGAACGAAAAACCTAAATGAGAACGACAATCAGGTTCCTGTTTTGGGTGACTGCTGAAAAGTTAAATCAGATATTTAGATGATAATATGACAAAATACCTTTAATAATAGACGTTACTACAGACAAAGACCTTGTTTTTTTTTTGTTTTTTTAAATAACCAAATAAGAGGGAGTGGAAAAAAAAACTAAAATTCACATTGTCATTGTAACTTTGAGCATGATTCATCAGTGCATGTTATAAAAAATAAATTGTAATCTTAATCAGAATCTAATAACTTGTGCCTCAAACTTTTTTCTTGTCAAATATCCATCTTCTTCAAAAACATGTCTAAATACAATGGGTTATTTCATTCACTGTTTTTATTTTTGCTGGGTTTCTACTTTTTTCTTTAAAAAGACAATTCCAAAATCTAAGTAAACCAGCAGAGGGAATTTAAGAATAATGTTTCTCGAAATATAAAACATATGATCATACTCAAGGTCACACAACCTACACAAAGTCCAAAGCTTCGCTCTGCATTAATATCAGCATAACCCAGAGCAAGATTCATGTGACCCTCAAAATGGAAGTCAGGCAGACAGCTCAGCGAGGCAGCAGACTCCAGCTGTTCTATTCTCAGTGGAGACGTGGCCTCTGTGACTACGGTACACTGTCATTTACAAAGCAAACAATTTTTCAAGGATACTTGGGATATTATTGAGAGATGTATCGCTCTCAAAGAACCTTCAAAACACTTTATGTAATAAACCACATAGTTCTCAATTCTGATTATATAACTTAAGCCACGCTCAAAACAGACAAATGCACACGCACACCCGTGACTGTACATTCAATAATAACATTCAAAACATTACTTTGTTGATAGGAGGCATCAACAACATCTATTACTTGGCAAATTTATTGCAATTATTATTAAATGTTGACATTTATGGTTGTCTATCATAATATAACGCTAACTGTAACAATGGTATTGTGGCAGAAATAGTAAAATGTTTTACCTTATTCATATCAGGGTTCGTACAAACATTTGAGAGTGAAATTCAAGCACTTTAAAAGACTTTCAAGTGCTTCACATTTTTTCCAGCGCTTCAAAGCTCTAAATTTGTTTCCAGTTTAAATGTTATTTTTAATGTGATGACCAAATACATTATTTCTTCATCTATCAAAGATTTTCCCCCATTTTTCCCCATTTGTAAAACTAAAAATATCCCTGCAAGATATATGATAAATAAGATGTAACAAACACTTTTAGTTCCTATAAATAAATTACCACTGTAACCAGTAGATTGCAGCAGAGGAGCATATACTGGCTTATTAGCCATTTCCACTCCCTAATATAGCTTAATGTTTTGCTCTTAAATTGATTTTAAGATATTATGGCATTTCTATTTAGTGGGTGGAAATCAACTGGATTAATATAGAGATCTCAAACATACATTTACTCGATGCAGTATATTTATTAGCTAGGCTATATTATCCAATGTTCCTCAAACTGTTTAGTTCTAAGGTTTTTTTTTCACCCTTTCCATAAAATCACAATTTTCATTGGACCCATTCAATCAAATCTAACAGCTTGATTAATTGAGTCTGAGACTTAAAGCCTGCAGATGTGCTGGAATAGGTCAGGATGAATACGCAAGGATAGAGATCCGGCCTTAAATTGTCACAGTGTCCTTGTCCATGGCAATCCATGGCAATTGAAGACTTAAGCCGAGGGATAAGAAAGTGTGCAGACGCATGTATCAAAGCACTGGACAAATACAGCGGCGATGCCCGGATTTCAAATGAGCCAAATGGCAGGACTAGCTTGCGCTTTGATAAAGAATACTGGTTTCTCTTTTCTAATCACCCTGCTTTGCATTTCAAGGTCCTTTCTGCCAGGCCAAATGTCACTTTCGCAAAACTAACCGAATCACTGACAGCTGCCTTTTAACTTGATTGTCCACCGAGGCTGAGAAACACACAGGCTTTGTTAATATGTGCGGCCCATAACGAAACAAAACTTAGATCAAAGACATCTCATTGCAGTTTTCATCTTATCAGCGGGATACTGGCGACTGCGTCTGCATTAATGTTTATGCGTTTAATTAGGTATGCGTGGGGAATTGTCGAAGTAACGTTAGGAAAACAGATGTAAGTAAATCTGCACGGGTATTTCTCCCAACAGATTAATTAAATCAAACACTGCACTCCACATAATCTCACTAATAGCCCCCTTGACTGTAGACTTCAGAGACGTCTCCCAGCGGAGATTCGGAGCTTAGAGAACTATACTCGGAACACCGAGATGGAATTTGCTTTAACATATTTTAATATATCGCTTATTGACCTTGCTTTAAACTTTTTGCTGAAACTGACATAGGGAGGGACAACAGCCAACAGGACATCGTGAACCAGAGGTGAAGATTTCATCAATGTGTGCAGTATTTTTTGAATCTCTTGCCAGCTTATGAGATTTCAAACATTTACTTTTGTTAAAGAGAGATAACATTTTAATTCTATCATCATTTAGCCAACTCACCCTCGCCTCACGTCATTTCAAAACACTAAGTGTAAACAGCAACTAGATTCTATTTACACAAAGTGAAAATAGCATATTTTCTTAGGGATAGCTGCTATTTACACTATATAAAAATAGCTAAAGATTTTATTTACACTATGTAAAAAAGCAGTATTTTCTTTGCAATAAGTGTAAATAGTTAGATGCTATGTATAGGCTACTTATAAATGGTGGCAGATACTATTTGCCTCCAGTGTTGTTGTACATAAACGGTATGCAATAATTGAGTAAAATTATGAAATGGATGCCGCCTTTTTGGGACAATAAAGCCCTCCCTACCCCTAAAATATATTAACCACATCTTAGACACTTTATTTCAACTTTACAAATATTTTCTTCATTTTTATTGAAAATAATGCAGATCTGATATGTGATGGGAAAAGAGAGTAGAGCGAGTTCGGCAAAAGCCGGGAGAGCGTCTAAACTGCCACACGTCATACCCCTACACTATTGCCACTGTTGACAAACCAGCACCTTCCGTAATTCTGTCTGGCCCAACCAGATGTCAGTGGGCAGAGTTAGTGTAAATACGGAATTTCATAGTAAAGCGTTCACCAACATAATCATTTTGGGCGGGGATTAATAACAGACATCTCATACCAGGCATGTCTAAAGTGAAAGTAAACAAGGCAGGACAAAAAAAAAAAAAAAAAAGATATGGCCAAAAGATCAGATCTCGGCATTAAGACTTGCAGTGTAAACGCAGCCACTGAAAATGACTCAGTCCCTTAATATGAGAATTAATAAATAATAATGATTGCCTTAGTGAGCACCCCTTATTAATAGATTTAAAAAAATAATAGCCATAGTTAAAAACCCTATGTGATAGTCAGAATGTACATCATGTTTTCAAGAATACTTAATTGGTTATGACTCATAGGAATAATGCATAAAGATTAATGTGAAATTGATAGGGAGAAACAAACTAAATCAGCCTTCAGATTGAAGAACCTAACTCACTTAGTCACAGACATGTGCCCTCTCACTAAATTCCTCACTAGTGAAGAGTCATGTTGTTAGATAAGGTGTTTAACAGTATATTGACAAACCTTCATGGATGTACAGAAATCACCATTAAATCCAAATGTAAAGACTCACGGGCAGATCTAATCCGTGGGGGAATTTGCATATCATAATTAATAATTGGTCATTAATAATTATTCATACAAGTTTGGATTAGATCAGTCTTACATGTTAATAAATCTCCTGATAAGGGATGATGTCATTTTACCTGCATGCATGCATGTGTATCCTTGCAATTAACCACAAGTTGATAGCAATTAATTACATGGACCACGTCTTACAAAACAGGCAAAATTAATTAGCTCAATTGTCAGAATAATATTTGTGGGGATCCACAATATCATCCTACTTTATAGGATTTCAGGAAAAGCAATTCTGTGGCCACAAGAATTGGGTTTCCGGCCCTATAAACACATACTCTTTAAAGTATCTTTAATTTGTAAGCTTGTAGCTTAAGTTAGATCTTTGACACTTAAGGGACTTGGAAAATGAGCAAAGAGGCAGTACATCAATCAAATGAATATAATGAATTTAATAAGGCAGAACTACTTATGTATTTACTATGGTTACATTGGATATATGCATTTACAAACATCATAAACAACAAAACACGATAAGGCATCGATGAACGAGAAATGCATTGAGACAGAGAGAGAGGAAATGTAGAGAGTTGCAGTTATGCAAGAGGGAGTTTAGAAAGACCCGAGGATCTTTCTAAATAGCAAATTCACATAGACAACGGAACTTGAGACAACAAGACTTCAACAAATCTTAACAGCGTGGTCAAACACGGATACTTGCACTCTTTGCATGGCTTGTGAAGAAGCGTGTGTGTGTGTCTCTCTCGGTCCTGGCGCGTCACGTGGTCACGTGCGCATGTTTCTCCTTCAAAGCGAGCGCGCGCTCGTTTAAAGGTCCCCATGCTTGTAGATGGATTTGCTGAAGAGATATGTCACGGTGTCCTTTTGACTCGTCGATTGGAATTAACACGGAGACTTATCTAAGACTGAGAAACACAAACTAAACTAGAAACAAATAAAAGAAAGGCGAAGAGTTCGCCCGGAGGCGAGACGTTACATTATGACACGAGGACAAGAGAAGTAAGAGAGGCAGGGAGTGGAGCGCGCCGAACCACATAAAGGGCCACATCATAAGATTGGAACATTAGATAGATATATAGGATTGGAAAGGTTTCATTTCTCTTTCTCAGCAAGAATTCAGAGAGGGAGAGAGCCACAGTTCTGTGAACATTCCTTTAAGTCGTAAACGCTGTTATCTAAGAACACCAGTGATGTTAGTTTTGGTCTCTTTTTACTCCAAAGATGGAAAACATAGTAAACAATATATTACTGGATATTACTGTACGTATTCTGATTGATCACACCGAAAGCATTCTGGAGGTGTCCAGAACTATGTGTACAAGTTATGGGAATAGACAGTTATATTTAAAATGCATAATGAAGGTATTTATAATTCACTTTAAGCTACGATCATAAATCATAGTCATTCCAATGTGACATGGGCAAATGGACACACATAAAAACACATCGAATATATCTGGTTAAATGTCTTTTTAAAAAGAGAAGTTTCTTTCTCTTTAGAAATCACCTTCTTTGGGACATTCCAGTCAGTCATAAAAATGTCTCGTAACTGGACACCACGCTCTGTCCTGAGCGGGCTTCACTTGTGGGGAATGCGTGTGTGGTTGGGTGTGTGTGTGTGTGTATGTTAATTTACATCCAGGCTTTTTGGGCCTGAAGGCTTTGGGATTTTAGCTAGGATGTATTTAGTTATTCAGATTCACCCTTGCCCAGTCCTTACACAAATGACCACTCCTATTGATTAAAGTTATTTAACTCCCATCGAACTGATTAGCTTTCTAAATTGTGAATCAGCAAAAAAGAGATACTGCCAATCAGTTTGCTCACCCATTTCAATATTCTTCACCTATCATTTGAATCCTCCATGGGATCAAGGCGAAGAACTGTCATCAGATTACCCATTGATTTCAATTTTAGCACTAACCTACTACTAAACAACCTTTGTCAGTCCTCGATCACTGCTAGTGCTATTGATTCACAGGCTTGTTCCATTACGCTTGATTGCTGCCAGGCCACTGTCAGCTCCGAGATCTGATTAGTTCCCCCTTTTTAGCAAATTCTCTCAAATAAAGGTCCATGAAGGTTGCTAATAAGGTTATAGACAAGTGATGGACTGAAAAGGTCAAAACAGCGATTATTGATAGAGAAGAAAAATGATAGAATACAATGGAGAGGGAAGAGAGAATAAAGAACATACACATTTTCTGGCTGCTTGCTGTTTGAGGTGTTTCCGCCCAGACACTACCACTAAAAGGTTTTTAACCAGCACGTTTCTCTGAGAAATGTATTCTTTATATTTAAAGTTACACACTGCAGCCTTAAGGGGTCATATAGCACATTTTTGTTATTTTTTTCCCGGAGTTCCACTTATAAATTTAGTGCAGTTATTTTTGCCTAAAAATGTCATTTTATAGTTTTTTTTCATGACGTTTTGGCCCTCTCTATAGCACTTAGAATTAAACAGTAAATGTTTAGCTGCTGTGCCTTTAAGAAACATCCCTATTGCATGTGAAAGGAGTAACATGCTGTGTTTCTTTGCTCAGGTTAAAACTCTAGTAACAAGAAAAGAAAAGTTTGTCGAGACAAAAATTGTTTGAAAGGTTGAAGAAGTTTAAAAAGCCTTTAGGTTGGAAAGTTTGTATAGGCCTAGATAGAAAGACAGATACTCAGATAGAGAGACCAACAGAGAAATAGATGGATTGATCAGAAAAATGGGTACAACAGCTTGTCATTGGGACCACAGGACTCTCAAAAGAAACCTCTTTGCACCTTATTTACCCCTAAAATTGCACAGTAGTACCTTAACTTTACATATTACTACTCTAAAGTACTTATATGAACCTTTCAGGTAAGATACAAAGTTGTCCTTTTAAAGTTGGCATAAAAGGGAAGTGTTTTCTTCTCAAAAATGTATGGCGGGACTTGATTTTATCCATCAGGAATTGACAGACAGACAGATAGATAAACATCTAATAACTTTTCAAAAAAGATATTCTGTAAAACCAGGAACATGGTACCAACAGATTGCAGCATTTTCCTTACAATGAGATGTATTAGGTATCTTGAACTATTGCCGCAGCAATTACTGCTGGCCTTCAGATAAAGTAGTAGTGGTAATAAAGTGGGATCACTAGTGCTCTTATGCCTTTCAAACATACATAAGGACTTTTCAATTGCCCTTTGTTTTATCGAGACCTGTCTGCGTGAGACAGCTCTAAACAATGTGCTGTAGGTGATTGGCTTTTTCCAATGCTGTACACAACAAGCCTTGATTTACAATGGAACAGCTTTGCTGGCAAAAAGGAGCCCTAGAGAAGTGGGCATAAAAACCTCCACAAGGCAGCCAAGTACAAACTAGTGAGTGAAGTTAGAGCTGCCAAAGCAGAGTAACTCTGCAAAAAGCTGGATGAAGTTTTCAGCCAATGACCCATACTCATATGGAAATGCCTGCGGGATTGTTCCAACTGCAAAAAAATGAGATTTCTCTTCAACTGACATACAAACCTTTACCATCCAATTGCCCTAACAAGGGCAGAATGGAAAGTCAGACCAAACTCCTCCAACCTTATACCGCCCACATCAATCAAACACGAGGATCCTCCTACGATTATAACAGTCCTACCAAATCCCAACCCTCACTAATGATCAATGAGAGAGTTTCCTTAGGGGACAGATAACCAAAAACACAACCAGTGCAGACAATGTCCCTCCATTCCTCCCTGAAGCTCTGTGCTGACCAGCTCACAACAGTTTTAACTGACAATTCAAAAGTCCTGGGCTTCTATTCCAGCCTATGACTACAAACTCTCCTTGACTCTTGGGGTCATGAAAACATTTGAGCAACTTGTGCTAACCAACTCAAACCATAATTGACTCCCTACTGGACCACGTGCAATTTGATAACAGGGCAAATAGCCCGTGAAACCAAACACACTGACACATCAGACACCCTGACCCATAGAACTAGAGTGCTACAGACCTTTTCTTCCTCAAATCTTTCGACACGGGTGTTTTCATATCCCACGACTCATTGCAAGTCTGCAGATGGCACTTTGGTGGGATTGGCATTATTGGTGTGAGTAACAATGAGTCCACAGACAGGACAAGAAGTGGCTTGAGATGACAAGAAATGACGTGGGACTTACTTGCTGACTTCCTTTAACATCAGTGACAGGATTTGATGTGAAAGGGAAGTGTTTTTTTTAAAGAGTCACCAGATCTTGTACTTCCTACAGCTTTTGAATAAATTCAATCCGCCACAGGGCTTCATTTGTCATGTTCAGTGATCTCTCTGCTGCTCCCTCAGGGACTCTATGGGCCGAGGTCTAGAAAGGCTTAGAAACATACTTTGTCATTGATTCTACACGTCCTGCTCATCAACTCTTCACTACTCTCCAAACAGTTTCAGGACAATAAAACCAAAAAAGAATCAGAAATAGGAACAGTTTTTTCCCTAGAGCAGTGTGTCTTTTCTGAATCCGACATCAAACAATACTATTGGCATCAACGTTTTTCAAGAGTTGCCCAACCTTTTGGTCTTAAATGTTGGGCAGGCAATTTTCAAAGAGGCTAGCAATAGCAAGTTAGCTTTGAAATAATGAGATCCCACCCTCCCTTCAGAGTGTCTCCAAAGCCAGGCCTCCTTCAAAACACATAAACGCATCACGAGAGACGCCGTTACCTTATGTCTCAAAGCACATTACAATAACATTACAATAAAAATGAACGTAAACCACTTACATAGCACTGACCTGTACCAGCTTAATATTCAATTTTTTTTTCCCGACCTACATAACCTTTTCCCTACATATCATATTGTGAAAAGCATCTTTATTGTGTGTCCTTCATAGCTAAATTAAATAAAATGTACTTTCATAAACTACAAGACATACTTTGCAGAGACTAAAGGGAGGAAAAAATACCAACATCAAAAATGCAGGGAATAAATTAATTGATTAAATTAATCCTCAGAATAGCACACTTTGTTTCTCATATTCAGTTTTCGTACCTCATTTCAAACCTAAAAAAAGTCATACGTTGTAAAATGGTTTTGCTTTATCGTTCTCCAAACAGCACGATTAAATATTCAGTTATAATCCTGAATACTATTATGCAAATATTTTGTTACAATTAACTCAATAACAGTTGTTTGACAGTCATGATCCTTTCATGCTTATAAAGACAAAGCAAAAGAAAAAAGAAAAGTCACAAACAGCAAGTGTAAGATAAAGATGTGAAACAAAGTAACTCAAACTTTCCGACTCAACCAGGTCAACAATTATACCCTTAGTTGTTGACATTAATTGACACAAGTCTTAAAGCATGTGTCAGTCCTAACTGTGGTTGCTTGAAATATAGAGAATCAATTAACAGAAATGGCCATTGTTTCGGCTGCTTGCAAGTCTTGCAAGTTATGAACTTTCTTGAAACTTTGAAATTAGTTTATTGATTTCATCCATCTCTCTCTTTACCTCTCTCACTTTTCTATGATTTAAACAAATGACTCAAACACTGTTTAATGAATAGCAGACAAAGAATATGTTTCTGCAACTTACATGTCTGAAACTGTATGAATATCAATCCACCTCTTGATCCAGGTCCCAATTTTCCAATTTTGTGTTTTTGGGGCAAATTTTTTTAAGGCATTTATTTATTTTAAAAGTATTTATTTTAAAGTTTTTTTTTTTTTTTAAGTAAACATTTGTATATATATATATACTCTCTTTTTACAATTTTCATAAACCCAAAACTGAAAAAAAAAGCATTTAACCAGCCATCAGGCACTCTCATTTAGTCGATATTACATATTCTGCTTATAAATTGTGGCTAATTAAATGGAATTAATCTGATAATAATTTTCCATTTCCATTAACCTTCAGGAGTTTTGCTAAAAAATCTTTATGTGTCCCATCTACACCTAATAAACACTTGCCATTCTCTCTCTCTCTTTTTCCTTCTCTCCAGAACAGGAACATTAGTGTCAAGAGACTCTCCTCCTTCTTGTGGACTCTGATCAATTTTGTAATTACAAAACAGTCAGATAAGCCAGCTATTTCCGCATAGAATAAAAGCAACAGCAGCTTCAGAGTAAGAGTTTCAGTGTACAAATTCTGATTATTAGACCCTTTTTTTCAGGATATCCAAGTGTTGCCAATGAACATTTGCATATGAAGAACATTCTTCCATTCCTAAATCTGTCCTATTATCACCCCAACCCCCAAAACTGGTCTGCATGCGATCAGACTTTAACTGTAATTTTCTCTTACACTTTCTAAAAAGTGTTATGTCGAAACACTTGAAAAGACTTATGAGCACTCCCCATTCTATGAACTTCCCATAATTCGGCAGTGTATCTTTAGTGTAAGAAAATTACAGTTAAAGTCTGGTCGCATGCAGAACAGTTTTGGGGGTTGGGGTGATAATGGGCTAGATTAAAAAAAGAAAAAGAAAACCTGCATAAAGAATCACTGATTAAGTTCCAGCTGATCCGGCATTGGAGAAAGCGACAGAGACTTTTAATGAGCAAACTGCAAAAAACCATGACAGGTCACACTAATGACACAGCGCTGTGTGGCAAAGTCACATTCCCCCAGACATTTTGACTCATCCACTCGTAAGAAGAGAGAGTCTCCACACAGAATGTTCTATACCTTCCAGTAGGGCTGTGAAGGTATAGAAAAAAATCTTTAAAAAAAATTTTTTAGTAAAAAAATCTTTTTTTAAAATTCCAGAATCAATATTAATTCATATTAAATTGTTTTGTTTTAGTCCTTGCTTATAGACGAGGTGGAGGAAAGTTACCTCTTTTATTTCAGCAGCCTGAGGCCGATCGGGCCAGTGCTGCATTGGGAAAGTTTATCATTTGCATTTGTTTTTAAGCCTTGCCAATTTAAATATTCAAACGCAAGACATGGAAGAAAAGTCAATTCAATAGTGTGAGTTTTTTTTTTTGTATGGACACGAAATTTGTGCCCAGAAAGCCATGTTGAGCTCTCTTTCCCGTCTTCTTGCACTTCAACTGACATATACACACAAAATGACATAAAAAAATTTAGGTCTCCGTGAGTATATAGCAAACATAATCTGTTAATAAATAAAATACATGTGTAACAGTATATTGGATCCGTGCAGCTCTTTGTTTTAATCTTAATCAAACAACAAAAGACAAAGGAAAAAAAAACACTCCCTGCTCTTGACTGAATAGCTTTTGTAACTTTAATAAGGATTAATCTACAATTTATGTATACAGTGAAGACTATGCAGTGCTATTTTACATTTGTTTATTCATTTTCTCTACCAGACACTGAGCACGTTTACATGAACACCAGTATGCTGATGATAACTCACAAAAATCAGCTTATTCAAATAACCTGTTGTCCGGGTTTACATGCAAACCAATAAACTGACAACGCAAGTAAACCATGTTTACAAGACTAATAAATCCGGTTATTTCCAGGTAGTGGGAACAAATCATAATAAATATGTACCGGCACCCAAGTATCTTGATAGTATTGAATAGGGAGATAGTTGTATTGTCCCAGCCCATACCTGCCAGTCGTAGTGGATTAAAAAACAATTGACATTCAGAGATGAAATAAGTAACCTGACGTAAGACTGCAATAGGCACGAAATTGCCATAACCAAGACATCTGAGACATCTCCAGAGGGTCAAACTAAATCAGCCTGCACCAATTCTGCATTACTACAGTTATACATCTTTAACATATGAGTTCCTTCTGCTCAAGGAGGTACTTAATGTTCCTGTCTGGGGAAATATTTCAGTGTCTGTCCTACTCTGAATCTCAGTAAGAGGTGCTTTAACCACAGGCTAAATGTAAAGCTAGTATTGTGCACTTCAGTCTGTGCTAAGATGGCAAGAGAAGAAGATGGAAGAGTATTTGGAGTGATAGATCACTGAATGCAATCTTGTTTTGAAAGAGCAGGCCTACTGCATTCTCAAGGTAATGCCATGAAGAATCAGACGCATCTTCCTTCAACAAGATCAGAAATATGAGTCAGTTTTATGACACAGCAGTTTCTCTCTGCTTTTCTGTTTTTCACTGTATATTCCATCAGTATATCAGCATGCAGAAAGTATTTATGTAAAATATGAGCTCTCATCACTGGTCATGACTGAACTGTCAGTGTGAATGGATATCTATGGAGATGTCTCTCTTAATATTGTACTTAACTTTGGAAATGCATACCGTTCAAAAGTTTGGGGTCAAGCTCAGTAAGATTAAAAAAGGACAAAAAAAAAAAAAAAGAAATCTATACTTTACACTGATGTGATGTCTGCTAAAAATGGGAATTTACCATTATAGAATTGAATATATATATATATATATATATATATATATATATATATATATATATATATATATATATATATATATATATTAAAGTAAAAAAACAGTTATTTTAAAATTGCAATTATATTTCACAACACTACTGTGTTTATCTGAATTTCGTATAAAAAAATGCTGCCTTTCTGAACATAAGACCCTTTAAAACATTAAATAATTCATACTTTTGAACGGCAGTGTACTTATAAATTAGCCTAGAAATCTAGACTCACTCTAGCGGCAGCAAAAATTATTTTGCAGCCAGCAACTCTCCGTTGGCTTTCGAGCTAGAAAAACCAAACTCTAGTCAGGCCAATTGGATAGTGTGTAGAGTCGGCGGGCGGGCTTAACATAATGACGACAGAGTTGCGATGGTTCAGTTCTACTTGAAAACAAAGAACGGCTGCTGCTGGCGAACAGCGGTCTTTCGATTCAGCTTTGGTCACGACTCTGGTGGATTTCAAGTTAAGCTTTTCTTTGAAACAAGAAAAAGAACGGCACTGAAGTCTGTCGCTCTGACTACTTCACCTTCTTCGTTGCTCTGGTTGGTTGTAGCGCTATCCTATTGTGTGCAGAGGGAATTTGAAAGACAACCATTTATCCCGCCCCTCGTATTGAGCCCTGTCAATGGTGAGTTCCCAGACCTAACATCTTGATGTGGGTCTGGCATGCCAGGCTACTTGTAAATGTATTTCTTAACAAATTAATTTAGTCACTGCCCCCATGTTCCAGAGTTGTAAGTAAACCATTCTGAATTGAAATTAGACTGTCTTTTATTGTCTTGTCTGATTTTCCTCATGATGTAGGATGCAGAATCGTAATTAGAATTTAAAGGTAAACTGTATAAAAAAAAAATCTGGTTGTTAAACTCAAGCAGCTTCAGGACTTTTTTTGAGTATACTAAACTGTATCAACTTAAAGTTGGTCTATACTTTCTTAAAACACTGTAAGTTCTAGGCTATACACTCAAAAATAACACTTTTTTTAACTTGTGGATTCAAGTTCAATAAGCTTTTTGCATTTTAAGCTGAGCTTCAACATTACTTAGTTTGACTAACTTGTGTATCAGTTTGTTGCACAAACTGAAAAGGTTATATAGATTAATTTAATAAACAAAACAAGTTATATACTGACTGAAACAGACAGTCAGAACAAAAATCTTGCTAATGGTAACTTACTAAATGGTCAAAAAATTTACTACATTTTTACTAAATTTGCCTCATTCTGGACTACTACGACAGTTTCAGTCTGAGAGTCTCTGCGGGGTCTACAACATCAGACTGGCACAGGCTTGAGAAGGGTATTATCACTGGGTGTCCAATTTCAGTAATATTATTTGCACTCGCCATGAATATGCTGGTGAAGGCTACAGATGTCCAGTGCAGAGGTCCCCTCACCAAGTCCGGTGTCCACCAGCCGCCCATTAGGGCTTTCATGGACGATCTAACGGTGACAACACCACATATCCCAGGGGCCAGGTGGACCCTGAAGGGCCTGGAAGAGATGACCACCTGGGCTTGCATATGCTTCAAGCCAACAAAGTCCAGATCTCTGGTGTTGAAGAAAGGAAAGCTTTCCAAAGCTCTTTACTGGTTTCTCAGTGATTGATGGTATCTGGGTCGTGCCAAGTGTGAAGCGGAACTTGTTGGTGTTCGACTGCAGCCTGAAAGACACGGCAGCCATCCATGCAACCAACCTTGAACTGGAAGGCTGGCTAGCTGCAATGGACAAGTCAGGCCAACCTGGCAAGTTCAAGGCTTGGATTTACCAACATGGCATCCTCCCACGGATTCTCTGGCCCCTCCTGATTTATGAGGTTCCAATCTTCACCATCGAGGGCTTTGAGAGGAGAGTCAGCTGGTTTCTACGGAAGTGGCCAGAACAACAAGCTGAAGCTCCCTCTCAGAAGCCCGAATGTGGAGTTCAAGTTGGGCCATGCCAGGGAGGTGCTGCTATACAGAGAGGCACTGGACCCGAAGGTCTCCCAGGCTGGGATCGAGGTGAGGATAGGGCGGAGGTGGAGGGCAGCAGAGGCGGTGAATGTGGCTGAGTCGCGGCTATGGCACAGGGCACTGCTGGGAGCAGTGACTCATGGAAGATCTGGCCTGGGTAGCGGCACAACATCTCGCTAGAACAAGGCACAGGGGAAGGACAGGAGTTCACTGGTGCAGCAGGAGGTGCGGGCAGCAATAGAGGATGAGCAGGGCCAGCAGGGTGGTTGGAATGCGGCAGCAGGGAGCCTGGACAAGATGGGAGCATGCAGTGGACCGGAAGGTCTCATGGGCAGAGCTGTGGAAAGCAGAACGACATCGCATACGGTTCCTGATCCAGGCTGTCCACAATGTACTACCGAGCCAATCCAACCTGTTCAGCAGGGGATTGGTGGAGTCACCAGCCTGCAACCTCTACCTGAAGAGGGGGACCCTGCTGCTGTTCGAAGGCACTGGGTGAGGGGTGCTACCGTGACCAAGTCCTGAAGGCTATAGCGAATACCATCAGCTGTGGAATTGGCCACTGCAAGCGCCTCCGGTCAGTTAAGAACACCATTGCTTTCGTCCGGGCTGGGGAGAAGCCACCATTAGCTGCCAGGACCACCTCATCTGGCCTGCTAGCAACAGCACAAGACTGGGAGTTGAAAGTTGACCTGGAGAAGCAACTGAAATTCCCAGAAACTGTCGCCACCACAACGCTACGGCCTGACATGGTACTCATCTCAGAGACCTCCAAGCAGATCGTACTCCTGGAACTCACCGTACCCTGGAAGAACCGCATCGAGGAGGCCAATGAGAGGAAGAGGGCAAAATATGCTGAGCTAGTGGAGGAGTGCCGGAACAATGGGTGGCGAGTGCGGTGTGACCCCAGTGAGGTGGGATGCAGAGGGTTTGCTGGCCAGTCTCTCTGCTCGGCCTAGAACATCATGAGCATCATAGGGGCCAGTAAGCGAAGGGCTATCAAAGAGGTCACAGAGTCAGCAGAAGTTTCCTCAAGGTGGCTGTGGATAAGGAGAGGAGAACCATGGGTGGGGTAGGGCTACCTGGACACAAGTTGGGGCCTGATCAACCCCAGCTGGGTTGCCTGGGTGAGAGTGTATGATGCTTGAAAGACTCGAAACACTCCGTGACCCAAGGTAACATCACTGATGATGTGTCCAAGTTGATGTATGTTACAAGCTTAGTCGACTTTTTCAACATTTTTAAGTTCACACTGCCAGAGTTCGTCTGACAAAAGGAATTGATTTGGTAACAAAACTGCAAAAGTGTAATTTTTAATAGTTATTTTTCAATAAAATTTAATTGAAAAAAAAAATCACTCTGCTTCACGCTGTGGCTGCATTACAACTATTTGTTGTACATATTTCAATAATTAATCAACCCATTGTTAATTATTCACTAAACAGATTTCATTTGAACAAATACATTATCTTTCATTTAATGGGACATGGCTTAAGAACTCTTCATTTCAAAGAATTTCTTAATTTACATGAACATCTTGAAGGAGCTGAACATAAAACTGGTTTAAAAAATAAAACACACATCCCTTTGAGGTTTGAATTGTATTTTAGTGAATTCCTCTTCCTGCCATTGGAATTAAGCATCCTGTGGGACACGAGGCCAATTAAATTCAAATTTCAGCTCATGAATGAAAATGGAGCCAATTCTTAAGATTCTGAATTTTGCCAAGACCTGTTATGTTCTGGTGAGCCTGACTGGACAATGATGGTGCGCTTGCCAGAGAAATAGCTCTAGACCCAAAATTAACCACCCGTAGCCGCTTCCCTCCCATTGCAAATTCACTGTATTTAAGTCAGACATATGCAGCTCTTTGCTCCGCTAAACAGTGTTTTATTTCATTTGAGCCTTACTGACAAGGGACACATTATATTTTTACCCCTAACAGAGCAGGATTTCCCTCAATGGACACAAAGCCTATGGTTTTAAATATCGCTCCTGCCCAGCGCTTTGATTTGTGTTTGGAGGCCTGTTGAAGGATATTCAGACCTGCTTGGCTTTAATACATCACCATGAAAGGGTCTTTTTCAGGGATTGGAGATGGAGAGAGAGCGAAAGGGAGAGATTTATGCCCAAACCCCGCATGTTCAGGCTCCTGATTAGGGCTACAGCTAATGTAACAACTTGGACACAAGCACATTGCCTATGGAATCAATATCTCATACTTCTATGAAATTGAGTTTCAGTGAGCAGAGAGAGAGAGAGAGAGAGAGAGAGAGAGAGAGAGAGAGAGAGAGAGAGAGGGTGTGTGTGTGTGTGTGTGTGTGGGGGGGGGGGGGGGGGGGGTCGGGGGGAGAGGAGATGCAGAGATGAAAGTGAATTCTAGCTGAAATATGCTGGTGGGCTAAAGACAGCATACAGTTTAGTGATATGGGCTAGAGTTGCCAAGTTTACTGCAGTTTACCTCATTCTGTTCACACAAAAGTGAAAATTCTGTAATTTTTTTCACCTTCATGTCACTCCATACCTGGGGCCTCATTTTTAAAGAGCACATATGATCAGATTTGATATTAAATATCATGGATTTTATCTGTGTCAAAAGTGATTAACCATTTGGGATTCATAAAGGCAGACACTGATGTGAAAATGTTCTCATGTGCATGCCAACTGAAGAGCTAGCGTACGCACTTTCTGCCGCACTTTTGACTATTAAAGATTAATAGTCAATTACTATGCTTTAAAGAGGTCATGACAGTTTTTGTATGATTATTTTAATAACGTTTTTGCAATATATTTAAGAGGTGGCTACTTTACTTGTCTATTTATACTGTATCCAGTGCAGACATTATCAGTGATTATAATGGGTCTTCTATTTGATTTTGATGTGATGTGCCAATGTATAACTAACTACTAATCGATGGCTTGCTCTAAAGGCAGTCATACTGTATGTACTTTGTACAAAATCAGAACGATACATTTTTAGAGCTTGATTAAATAAATGCTTTGTTTATAATGAGGATAATTTAAGTTAAGGCATTTTTGATTTCTTATGTCATGACCCCTTTAATGTAATTATGTAAAAATGAACATCTTAACTGCTTTTTAATAATCATTGAAATTATATCAAAAGATTTACTGAATTTTTTAGGAGCATTTTTGTGAATACAGAGACAGACATTTTCAGAAACTGTTGAACACTTACGGATCATCATACACACTTATTTATAACTGAAGTAACAGCATACAGATTGTAAAAAAAGAAGAAGAGCTAAACTATATCTTTAAGGAGTTGCTAAATGTGTTCCTGTCATTTTCCTTGTAATTTCAATGTAATAAAATAATTTTGGACTGAGATGACCTTTGCCATTCACTGTGCCAATGACCGAACGTGACTCACAGTTCTAAAAGGCACCTGAAATTTCAATCATCCTTTAATTAGCTCCAAATATCCATCTATTTGCAGACTGAAAGGTCTATTCTCAACTGGACCTGCAGTCATTCAGCATCCACCCCAGCACACTTTTCACAGTGCTACCAACTCATCACCTCTTTTCACCTGTGTGTATGTGTGTGAGGCTTTGAACATGACAACAGCACACAGGTGAGGAGTCAGAAAGGCAGCTGCTTCCATTGTGAGACAGAGTAAAGGACAGATGTCTTGCGATCAGATACAGAAAGACAGACAGACAGACAGACAGAGAGAGAGAGACAGCCAAAGGTAGATATAGGTTCAGAGACTGAATAACTTTCAGGTACGACAGTATTCAGAGCACACTCAAGGGGTAAGATAAAACCATCTTAAAGTCACAATTTTTTTATTGAATATTGCAGAGTTTTTCATTTATTATTTATCTCATTATCAAATTAGTATTATTATCAAAATATCTTCCCCTCCCCCTTGCAGCTCATCTCTTCTCTTATGATGATGTGTTTACTGGTACGAGGGCGGGATCAACCTGTCACTCACATAATATTACAGCAATAGCAAACCACGGCCATCCAAGTCCACTCAGATATAACAAGAAAGAACTATCGAAACGTCCGCTTCATGCAGGCTTAATATGCTTAAAGCAAGAAAAAGATCCACAACGTAACGCAATTAGGCCTATGTTTGCATTGATTCCATGTTCTTACTAATCCAGAGTATTTCATTGTTCTTAATGTGTCTTTTAAGTACAACATGAAGCAATCTTTCCTTTCAAATGTCTGACTACCCAGAAATCACTGGTTTAAATGGCCTGGAATGACTGGGGAGACATTCACTAGTGACCAAATGTATGACAGTTGATTTAAAGTGATCAATGTGTGAACAAGTGACCGATTTTAGCCGCAGCTTCAGCATCTATTTATAATGTAGGGGGCGGGACGCTTCAGATTCTAGAGAACATTTGGACAGACAATCTGATGAGAAGCTGAGGAGCAGTGATGTCATCAAAGTCATTGATCCCTATTGGTGGATGTGAGAGACTAAGTTTTGAATGCGTATATCTTCTAAATGCGATTTTGTCAATGTTTTGGAGCACTAAGGCTATCATAATCATACTAAAAGCCCCAACACATTCCATTTTTATTTCATGGGGACTTTAAATAGGTGCGCGGAGTACAAAATGTGTATTAAGCATGTTATCTCATTCATTATTTCTGCAAAGATTAAGTTTAAGTAAATATATGCTCAATTTATGCACCTAAGAGGCTGGTATGTAAACAACTTGCTTACGTAATTTTCTCTACTTACATTCACCATCCCCTCAATTTCCAAAAAAAGCTGCTGATTGTTTAGAAAAGGAGTAGAGAAGGGTTCATAACTCTCGGGCTGGGAGAGAGCAGCCCAGCGAGATGTGTTTGAAACGAACCACTTTAAGGCATAGCTTGGAGGGTCAGAAAGCACCAAAGGGCCTATAATTGGGATCTTTCTTGTCTTATTAAAAGAAAACATGTCCCTGTGGAATCCTTAAGCTCAACGGGCTTCTGTGTGAATCTCAAGCAAACACACCCATGGTCTGGATGAGATTGTTAAGGGTAGAGATGTGTGACATACTCCCCGACAGGAAGGTCCAGCTGATCAGCTGAACTGATGAACATTGACTGCTATCATATTGAGAGGTTAAAGAGGTGATGTTGTGTCTTTTTCTGTTGTTAGGGTATTTCAAAATGGGGGTGTTGGAGCCGTGGCCTTGAGTTTAGCACAAGCTGTTGATGCAATCTGAGTTCAAATGTGGAGCCTCGTCCTTTCCAACAATGTCATGGTAGCTTAACTATTTTACATTTTTGTGCAAATTGGTGGCACATTCATACATTCTCATCTGTTCATTTTCAAACGACAAGGGTTCGTTTAGGGGTGCAGCTTCATGCTTAATGTTTTTTTTTGTACAAATTTGTATGCAAGTGCTACTTCGTAAAAGTATAAAATGACGAGTTGCCATTTCATGACCACAAAAATGGCAGAGGGGCCACCTGATACAAAATCAGTAAAGGATGGCTTTTACACTTTTCTCAATCTGATTTTTTGTTATTTAAAGGTGCAGTAAGCGATTTCTGAGACACACTGTTGAAAGTGGATCAGACCGAGCACCAAAACACACTTGTAGCCAATCAGCAGTAATGGGTGTGTCCACTCATGATGGGGGAGGGACCTGGTGTGGGAGGGACCATAGTGTGTTTGTGAATTTGGGGGCGGAGCTATCAAGATAGGGGGTGTGATCCTTTTGGGTAGGGGCGTGTTTGTTTTGGTGATTTCAAATATCAACAGCACCATTAAGTGTTGAGATGTGGTTAGGAGCCTCAAAAGGTTAGGAGTTTTTTTTATATTTAAATGTTTAAAAAAAAATAATGTGCATGTATAACTCTATGATTTGTGTTAAAAATACCTTGGCATGACATTTCATAAAATTAATTAACACTGTTGCATGAGTGTTTCTAACACAACGGCTGAGGGAATCTTTCTCTCTTCTGACCTCTGTAATCAGTTTCTAAATATTTTTCATCTTATGGAAAGTCTTAGAAATGTGAAATGCTCTCGTGGATGAGTTTCTTTTGATATTTGGGGGGGGGGGGGGGCAAAAGTGGATACAGGCAATACGACGTGAAGCATCAGCAGGAATAATAGGTAAATTGCCACCTCCTTTTCAAACCATGCACTTGTATAATTTGTCTGTTTTGTAGCCTGTTATGTTGATTTGTGAGAAAACTTGAATGCAGGTTTGAAATAAACATTATATGTATATATATATATAAATATAAATTGTTGGATCCTGATACTCAGTATGTCTTTTTTTTTTTTTTTACAATATCATGTCGCGTTCCAGTGGACGTAGTTCTCAGAGTAGTTCGAGAACTAACGTCAGTTGTACCCTGTCTCAATTGATCCACTTTTATGTCCTGAAACAACGGTTTTTTGGGGTCGACAGCTTATAAAAATGTATTTCTGGGTTATTTAGCTTGTTTGCTGTACACCTTGTCACAGAGCAGCTTTTAGATTTTTTTTTTGTTATATGTCATAAATGACAAGGAGGCAGCCTCTTGCAATGCAAAGTCAATGGAGACGGTTGGATGGTTTTCCCCCCGGTGTGGGCGTGGCCTAAATTGCGTTTGCAAAATCTTTGCACTCACATCTAGAGCTACACTTATGTCAACAACCAGTCAAGAAACCAAGATGTTAACTGCGGCGAATTCGGGGGGCTAAGGCCACGCCCCATTGGCGGGCACTGCCGTGTAATGACGTCCGCGCCAATGGATGTGCAGTTGCCGCAGCCTATGCAGCTGCAAATGCGTTTTACATATAGGCTTCAGTAAATCGAGGATATGGTTATTGATAAATCAAAATGTTATTGTTGTTCTTATTATCATTTAGGGGGGCATAGGAACATTTTGGGGTAGCTTCAGCCCTAACGACATCCCTGATCGGATCACAAAGTACTGAATGTGTTCTCTACTTGTGACTTGATCACCCAAGATGGATGTTATATACTGTATACTGTATATATACATATATATACATATATGTGTATATGTGTAATTTTTTTTTCTTTTTTGGATTATGACTCAATCCTTTTGTTCTCAACAGTGTGCCGGTAGGAAATAGCAAATCTCAGAGCCGTCAAGTGAGAGCCATTAACAGCACTGATATGTGATGTTCCAGGGTTTAGATGTCTTTAAGGCCAGCATGATAGCCTATCTGGGACATTAAAAACTTTCAAATACATAATCACTGTTGTTAATCACTTTCTTTTCATCTCTCTCTCTTTCTCTCTCTCTCTCTCTCTCTCTCTCTCTCTCTCTCTCTCTCTCTCTCTCTCTCTCTCTCTCATTATAACACCCATTCTATTCTGTTTTCCAAATATAACCTAGTTGTGGTGTTCCAATATCTCCAACGACCAGTTGAAAATTACATTTTTCACAGTGACCCAATATCTTGACTACTTCTGTCATCAAAGAGTGAATCACTTTATCGTTTTTATGAGGACAAAAGGCCAACTTAATTCATGTATTACTCAGTTCTCTAATTAAAGGTTATCTTTGTTAGGTCATGCCCAACATTGCTGCATGCACATCTGTTCTTCTATTATGTGAAAGTCAATACCATGCTGTCCAGTCGAGACCCCGCTGGTCCATCTCAAACCTTTGCATCAGATGCGTTTCCTCCAAGGAGGCAAAGGAGGCAGTGCCTCCTCGAAAAATGGGTCGGGGGTAATTGACAATGAATGGGGGAAAGTCACGTGAGAGGAGGCAATGAATCTATTGCGATATGATTGGATATGATCGGTTATGATTGGATATGATTGGTTTGTGCGATAAATCCCACCTCTTGTTTTCGTGCGTGTTCTCAAATCAGTCTGAATGAGCAAAATGATGGCGTTAATAAGAAGACTAATTAAAAATGAGTAAATAACTCAGCCACTTGTATATCCCTGCTCACCGTCAAAATCACACTTGAAATGGCCTGAAAACATGACTGTAGAGAGCGATCATAGATTGTGTCTGTGAGAGTGCTTGTTGCACTTGATGAAAATAAGTTGACTATTGAAGAGAACAGCTGAACATCAGTTCACAAATAATATATTGTTTAAATTGTAGTTAGTTATTATTTTGTAATAAATGTATAAATGCTTAAAAACACTAACTTGATGAGATTTATAGCCTAATTGGTTTGAATAAAAATAACATTCATTTCATAGTAATAATGAATACAAAATAGATTTGTATTTGGTTTCTCTCTTTTAAAAAAAAAAATAACCGGGAAAATGTGACAACATTAAGAGTAACTGGGTGGGACATTTGATATACAAAAAAGTGTCAAATAAGTCAAGACTATTTTTGCCCTCTTCATGCTACTAACAAACTACTCTCAATTCCAAAGTAGAGTATACAGAGCAATATACGAATCATTTGAATTCATTTCAAACTGAACTCAAAATAGATTCAATATGCAGAAGCTTTATATCGTTTGTGAGGTTTCTTAATCTCAGGTCTTCGAGTTCGTCTGCAAGAAAATAAGTTAAATAACGTTTTCTATTGCAAGGTGACTTGTTTGTGTTAACAAGGTATCCTGCAGTGGATAAAATTGGCACTGAGCAGTGTTGTTTTGCAAGTTTGGCAATATAAGAATATTTTTCTTGTTGGTCTTCCACCATGTAGCAGATCTGAATCCGGGAATGCAATCATCTGTTGTATGACATCGCCTCATTCTTATGATCTCTGCAAAAGACTTAACTTTTTTAAATCAATGAAATTGCTGAAGTTTGGATATTAGCAGATATATTTACAGTAATTGTGCATTTTTTTTTTCTATTTTTACATTTAGACAATGCTTGCTTTCATCTTACTTTAAAGATAGAATATAAGAGTTAGAATCTAACACTTATATTCAATCTTTAAATTAATTGAAATTAATAATTGAATTACGTAATCTTTAGTAAATCTCAAAATGAATATCTGTTTTTCATAATGTGCGTCATAATATAATAATGCCGAAATTCACTAGCATCATTTAAAAGGATTGATTCCAGTTTTTAGTGTTTTAAGTTATTTAGACAAAATAGTCATATTCCCCTCAACATTGTGCGTTGCTGCAAGTGTTTTCTCAACTTTTATTATTAGTACGACAGAACCTGACTTTCACAAGCCCTTTTTCCTTTACATCCTTACAATGCACCATCACCTTTGAAATTGTTGTACTTGCAGTATTCTCTGACGCAGCATAAATTGTAGTGTTTACGTGCCCTTAAACCTTGGATCAATGGATGAGGCTCTGAGGAGATGGTCCTGAAGGTTAGACTCTGTATATCTGTTTTACAGGGCCTGACTGATGGCTGTCTTGGCAGACTTTATGGTTGGACTGTCCTCATCTCGGTTTCATATTACAACAATCATTTTCTCCAGAGGGAGGATCACATAAAGGGGTTAAGCAGAGGAATAATTTCCACTACCTGTTTCAGTTCACTGTCAGAAAATACCAGTCCTTGACATTCTTCTTGACATTCTTGTCCATTATGGGAGAGTATAGGTGGCAGGCTGCGGCACCAGATAATGTTTCAGTGTGTCATAAATGCTGTTTCATTGATCTCAGATATCATGGATGAGTTTGTGAGCAATAAATCTAGAATCTCATGCTTGATTTCCAAAACGTCAGCTGATATCATGATATCGGAAAAATATCATGATTCACCACTTTTCTAAGCTTCTTTGAGATGAGGTGGTACCTTCTATGGCATTTTCGCTTGAAAATGCTTTTTTATCTCTCCGTTTTAGCCTTATATCCACACGACAGTGTTTTTGTCCTGCGAAAACAGCTGTTTGAAAACGCTTTCCCAAGTAGATCAATTTGAAAACTGTGTTTTCGTTTCAAAACTCTCTCTGTTGACACTAGGGTTTTCAAACGTTGTCAAAAAGTTTCTCACCCACACTGAAACGTCGCAAAATCGTGTTCCCTTTCGAGGGAACTCGAACTGCGTCGAATGACACTTTGGGGAACGCCCCTCAGCGTAGCGCCTCTGAAGTATGAATGAAACTAAGCCGATCTCCGATTGGAACAACGTAATGACGTAATGTGTGACGACACACAGGCGGAACTATAAAGGGACGCCGGCACACACAACATGTCAGCTTTCTGTTCTTCAGCAAGCGCTATCTGTGACTGTGAGTCTTATTTATTGTTTGTTTGTCTCTAAAGCTGATCTCTGATCTTAATGGCGAGCGCGAGTTTCAGGAAGTGTGTGCATCCTTGCCCTCGTTTCATTACGGGTGGGGGACACACACCGACTGTGCACGCATTGTTTGGGAATGCAGCACGCGCGGGCAGCTCTCGAGGGAGCTGCTTGCGAGGATTGTGAAAAGCTTCCAATCCGTGTGTTGCGTTCCCGGCTGGCTATCTTCGATGAAGATGGCCGGCCTCGCGAGCCCCGTGGTGCGGGACCCGCGTCCGCTGAGGCGGCGCGGCAACGCTCTTCATGGGGCTCGCAAATGGATCTGTCAGGGGATCCCGAGGCTGCTGAGGCACCTTCTCGGGATTCCTCTGACAGCTCTGATGTCCTCGAGCCTCGCGTGGAAGCCCGCCCGGCGGCTTCTTGTGCGCGAGCTGAGGACCCGATGCTTGAGCTGTCTGCCTCTGAGGAGGTAGACGTGCTCAGTATCGAGGGCGGGGATTTTGGGGATGACTCGCCACCCCATGTCCCCGCATATGAGGAGTTGGTGGAGGTTGTTTCTCGTGCTGTGGACCGTTTGAACATCAGTTGGCCACATGAGAAGCAGGAAGCGCTTGCTAAAAGCAAGTTGGACGAGCGCTTCCTGCAGCACAGGGAACAACCTCATCACCGGGGCTTGCCGTTTTTCCCCGACTTACACAACGAGTTGTGTAGGTCGTGGAGCAGACCTCACTCTTCCCGTGTGTCCAACCCCCCTATTTTAAATTATAGTAATATCATGGGGGCACGGGAAAACGGTTATGGGGTGATGCCGCGGGTGGAACAGCCACTCGCTAGTTATTTATCCCCCGAGTCGGCATCATCCCTGAAAGCTCCGGTGCTGCCCACTAAACCATGTCGCGAGACATCGTCGTTGGTGGGCAGGGCTTATATGGCTGCGGGTCGGGCTGGTGCGAGCCTTCATACTATGGCTTTGCTTCAGGCGTACCAGGCCGACCTTCTTAAAGATATCGATGGAGGCGAGGGCCCAACTCCCGATGATGTCGCGGAGTTGAGGAGGGTCGCTGACTTGTCTCTCCGAGTCACCAAGGAGACGGCCCGTGCTATCGGCCGCTCTATGGCAGCAATGGTGGTCTCGGAGAGGCATTTATGGCTTAATCTGTCGGGTATCAGGGAGAAGGACAGGGCCTTCCTCCTTGATGCCCCGATTTCGTCTTCTGGCCTGTTCGGCGACGCCGTTAATACAGTCGTCGACAGGTTTCAGGAGACGAAAAAGCAGTCAGCGGCCTTCAAGCAATATCTCCCTCGCCGCTCGAAATCTAAGAAGTCTGCCCCTAGTGGGCAGCCGCAGCCACAGCCATCCACCAGCTCCTCTGCCTATAGACAGGCTCAAAAGGAGAGTGTCGCGTCTAGAGCCCCCCCTCAAGGAGCCTGGGGGCATAGACGGCGCTCTCAGGCGAAGCCTCAGCAAAAGCAGGGCGACCTGAGGGCCGTCCTGCAGGCTAAAAAGGCTTCGGCGAAAAGGTCCTAGCCCATTTAGGATCTCTGCGGGCGGCCCCACCCGTGGTGGAACGACCGAGGTCGTTTCCCTCACGGAGCCCGCAGGAAATCGATGTTGCTCTCCCGCCGCTAAACACGTTTCGGGTCACATCGGTTTCCAGCGAACGCAGGTTGCACTGTCCGCCCCACAGGCTTGCGGCCAGGCAGCATTCGCGTCCGCCCATCGAGAATCATTTTCGGTTCAGCCTTGCCGGGGATCCGCTTCAGGGGGCCGAGAACGAATCCCGATTAATACCCGAAGCCAGGCTCGAGAGCCTGGTTCCTCTGGTGAGGTATTTCGATGCATGGAAAAATCTGTCGAATATTTCTCCCTGGGCCCTGCGCACCATTCAATATGGTTACAGGCTGCAGTTCAGTTTCCACCCACCCAAATTCAACGGGGTGGTCTGGACTGTAGTCGACCCAGTGCAGGGTCGGGTATTGGAACAGGAAGTAAACTCCCTGCTGGTAAAGGAGGCTATAGAGCGTATTCCTCCTCCGGACAGGGAGTCCGGGTTTTACAGCCGCTACTTCATAGTTCCCAACAAGGATGGGGGGTTACGTCCAATAATAGATCTCAGGCACCTGAACCGCTCTCTGAGGAGATTCAGGTTCAAGATGCTCACTATTCCCATTATCGTGAGTCAAATTCAATCCGAGGATTGGTTTGTCACGATAGATCTGAAGGACGCATACTTCCATATATCCATCCTTCCATCTCACAGGAAGTTTCTGAGGTTCGCTTTCGGGGGCGAAGCGTACCAATATCGGGTTCTTCCGTTCGGCCTAGCTCTCTCCCCTCGCACATTTACCAAATGTATGGATGCAGCTCTGGCACCTCTGAGGCTTCAGGGCATCAGGGTGCTCAATTATATCGACGACTGGCTGATTTTAGCACAGTCGCGGGAGCTGGCGATTCGGCATCGAGATGTCGTCCTCGCCCACATCCAGAGCCTGGGGTTGAGACTCAACAAGAAAAAGAGCGTGTTGACACCAGTCCAGAGAACCACGTTCCTGGGAGTTGTGTGGGACTCGGTCACGATGCGGGCACAATTGTCTCCCGCGCGGATCGAGTCCATCCTGACCACAGTGTCTGGGATACAGCTAGGCCAGGCCATCACTGTGAAACACTTCCAGAGAGTGTTAGGGCTCATGGCAGCAGCGTCCAGTGTTATTCCACTCGGCCTGCTGCACATGAGAGCCCTTCAGTGGTGGTTGAGAACCAAGGGGTTTTCCCCGAGGGGAAACCCGTTCCGCATGATCAGGGTTACGCGCAGGTGCCTTCGTTCCCTATCTATGTGGAAGAAAGCTTGGTTTCTCTCCCAAGGCCCTGTGCTGGGAGCGTCATGTCGCCGGAAAACCGTTTCGACAGACGCCTCCCTCACGGGCTGGGGCGCGGTCATGGACGGCCGCTTTATGACAGGCCTATGGCAGGACCATCATTCCTCCTGGCACATAAACTGCCTGGAGATGTTGGCGGTGTTCCGAGCTCTGAGGAGTTTCCTGCCGGACCTCAAGGACTATCATGTCCTTGTGAGGTCAGACAGTATGTCGGTAGTGGCCTATATAAACCATCAGGGGGGTCTGAGATCTCGCCCTCTATGCCGACTGGCGCGTCAGATCCTCCTGTGGTCCCAGGGGAAATTGTCGTCTCTGAAAGCGACATACATCCCGGGGAGTCAAAATCAGGGAGCAGACATCCTGTCGAGACAGGGGCTGAGGCCCGGGGAATGGAGACTCCACCCCGAGGTGGTGGAGTCAATATCTCAGAGGTTCGGCCCAGTGGAAGTGGACCTGTTCGCGTCTCGAGAGACGACCCACTGTCCTCTGTGGTTTTCCCTCACTCATCCAGCCCCGCTGGGGTTGGATGCCATGGTGCAGACGTGGCCGAGGCTACGTCTGTACGCTTTTCCCCCGATCGCTCTGCTCCCTGGAGTTCTAGAGAGGGTCCATCGAGACGGGATCAGTCTACTGCTGGTAGCCCCGTTGTGGCCGGCCCGAGTATGGTTCTCCGACATAATTTTGCTCCTGAACGGCCCTCCATGGGAGATTCCCATCAGGAGGGACCTGCTGACACAGGCAGGGGGCTCAGTATTTCACCCTCGACCCGAGTTGTGGAAACTGTGGGTCTGGCCCCTGAGGGGGCACAGTACCTAGAGGCCGGCCTATCAGCTGGAGTAGTGGAAACCATACTCAGCTCTAGAGCTCCCTCCACGAGGAAGTTGTACGGCTTGAAGTGGAATGTCTTCACCCTTTGGTGTAGAGAGCGTGAGGTGGACCCAGTTAACTGCCCAGTGGCTTCAGTGCTGGAGTTCCTCCAGGATCGCTTCTCCACTGGTCTTACCCCGTCCACACTTAAGGTGTACGTGGCTGCCATTGCGGCTTTCCACGCTCCTTTGAGTGATGGGCCTCTGGGGAGGCACCAGCTAGTCGTACGTTTCCTCCGTGGGGCCTGGAGGATGAGACCTGCGGCTCGTACCAGGGTTCCCACTTGGGACCTGGCGGTGGTTCTTGAAGGTCTGGCTGAGGCCCCCTTCGAACCGCTAGAGTCGGCTGAGGCCAAGAACCTGTCGCTGAAGGTCGCTTTTCTGTTGGCCATTACTTCTCTGAGGAGGGTAGGAGATCTCCAGGCGCTCTCCATATCTAACGAGTGCCTGGAGTTTGCTCCAGGCAACATTAAGGCCATCCTTCACCCTAGGCCCGGCTATCTGCCTAAGGTGCCGTCCAGTGCGGCACGGCCTACGGTTCTGCAGGCTTTTCATCCTCCACCTCACGTGACGACGGATGAAGAGAGACTTCATGTGCTCTGCCCTGTCAGAGCACTGAATATTTACATTCAGAGGTCCTCTTCATGGCGGAAGTCGGACCAGTTGCTGGTCTGTTTCGGGTCGCCCAGGAAGGGGCTTCCCGCTTCCAAGCAGACCATCAGCAACTGAATTGTCCAGGCGATTTCCACGGCCTACCAGGTGCGCGGTATGCCTTCACCTTTGGCCGTGAGGGCTCATTCTACTAGAGGCATGGCGTCCTCTAGAGCCCTTCTCGCGGGGGCCCCCATCCAGGAGGTCTGCGATGCAGCAGGATGGGCTACCCCTCATACCTTTATTAGGTTTTATAGTCTGGATATTCCGTCAACACCCGGCGCTCTTGCGCTTTCTTCCTAAGTGTGCCTGCGAGCAGTTTCACACTAGGGCAGGCAGGGCTCGTTGTGGCGTAGTGGGCATTTGTTCCCCAAAGTGTCATTCGACGCAGTTCGAGTTCCCTCGAAAGGGAACGTCCTCGGGTTCCGTATGTAACCCTTGTTCCCTGAGAAGGGAACGAGAACTGCGTCCCTTGGCCACGCCTTCCCTGCCTGGGAGCGCTTGCTTCATCACAGGAAGCTGACATGTTGTGTGTGCCGGCGTCCCTTTATAGTTCCGCCTGTGTGTCGTCACACATTACGTCATTACGTTGTTCCAATCGGAGATCGGCTTAGTTTCATTCATACTTCAGAGGCGCTACGCTGAGGGGCGTTCCCCAAAGTGTCATTCGACGCAGTTCTCGTTCCCTTCTCAGGGAACAAGGGTTACATACGTAACCCGAGGACGTTTTCTCATTGTAGTGTGGACTTTGAAAATTGAGGTATTTGAAAACAATGACGCATTAGTCACGTGACACATAATGAACCGATAGATATCTATGTTTTAACCGGTATTGTGCCTGTTATGTGCTATTCACATTCACACTGTTGCTAAAGACATGTTACTTTGTACACTCTTCATATTACAGTCTTGCAATGATTTTCTGATAGATGAAAGAAAATTTACTCGCAATTGCTGACCAGCAGCAAAAAGTAGTGTTTTAGACCAAAACATATAATGGAGTGAGTGCGACCTGGATGCATCGGTGAATGGTGAGATTTTTTGCTAAATAAAATGATCCTGCCTGAAGAATTGTGTGTGAACTTTATGATGTCTGTTCTGTCTATATCATCTCAGTGAGCTTTTACGCATGCGCAGTAAGATGACATTAGTGTTTGGTATAATTAATACGATGCATTTTTTATTTTATATAAATGTGTTATAATTTGAATTTAAAATTATATTATGTAGTCATAACCCTGCTCATGTGTTTTAATATAGTAGTGAAATCCCAAAACTACAGCCCCAGTGCTTTAGTGCTCAATTAGTTGGCACAAAGATATAACTATAAGTGTTTGCATAAAAACAGTGGGGAGTGTGTGTTCTTCTGGCCCCAACTGTCTTGCTATTTCAGGGTGATAATATCTGCTGAATTGTATTGAGGCTGCATTTGCTTCAAGGAATTTCGGCAAAAGGTTTTGTCTACCATTGCTTTTGTATTTGGCTGCAATCCGAAGTGTGCGCATGTGGCAGTTTTAGAACTTTTTTCAACCAATCAGACCTAAAGCAAGAAATTGCTTGTCAATTATAAAGCTTAATTGTATATAATTTACATCCTACATGCATCATCATAAAGTTAATTTGAGATTTGCATAAAATGAGACATGTTGCTAAAGTAGTCACTTTTCTTGCTGATTGCTCGTTGTCACCGCTGCTATACATCCATCGCTTTGTCTCTCCTCCTCCTGTTTCTGAAGTACATTCAAGGGGTGTTCTTGAGGTCAAGGAACAGAACAAATTGTGAACCACATCACCACACCTCTGAATCTTCTGCCCTCTTCATACACTTAATTTCCACCTTAATTTCACAACCTTTACCTCTTTAATGTTCTTTTTGATTTTTTGTTGTTGAAGAAAATCATCACTTATACTGTACCATTGTGACTTATTGGAAATGGGATATCCGTAGAGACATGTTTTATGACGTTACAAGTGGAAGTAAAAGGTTTAGGCCATTTCATATGCAAACGCATAAAATAAACTCGTTATCATTTCACTAGTTCACACTTACATATAAATTGAGTAAAGTTTATGTGTGTTTGGCTTGCTGTCCGAGAGGAGGGCCCGAACCCAGTCCCAGAGTACTTCCCCCATCCCAGGTTGGGATAGGAATAGTTAGAAGTGAGGATATGGGTTGGTGGAGGGATGCTGGGAAACTGAAGAGAGTAGTGAGCTGTATATATACCTCTTATCTCGCTCTAGTCTTTGAGTGTACATTGGTTGTACTCATTATTGTGGTGCATTGTGGGATTGAATGAGTGCACTCGATAACTTCCACTATGGTTTCAGACACCCCTACAAATCGCTTTCCCTTCAAATAGTGCTCTATTTAAGGGTGTAGGGGGGCAATTTAGAAGGTCTTACTAGGCATACCAGAAACTTCCAGGCAGGTTGAGGCAATTGGAGCAAAACTCTGCAGTACAGTGTCACTGACCACGTCTGAACACCCCTGGGTTAGAAAGAAGGAATGGGATTGGGACATCAAACTTGGGTCTCTGTGATCGAACAATTGTCTTTTTTTTTTATCTAGTCTTGCTAATAAGCTAATTGTCAACCGCATTGGTGTGGATTAGCAGAAGATAAATTAAATGAATAAAGGAAAGAGAAAGGGAAAGAGAGACATAAACAGTGACAGAAGGAGGAAATATGGGCCTGAAACTCAAGATAGCTTTTGCGCCCGGAAATGTGGCCTTCACGCTGACTATACCACAAAAGTGTTTTCATCAAAATTAATTGCAAGGCACAATCTTTCTGCCTAGATATAAAGAAGCTCTCTTAGTGGGCGAACGGTCATTTTTCCCAGGCACAATTGAATCAAAAGAGCATGGAATGCATAATAAGCATTATAGCACATGATGATAAAATTTAGAAAAGCATGTTTTCTGCATGCTTGACAGAGCCGTGACATAGCAGACAAGAAAGATTTACTTAACATTCATTGGCAAGTTTTAGCAGACTGAGTGAAATGTATACACCTTTAAGATGTAGTCTACTGTGGTTTGAAAAAAAATGAGAATAACTCTAACCTAATATTTTCCTACAAATCTGATGGATCTTTTTAATCTGATATATCCTGATCTAATACATTTTCATAATAATTAATATTAATAAAAAGATTTTTTTAAAGATTTTTACAACAATATTGTTTATGCTCTATATGTTTGCTTAATCACTGGATCTCTTTTTTCTGTGTTATACTACACATGCTCCAATGCACTGTGCTGCGGTGTTCACTTGAATGTTGTGGATATGATAAATAAAAAAGTGTATCTCCTTACTCAAACTGGAACTGGAAGATGATCACTGGAAAGTGTTTTTTCCAGCCAGAGATAAGATATTGGAGAGAGTTTGTCAGACTAAAGACTAACATAAATGATGAATTAGACAAAGCACATCAATAACTCCCTGAGTGCTGCTTAATGAGGCACATAAACGAACAGATAAGAAGTTAGTCTGGACAATCCCATTTATCAGTTCTCTCGAGTGACCTATATAAAAAAGAAATGGCAAGGGATTTCATACATCTCAAACAAACACTGAGCAGAGCTGTTCTGTACAGTTACATGAGATTTTTGCTCCTTGAGTACGTTTTCTTATGATAAATAATATATTAAAGTCATTTGAGTTGCTCTGTGTCTATTTCATTTAAAACTGGCCATTTTTTGGTTTGTTAAATGAGCTCTAGTCAACTTGTGCCTTGATTCAATGATTCAACTCTGAAGCCAAAATCCACAACTTCTTGTGCTGTAACAGTCCCAAAACTTGATTTCCAGTTAGTGTTGTTTATCAGCAACTGATATTTAAGAGAGAGATAGAAAACATGCCTTATTTTCATACTATAATTAAGTCTTATTCTAGTTGTCAGCTAATTTATTCCCTAAATTAAAGGAATGGTTTACCCAAAAATACAAATTATGTCATACTTTATGACTTCGCTCTGTAGAACACAAATGGAGAATATTTTACTGGTGTAGATTTGTGTGAGGAACAAACCCAAATTTAACTCATGATCCGGTTCAAGGGGATTTATGGATCAACTGATTAAAGAGCTGACTCAAAAAAGAATGATTCGTCAATGAATCAGATATGTATAGCTCCAAGGAGAGATAGGACAGATGTCAAGATTGACATTTAATAATGTTGTAGATCTATCATTTGTTTTCAGAGGACTTAGGTAGGGACAACTTCTATGGTACTTATTATTATAATTATATATATATTATTATTATTATTATTATTATTATTATTATTTATTTATTTATTTATTTATTTATTTTTCAGAGCTTTACAGATCCAATTCTCATTCACTCCTAATTATTTTAAAAAGAATGACCAGGGTGTTCTTCGCCATCTTTTGCATTCCACAAAGTCAATAAACATCAGGAGGGTGAGTCAATTATTCTGAATTTGTTTTTTAATATTTGATGTCATGACCCACTTTGGTTTGCTGATGACTTAGTGACCTGGACAGAAAGAAACTGCTGTTCAGAGATTTGTCTGTCTATAGATCATGTCCTCCCCATTGACTTCTGCCTCAGTATATGGCTCATTTGCCATGGAGGTCAGGGTAAGAGATCCTGAAGTGACGAGGCAACTCTCACCTGACACTCCTATCCATGTGAGGAGATTTCTTAGAGACTGTGACACTTGATATCCTACAACGGCACAGATTCTCAGTGAGTTCGGCTAACATAAAATCAAGAAAGAGTGAGATTTAAGACACTGAGATTTAATATATATATATATTTGATTTTGCACTGTTTTTAAGCATATACATCTCATGATGCTGAATTATAACTAGATCTGCTTGATCTTTTCTAGGAAAAAAGCTTTGAGAGAAAAAAAAGCTTTAAAATAAACTTTGAGACTTTGAGACACAAGAAAAATAATATTATAATATTCATCGCGAATTACAAAGTTCTTGTAAAAAGTAACAGTCCCAAAAATGCATTTCCTCTTGTTTCTCAAATGAATGCAAAAGAAATGTAAGAGGGATAGAAAAAATCCTTTTATCAGCTAACGAAAGAAAGTAGACACTACGATGTAAAATGTCAATGCATTAATTGCATCTAAACACTTTTACGCATAGTATGCATTTACAGACATACACGACTGCTTTCTATGTAAGTTTTAAAGAGGACATATTATGCCTTTTTTAAATGTTCAACTTTCTGTATGTAATGCTGCTGTTTAAGTATAAAAAAAGGTCTGAAAAGTTGCAACGCAAAGTCACTCCAAAGGCATTTATTCTCTATATAAGTTCACACTGTTTCTGAACTCTCTGAAACGCCCCATTGTAGTCTTCAGTTTTCTTCCTAGAACGAACATGTCACAATATTCCTCTTTTAATTATTAACCCAGCCAAGGCATATGCAAAAATAAGTGGATGAGGCCTGAGTTGAGTAGCATTATAGTGTGTTGAAGCTCGCAGTTATGGTAAGTGGCGTAACATTTCCCAAGCGCTCAAAGCAGTTGACCAATCACAACACACCGATCCAGACGACCAATCAGAAGGAGGATGTCACGATCACCAGGGGAGCCACCAGGGGGCACTCCATCACAGACTATTGTCATTCCCTCATGAACTACATTTCCCAGAAATCACTGCATGGACTCATTATGAGTAATTGCATTCGGCTGTGTCTCATTAGCTCATTACCTCTGCCTATATAAGCCTGGTCTACTTAATCATTCATTGCAAAGTCTTGTATGTGTGAACACTGCCATTCTGAGGGCTCTCTCTGGTGTCCTATTTCCTTGGATTTGATCACCTGATGGTTTTTTGGATGATCCTGTTTGCTCGTGCCTTCTACACTGTTGTGTGTTTTGTGTTGTCTGTCTGTGTTTATGACCTTTGCCTGTTTTTGGACTTGACTGACTGTGGATTACCCTTTCATTAAACGCTGCGTTTGGATCCTATACCTTTGTGTTTCAGAGCCATATACCTGTATGACAGATGGGCTTCATAGAATCAAAACTAAACAGAGCGTTAACTGACAGACTTGACATTCACAACATTGTGTTTGAACATTGAAGCATGAGAACCTATTTTAGTAGACCTCAAAAACAATATCAAGACTTTGAAAAAAGGCATAATATGGCCTCTTTAAGATGAGATTCAAACTTTTTCAATGCTGGCTGCTGCTCAAGTGTGGTTAGAAAGTGCTTTCCAACAATCTCCCTTTATTGTGCTTAAAATGACATCTGACTCAATGGCAGCTGGTTGTCTCATACTCTCTCTCCTCTGTCCTTGTCCGTGGCACCAAAGGCATAAAAATGTCAAATGGATGTGAGAAAAAAAAACCCTGTCCCCTATTTGTCACTCTTAATCATTTCCTGCAGATTTCTCAAGACCACGATTATTGAATGCATCTATCTTTTTCTCGCTCGACGGCTGGACAGAGACTGATCGCACCGGCTCAGAGATTTAAGGACTTCCACACAACATCAGATAGAAGCTGACAGTCCTTAATTCTTCTAAATGCTAAGTGCCCGTTGTCCCGGGTGCACCGCAGACAGACATGTGCAAACACACACATAAAGTGCCCAGTAGCACAAACCTGAAAGTGTAATGCAATTGCTTCTAAATGAACAATGTGTGCATTGTGGAACAGAAGCATTCAGATTGTGAGACACAAAGCCACATGCGCAGAGAGACAGAGTGCGTGGACTGTGAATGAGAACAGGTTGTCGCAGCCAGTGTAGTTCAGTTTTATTTCAAAAGAGCTTCATCATGCGCTTAATTTGAATTTGGTGAATTCAAAGGCTTTAGATTTTCAATGTAGCATTTTTTTTTTGTAGACAAGTTTTAACCTTTAACTTCAGATCAAACATTCAGTTATTCATAATTCTGATACATCGGCTTTTCCCTTAAAAGGAGTAGTTCATTCTGTCATCATTTATTCACCCTCATGTGTTACATACCGCCTGTGCCGGCCCATGCAACAGAGAGGGGAGACCAGGCGGATTAGTTGAATTCAAATAAGTATTTATTAAAGACAAGAAAAGAGCAACATAAAATAATTAAAGTCAGTAAAAATGTATAACTCGAAACAAAAACAAATGCAATCAGGGTATGTGACGTGTCATGCAAAAAGAAACAAAAAAATCAGCAAAACGGTGCAGGAGAGAAGGAGAAGCGGCGGCCTCTCTCAACCAAGTCTGGAGAGCTTATAAACGCCCAGGATACTGGAGGCAACCACACGCGGCCCTGGAGCAATCACCGGTAACACGCCACACCTGCGCTCCTCTCACCTATAGGAGAGACGTAATGAACAGGCAAAACCGCAAAGGAGGAGGAGCTGACAGGTCCGCGACCGTCACACATGTCAGTCCAAACCTGTATCATTTTCTGGCTTCTGCAGCAAAAAATAAAAGGAAATAAGATGTTTTAAAGAATGTTAGACTAGACCATTAACTTTTATTGTATGGAAAAACATATTTTTGAAATTATTTTTTAAGTTCCCCAGAAGAAAGAATGTCACAGATTTGTCACGACATGATGGTCAATGATTTTTGGGTGAACTATCCCTTTCATTAACATGTGCTGAAGCTGCATGAACTCCACAAGTATGTGGAAATTATAAGACTATTATGTTCTCCAGCATAATTTGATAATGATCCAAAGAGCATCTTGTGCTTCAAAGGAAGCAAAAACATCTGACCATCTGTACAACAAAATCTCCTGGTTGTTCTCAACTATTTGTACATTTTGCTCAATTCGTGGCTAAATTTTATGAATTTGTATGTCATTTTTATGTTTTTGTATAATCTGCGTCCTCTTCAATGAGGGTTAAGTTTAGGGTTGGATCTTCTTTTTTCTAGACTATAAATTCATACGAAATCACCACCTTGTAACATACTTACGTTATCTCATGAGATCACAATTTTGGTTATTTGATTTGTGACCTACAATCTGAAATATGTTTTATTAATGAGTTGTGGTAAGCTTTCTAGGAATTCCCAGATTTTAATGACAGAAATCCAACATGGCCTTTTCTCAGTTTTTTTTTTACCCAAACATTATAAATAATTCTTCAAGAGAGGTAGATGTTTGCATTTAGTTACAACCTTTAGTAAAAATCCTATTAAGAGTAGAGTTAATTTTCACTTTACTAAACAACATAGATGAGGAAAGCAAAGATAAGGACCACAGTACTTTCCATAATCACCTTCCTCATGAAATTTTCAGCTGAAGTGAATAATTCATTTACCTAGCTATATTCAAAATCACGTTCAACAGCATTAGAGTCAGCTCAGATCAGTGGTGCCATCACCATAAGAGAAGTGAGCTAGAAGAAACTTAATATATAAATCATTTATTCAGAGTGACATGTTTTACACATGCCCCCTCAATTTCAATTTCACAATAGATGGACGTATATATATATAGACAGATAGATAGATGGATTTGGATGGATGGATGGATGAATTATTGGATTGATGGATGGATATGGATAGACATACAAACGAGATGGATGGATGGATAGATGGATAGACAGACAGACGAGAGATGGATGGATGGAGGAATGATAGATAGATAGGGAGATGGATGGATGGATGGATAGACTGATGGATGAATAGACAGATAGACATAGATAGATAGATAGATAGATAGATAGATAGATAGATAGATAGATAGATAGATAGATAGATAGATAGATAGATAGATAGATAGATAGATAGATAGATAGATAGATAGATAGATAGATAGATAGATAGATGGATGGATGGATAGATGGATGGCTGGATAAATGGATACATAGATAGACAGATAGATAGATAGATAGATAGATGGATGGATGGATGGATGGATGGATGGATGGATGGATGGATGGATATGGATGGATGGATGGATGGATGGATGGATGGATGGATGGATAAATGGATACATAGATAGACAGATAGATATAGATGGATGGATGGATGGATGGAAAGACAGACGGAGGGATGGATGGACGGAGGGATAGATGGATCGAGAGACAGATGGATGGATAGACAGAAATACATAGATGGATGGATGGATAGATAGATACTTTAGACTAGATTATACCTTTTGATTTTCTTTAAAACACTGTTTAGTTTCCTGAGATACAAAAATCCAATTAACCTTTTTTTTATTTTTTATTTTTTATTTTTAAGGAGATGTTCAGATTGGAGCTTTAAGCCCAATTAAATATGGTTTGCCTTTTCACAATAATCTGCACACTTTAGGAAACACAACAACAGTTCAACAGAATTAATGATATGCTCATGAGTTTCCCTGAAACCTTTTATTAAGCTTGTGGTTATTAGATGAAAAGCGTTCGTGTGTGAGTGTGGGTGTAGCAGAGCCTATATATGATCAGAAAGCATCATTAAAAAAATATATATATATTTTTGTGATATAATGCATCGCTTGTGGAAGAACTGACTTGATCATATCATGATTTGGTTTGATGTCGAATTGGTGGCACGATGGTTCATGCACGTGTCTCGACTCAGTGAGGCAACGTGAATGTGAATCGATCTTTCACTTTTCCTTTTAGAAAGGACCAAAAATAAAACAAAAAGTGTTTTGTGATTAAAGAAATATTAGCCAGCATAGCGCCAACAGTCATAATTTGCAGAGGCCAGCATTTACTGCCTGGGTTGAAAATGAGAATATATTTAACACAATTTTAACTGGCCCCACAGAGGTTGATCACCTAAAACATGGTTTAATTAAGGTGTGAATTAAACTATTAAATCTGTTTCCTTCTTGACACGTCAATGCACCTTATTAAGATTAAAAAATAAATGATCTTATGCTTCATGCAACCTATATGACCCCAACATCAAAAAACAACTTTCATTAAAGAAAGTCTAGTTTCAAAACAGTTCATGGTATTAAAAAAAAAAGTTAACTTACAGTACGTTTACCTCCCTATGTCATTATAGATACTCCTTAAATATTGATTGTGTTTTTGTTTGCAGAACTTCGGAAGTTATAGCCTAATTGTCACGGTGTGGGTTCATGTCTTGTTCCTGTCTGTCCTGTGTTTCCCTTGTGTGAACTTTAGTTATTTCCTGTGCTGTGTCATGTTTTGTAGTCCTTTGTAGTTTTTCTAGTTTATTGGTATCCCCAGGTGTTTCTGATTAACCACGCCCTCTTGTTATCTTGTTTAGCTCGTTTACCCCTGTATTTAAGCCCTGTGTTTTAGCCCTGTCTTTGTGAGTTGTTGTTGTAGTAATGTTGTATGTTGGCCGTCCGGTTCCTGTGTCTGGTCACAGAGTCTGTGTCTGTTTAGGTCAGTTTATTTAAAATAAAACACTGCTGCACTTAAATCCTGCTTTTGCCTCTGCTTCGTAACACTAATCATGCCCCAAACAAGTGTTTTGCCTCATCGCTTCTCCCAGTGGGATTCACCGTCTGAAATATCACACAGCCTTTGGCCTGGAATTCATATGCATGGATCATAATTTAGCCAAGATGACCAAAAGTAATGGATATAATGGATCCTTATAGAGGTATGTGGGAAGTTTCATTTCAGGTCAGGATAGGCCCACTTGTTTGAAGTCCACTGCAGATTGCAATAAATAGAAATGCATTTATTAATATGAAGTATTTTGATGCGGTTTATGGATTGGCTTAATTAAAATGTTAATTTTATGGTAATGGTCTCTCTACATTTCGGCTCTTGACATTTTCCTGCGGCAATAGATCCATCTCGTAAAAACAAAGTTTGGCCCTCAAATATGATGTGTCACAAACAAAACAGATCACATGCGCTTTTCTCGCTAAAATGTTCAACAGAGGTGAACAGATAGTGAATATATATTAACGGACAGATATTATCAAGTTATTGAGATGCCCAAACCAACAGAGGACAGACGCAAACCTTTTAGCATGTCCATGAATAAACCTGAAGACCTGGTAAAGCATAGCCAAACATAACTAACTTAACCATTATTTTTTCCCCAGAATCATTTTCTAAACATCCTTAATACAAGATAAAACCAGAAATAAACCCTAAATTAAATGAATAACTTAAGAAGAAAAATAAGTTTGTACAGTAATTCAATTAAATGTGAACTGTTGAGTTTTATAAATCTGATTGTTAGTGTTAGCTACATCGCAAGATGTTTCATGACAACCTTTAAGTGTTTTCTTTTTAACATTTGTAGCATAGGGAGAAACTTGCACTTGTTACTTGTTTTAGCGGGAATATTTTTCTCTAAAAATCAGTTAGAGCATCCTTTGCACCTTTTAAGTAATTTCTTCTGCTTTTTATGATCATTTGCAAAGTGAAATTTTGATTTTCATATAAAACAATTACTAAGATGGGTTGTATGTGCTTGAATCCTGAGACCCTTGAGCCATTTTCCAGGAAATATATGAGTGGAGGTCATGTGAAAAAAAATTCCATCCATCTTTTTCTACTTTCTAAAAGCCTCATTCTGCAAACATCGCCTCTAAACATATTTTAATGTTGGTGAGGATGAATACCAGGAATAAATTGGCCATAATTGCAAATATTTCATAATGGCACACCAAAAGCTCACATCTCAAACTAGTCCAAATGGGTCGTAACATGTGGAGAGAGAAAGAGAGAAAAAAGAGAAAGAGAGGGAGGGAGAGAGAGATCATATTCTACAACCCTTTCGATATGCTGTCACAACTCTTGGAATGCTGTGTTGCATCTTTTCCCCTTCATATGTAACTTTCATGATGAGGAAAATTAAAATGAAAATTGTCGACAGTTTCGGAGGAATGATTGTTTGAAGGCGGTCTTTCATTTCCACTCTGCCCTTCAAATGTATGTCAAATCCATCATCACTGGAAAGGCAAAGCAGGACGTGCGGCATCATTGACTGAATGCTAAATTATCAGCGGTTTGAAAGCATGATTAGCTTTTTGTCACGCCATCCTGCTCATTTTCCGGCTATTACACGTTTTCAGCACTAATTCCCAAATGTGCCGTTTAGTTTGTTGTTCAAAAACACTAATTAACCCTCGTTAAAAATCAACTGACTGGCATGTTTTGGACTATTTTTGAAAAAACTGTCTAAAGGCGAAGCCAGATAATCGCAGTCAGACTCATTTGTATGGCCGGATTTCAATGTTTTGCCGTAAAATCTTGAACACGGTGCTCTGAGGATGAAACTGCCATTGCTCCATCCAGTGTGCTCTTTGACAGACAGTGCTGAGGGAACCAAAGCAAAAGCATCAGTGGTGTGGAGATCTGTTTTCAGATTTGAAGGGCAGCCTGAAAATATCCAGGATACGCTATACCATATATCAGGAGAATATCAAGCATCTCCAGCAGGTGTCAATCACATTTCACCATCATTCATGTTCTGTATTTTACTGTGAAATTCCCTGAAGGTCTATACACAACAGCTGCAAATTTCCCCCTAATGGCCTGTTTGGGATTTAGAGACCCCCAATGTAAAAAAAAAGGAGCATATTTTTAAGGTTGAGATTGGTAAATTGATTTTTTTTTAATCTCATGAGATTTGCATATGACAATACAGTGTGTGTTGAGGAAACCCTAATTTAGAAAGAACATAAATATTTCCAAATATTTCTAGCTATTTTTATACATCAGGGTTGTGGAAAAAAAATCTGTATTTAAGGGATGAACAACTATAAACTGAAACTTTTTATGTGTTTTGTCCGTTCGTTTACACGACAATTGCATTTTGGAAGCCTGAAAACGTAAACTTTTGAAAAACAGGTTTCAAAGTGCAAGTTTTTGAACAATACTGTTACCGTCATCGTCACTATATAAACTACAAAATTGTGAATTTGTGAAAACAGTGATGTCTTGCGCACGCGTATTACGTGTTCAGTCTATAGGCGCATAGTGTTTTTTCACAAAGTGACATCGCCATTGACTGGCCTGGCATGAATAATACAGCTTTTTTTGCCGTTTTAGTTAAAATTATCTTTGAAATTTGATTCAATTTGATTTGTTTGATTTCTACTTTTTAATTGCAATTCTGCCTCCTGTTTTCTACCTCAATTCAAATGAAGTCCAATTAAATGGTAATTCAAAAGGCATTCACTATTCATTTCTGAAGAATGCACAAACCTGTTATACATAAAGTTCTGGAGACTTTGTGACCGCAAACATAAAGAACGTAAAGTCAATCTCAACAGAACATGAGGATTAATCAAGGTAGTAGGGCAAAGTTTGATGCAGGCATGTTTTGAACAGACAGACTATAGAGGTGAAGCACTAAAATCTGGCCAAACATAATGATTTAGGTCTGATTGGTTGATTGATTAATTGTGTCACTAAAGCTCTTTTAGAAGAGTAGATTCTGAATTTAACACCGCCTTACCGTGTTCAAACACATAAATGATCTGTCAGCTAAAGTGACTATTTGGCTATAAATATGATCCACTGATTAATTACTTAGCAAACTATATATACACAAATATATATGTTCGCTCAGTCTCAGCTCTAGGCTGTTCTGTGGCTGAAAGAAATGTGGAAGGCATGTTCTGGAGCATCTGGGATTGTTTATTCATTTAAGGGATTTTTCCGTTTATCCAAGCTGCATCATCAGTTGTAGGATGTCAGGGATTACTTGGCATGTCATTTCACAATGTGACATCATTAGAACTGTGAATCACTGTAGAAATCAGCTCTTCTGATGATATAAATGCCAATGCTGTGAAAATTGAAACACAACTGCCAGACTAAGGTTTACATGACAACGTTGTAACAAAAACGTTTTGCATTTTTCACAACAGCATAGTCAAAATGATCAGTGAAAATGTCTTAAAATGCTGTTTTATGCTGCCAGGCTAGTTGGCGATGTCACGTTGTAAAGAAACAATACGCACCTATAGACTGAACACGTAAAACACATGAGCATGACGTCACCGGTTTCACAGATTCACGATTTTGTAGTTTACATGGACACGCTATTGTTTTCAAAACCTTTCACTTTAAAAACTTGTTTTCAAAAGTTCGCGTTTTCGGGCTCCCAAAAAAATTAATGGTCAAAATGCAAAAAATGTTTTCCATATTTAGTTGAAGATGCATGTCTTGTAAACAGCCCCTAAATGTACTAGAGTTATGTTATGTAAGGGCGCAGTCCAAGGACAAAAATACAAACTTTAATTATAAAAACAAAAGCAGGGGTATATATACACACAAGCAAACAAGGACTTGCAGTAAACAAGACACAGGTTAAAATCATAGGTTACTATGGAGATTAACAAGGGCATTATTAGTCACTAAGATAACTAATGAGACAGGAACTACACAGAGGAAAGAGGGGCCAAATGAAACAGATACAATCAACAACCCAAATGTCCAAAAAACAGAATGAAAACCTAAAACGTTATAAGCAGCAGACAATAGTTTGATATAAATGGTGGCTGGGTTTCCAGATAACATTGCAAATTACACTCAAAGATCATTGTATCTTATGTTGTACATTGTTTTATGGTTGATAAATGCCAAGTCAGCATGTTTCCCATGCCAGCACATATTAAATAGCACATAAGTGCATCGTTACAAAGCTCTCGGTTTCAAAGTTGCTGAGCTAAGGCCAAAACTTATACCAATATCTCCAATAGATTTGTCTCACCAATATGAATACTGTAGCACAAAAAGTACTGTATATGTGATCACGAATAATTTGGACCTTCATAAGGGACTCTGCATGTGTTATTGATGTTAATTGTGTGCTTATTTATTGCTAAATAGTTGCTAAGTGTTTGTGTAAAACATGTTTTAATCATATTTTTAAATTATTTGTATTTGTTTATTATTATTAATTAGACATGCTTATCGAAATGGGCCTTACACCCTGATGTATGTCTTGTAAATTAAGGCAAATCACATGGTAGCTGCAACTTTTGAAAAAAATAATTTGAGCTTTTACATTTTACATTTTTTGTAGTAATCAATACATGTTGATTTAAATGATTTAGAGTGGGTTGTCCGAGGTGCTTATTAATTTACCAGGGCTGTTTTTATATACTACTGTTGTAACAATGCCTTTAGGAAGCAAACAGTTGAAATTAAAGGGATAGTTCACCCAAAAATGTAAATTCTGTCATTAATTACTCACACTCATGTCGTTTCTAACCTGTACTTACGTTCATCTTCGGAACACAAATGAAGATCTTTTAGATGAAATCTGAGAGCTTTCTGTCCCTCCATTGACAGCTACGCAACTGACACTTTGACGCTTCAAAAAGTTCATAAAGAGATTGTATATGATAAATGAATACTATACACATTCATTCCACATATAACATACTTTTTTCAGCTTACAAAGTAAGCTTATTTAAATAAGTACCTACTCAAGAGAGTATGTGATTCTCACTTCTCAGTCCTCTCCACAGTCTTTACATTACTGCCCTTGAACGAATGATCCTTGTCCTTCAAATGCAAGTAAATGGCTGTGACTTGCCTGGAGGTTTTCGCTCTCCTGTGTTGAGCTGTTGGCTTATAAAGAGATTGTTCTGTTTCCTTGATGTCAGGGTATTCTTTGTTGCACTGAATTGCATAAACTGCATTGCTTTGCAGAGGTATAGTTCTCTGATCTTTTGTGTGAAGTAGTCGATGCATTGATGTGTTGTATTTGGCTCAACATTTTCGCCTGATTTATTCTATACAGGTACAATTCAAATGTTGATGTAGTATTTCAGAGTACTCTGTCATTTTATCTGATGAGAATGGCTGATGCAATTAAGAAATTTCAGTTCTTTCATTAGGACTTTAATTTAATTAATGTTAATCAAATGGGAAACATGGGCCTGTTTTCACAGTAAATTAAACTGACATTCAGCAACTGACATTCAAAACAAAAACGTCTCAAGTTTCTGGTGAGTGTTTAACATTCCAGCAGAACTACATTCAAATAATATTGTAAGAACAGTTATGACATGAATATTTTGTAGAAAATATCTTTGTAGGTAATAGGTATTCAATATTATAGGTAATAAGTAAATGCATAGAAAACGTGAATACTTAGTATAAGTAATAATAAGTATATTCTATTATGCAAGTGGTCATAGAGGTTTATAAGTATTTTACAGCACACAAGCGAAAAGTAGCACACCGTTTCTTAAGCATCGTACAACTCAGGACCAAAGACATTTCTAAACAGAAAGCTGACAGTATGATGTGTTGGGACAGAAGAAGCTTTTCATGGAGGAAGATGCCTTACATTCCAAATCCCCACAGAGGTCAAACGCCACAGTACAATACCATATTCAGTCCAAAGCCTGTTTCCACCCCCTGCCCAGGACTTAATGTACACGAACAGATCTGCAGAGGTCACAAGCTGTAAGTCACATGCTCCTCACTTTGTTTGACTCTATATCAGCAATTCGAAGCATGGCTGTTTGGCTATATCTGTACTGTATTAAACCTATTGCTATTTCTGATTATTTTCTGATTATGATTCACTACTCTATAAAATTAAGAACTAGTAATTTTGCAGGTGCATTTGAAAAAGTGCAAGCAATGCCTTTTTCCCTTTAACTTTGAAATGCTGAGCATACCAAACTTGATTGCTCAAATATTCTCAGATGAAATCAATCTAATGTTGCATTGTCAACGCTATTCAATCAATACATAGATGTGCCACTGAAAAGCTGCATCATCTAAAAATTAGCAACACTACCACCTGTTATTTTGATCAAAAATCAAACGATCAAATTGTATGAATTGAACAGCTCATAAACATCCTTTATCAGTAGAAAAAAAACTGAAATAACCCTTTTAAACATTGAAGTATTCATTTTAGACATTCCCCTCATATATAACTTTTGTGGCCTAAATCGTTCTATAAAATCGTGTCAAGAATCCTAGATAGAAACCTTTTTTTTCTAAGACTATCATTCAACATACTTAAGCAGTCAAAATAACCTTAATCTACTGAAAAAAAGTAATCCTTACTGGGTCAAATATGGACAAACCAAACTGTTGGTTACGATTTTTTATTTAGATTTTTAAACCCGGTTAGGTTTGTCGATATTTGACCCAAACATGGGTTGAAACAACCCAGATTTTTTTAAATTCTTTAATTTAATATATCCTATTGTTACAGCATAAATCAAATCATTATGAAACCAGAATTTAATGTTGAGAATTTGGAGTCTCGTTCTCTTCGTTCTCTTAATTATTGTGGTTGTCTCACTCTCCATGACTAGTAACGCACGAGTGCTAGTTTGAACATTTTACTCCCCCGTGGGAAAGCTTTTAAATTGCTCACAGAGGATTTACAGTTGAATCAGGCAGATCAAGTGTTATCTCGCTACTGTCACACCTGGTTTTCTGAAAACAAGAGGGAGAGAGAGTGAGAGGGAAAAGACACTGACTTCCGAAAGGGTTTTTACAAAAATACATTAGCAAGTAATTGTAGATGTCAGCAAAGATATCTGCAATTGTACTGCAACCTGAACTTTTTAATGAAAATATGATTCTGTCTGGCAGAATTCTTGCTCTCCTCGTTTGTTTTGATGACAGATTGCTAGGTAAGGAAGAATGTCACTTTTATTTGAATCTGTAGCATCAGTCAGGGCAACTGACGCTAACAGTACTCCTCAAAATGGGAAATGGAAAAAGAACAGGAAGGATTAGCCGCATTAGTTGGGAATGCATATGGCTCACTTGCACTATAGCAATACCCGGGAATTGCATTGTGGGAAATGTCCTCTGGGGGAATCATATGAATGGGCACTCTGTACAGTGCAAATATTCATGCAATATTCAGTAGGTAGAGCAGTCTCCAGATATATGTATTCAAAGGCAATCAGACTTCGAACTTTGGTGAGGAAAATAGCCTGTCGAGACAATTGAATATTATTCATGCAAACGATGAGCTGCTCACACAAATCAACTCAACTGCTATATCTTATAAGTAATGATATGTTTCAAAAACGGATACGTAGAAAATGATAGGTAGAATTATATTAGAGAGAGCTGGCAGTGGCATTTGCCCTCTATTGCCAAAATAGAAAAGGTTTGGGAAGTTTGGTTAGTCAGTTTTAATGACAGGTCTTGAGCTTGACACTCAACTCAAGAGAGTGTGTGATTGCTGTGTCAATTTCAGAGTTTTGCATGTGGACAATTTCTGGTAGTTATGAAATATACATGTGCCAGGGTTGTCAGGGTTGTGCACCATTAGGATTTGAAATGACAATGCTTTTTAAATTCTCATACAATTCCTGAATTTGAACTGAAGTACTGAAACATTATTGATAGATGGACGCGCTGATTGAGTCTTCCTGGCAGAACTTACGCTAAAGCTTTCATTTCAGTAAATTCCTATTCCTGTCATTCCAATTCACATTTGTGAGCCAATTCAAAATTTTCTCTGGTAAATTTGTTTGCAGCTTGTTCTAGCCATAAATTTTGTCTAGAACTGCCCGGAAAGGGTCTGGCAGTCATAAAAAGCAACGGATCACGTTTTGTTTAGTTAAAATGTATATTAAAGATCATTTTCTGAAATGGTATACACTGAACTGCCATTGAAAAAAAAAACTTACTACACAGCAATTTGGTATTTAAAAATAGATAGTAAGTGCAAATTATTATTAGAACTTAAATTTAATATACAGTTCAGCCAGTGAACGTGCAGCGAAAGTGCCTCAAACAAAACTATGAATATCTCTTATAGATGCCAGTAACTTGGAAGATTCTTTCTCCCTTAAAAGCACTCATTGTATCAACTTGGTATCCTATGAAAGACACTGTGACTCCTGGAGGTTGGAACTGGCAATTTCTTCCAGCTCTTGCCTTTTGTGTGGCAGTATGCATCAGACGGTCAGCAAAGGAACCGTGGGTGATCCGTGGGCGTAATGTCTGATTCTGAATGCATTTGTGCCCGTGTAGCTGCTTTGATGATTGGAGTCGAGACTGGCTGTTAAAACTGCAAGATGGGATTGGGGTGTTCCTAAAAACAGTGTCTGAATGTGAGTCATTCATTATTCATGGTGAAAAGATGTTCTCCTAAAGTTGAGGCTGGATAAGATATTGCTAAATAAATAAATAAATCAATTATGTCAGTTATTGGCATTGAATGTTGATGCCAAGTGGTCTAATTGTGCTTGTTCAGATTTATATAATGTAGATAAAAGTATTGAAAGCTCATCTACCAAGGAACTGCATGTTAAGGGCAACCAAAGTAAAGGTTTGCTGGTATTCCTGAAAGGAGATTCATTCTAGAAACCGGTTGTAGGCAAGGATTCAACTGGGCCAAAACTTCCATCCATTACAATAACAAAATATTGGTAATTTATTTTGTTGATCCAACATTTATTTGCTTCAACCACCATATGTTTGGGTTCTCCAAAATCCCAATTTAAACCCTAGCTGTGATGTCCAATTTGTGAAAGATTCATCTTTTAGTAAGTCTGAGCAAAAGTGGTCTGAGCAATTCATTCACAAATCTAACTAAATCTGTTTGAGCAGTTCTTAAGTCAACTCGAAATGAGCCGAGAATAAGTGAGCTGATACTGAGGATTTGAAGTGTACTACTGTTTTAGACTTGATTGTATGACAACACTTTTTTTTATCAGCAATGTTGACTACTGTCATAAACTGATATATAGTTGGATTGGGGAAAAGGAATGGAACTTGAGAGAATGCTGGATGAATGAACATAAAAACAATCCAAGAGGGATAGAGTGCAAAGGGAGCACTGTGAATTCAGTGGCAGCCACCAAGATTGCAAAAGCGTGAAACTTCAAACATGAGATACAGACAATATAAGCCACTTGCTCTCTGGTTGTTCTTGCAGTATATACTCAGGGAATCCAGATAGCCGTGGGAGAAAATGAGGATGATGATTGGTAGACTGGATAGAATATAGGTACAGTAGCAATCACCCATAACCACAGTAGAAGGCAAATGAACTCACCGGTTGAAATTGTGCTAGCAGTCATTAAAAACATCGATGGGCTGACAGGGCCCAACAGGTAGAAAGTGTAGGGGCTGTGAGAGATCGAGCGGCAGGGAACAGGAGGAGACACTGCAGGTGCACTTGCAGCCATCAAGACCACAGGAGGAGAGCGAGTTTGAATGACAGGTACTCATGCAGGTGCCTGAATGGAAAGAGATGAGCATTTGGAGAAAGGAAATACTGCTGTTCTCATTGTGGGTAATAGACCTGCAGTCGAAGCAAAGTAAATGGGAGGGCAAAGGTACTGCACTAATCTGGGCTGCCCAATGACATCCCAACCGATGGTGCGGTGGGTTGTGTTGAATTGAGGGATAGGGTTGTGCAAAAATCTGAATTTGTGAGTTGGTTTTCTATCTTGAGTTGGAATTTGAACTGAAATGGCCACTCACCACATTATGTTGAATCACACATTCACGAGTTCACACTTACATACAATTAAAGGAAATAAAGTATAATGCGTATTTGGCGTGCTGTCCGGGGGGAGGGCTCCGAGCTCGGAATTTGGCCCGAACCCAGAGTACTCCCCCCTGTATGTAAGGTGGTTTAGGACTAGAAGAGTGGAGAAGGGGTGGTGGAGGGATGCTGCTAAACTGTCAGAGAAGTGAGGTGAGACTGCTGAGTCTATATATACACATTTTAATCATGATTGTTGAGTGCTCTCCACCTGTGTTAATTATCTGAACGTGCTTCTCCCGAACTTTGTTAATAAAACATCATTTCACGAGTTCACACTTACATACAATTAAAGGAAATAAAGTATAATGCGTATTTGGCGTGCTGTCCGGGGGGAGGGCTCCGAGCTCGGAATTTGGCCCGAACCCAGAGTACTCCCCCAAAAAGCTAGAGAGCAGAGGACAGCCGCCGGACTAAAGACCCCCCAAATGAGTGCCGAGTTTGGCGAGCTGGCGTCTCGTGAAAGGGTCTGGGCGCTTGGCCGGGAGGGCCCGTGGTGGCGGCTCACTGCGCTGGACTGACAGGCCCTGCTGACCTGAGGATAGGGAGCAATTGTAATTTGTATTGGCAAATTTAGGAGAGTTGTGCCTTCTTGATGGGAGCTGTTCACGCAAATCGCGGACGATAGACCGAGGCCCATGTAGCTTGTGGAGTGGCCTTGCGGAAACGTTCTCACTGCGTCCGCTGTGGGACTGAAGCCTGCTGGGCAGAAAGAGGAAACTGGAAAGAGAAAAAATGATTACTCATCCGGGAGATTCTCACACTGCGTCGCTGGACGAAAGAGAAAACGTAAGTGCTCTACCGGACAAGTTCTCACTGCGTCCTCTGTGGGACTGAAGCCTGCTGGGCAGAAAGAGGAAACTAGAAAGAGAAAAATGATTACTCATCCGGGAGATTTTCTCACACTGCGTCGCTGGACGAAAGAGAAAACATAAGTGCTCTACCGGAGGAGTTCTCACTGCGTCCGCTGGGACCAAAGCTTGCTGGGCAGAAAGAGAAAACAGGAAAGAGAAAATGGGTACTTGACCGAGAGATTCTCACACTGCGTCGCTGGACGAAAGAATTTTTTTTTTTTTTTTTCCAATGAGGGTTTGGTGGGCTTTTTTTAATATGGAACCGGTTGGTCCTGATATAGGTTCGGAAAGCGTCTGAGGACCATCTCCCGAGAGTTTGGATCTGCTGTTGGGAGAGGCCTTTTTGAGCCGCTGAAGTTGCTGCCCCGATACGGAAGGAGTGGCTTGAAAAATCCTTTGGTGGAACGCTGACTGTTGGAGAACGGATTTGAGGTGTTTCTGAAACCAGAAGCTTGTCACTGGTTTATTGAATTCGGTGAACAGGGGTTCGAAAGGAGAATTAGCTTGGGAGCTTCTCCATTGCATGTATGCCAGAATTGACTGGTATGGTTGGATTGGCGACGGGAGGTTAAAAATGTAGATGTAATGACCTTTTTTGGTTTGGTCAGTCTTACTTTGCTTGATCAAGTATGAGATTGTTTCACCATCTAGTACTGACAAGTCTGAAATGGTGGGGTGGATTTTTGGGTCGAATTTGGAGGTGATAACGAGTTCCGAGCATCTAAGAAAACCAAAGAAAGCTAGGGTGAACATGGCGTCAAGTGTGCGAGCGGTGTTGAGGGGCTGGTAGCTTGAGCGGAGGGTATGAATACATTTGGTCAGAATATCTAGCGTAATGGGTTGTCTGGTGACGAGATGGGTGGGCTGGGATCTTTGGATCCCTTTGATCAGCAAGACGGTTTGTGGATTATTTATCTCAGGGGAGGGAGCGCCGTACGTCAGTTTATGAAAGAACTGTATGCCACTCAAGTAACCTTTGATAGACCCGACATGCAGGCCCTTAACATTGTTAAGGTAGGAAATAAATGAGGTGATAGAAAGGAGAGAAAAATCAGGGAATGACATGCTATGCTTGCTGGAAAAGGGGAAACGGGAAGGAGGAAAATGAGTACTTGACCGGGAGATTTTCTCACACTGCGTCGCTGGACGAAAGAGAAAACATAAGTGCTCTACCGGAAAAGTTCTCACTGTGTCCGCTGGGACTGAAGCCTGCTGGGCAGAAAGAGGAAACGGGAAAGAGGAAAATGAGTACTCGACCGGGAGATTTTCTCACACTGCGTCGCTGGACGAAAGAGAAAACATAAGTGCTCTACCGGAAAAGTTCTCACTGTGTCCGCTGGGACTGAAGCCTGCTGGGCAGAAAGAGGAAACGGGAAAGAGGAAAATGAGTACTCGACCGGGAGATTTTCTCACACTGCGTCGCTGGACGAAAGAGAAAACATAAGTGCTCTACCGGAAGAGTTCTCACTGCGTCCGCTGTGGGACCAGAGCCTGCTGGGCAGAAAGAGAAAACAGGAAAAGAGAAAATGGGTACTTGGCCGGGAGATTTTCTTAAGCTCTGCTCGTGGAGAAAATTGGCCAGAGAAAAAGAGCTCCAGCAGGAGCAGAGGACACATACTGCTCTGGCAGTGGAGAAAATTAGCCAGAGAAACAGAGCTCCTGCGGGAGCAGAGTAGACATCACTGCTGCGACAGTGGAGAAAATTAACCAGAGAAACAGAGCTTCTGCGGGAGCAGAGTAGACATCACTGCTGTGGCAGAGCAGAAAATTAGCCAGAGAAACAGAGCTCCTGCGGGAGCAGACTAGACATCACTGCTCTGGCAGTGGAGAAAATTAGCCAGAGAAACAGAGCTCCTGCGGGAGCAGAGTAGACATCACTGCTGCGACAGTGGAGAAAATTAACCAGAGAAACAGAGCTTCTGCGGGAGCAGAGTAGACATCACTGCTGTGGCAGAGCAGAAAATTAGCCAGAGAAACAGAGCTCCTGCGGGAGCAGACTAGACATCACTGCTGTGGCAGTGGAGAAAATTAGCCAGAAAACGGAGCTTCTGCGGGAGCAGAGTAGACGTCACTGCTGTGGCAGTGCAGGAAACTAGCCAGAGAAACAGAGCTCCTGTGGGAGCAGAGTAGACATCACTGTTGTGGCAGTGGAGAAAATTACCTGGAGAAATTGCGCTCCTGCGGGAGTGGAGGAGACATCACTTCTGTGGTGGTGGAGAAAATTGGCCAGAGAAACAGAGCTCCAGCGGAAGCAGAGGAGGCATCACTGCTGTGGCAGTGGAGGAAATTAGCCAGAGAAACAGAACTCCTGGAGAATTGAGCTCCTCTGGTGAGGCTGAGTGAAGGGAGGAGGAGATTGGGGCCTGGCCGATCGATGCTCATCTTCTTGCGCGTTAATCGAAGACGCGAGGAAGAGGAGGTGAGAGATTAAATCCTTGCATGATTATGCGCATCTGAAGTTTAAATGGCCGGGCAAAGATGGCAGATGGATGAGTTTTGTGCAGTGATGCCAGGAAATCATCTGTATCCAAGTTAATGCCCAAAATTCAAATGGACGAGGCTGAACCCATGGTTTTAACCTGTGCAATTGGAATCCCGAACTCAGCAGAACTGTGCGGGGCTGAGGGATCGATTATTAAACGTTTGAAAATTCTTATTTCTCTGTTTATTTTCATCATTTTTTATGGGTCATATTCCATGCGGATTTGTTCGTTCTGGATCAGAAAAAAACAATAGTGAAGCTGTGGGTTTAAATTACCTACTTCAAAAATAAAAATACGTTTATGCTATAACTAAGTTTCTAAGCGATTTTTGTAAATAAATTGCAGGACAGTGTCAACAAAAGGTTCTTAATGGTTCTGTGTGCAATCTGCACGTAATATGCGACCTACTGATTACATGCGAGTTTATGCCACAGGAAGTATTGTGTTAATGAACGGCAAATCCTTTGTACGGAAACTATTTAATACACGTGTTCCCCTGATCAAATTTGTATCCAGATAGCATGACTTGCTCGTGAATCAACAACTGAAGCGATGCGAAGTTCAAATCAGGGGCAGAAAACGAAAAGGTTTTGAGCTAAGCACTCACGGAGCTGACCCGGCAGATGTTGAGAGTGACTGGCCGAGACTGAATCTGCCGCGCGGCTTACTTAGGGCCTGTTGCGGCGGCCTGACGTTGGAGGAAGGCCCGTTCCTTTGCGTTAAGAGGGCAGCATTGCCTTATGGTCCATTTCTCTATGGCAGGAATTTTAAATGGTCTGGTTAAAGAAATACGCAGAGGTACATTGGGAATTTTTCGGACCCGTTTGTTTGGCCTGACGCCCATGGGATAATACCAGAGGATTTCGGCAAAGATTCCTAATTCTGAAGGATGAAAGATTAATCATCGAACATAAAGCTCGATTCGGACATGTTAGGAAGGTACTGCGGGGCCAAACGCTGCTAAACTGTCAGAGAAGTGAGGTGAGACTGCTGAGTCTATATATACACATTTTAATCATGATTGTTGAGTGCTCTCCACCCGTGTTAATTATCTGAACGTGCTTCTCCCGAACTTGTTAATAAACATCAATGTTGAGTGCTCTCCACCTGTGTTAATTATCTGAACGTGCTTCTCCCGAACTTTGTTAAGAAAACATCATAAATATGCACAAACAAATATTTTGTTTAATGTTGGTTACTTGTTACTTTGATAGTCCACTTTAGACATTCTACTAACTAAGAGTAACTTTGCAACTATATATCAACTAACTCTCATTAATCTGCAACTACATGTCAACTGGTATTAGAAGACTTTCAGGTTAGGGTTTGGGTTTTAAATTGACATGTACTTGCAAAGTTACTTATAACTGGTGGAATGTCTAAAGTGGACCATCAAAGTAGTGAAATTAATATTACTCTCATATTAGCTTCGTTATTTGGCTCAATTTTGACACTGTGATGAATTTGAACTATTTATATATTTGAATTAAATGAAGAGCATTGCCAAAGATGATGTTAAATGGGCCGAAGCAATCTGAATATTCATTTAAGTTACCCTTGAGAAAAATGCTATAAAAAATCCTAGAATCTGTCAGAAAACAGCCAATATACTTTGCTACAGTGTTTTTGTTGTAATGCACATTTCATTCTTGAGATTGTATTATTGAGTGCTGGACATGATTTAGGGTCTCGATGATTGGGAATCTGAAATATCAACAAATGTAACCCCCCCCCCAAAAAAAAACAACAACAGTAAATTATAGTTCAGTGGCATAATCTTATCTGTCAGATTGAGTTAAAAGGTTTTCCAGCCAAATAACAGACTCCAATAAGAGATTAATGTGGAAAGGGGGGTAAATTAATTCATCTAGCAGAAGTGACTGTTGTATTTGGCTGGAAATCAAACATTTCCCATTTTCTCTCGAATAATTACTGGCGGTTCTAAGGATGGTGTAGGTTGGCGGAAAGGAAGCAAAGAGGAAGCCGAATGACCTGGGGTTTGGATCGGCAGGTGCCACAGTAAATTTGTTGAAACAGCAGCGACTCAAGTCCTGCTGGTGAAATCCACGAGTACGGAGCAGCTGGCATTCTGACAGGCCTCGCTTTTGATATTACAATGAGAACCGTATGGGCTAGCTTTGCTGGTGTTACAGGCAGTAACTATATTCATATGGACTGTAGTAATCATATTGGTCACATTCCAAATTCGACAATATTGAGATTAAGCCGTTTACATGACTTTCGAATTGGCTTTCTTTTTTGTCTGTTCTGTGTTACAGAAGCATCATGGTTAAAGTCTGAAGAAAAATAATAAAGTGAAGTGTTAAAGATGAAGTATGCAATATTGTGGTGGATTAAAGTGGTGGATACAGATCTGGGCTAGTGACCATAATTTTGCAATTCATGAATGGTCACCATTCTTAAACCCATGTTGCTCATAAGGAACTAAAAAGAGTACTTTGGATAGTTGCATGAGCTGAATTGCAAATTAATACATTAGGAGCTGTATAATACGGAATAGCTGAGAAGGAGCCATTGTAATTTTTTTTTTTTTATTGGGCTATTTATAATGAGACCAATAGTTTTCCATGTAAACATAGCCTCTGAAACAAACAGTTAAAGGGATAGTTCACCCAATAATTAAACTTCTTCATTTGTGTTCCGAAGATGAACGAAAGTCTTACGGGTTTGAAATGACATAAGGGTGAGTGAATGATGACAGATCTTTTTAATAAAATCTGAGAGCTTTCTGTCCCTCCATTGACAGCTACGCAACTACCACTTTGACGCTTCAAAAAGTTCACAAAAAGATTGTAAAACTAATCCATATGAATTGAGTGGTTTAGTCCTACATTTTCTGAAGAGACACAATCGCTTTAAACGGATTTAATTTAAGCTTTTATTCATGTATATACTTTCATCCACTCACACATCAGTTGTGGTCAATGGAAGCTCAAGCATGTTTGCTTGATGTGCGAGAACCAATTAGGTTCATTCTTGTGTTACGCAGCACGTTTGAGCTTCTGCAAGAGGTTTGTTCTCGCTTGTCAAGCAGGTACGGTTGAGCTCGATCAATGTTTATATAAACGCCTAAATTAAATCTATTCATCATATAAAGTGATCAAGTCTCTTTAGACAATTTGGACTAAACCGCTCAATTCATAGTTTTACGATCTCTTTATTAACTTTTTGAAGCGTCAAAGTGGTTGTTGCGTAGCGTGTCAATAGAGGGACAGAAATCTCTCAGATTTCATCAAAGCGATATTATTTTGTTTTCCGAAGAGGAAAAAAGTCGATAACAGTTTATTTTACGGTGTCCGTGATACAGAGTAATAACTTAATTAATAACTTAGTAGTAGACGTTGTAACAACATGTAACAAAATGTAATTAACATGTAACTAAGTTATGGAACAGCCTGTACTTACAGATTGTAATTCTGCACATGTAATAGGCAGCTACTGTTACACATATGTAAAATAAAGGCTTAGAGGATTGGAACAACATAAGAGTGAGTAATTAATGACATCATTTTTATTTTTGGGTGAACTATCCCTTTAATGTATCCAGTCTGATCTCATCTTAACAGATCTCCAAACTATTTGTATTTTGTCTGGTAGTAGGTATGTACAGTATTTATTTTGTTATTTACAACATGCTGCAAATGCCATTTCCCACTATTTACACCAGGGTGCAAATAGCATCTGCCTTATTTGTAGAATTTTTATTTGATCTTTTCCCCTGTATTTTATAGACAAGCATGAACTGAATTTCAAGCAAATGCCCAAAGCATTTAAATGCCATTCAGAATGCGTGACTTGCGTTCTAATCAAGACTTAAATACTAACCTAAACCTATATTATATCTATGGTGAGATTCTGCCATGAATTTTTTATGAATTATTACAGGGAGTGTGAGAGAGCGCAAGCATCAAGAGTCTGAACTCAGTTTAAATATTACAGGATGAGATCCAGCTCTGCGATTGTTCCTGACCTTCCCACTGGACCTTACAGAGAAAGAATACCAAATAATGTGAGGAAATAGCTCTATTAAAAAGAACAATCTCGTAGGGACAAGGGAACCAAAGGGTTTTTACAGCTAGATATAGCTGTTTGGCTGATAGTTTCTTCTTTTTTCCCTGTTTTTTTTTTTTTTTTTTTTGCTTTGTTCTCAGTTTCTTCTTTGATGCGAAGCCTCTTTGAGTCATGTGCTAGCTAATTATTGGTCTCTCAACTGTTGCTGCTACAAAAGTCATTGGCAGCCAAGACTAAAACCACGTCCTTTCTTTGAGCACCAATCAAATACGCAAGCTCTGTTGTTCCTTTGCTATGATCTGTGCCTCTTTTGGCTTTCATGATATCTGCGACTGTTCCTATAATAGCCATCTTGGCTGTTGCCCTGGGAACACAGATGACAACAGGCTGAAACCTGTGCCTAATTTGACATGAATCCAAACCTTGAAACTTTCACTCCCAGCATTCTGCCTGGCAGAATAGAAGAACTTGTTCGGATTGATGACACGGTTAAGTGCAAATTTGACAAATACCAGCAGAAGTGTCTGGTATTCCCAGAAAGACGCTGCTTTTCACAGTCAAACCAGTTGACTGCAAGCACAAAATAAAAAGGACTTCAGCAGTGTCATTCAGCCCTCTGTCCGTCAAATAAGTCCTATAAATCCGAGAGATCTGTTCCAGGAAGTGCTATTATGTGCCAAGAGTTTCTATCACTCTTACCTCAGCTCACAGAGCGAGGCCTTCAAATATCCCCATTGGTTTTAACAGATGTGTCGGGTAGATCACATTTAAATAGCATTGATTTCTGGGATGTGCGGGGGGGATATAAGATGATGGACCATGATGTCTTCTTGAGCACCTATGGAAAAAGAGGGGGAGAGAAAGAGAGAAAGTGATGAGTGTGTTCTCATCTCTGGAGGCCTGTCCATAGCTGTGCTATTAATCCAATACAATATATCTATTTAATACTGTGAGTCTAGGCCTGTCTAGCCGTTAGTCATTTTAATGCTTTTAGAATGACAAGGCAGTGGATTTAACTCATAGGAATGACACAGAGGCAGACAGAGATAAAGTAACATGCACAAACAATTAATGTACATGTATGCATGTTATATACTAAACACCTGAAAATTGAGCCTGAACTTTGAGGTTAGATTTGAGGTCATTTGGTCTACAGTAACAAGGTTTTTTTTTTTTTTTTTTTTTTTTAGAATCCTTGAATCGATCTCATAGTTTCAGATGCAACATGTTTTATGATTTTACATTTTGTTCAATGTGATTTAATGAGAAGTATCTGAACTGCAGTAGTTATTTGTGTGGGAAAATAGATTTTTTGCAAAGTTCAAATTAATGATGTGATGTTATTTCCATCAAGAGGTGCATCAATTTTTGGTCAAGGTCTTTTATTGACAATGCAATAGTCCAGCACTCTGTAAAGTCTCCTCCAGCACATCCCAAAAACTTTCAGTGAATTTAAGGTCTGGACTCAGAGGTGCCAATTCATGTGTGAAAATGATTATTCATGCTCCCTCCCAACCATTCTTTCACAATTTGAGCCTGATGAATCTTGACATTGTTATCCTGGAATATGACCATGATGTGTTTTCCTACATGATTGTTTAATAAATAAAATACACACTTCACCAATTAGGGTTAGAAGAACTGTTGCCAAACATATAACATGCTGATAATCACAACAATTATGATCAAGTCATTGACTCTTAACCATTTGCCTATAAAATCCAAACAGCAACTTTGTTTTAATGTTTTTGGCCAGGCAGTGTATTTACATGAATTTTAGTCAAAACAAATTTTGTTTTAGTATTCAGTTATCAAAAGAAAAATCCAATATATTTTCCCGATTGTTGTATTTTTAGACAACATTTTCCTTATCGGGGACATTATAAGAGAAGATGAGCGTGGGAGCGATAGATAACCTTGTGGCTTCTCTTGAAATTGACATTTGCTACATAAATAAAGATGTTCTTTAAAGAGGGCATTCAATTCAGTTCTAAAGTAAAACAAGGTGTGCGAGTGAGAAAATGTTTTAATGAGCTCTATCCTGTATAGTATGAGTAACAAAACGTAGTTCTTCCTAATAAGTTATGGAAGGGAAATGTGTAATGTGGGTTGGTGAATTAATATGTATAATGACTATTTCTTATTTTTAAAGATATGATACTAATGCATACATGTACACTTATCAAACCGTTATCAGTTTGTAGCAGTAAATGAAGAGATGTCTTATCGATCACAAGTTCAGTATGGCGTACCACAAGGCTCAGTACTAGGACCGCTGCTGTTCACTCTGTACATGCTACCATTAGGAGATATCATTAGGAAACATGGAATTAGCTTTCACTGTTATGCCGATGATACTCAGCTCTATATTTCTTCAAAATCTAACGAAACTTACGAATTCACAAAATTAACGGAATGCATAGCTGATATAAAAAATTGGATGACTAGTAATTTCCTACTACTAAACTCTGAAAAAACAGAGATTCTAATTATTGGACAAAAAACTTCCACATGTAATAACCTAGAATACTGTCTAACACTTGATGGCTGCTCTGTTAAGTCTTCGTCGTCGGTTAGGAACCTGGGTGTGCTCGTTGATAGCAATCTTTCATTTGAAAGTCACGTGTCTAGTATCTGTAAAACCGCATTTTTCCATCTTGAAAATATATCTAAATTACGACATATGCTCTCATTAATAAATGCAGAACAATTAGTTCATGCTTTCATGACATCAAGACTAGATTATTGTAATGCTCTACTGGGTGGTTGCCCTGCACGCTTAATAAATAAACTACAGCTGGTCCAAAACGCAGCAGCTCGAGTTCTTACTAGAACCAGGAAATATGACCATATTAGCCCGGTTCTGTCAACACTGCATTGGCTGCCTATTAAACATTGTTTAAATTTTAAAATATTGTTGATTACTTACAAAGCACTAAATGGTTTAGCTCCGCAGTATTTGAGCGAGCTCTTAACGCATTATAGTCCTTAACGTCTATTGCGATCTCAAAATTCGGGCCAGTTGATAATACCTAGAATATCAAAATCGACTGCTGGCGGTAGATCCTTTTCCTTTTTAGCACCAAAACTTTGGAACAGTCTTCCTACCAATGTCCGGGAAGCAGACACGCTCTGTCAGTTCAAAGCTAGACTAAAAACACATCTCTTTGACCAAGCATACACATAATACATTATAGACTTCTATAATTCAATGTTTGGCTGCATAGATTAGGTCAGCCGGAACTGGGAACACTTCCCTTAAATCCTGATGTACTCGTCACGTCATAAGAAGAATGGCATCTACACTTATTATAGTGTCTTTGTTTATCCCGAGGTTTTCCCGCAGCCTGCCGGATCCAGGTCGTATCCAGATCTGACTAGGAGCTTAGCCTGGACCCGATGACAATGCAGTGCTGAAGTGTACTGTAAATCCGGCCTCTAGTTCATAAACGCCAGAGGAGAACTGGCCCCCGACTGAGCCTGGGTCCTCCCAAGGTTTTTTTTCCTCTCCATTAAGTCACCTGATGGAGTTTTAGGACACCAGTAGGTCACCTGATGGAGTTTTTCGGTTCCTTGCCACTATTGCCTTTGGCTTGCTCAGTTGGGGATATTCAAATTGATGAACCAAGCATTAATACCATTGATCAGCCCTACCAATCGTGGATGGTTTTTTTTCCACTAAGAAACAAACATTATGTTATTTGATTGATTCTGTGAAGCTGCTTTGATACAATTTATATTGTGAAAAGCGCTATATAAATATACTTGACTTGACTTGACTTAATGGTTTGATGCAGCAGGGCATGTCCTTCTCTCTCCAAGCAGAGATAGATACTGAGACTGGGAGTTTATTAACTTTATTAAAAGTATAGCATCTGCAGATCTGGTATGGATTGCATTCAGCATAACCCATTTAATGCATTTTGCAATTGGTGAGGTGTAGAATTGTGTCCTGTTGTCTCATTGTGTTTTTTTTTGTAGTCTTTGTGCAGCCTATGCTATACTGTAATTCGAAGTCTGCCTTTGAGTTAGTTATAGATCATTTGTTAAGTTTGTTGTCGTGAAATTGGAGCACAGCTCTAAACACAAAAACCTGATTGATGCGCATCAGATCCATTTGCAATTCGCTCATCGATCCAATGGATGCTGTGAAGAATGTGAATTTGTCCCGAGACGTGCGAAAACATCAAATTAATCTCGAATTGAAATTCTTTGGTAAATCCTCGGTATCCGTTTCTAATTATGGGGAGTTTAGGCTGTCATAGATAAAGCCTATCATTTATATAGCAATATCGAATAGGCTATTTCTAGTTTCATTAACCACCACAGTTTTATAATAGGCTCGTTTCATGAACCACCACAGTTTTATAAGTTCGTCAGAACACTACTGGACGATAATAGAAGTAGCGTTCGTATGGTAACATATCCATGAAATATCGTTATTATTTTTAACATTAGGCTATATCACATTTACATGTCACAAGTATACCAATAAAATGGTTTAAGACGTTTTCGAGACTGCGAGTTAATTGCTAACAGAAATGAATTTAAGTCGTCATTTAATTTGCACACTGCTATTAGTAGCCTAGACTAATATACAGCTAATAACTCCTACATCCAGACAAACGTATTGTCTCTCGGGCTATTACGAATTACCCGTGATAACATTTACTGAAGCTCTGAGTGAAATTCGTTTTCTGTTCGTCTGAAAGTTCCGTCACCGAGAATCAATGCGACGAACGAAATCACTCCAACTGCGTCAGTATATTTTATTGCAGAATGCATTGTTGGAAAATGTCTGGGTGATTTTGAATGTTGTGGCGCTGGAAAGAATCGTGTCTTTATGGTCCCGCTCTCCTCTGTAATCCCCCGAGCTCCTCCCCTCAGTGCGTGTAGAGCTTCATTTGATCAAATCCTTCAAGTTGGAGCGCTTCGCTGAATCGCACTTTTCCCACAACATCTCAACAGTGGCTGCCTCACCGCGCTGCAACTTGTACGAGGACTTGTTTCCATCAATAACTGACGCTAAAGAGAGGAAAAGGACACTGTATCCTGTTGTTATCAGCGATGGAAAGGGGAATCAGATATTGCCGGGTTAATGTCAGTGCTTTCTTCACCCTGCTTCTGGTTTTCTTCGCTTGGGTTCCGGTGACCAAAACAGTGATAACTTGCAGGTCATGTCACCTGCTGGATAAGTGGAGCGGTCGGGAATTATTGGTGAGGATGGAGAGTGGTGTCGACTCTGGTAAAGTTAGTGGGAAAAATGGAGACGGGCCAACGGCGCTATTTAATTCGGCTGGTGCTGAAACTGCTCAGCCCGACTGCGGAGCAACCGAACACGGCGAACAGGCTCACTCAGTGCGTAAAAGGAATACAGACAGGCTTCCCTCAGAGAAAATGCCTCCCGATGATAAATGGAAGTCGATGCGCAGTAAAGGCAAAGTTCATAATCACAAACGGGCAGGTTCTCAAGGTTCAGCCCCTGGAGATCACCATCACCGAGTGCGTAGAAGCACCCAGGGACCCGGCTCGCCCGCAGCTGCGCGCCCTCCGCCGACTGTTGGCAACAGCACCGCGCCAGCTGCGCGCCGAGTCCGCCGCTCTGAGCTGAGGTGGAACAGGGATGAGCGGAGAACATCACGACAGGAGGAGCTGAAACTTACCAGCTCTACCTTTGCACTGACAGGGGATTCCGCTCACAACCAAGCCATGGTGCACTGGTCCGGCCAAAACAGCAGCGTAAGTGGAAATAATAATAATAATAAAAAAATAAAAAAACATGCAGTTAATTTGTTAAAGCTGTGAAAACACCGTTGAGATCTTTCGAAGTTATATCCCTACATTGTGATCTATCGAGTGTTTCCGACAGTGTTTGTGTGTAAAGGCTGTGTGAGGGATTTGGGGCGCAGAGACGAACAGATGTCCATTGTTGATGTCCAAGAGATTGCTCATTATGCGTTTCACGCCAGTTGTTTTTCTTTTTTTTCTTTTTTTTTTTTAAACTGACGTGGTCTTTGATTAACCCTGGTATAATGGAGAACACTTTCCTGTGCAACACGTTTCCCACTTATGATTTTTAGTGATGTTGAGATGTTGGCTCACCAGCTCATGCTTTTGAATGGTAAGCGTCAACTGTGTTGCTTTGGAATCCCTGCTGTAAAAAAACTACCCAACAAAACAACAAGAAAAAAACCCAATTTAAACCAGCTTAAAATACTCTCTTGGCCAGGCTGGTCTGCTGTGTGGTTTTAAAGGGATTTTCGCCACTTTTAAGCTGGTCAGTGGACTAACTTGTCCAGCAACTAACAAGTCAGCTAAACACCAGCTTGGCCAGGCTATGAGACCATCTCAAACCAGACAGCACATCAGCTTATGCTGGCTGTGTGTGTGTGTGTGTGTGTGTGTGTGTGTGTGTGTGTGTGTGTGTGTGTGTGTGTGTGTGTGTGTGTGTGTGTGTTTCTGCTGGGATATTTTTAGGTGATGCAGGGGTCTTGTTTGTTACCTGAAACACTTCAGCAGAGAGAGAATTGAAAGAATTACTGAATTAAACCCACTTTATACAGATCCAACATGGATCTGTATCACCAATCTGTATCACTGTAGACACCAACATGTTATTAATAACACCAAATGTAAAATTGCAAACATGATACACATGATTTTTTTAGGCAATTGTGCAGAACAAGGGAATTATAATGCACTTTTTATAATGCACTTTTTCAATACATTTTTAGTTTAATTTAAAATCTGCAAACTATAATGGGCCACAAGTTAGGCTTTTTGATTTCCATCAGGCCGTTTTTACATGTCTTTGCACTCTATATAACATATAAAGAGTATTTTCTTTCTTTCTTTCTTTCTTTCTTTCTTTCTTTCTTTCTTTCTTTCTTTCTTTCTTTCCTTCCTTCCTTCCTTCCTTCCTTCCTTCCTTCCTTCCTTCCTTCCTTCCTTCCTTCCTTCCTTCCTTCCTTCCTTCCTTCCTTCCTTCCTTCCTTCCTTCCTTCCTGTATTGTGATAATTTACTAATGACTGTTTTGCACTGAGCTATAATGAGCATTTTCCACAATATATCAAATCAGAGCAACTACATTTCAGATATAATTCCTCATCCCCATTATATTTTCCCTCCCTCGGTTGACAGAGCAGATGTTTTCTTGCCTTCAGGTAAAATCTGAGGACATTTCCTAATTTAAACACTGTACTCTCTAACACGACACATTAGCTAGTGACATGACAGTCAAGCACTGAAAACTTTCAGGACAGATACGGGGAGAAAGTAACCTCAGGGGAATGAACTTCAGTATGTCCCACTAACTGAACTCAATCATTTTGACTCAGAGCTGCTGCCATTATCATATTCCTTAATTGAATTTTCCCAGTGTTGCGCTGTATGAATAGCATATTCATTAGACCCGATATATATGGTCTTTTTCGTTCTCAGTAGGTATACAGGGAAACTTTACAATGGGCAAAGTAAAAAAGATGACTTTCATTAAGTATTCAGTGTCATTGCAGTATAAGGAATAATGGAGTAGTTTCTTTCCTTAGGTAGTGTATGAATAAAGAAACAGCTGCAGTTTCTAATGATTTTTTTATTGTGCAAATGGAAATGAAGATTAATGTTGGCTGGATCTGTGACGTGTGCTGTATATCACAGATGTTTGAAGAAAAGTTGAAGAATGCAATGAGTTTTGGCCATGTGTTGCATTACAAGTAACCTGAGGTATATAATCAGACTACTTTTTTCAAGTAACTAGTAAAGTAATGCATTACTTTTAAATTCACTGAAAGAATTGTTTGAGCGGCAGCCTCTGCTATACAGACGTGAATTTGCATTTCCTTTATAGCCCGAGGTTTATTCATTTCACTTTTGGTGTAAAAAGCTTGGAAAAAGTAAAATGGCTCTCCATTTAAAGTAACGCAATTAGTTACTTTTAAAAGTACCTTTCCCCAACACTGGCTTTGGGTTGTGTATTTTTGTGAGTTTGTGAGAGCTAGTTTATATGGATTTTCATGTGTAGTGCTTACAGATTATAACTGCAATATCGTTATATATTTTACATATTGTTATATTATTTTTATCATTATATTTATTTATGCTGCTTTCTTGAAAAGGGTCCCGTCAGGGTCTGGGAAATGCACCATTTTAGGCTACGCACAAGTTCATTCTGAAGGGGGAAAAGCCAGATAAACAAAGGATGTCACTGCGTCAAAGCCATCTTATGATCTATTCAGTCAAATCTATAGGGGTAATGGCGTGACTATTTTGCCTAAGAGAAGTTCTTGTCAACAAGCAGAAGGAGAGAATGAACTTCTTTTGCAGCCAATTAGTAAATAGTTACTTGCAAAAAGTCTCAGAGAACACTGTAAAATATGCAAATAGCACCAGTTGTCATATGTGATACAGTCTCACGCTAATGCCGCTCAAATCTATTTCTGGCCTCCTTTAGTGCAACACTTGTAAGGGGAAAGAGCAATATATCTGATCTTATAACACTGTTACCAACTGACAAAAATGCAATTAATTGGATGGTTAAAAACATATTATGCAGTCAACACCGATTCAAGCCTGAATTGCACAATGGTTTGCTATATGTGGAAAGCATCATGACTAGTTTGAAGTTGTTTCAAGTTTCTTTTTTTTTTCTTTTTTTTTGCTGATTGGTTCCAACATTCAAGTGCTCACCTGATATGAAACATATCGATCACCCCTCCCCAATATGTATTGTTCCAAAACAGCTTTACAAAGAATAGTGCCTTGCAAACCTGCTTGACTAATACTTTATTTCCACCCTGAGTGATATTGAGGTTGTATTTCTTTTTATTGAGTAATAAACCCCATTTTTTTTTTCTTTGAAAGGCACATAAACTTTAACTGTCGACAACAGTAATGCCAGAACTAATGTATTCCACCACTAAAACATCTCGCTATTCAGTGTCCTTTCTTGACCCCCTAACACAAATAATGCACAAACTTGTTAAAACTTTGTCATTTTTTGGAAACTTTAGACTGAAAAAGCTAATTTAAATTTTAAAGTGAGAGAAATAAAAAAAACTATGAAAGCAAAAACATCCTGTTCATGGGTTTGTTGGTGGACAGCTGAAGGGCAACCATTTTTATTTTTCTGATATGAATGGTTGCTCTGGCATAAAGTATTTGGCAAGCAATGTAAATGAAGACAAATAGCACTGAAAAGGCCTTTGCTAGACAAAAATGAACAGCCAACACAAACATTTTACCCTTTGGGATAATTTCGCCTGTTGAAACAAATAACTCTCCAGTGTAACCGCATTCCAAACATTCAATACCAGGTCATTTTTTTAAGCTCTTGAAAAATGAATAGCGCCCCACTGGAAATGGCAAACTCATAGCAGTATGGCACATTGACTTATTGCTAGCATTACAAACCGGTTGTAGTTCAAGCTATAATTCAGTTTAAGTCAACATGAATACCAAACTGAGCGTATTTACTTTCTTTATGCATGTTCCTGGTCAAAATGTGATCGATTCATCAGTGGATGTAATTCCAAAGAAAAGGTCTCATTGCCAACATGAAACGAATTATGACTGCTGTTTTTGTGTTCACTAAAACTGTACAATATCACGACACGACAAACATTTTTATTTTTAATTAAATTCAATGAATTAATCAGCTTATAATGATACTATATTACTAGAAAAATAATCAATTACCAGTTAAACATTACAAAGTAAAATTATGCAGTCAGCATTTCTCCTTTTTGGCATAATTTTTTATTTATTTCTGGTTGATGATTTCAAAGCCATCTTAACTAGTTCATTCATTCGGCTCCACTTGAGTTCTGTCTTTCTTTTTTTCTCTCAGATTCACTAATCAATCTATGAATCATGGCCGTTTGAGCGAGACATTTTATAAAGCAAGAGAATAATGTGATGTATAATATATATCTATATTAAATATTTAAACATGCTAACATTATATCATGCACTGACTGCGATTTCAATGCGCTTCTATTCCAAAATTCTGGCCACAACTGCTTAATATTATTTCTGTGAAAACTTTTGCATTATGACTTAAATGATTCATTTTTTTTAATTGAATCACTGAAATCATCAGTTCAAAAGAATTGATTTTCTAAAACTTTAGAACATAAGGACATTTTAGCACTGCTAATAATAAAAACAGACATTTCTTTGCTTATTATTATGTTTAATTCCCTTTAGTGATTAGAACTTGGTTATTCAGTAAGTGTTTTGAGAGTGTATGTTAATTAGTCTATCATTTTTCTTCACTACCTTGATTACTATAATTAAAAGGACTGAATCTTTTCAGCTGTTCCTCCATCATAGCATTTCAACTCAAAGTGTGATGTTAATATGAATGTATTAGTAAAAAGCACCATTGGTGCAAAGGTCAAAAGTACATTTCTCTCCCAGGATTCTGTGCAATTGCAGTGCTCTTTTTGACTGCCCTGGACAGTGCCTATTGGTCATCTTCAAGTAATGTTGAAAGGTGTGTGAATATCGGAGAATTAGCTGGATGCTGAAAAACAAGTTGAGAAAGTGGACTTGTCTACTATTCCCTCATGTACTGCAAGTGTGACTTCATTTCTTGTCTAGCTATATGTTGTTCCACAGTGTAGTCAAACTGCAATATATTTTCAAGATATTAGATTCAATTTCAGTTCAACACAACTTTATTAGTCACACTCAAGGTAGCAGAACCTGTTATGTAGTCATGATTACACTTTGGTGTATGACTCTTATAAAGAACAAGATGTAAACATACACACACACACGCACGCACGCACACAAACACAAACAAAATATTCTAAATTGAAAGTCTTGAATGTGAAACTGCTGTCGTTGTATTGTTTGAGAGTTTCAGAAAGACTGGCACTTTTGCATGGGAGTAAGTTCATTTGTTTCTTATAATATGGATCAGCAATTAATGACTATATAACCGTGATCGCTGTATTTCGTGATAATTAATACAGCAAGCCAAATGTAAGTGTTAATAAGTGATCTTTTCAAAATGTTCATTAACAGATTAAGTGTTAACTTCACTCCGAGCGGAGAGAGAATGAGTCGGTGAGAGAAACACGTCTAACAGAATGAGAGATAAACAAGAGTGACATATCACTGTGTGGAGATAACACACATAAGTCTTTTTCTCCTAGCGTGCATTTCATTCTTTTTGACAGGGGTGAGTGCTAGCAGTACTTAAAGCTAGTCAGGGGGTTTCCGTATCCCAGAATGCAGTGGAAAAGACCCATCTCAGCCATAGGCAGCCTGCTCTGTGTATATCTGTGGCACAAATTGAATTTCAAGCAATCTGTAGCCCTCAGGAACAGAAGTAAAAATGCCAAAGAAAACAATTTATTTTTCAGTAGAAGCGAATAATGCTGAGAGATGAGATGACAGATTGTGATAATTGTGTGAGTTAGCCGTATGCTGGAAAATGCCATGGCTAAACTTCACAAATCTACCGAGATTACAACATCTGAATAAAGCAATTATTGCTATCGCCTCGCATGCTGTCAGCGATTATTACCTCTCTTCTCCTCTCAAGAGCAAAGCAATTTGGTGATATTGACATCTGTGTTATGATTGACTCCAGACAAAATGGCAGTTAAGGGATTAATCCACGTAAATGTCTGGTAATAAACCAGCTATTATGAAAAAAAATGATATATAGAATAATTCTTGAGTGTCGAAAGCTTCGACTGAAATGCCCAAAAGAGCGACACAGGGCAATTAACTCCTTTAAAAAACTATATTTAATGCTTTATGTGAAATTGAAGTTGCGTTTGCCTGTGCAAAACCTGGCACCACAATGTTCGGGTGTTTTGGGTGGTTATGCAGTTGTGAGTGGTTTTGTAATGCAATTTCAGGATGTTCTAAGTGATTGCTTGAGTGTTTTTGGTGGTTGTCAGATGGTTTTCCTATAGTCAAATGGTATTTCCTATTAAGCCTGGGCCGGGTTTCCCGACAACGATGTATCTTAGCTCTTAGAGCGCTCTCTACGTGCAAGGTTACGAACGCTCGCCGCGATTCCACGCGCGTTTCCCAAAAACGCACTTAACATGAACGTGCGAGAACGCGTTCTACGTGCTACTTAAGCGTCGCTGTCCATTCGCGAAGTGGTGAAATATAACCTTATATGGAATCGTATTCTGAACGTTTAACCCAAAAATCGTCATTTGTTGTTGATTCGAAATCAAGACAAGTCTATATGGATATAAAACACCTATACAGGCTGACAAAATGGCTGAACAAAAACAAAAAAAAAACAAGAGAAGAGACCTTTCAAAAAGATAAAATTAATGTCCTTTTAGAGGAGATAGAGGGAAACAAAGATTTTATTTTTTAACAGATTTAAAGGACACCAAACAAATAAGGAAAAACAAAACATCTGGAAGGACATTGTCACATTGCAAACTAACTGCAACCGTGTTCAAAGATAAGGGAAGGAGGTCCGCAAGAAATGCCAAATACATGGCTGGTTTTCGTGCACGTCAGCAAGTCATTGACAGATTTTTTTGAATTCATCCCTATTTTGCACGGTCTTTAAAGCATATTTCCCAGATTACTTATTTTATGATTTTTTGTTTTTTGTTCATTCGTTTAATTTAGATGTGTATTTCATTTTTTCTTCCCTTTTTAACTATTTCATTTATTCATTTAAACAAAACACGAGTACAACAAAGTGTACAATAAAGTACAATCAAAACCTCTATATAGCACTTACGTTGCAGTGTAATCTGTTAAATCTAGATAAAAGTGTAATCTGCTAGTTGTCCTGCAGGTGACCTCATTAATCTGTCTTCTTACGATGCACTTGGGGATTTACGATTACTCCAGAGCACTCGTAGTTCTACGAAAATTGTCAAGTGCTACTTAAGTTACGATGCTTTTGGGAAACAGACCATAATATTAAGATCAGTCGTACTATCGTTTTTACGATCAATTTAGGCTTACGATGCTTTTTGGAAAGGCAGCCCTGATCTCATTCACATTAAAAAAGTTATGACAACATATTTTTTTACATTGCTTTAACTCAACTTTAAGTCAAAATAAGTTTTTCATTTTTATTTTTTCAACTTTCAGCTTTTTTATGTTAAAAAGATTATACTAAAAAGTCAGTTTAATGTAATTTAAGTTGAAATTACTTAAACATCAAAGTTGATTGTACTTAAAAATTGAAGGTAGCAACTTTCTTTTTGTACAGTTAATTCATAGGCATTACTACATAACATTTACAGGTATAAAACATACTTTTTTGTAAATTTGGATAGATGCTAAAACATACAATATGGACGTTTTGGCAACATTTAAGCATAAACATTATTACGTTTTTACAGCTAAAAAACTTTAAATATTTACGAATCTTTTTTATCATAAAGTTATTTGTGTAATTTCCCTTTTATAGTTTTATAGACACATTTTTTAGATTCCTTAAACCTACTCCAAAACCCAAACATAACCATTTTATAGAGAATATATAAAAAAAAAGTAATGGACAGAAATGTGTATGGCAAATAACACTGTTAATAACAATATAGCATTAAAATTATATTTTGAGCCGCTAATCCCTTTAAATTTACCTTAAGCCATTTCTTAGAAACAGTTATAAAGAAAAACATAACAGAAAGACTAGAGTAATCACAATATTTTATTTGCAAAGAAAGTAGTAACAGAAGTAGTTCAATTCATTATATGTTGCAGTTGCAGTCCTCTCTGGCGGTATATACTGTAATACAGTAGTCAACATTTGAAGTGGATCAAAAAAAGTTAATCCAAGTTGTCCTAAAACCAGAATGGGGATTGTTAAAAATGCATGTATCACTTTGATGAAAGGTTTTGATCCACTTCAAATGTTGACTACTGTAGTTTTGTAAGAGGTACAGAGCAGAATTTAAGTTATTAAATAATGGTTAAATGATTACAGAAATGTTATTCATTTTAAGGTTTTATAGTTTTAACATTATAATATTTCGAAACAAGTTGGCAGCAGAAGTTACAAACAGAGCGAAATGTTATAATTTCATATTAAATAGATGAGTAAACTAAATGCGACTGACAACACAATGTCGATATGACAATTGAATACAATAGAATCAAAACATTAATGCCACGAATTTAATATTCATAAATAATAGTTTGTACACATTTGTACGTCTAAAGCTGTAAATACATAAATAATTTACATTTTAGTGCTGTCAATGCTTCAATATTGTACGTTTCAGTGTGTATGAAAATGTAGCCTAAATAAATGTCCATGTGGTAGAGCCACACTTTACGTTAAAATACACAGGAATACTCATGAGTATGGAAGACCAGCTCTACCATATTTAAAAATAAATACAGAAATAAATAAATGCTCAATAAATAAATAAGCATACAATTAATTGCCCCCAAAAATACAATAAACAAATAAATGTAGGTAGAAATTAAATTATACAGTGAGACATAAATGTATATATCTCTTAATTAGCTTCTTTATTTATTCACCTTTGTAATAATTACCTTATTTATTTATGTGCATGTTATAATATTTTTGTTTGTTTTATTCTTCCTTTGTATTTTTTTTATCCTATTTATTTCTTCAATGCTATTTATTTCTGCCTGTCGTTTTTACATTTCTGTATGCATTTCTGCCTCATTATGCAAATGAGGAGGGGCTGTCTTAAGGGGCCAACTTCTGCCCATTGGTTGGTTAGCATTTTACTGCATCGGTCAATCTACATCCCACCGGCCAGTCACAACAAAGATGGCTAGATACAATGAAGTTGTACTGATACTCGAACTGGAAGCTGTTTATGTAAAAGTAAAGTAAAAGTTAAAAAAAATGTTCAAAGGACCACAGAAAAACATTTCAGATCTCAAACTTACAGCGTTCTAATTCTTCCAGTCTATTTGCAGCTTCTCTTAAGAGGTCGGACACTGAACGTCTGCCTGCTGAGTTTGACATTACTAAACGATGCTTTATGGCGGGGAAAAGCCATGTAGATTCGACCCTAACCAACCAATGGGCAGAAGCTGACCCCTTAAGACACAGCCCCTCCTCATTTGCATAATGAGGCAGAAATGCATACAGAAATGGAAAAACTACAGGCAGAAATAAATAGCATTGAAGAAATAAATAGGGTAAAAAAATACAAAGGAAGAATAAAACAGAGAAAAATATTATAAAATGCACATAAATAAATACTTAAAATAAGTAATTAATAAATAAAGTTGAAGATTATAACGGACAATAAATAAGGTAATTATTACAAAGATGAATAAATAAAGAAGCTAATTAAAAGAGATATACATTTATGTCTCACTGTATAATTTAATTTCTACCTACATTTATTTGCTTATTGTATTTTTTGGGGCGATTAATTGTATGCTTATTTATTTATTGAGCATTTATTTATTTCTGTATTTATTTTTAAATATGGTAGAGCTGGTCCTCAATACATGAGATCACGTTGGGTAATTAGGCTTATACCTACGAAAACCGTAGTTCTGATTGCTGTGAAAACTATGAATTGATCACAAATGGGTTACACTTTATTTGAATGTCTAGTTTAAAGCAATAGGCATGACGCGGAGCGAAACCCACTTAGCTGTTCTAAATTCACTGTAAAACACAGCTTCAAGGGGTTTATTGCTTTAATAAAACTTTTAATATTGATTTTATTCATAAAATAAACACCAGCAAAAAAAAAAATATAACGTTATAACACATTTATTCCTCTGCCAAACAATGAAGTTCCAAAGAGGTTGCCAAGCAACAAAGAATCACAAACGGCAGTTGCGCAGTAATACTAATGTAATGCAGTCACAGGTGTATGTTTGTGTAATTTACAACGGCTTCGAACGCGGCTCAACCAATCAGAATCAAGGACCGGAAATATCCGTTTTATAAAAGATATTCTACTATAAGTAGCCTAACTTTTCAACTATGTCAACTAATTCTCACGATAGTAGACTGTAGTAGACTGTTAGATTAGGGTTTGGCTGACATGTACAGCATTGCACAGTTACTTATAGTCATTTGAATGTCTGTTGCGGAGCAGCAAAATAAAGCGTTAATATATGTTAAGGTCTACTAATACTCTAATGACTGCTAATTGACAAAAGTTACTTAAAGTATGTTGAAAGTGTAACCCACAAAAGGTGTGACAAATTACTACAACATATGCTCGTGTAATTCTCAGGGTATATAAAAGAAAGAAAGAAAGAAAGAAAGAAAGAAAGAAAGAAAGAAAGAAAGAAAGAAAGAAAGAAAGAAAGAAAGAAAGATACTGATATATTGTGTGTGTGTGTGTGTGTGTGTGTGTGTGTAGGTGCTAAGGTGAGCCGAGGTGTGAGATACAGTCTGAGGGAATCAACGGGGATCTCTGGAGCACAGAAAAGCCAAATCAATCCTTCACGTGTAATTGACATTCCCTCTAGATGCCATTAAACATGCATCGCCTCAGTACTGGCTGCTGCCACACCACAACCCAAACCGGCTCACACCCTCCAAACTAGCTGACAACCAAAAACAACTAGGAAATTCAAGACATTGATGCAGAGGCCCAAATGGATTGAAAATGCAGCGGCCAGGCCCTATTTTTGAACTAGATTTGGCTTAGTGGACGTAATCGGCCAGGCGTAGGGTAGAGGAGGGATGGAGAATCCCGCTGCATGCAGAACAGGGTGTTTGTTTCACAGCGCTGATGTAAGAGGTGAAATTAACAAACTGTTGTCCCATTTCAAAGAGACAGCAGTGCCTTGAGCGCTATCCGAAATTGCTGAGACTAAGTAAATTTAAACACATTCCAGGTAGTCTCGGATAAAGATACTACCGGTGTTGTTTTATAATTTTTTTTTAAAGGAATAGAAGATCATTTCCACCACATAAGAAAAAAAAAATCCTTGTGTAAATCATTATTATGTTGTGGGTATGACATAAATGCCATAGTTATGACATATAATGATGACATAGCATCTCATAGAATGATGACAGAATGACATAGATGACAGAAACTTTATAGCACCATCTAAATTATTATTATTAATTATGAGATAAGTCAATTATGAGATAAAAAGTCAAAGTTTTGACTTTTTATGATATAAGTATGAATTTTAATCTCATAATTTCAACTTTTTCTCATAAGTTTGACTTTTATGTTATAATTAGTACTTATTTGTCATAATCTAAACAGTTTTTCCTCATAATTATGACTTTTTGGGCCAGTTTTACAAACATTTTGCGCCAGCACAAACCCTCTTTTGGTGTCTAAAACTACTGTCAGGATTTAAAATATGTCTTTTTTGAAAGATTTAGGACTCTATTATACACTTGGTGCAATGTGGCGCCAGGTGCGACGCAAGTGTTTTTTGCTAGTTTCAGCCTGACGCAGTTATCATTTTCACGTTCTGTGCCACGTTGTTTAAATAGCAAATGCAATTGTACCCATCTTTTCGCCCATCTCTTCGCCATGGGCTGCTGGTGGTGTGTTCACAACACGAGGTGTGTTCAGGTGTATTGTTGGCGCATTGCTATTTTGAGGAAACCGAAATAGACTGACATAGACTAAATATTTTTTATTTATTCAAAAGGCACATTACTAATATCCGCCTATAGGCGGGTACACTCTGCTTATTACACACAGGGATGTGCAGCAGCACACTAACATGCCAAATATTACAAATAAAGGGATTGCAATGTAAATTATTATTATTGTGTACATAAAGATATGGTTGAAACCAACTTGTCTCGTAGATGGTCTGCTTGCACACTTTAACCTCGTGCACGAGCAGATCGGTTTCCTCGCTAGAGAAGCGTTCAGTTTTTCCTCTTGCAAATTCCGTCATGTAAATAGCGAATCCGCCATGGCGCGAGTGCAACTGGCTTTTAAAGGGAATGAGAGATGAGACTCTGATTGGTTTATTTCACGTTACGTGCAAAACAAACCCATTACTCATTAAGAGAATAGGGACAACTCTTTCAGACCATGCGCCTGGTGCGCCGACCATTTTTCCCGTCATTAAACTAACAAAGGTGGATTCAAATACGCGCACCTGCGCTGTGTGCTTTAGACCATGCACTTAGATCCTTAAAATAGCTTAAACTCTATTGATTTTTATAAAATAGACAAAACCAGATGATACATTCTTAAAAATATCTTCTAATGTGATCCACAGAAGAAAGAAATCCTTACGAGTTTGGAATGACTATGAGTAGGCTAAATTATGACAATTTTTTTTTTTGGGATGTAAACTATCCCGCTATCAGTCATTGTGCTATCTAGAGGTAGTGCTGTAATATGAATAAAATAACAGCTAAAGGCCGTTATCAGGCACAATGCACAGCTGTGCTTCATCCACAACAAAGCATTCATGTCTGGTCAAAGGCAGTTTAAAAAAAAAGCTAAATGCATATTATTTGGAAAGCAACGTCAAACAGCTGTGGTGGAAGAATGCAGCTCCCTCTCTTTGAAGGTATGGCATATCAAAGGAAGGTATAAATGAATATATTAAATAAGTAATGTAAAAAAAAAATCCCTTGAAGAGGCCTGCCAAACCAAACATTAAAAAAAAAACGATGTGCAAATTGATTTACTGAATAGGTCTGAGCAGATTTCTTCAGCATTACCCATTTTTTTGTTTATTTTTTCCTTGATGTTAAATTTGATTTGCATTCAGAAGCGGCGTAGCGGACCACCTCATGCGAGCTCTGATAAAAAAAAAAGAAAAAAAAAGATCGTGGTATGGTGCGTGCCTGTACTAGGCTAGGCCCATCTGTGTGAGACGTCTTTGAAAAGACACTTCGGAGATAGATGAAGACATTTGGAGGCACCTGCCGCATCTGCTTATGTCCAAACATGTTTACCTCATCTTCCCTCAAGAGCGCTAAAGGACTGCGCTCCTCTTAGCCATAGCTTTGATCAAGTAGGCCTACCTCCGCGTGTCACCGTTTCCATGCCCATTCGGAGACATTACCTCCTCCACCAGTCATTTATATTCAAAACAAACACATTACCAATTGAAATGATTCCACACGGCTTAAGCACTCATCAACAGCCTCTTATAAACTGTTTAATAATTGAATCACGGATCCAAAATGTGCTTGATAATAGACCTTATTCAGAGCAGCGCCATGATAGGTATGAAAGCGAGACTGTGAGGGACAGACTTAACGTGTTTTCAATGGCATCCATTGTAAAAAGCTCCAAGATCATTTTGTGCTGGGTAACGATTAATCGCGATTAATCACATCCAAAATAAAAGTTTGGGTTAACATAATATATATGTGTGTACTGTGTATAAGTATTTGTTATTTATATATAAAATATGAATATATATAATATACATAATGTATAAATATATATACAGTATATACTTGCAAATATTTCTTAAAGATATTCATGCATATGTGTGTTTATATATTTAAAATAATTATACACAGTACACACATATATTATTTGAACAGAAACTTTTATTTGATCCAAAAACCCATTAAATGCAACCCACTGAAGAGATGCATGTCTATCCCTCACAATCTCACTTTCTCGCTTTCATATTAATAATCTTAATTCAACATACTCATTAATTTATCATAGAACGGCTATTCTGAGTGGATGAAACGTTATTTTTCTGCGTTTTTTTTGCAATGCTATTGGGGGAATACCTAATAGTGATGTTTTTCCCCCTGATTTGCCGATTTTACAAATATTCTAATTATATATAAACAGGACTATACAACAACAAAAACAACAACAGTAATAATAGTAGTAATAATAGTAATAATAATAATGATATTTATGCTACTAAATTAAAATATTAAACAAAACAAGAAATAATTTGTAATATTTCACCGTTAAGATAAAAAAATCAAGGATTTAAAAATAATAAAATAATATATAAATAATAATAATAATTTGTTACAGTACAACTAGCAATATTAATATTTGTGAATGTCTTAATTTCTTCATTTTTTAAATATAAACCATAGAGCTATTATTTTCGTGGAAATCTGCATGTAAATCTTAAGGCTTCTCTTTAGTTGTCCACAGCCGGCTTATAAGTTCTTCTCATTGGAGGTTTGGGAAGATGGTTGGCGCATGTTGCGTTACCAAATGGATGTTAAAAATGACCCAGACTGTGAACCAAGCCGCTCTGAGACACTAAATCGTGAGGCGTTCGCGTGTTAAAGACCACAATGCCACACTTCGCTCTGAAACACGCAGTCCATATATTTACTGTATTTAATTAAATGGCAGTCTTTGCTATTTGATAATTGAATTTTCGCTTTTATTTGATCAGTAAGATGAATACATTTAGTTTTGGTGTCATTTAGCATATTCAGTGTCTTATAAAAGCAATAAGCTACTTGAGTCTATGGGCTACAGTGATTTTACCACAGTTAAATTGTTTTCTGGCAGCCCTGCTTCGTCTTGTGCTTCAGAACGCTCTTTATCCATGATGAAATCACTTTAGCTCACGACCCGTGGCTTATTGCTTTAATATATGCTAGGCACTTTATATTCTCTAGCTTAGCAGACAATTTAAATGTAACAAGATTTTCCATTTCATGTCTTCTCTGGCCTTGAAGTGTGTCTTCATGTTGTTGTGAAGGTGTACATGATTTTAAATTACTCTGTGGTGGCGGTAAGTGATGATAGGCATCTGATAATTGTATCCATCCCTCTCCTCCTTCATCTCCCTTTCCATCAGCTTTCATTTCCACTGTCTTAATGTTTTTGCAAATGAAACCAGGGGGCCGGGGAATAAAGATGGCACTGTCCGACCTGTTTTTTTTTCTTCTTCCGCTGGTCTGTAATTTATATGTAAAGCAGCGTGGGAAGTGCAGGTGGAGAGATGATGAATTGGTTAAGCGCTAAACTGCAACAGGCCACAGATCATTAGCGATCAGGCCGTTCGGATCGGCAAAAGAGATCAGGATTAATTGATTTATCCGCACATCCCGTGGGCTACTTCACTATGGGGGAAAGATGAGGTTGGAACGCTAAAAGGTTGGGACGCATCCGCTCACTCGCACTCTCGACAAGATAAGCAAAAAGAAAGGCGAAATAAAAGCAAGCGTCAGTCATGGTCCAGTGAGTTGTGTTTGAGCGTGTGCACTCAAATTGAGAAATTGAGAAATTGAGAAGATCAATGCTGAAGAAAACAGATGCATACTAGTCGCAAAGTTACACGGCTTGTTGGAGTGATATAACATAGTGAATTATTTTATGTTAGCCTGACACAAGTGGGGGAGGAAAAGAGCAAAGAAATATTTTTTGGTAGCTTCACTCCTGTGACCGGCTGTGTCACATCCTTCCCTTTTAAGTCTCTTAGTCAAGTCATCTTCATTTTTTATAGCGCTTTTAACAATGTAGATTGTTTCAAAGCAGCTTTACAGAGGTAAACATATAATTTAGGGTAATAGAGATTGTTTTGGCTTTGTAGCAGTTCTTGAATAATGTTATTTTCCAGCTAAAGTTAGTTTTGATTGATTCACTTCCGTCAAAATTATCATTTGTTATTAAATTAGGGGCCGCTAAGACGACGCCGTTCTCTCTAAACAGACTTTAAACACAAACCTATGATCAACATTGATGGCGTTCACATAAGAATTGATTCTATAGTTATGTGCGTTTGAATATATGTGCACAGGTTTATAATTCCCTACAAATCATGTCTAAACAAACTACTTGTCTTGCCTATAAATTTGATACAGAATTTAATTTAATTTCATCACTTCGGGTTAGGTACTCAAACCGAATTCCCCGCAACGCTTTATCTGTAGAGTGGTAAAGGGATCCTCCATAGGGAGAGGCTAGTTGGCACTTCAGCACTGCATTGTCATCGGGTCCAGGCGAAGGTCCTAGTCAGATCTGGATACGACCTGGATCCGGCAGGCTGCGGGAAAAACCTTGGGATAAACAAAGACACTAAAATAAGCGTAAGATGCCATTCTTCTTATGATGTAACTAGTAATGTGATGTAAGAACTCGAGCTTCTGCGTTTTGAACTAGCTGTAGTTTGTTTATTAAGCGTGCAGGGCAACCACCCAGTAGAGCATTACACTAATCTAGCCATGATGTCATGAATGCATTAACTAATTTTTACGCATTTGTCAATCAGAGCATATGGCGTAATTTATATATATATTTTAAGATGAAAAAATAAGATTTTACAGATACTAGACAAGTGACTTTCAAATGAAAGATAGGCATCTTAGCACTGCCAATCAAACAGACTAGAAGACTTGCTCCAATGCATTATTAATCATCCCATTCATCATTTATTGAACTAGGTGGTCTGCCTGATACTCCAGTAATTTATTTTTTTAAGTTAAATAGGCATCACATGGCATTCATTTGAGATTGTGGAAGCTATGGAGATCTGCTGGTGACTTGAAAGTCATCCAGGCTGTAGAAATTAGTGTTGTCAGGATTCACACTGAGAGAAGCTGTAATGAAATCGCAAGAGTCGGTTTCTCAGGGTGTTGCTCTAATGTTCAAGCCCACAAATCCTACTTTAATCCGCACCACTTCAAGGACATGCATCGAGGCTGATTGTGTGTTCTTAAGTTTTGATTTCCTTTAAACCTTGGGACTAGTTGGACTGAAAGTCCTCAGTTCTTGCTAATAGACAGGGTCTTCACATATTAGATTAAGTGCATTAAAAAATACCCTTTGGTGTAATGTAATTCTTATGCTTGACTGTAATTTTATAATCTTGCGCTAAGTTGTCTGAAACTTTCTTTATTTTTTTTTTCTCTGACACTTGCTTCAGGCTTATTAGCCTTTTTGCTTCCATTCAGACTCAATAATGTGGAATAGAAAAATTGCTAGATATGGCTTGAGTTAAATGAATGGGCAGCATCCCAACTGGAGTCCATCTGTATGTACATTGATTTTTCAATATGGATGTTAAGCTGTAAAAAACTTGGCCACAGAAATATGCAGCACTGATTAAATTCACAAGACAAGGACCGCTTCCTTGAATAATGTGGAGAATTCAACTTCAGAATGGCAGCAAATTGCGAAACTGATGACATTCTAAACATTCTCAAGCTCGTAGTGGCCACGCATTACACACACACACGCACACGCGTGCACACACACACACACACACACACACACACACACACACATATATATATATATATATATATATATATACACACATTTTTTTTTTAGGGTTCTTTTTTCCTGGAAAACTTATTTTTAATTTTGATGTATGAATATCCGAACACAATAAAATCACATTTTTATCAAAGACTATGTGCAAATCGAATTCAGAATGATGATCAAAACATACATCAAGTAGATCGGGTCCATCAACACCCCAAAGCTTGCACAATTCTGTACCTATTCCTGGGTCGACATTTCATTCGGTAACGTTATAGGCAGTTTTGATTTATATGCTGTTTAAAGGGGTGGTAAAATGCCCTTTTCACAAGTTGTAAAATAAATCTCTGATGTCCCCAGAGTGTGTGTGTGACGTTTAGTCGTGTAGTCCCTACCAGCCGTTTGTTGTAGTCCTTTTCTTTAAAAGCAAATATCTCCCTTTGCTTTGAACTTTGAGCATTGTAACTTTGCAGATGTTGTTTATGCTCAAACAGCAACATTACACACTAGCTAGAAAAGTGAAATAGTGTTTTACCACCCCTTTAATGTTTGATGATCATGTTATTTTACAAGTTTTTTTCAACATTTTTGAGTTTGCTTACTAGAAATAGGCTTTTCTAAAGCAAGAACATAAATGAGACATGCAGATGAATAAGTGAACAAATTGAGTGTATGCTAACCCAGAAACCCAACAAAAATATCATGCTGTTAACTAATGCTGTCAACCCATGCATTAATTATCACCTAACATGTACTGTACAACCATCAGTGTCCCAAACCTGCATCTGAATATGACCGCCTGTGCCCTCCACTACACCTTGGTTTGAGGCAAATGTGCAATACTTCCTCTTCCCCTGCTGGTTACCATGCTTCTAACTTCACACCAGTCTGGCTCATGGTTCTTGGACCCCGGCTGGCACATCCACAGGCAATCCAAGCCAGGGTTGGCAGGCAACTGCATCCTGCAAAGCCGTGCCAGTTCAGGTACCACTCTCCTCCGAGCAGATGGTACTGCAGCAAACGGAAGGGAGGAATACGGGCCCAGATGAAAACGGATGAACAAAGAGCATAGGGAAATATGCAGTAAAACATTTGAATGACAAAATGTGTTGAAAGCCGGATAGCTCGGAATGAAAACTGGAGCACCGCGGCAATGGCAGGCGCTCAAAAACTGAAATGAAAAAGTGATTTCTTGAATATTGCGATCAATTATTTACTTTGGCACCATTTTAAAGGAATATTTCACCCTAAATTCTGTCATTATTGACTCAACATGCTCCCCCCCTTTTCTGTATTGCCCAGAAGTACAACTTTTGAAGAAACTTGATGCAGCTTGTTTTGTACGGCAGCAGAATACGGTTGTCAAGTCTGTATTTGAGTTCTTATTATGGTTACGTTCACACACAGTTTTGATACATCCACATTCTGTAACTGAACTCACACTCATATGTTCAGGACTCGTGACCACATTCTTGGAAAACCTGCACTTTATGAATGGAACTGAACTGGACAACTAGTTTTCTGTCACGTCATACAGAACCTCTCTAGGGCTGTCAAAATGGCTGAAAAGCTAAATTTGAATTTCTTTCTAAAATTTTAAATATAAAGGCAATACTTCATGTTAGAGTAAAACAGTACTGTACTGTCTCCTATGTCCAAAAGAGGGGGCAAGCGAGTGCAATAAGCAAATATAAACCAATCAACCGTCGCATCTTTTATTGAAATGAAATGACTTTTGAAACAATTGTTCTTAAATAAAATATAATTTCCTTAATATGCATGGTAGGTTACAATAGAGCATAAAACTGTAAGTGCATCAGTAACCTGAGAAAACACGCTTCAACAGACAACTTAATGTATGTACCACATGAACACAAAATAGCAAACTGCCATTCAGAAACAATTCATTTCTACACACTCCACATCTACATTTTGTTAGTCAAAAACAGCAGATGGTCAACTTGATCTGCAGTGAGCGTTTTTTGCATTCAAATGTGCAGTTTTTTTTTTTTAATTCGACGACTTTCGAAATTCTAACTTTTAGCGTCTACCGTGTGTGTTGCAGGTTTTCATGTGCGGTTTCTTTTTTTGCATATATAGTGTACATACAAAAATGTGAATATCGTGCAAAAGTTATCATTTTGATGATTATGGCTTACAGCTTATGAAAACCCCAAATTCAAAATCTCAGAACATTTAAATATTACATGAAATCAATAAAAAAAAGGATTTTAAATAAAGAAATGTCGGCCCTTTGAAAAGTATAATCATGTATATAGTTATATATACTGTACTAAATATATTAGTTTCACCTTTTAATTTGAATTACTGTATGTCACCTGTATGTACTAATATTATGATACATTTGATGGTGATTTGTTTGGAGCTTGACGGTTGTGGTTGTTGAATGGAAAGATCAGCGTAAAAAAAATCTTCATACGTTCCTGATTTTGTTCCAGTGCATTGCCCATCAGGTTGAGGAAATAATGATAGCCATTGGAAAACTAAGCCATTTGTGTGGCTGATTCAAGGAGATTATTAGTGATTTCTGGACAGCATCAGTTATTTCTATTCCTCTCAGATCATACTTGGTCTTATCTTCTCACCATTAGGGTATTTTATTGGTGCAGTAAACGTGTTTTGAGTGTCAGGTCACTTGAAGACCTTTCCTCATGAGATTTCCCATGTGTGAAATACTGCGTTCACCCTCAGTTACATCAGACCCGTCCGTGAACCGTACGACGCAATCAACGGGCCACATTTCTGCTCGCCGGCCCTGCTGGTGTTAAAGTACATCATCGCAGAGACGGCGCTTGATTGTTATAAATCAGGACATGAACAATCAAACTATAAAAAGAGAGGAGAAGGAAGAGGGCTGAAAGAGTGGCTCAAAGGTGTCCAGTCCAGTCTCTTCAACATATTATACCTATTCATGCAGGCTGTCTCTGAGGTCAAGGACGTATGGGCTATTGGGCTATGAGTGAATCTATTCACTTCACGCAGTGTGTGTTAGAATGCCTGCAAGGCTGCCTTAATAGAGAGAGTAATGCATTCTTTTCTACACTCTTTGTTGATTTTGGTTGATATGAAAAAAAATGAAACTTGACATATTGGAAAGATTTTAATGAAACCCGTATAACAGAAAGCCAGTGGAGAAAAAGAAAGAATGCCTCACACTGGCTTACAGTGTGATCCGCTAATTCTGGAATGTTTGATAATTTGATATGATTGTTGGCTTTTGTGGTAGAGCACATTTATCTCATTTATAATTATACTAGAGCAGTGTTTCCATTTTTTTTGTCTTTTCTCCACTATCACCAATTGAAAAATGGTAAGGAATTTAACCGCTCTGGTTCCATTAATGGTAAATAATTATTTTGATAAAATACTATTGATAAAACTCATAATGCCTAACTACTACGAGCAACCTGTTAGTAACTACACTGCTTTAAAGGGTTAGTTCACCCAAAAATAAAAATTCTGTCATCATTTACTCACCATCATGTTGTTCCAAACCCTGCAAGACTTTTCTCATCTCCGGAACACAAAGGAAGGCATTTTTAATTAAATCTGAGAGATTTCTGTCCCTCCATTGAGTTTACGCAACTACCAATTTGACGCTTCAAAAAGTCATAAAGAGGTCGTAAAACTAATCCATATGAATTGAGCGGTTGATCAGTTCATTCTCGTGTTACGCTGCACGTTTGATCTTCTGCAAGAACTAATGAGGTTCAATCTCGTGTTACGCAGCACGTTTGAGCTTCTGCAAGAACCAATGAGGTTCATTCTCGTGTTACGCAGCACGTTTGAGCTTCTGCAAGAACCAATGAGGTTCATTCTCGTGTTACGCAGCACGTTTGAGCTTCAGCAAGAACCAATGAGGTTCATTCTCATGTTACGCAGCACGTTTGAGCTTCAGCAAGAACCAATGAGGTTCATTCTCGTGTTACACAGCACGTTTGAGCTTCAGCGAGAACCAATGAGGTTCATTCTCGTGTTACACAGCACATTTGAGCTTCAGCAAGAACCACTGAGGTTCATTCTCGTGTTATGCAGCACGTTTGAGCTTCTGTAAGAACCAATGAGGTTCATTCTCGTGTTACGCAGCACGTTTGAGCTTCAGCGAGAACCAATTAGGTTCATTCTCGTGTTACACAGCACGTTTGAGCTTCTGCAATAACCATTGAGGTTCATTCTCGTGTTACACAGCACGTTTGAGCTTCTGCAAGAATCAATGAGGTTCATTCTCGTGTTACGCAGCACGTTTAAGCTTCAGCAAGAACCAATGAGGTTCATTCTCGTGTGTTATCAGGAATGTTTTCTGGAAACACAGACTCGTTGAACTATGCTGATAGCGACGGAAGTTGCGACCATAGTTAGCTAAAGATGCTTTTTGGAAACGCACCCCTGGCTGTGTCTGTTTTGAGCTGTAGAGCAACAATGTTTTGGTGCCACTAAATAGATAGATATAGGCAATTTTAATAGCTTGAAAGTATCAGATTGATGACTTCATAACTATGAGAACTGATTATTTTCAACATTTCAGTTTGATAACACAATCTCTGGTGGCGAATATATATCCTAGAGGAGCAAACAACAGTATTTATTTCTTGCATCTGCATAAAGGATTGATGTTGGGTTACTCCTTATTTGCTTAATCGCTACTTTCTATTAATAAAGTTTAGCTTCAAACATCAGAGTACTGTGCCTGTATTTTAACCCGTAATGAACTTGCCCAGGTGTCCATGGAGACATGCGCAATGTAGGGAAAAGTCTCTTCACATCCGCTGGCACACCTGGCATTGCTGATCTCCCTCTGCTATTTCATGGACAGGCACGAATATGAAACTATGAAAAATATTTGCTTAGCATGTCAACCCCTTGTTGTGGAGTCTACCTCTCTCTTAACTGTCAGGATTTGACTGAATCAGGTTAGAACAGCAGTGTGGATGTGGTTGACAACACAGCTGTCGGACGGGTATAGTGAGATGCTCAGACGATGTTTCCAAAAGCAACATCTTACATAACCTCAGAAGGGAGTGTGGGAAGGGATAGCGGAGGGCTTGTGGGTAATCCAGACGCTTTGAACAAGTGTTGTGACGCTTGTGAGTATCATTTGAGGGCGCGGAGAAAAATGTGCAGCACATATAGGATGAGAACAACCTTTTTAGTTTGGAGGTTCCAAAGCTTGGAGAACAACAAGAGTTTTGCAATGGATACAACGTAATGTGGATGTTTACTAGTCGAAAACGTAGAGATGGTTACAGGATTGTATTGAGATATACTCTACTGATAATGTGAAGGGATGAATTGTGGAATCAAAGCCATCTACTGTGCTACTGTGCTCAATTTAAACAAAGATGCCTATTCATTTAGGTCTGAGACAAAAAAAAAAGTGTGAAAAAAGGTGTCACTGGTTCCATTTCGGTGGCAGCCGCAACGTGTAATGTAGAAAACTAGCAGCAGATCGCACATTTGAATTGGCTGGCAGAGAGAAAGCAAAACTTTGGATTGAACTAGACACCATACTTGGACTACACCTTGGTGGTTCAAGTGGTTCAATTAATGCATAATTATTGGGGATGGGTTGTTATAAGCACCTGTGAGTGCTTACGTGCATGAGCTTTGTAATTGGGTAGATAGATAGATAGATAGATAGATAGATAGATAGATAGATAGATAGATAGAAAGAATAAACATCTTGTAGTCACTGAGATGACAGCTTTTCTCGAAAGCAACCAAATGATATGGATTGTTGCATATTGCCAACTAATTATTTTCTTTTTGTTGCTTTTGCACAGCTTTTATTATTGCAATGCGCTATTGAGTTTAAACATAGTCTAGATATCACCTTCTTCTTTTATTTGAATTTTGCAAATAATCTCACTGAAAGTGAGAAGCAGTTCTCTAGGTGTTTATTGACTGCTAAGCATAAAGCCATCCGCCGCCAGCCCACGGCAGTGTGCAGCAAACCTAACCAAATGCTTCTTGACAACCGGCTGCGAGTTCCTCGCCGCCTCAGCCTGGCGTTGCACACACTCGAGTGGAACTTTCCGTAGACTTGCTAACTCCGTTCCATTTAATGAAGATCTGTTTGAAAATGCTGCGAGTGTTTTCTCAGGAGCAAAGTGGAATCATTTCCCCTAGTAAGCCTCTAGTGTTCTATGAGTGTAAGTTTGTTTGAAGTTATCTATTTATATCTGTGGGGAAGCTTGTGTTTATATGTGCCTGGTATGCAAGTGTTGGCTCCCCACCTGGGACGGTTCAATATTGCTGGTTTGTGCAGTTTTTTTACCTCTCTTTCTCTATCCTGTCCACACAAGTATTAAATTTGCAGTGCTGCAGCTTTCGCATTAAAGCATCAGAGGAAAAAGACACATCTAGTGTGGCGTGCTCCTTTAAGGTGCTCTACACTCCGACTGCTGTCCTTTAAGACTCCCCGTGCCTGAGCTCACCGGCTCCGTGGCAGGACCCTGTAGAAAAGGTATGATATTGTGCCTAATGAGATTTCGTGTGCTTTCCCACTGCCCCTCGGCATCTTCTGCTGCTGAGGAGGCTGTTTAGTTCAAATGGAGAGGCCTATTACTGTATTCCACTGTCAGAAAGTCATTTGGGAAAAAAAGGTGAGGTACAGAGACTGTGAGGGGAGGTTCTCACCTCCAGCCAATTCCCATCATGTTTGATCCTTGAGACCAGAGTGCTCGAGATTGATCTGAAGCAAATCAAAATTACTGGGCTGGAGGGTGAAAAAAAGAGTCAATCTGCTGTGTATTGCACTCTTTTCTTTTCTTTTTCAGATGCATTCTGAGGGATGCATGTTATTGGCTTATATCGTATACTGATGAAAGTTATCACTGGATATTAGAGCTTTTTGTTTGTTTAGTTTTTTTTTTTACGTTTACTGGTATCAGTTGATGTTGGATATCTAAGTTTCCCCATTTTTACATTTACAGTAAATTACCTTTATTGTTATTTAAAGGTAATCTTTAAAAACACTAACGATTTACTAAGAGATAAATGTTAACTAAACTGGTAACACTTTACAATAAGGTTTCATTAGTTAACAGTAGTCACTAGTTAACATGAACTAATAATTTCAACATTTACTAATACATTACTAAAATCAAAAGTTGTATTTGTTAACATTAGTTTATGCAGTGTGAACTAACATGCAGCTGTATTTTTTTATTAACTAATCTTAACAAAGATGAATAAATACTGTAACAATTTTTTTTTTTTTTAGTTCTTGTTAGTTAATATATTATCTAATGTTAACAAATGAGACCTTATTGTAAAGTGTTACCACTAAACTCTTAAACTAAACTAAAATTTAAAATGACTGATTAAATATATTTTATTTTTAATTTATTTACACAAAATATAATTTTATTATCAACCATTTATTGGTTATCATCATAATCAGCCATAACATGAAAATAATTATTAATTAAATAATTATTTAATAATTAAAGAATGCCTGTTCAAAAGATTTTTTTTTTTTTTTGCTATCAGTGTTTTGATAAAAGTCTCTGTTCATCTAATTAATAATTAAATATCAAAAATACTGTAAAAACAGTTGTGATGCTTCAACTATTTTGTGGAAACCACAATACTTTTTCTTCAGGATTCTTTGATGAATAGAAAGTTCATAGAAACCTTTTGCAACATTATACATTTGTCTGTCACTATTGATTAATTTAATGTGTCCTTGCTGAGTAAAAGTATTTATTTACTGACCCAAAACTTCTGAACGGTGAAAGTGTTACCAATAATTTTACAATTATGATGAGTTTTAATATTGTATACGGGGGAAAAAATCCATCTTTGCATACATCAGCCTACTTTGATCACTCCATCTGCCGTGCGTGTGTTACAGAGTCAACAACAAAATGTTTATGCTGTTGTTGGTTTTTGTTGATTATCAATCAACAGCAGCAACGTTAGAAACTTCTGCTGGAATTTATCAGGCTGAAACAAGCTGTTTTTACTTCCTCAGGCGTTTTTGTTGATGCTTGCTGTGGTTCACCGCATGAACAAGATCACAACTTCCCGAAGCCATCACAGTTGCAAGACCATATGCTTTGTGAGACGAGACACCAGTGTGACGTGTTGTTCATACAGGGCAACGCCACATGATTATTCAGGTTCAGCCTCGGAAGTCTATCATTCATGTTTAATTCTCTTTATTTATAGCGTGCTATAATAAGAACATTGGCAATAACAAGAGATCATAGGGAGGACCGCTCAAGGCATTTACTGGTGTTTGCTAATGAATTAAAGTTACCATGAAATAATAATAAAAAAAAAAATATTTCAACCTTTATTATGCATATTTTATCTGTACACTTATTTATTTTTAAATCATGTGCCCTTGTAATCTTTAATTAAAATACCTTGCAGCTCATCTCTTTTCTTCTCTGATGATGTGTTTACTGGCGTGAGGGCGGGATCAACCTGTCACTCACATGAGATCAACCAATAGCAAACCACAACCATCCAATTATTTCCCTATGGACAAAATCAAGTCCTTCCCTATCCTGTCCATTTTTTCTGGTCCTACTTTGGATTTGGGTCCAATTCTCACTGTTCAGAAAGGAAATTACACATTTCAGTGCTTTCACGCTTTCTCGCAATTATATAGTTGGGTAATTATATTCTATATAAGTTGCAGGCATCATGCAGTCGCTATCAATATGTCAATGTCAATGATGCTGAGGATCTCCTGTCCACCAAATCCTCTGACATCGTCCTGTCAGTCATCTCTCCTTACTATCTTCATGTGATAACTGAAATCTGATGTAACGTAATGTAACGACTACCGCAGCAAGCCTGAACATGTCCCTTTAGGGCCTCCGTAGACTGTGTTATTAATTTTCCGTGCCTTTCTGAAACCAGATTTATGCTTCGGACATACTAGTGACTAACTATTAACTATAACTTTTGCCTCAACAAACTCCTAATCACTGCTTATTAATAGTTAGTAAGGTAGTTGTTAAGTATTGGGTGGATTCATGGATGTACATTATGGTCATACAGAATAAGGCATTAATATGTGCTTTATATGTATTAATAAACAGCCAATATCCTAGTAATGTGCATGCTAATAAGCAACTAGTTAATAGTAAGAATTGGAACCTAAACTAAAGTGTTTTATTTAGAAGCTGTTTTACTCAAATATACATCAAAATGGAGAATAAAAGACTTCCATTTCATGCTGACTTTAAGCATTAGTCTTCTGACATCCATCAAGAATTGAGGATTTCAATGCAAAGAATACAGTTGCCCGTAGATTAAATTATGTAATTGCAGCTTTCTGGAAACGGCAAACATTCAAAATGTCGTTTAAAAGGCTTATTTATAAAGAAAAGTTTACATGAATTAATAACCGTAACCAAGGCGGAAACCTTTTGCAAGAGTTTTAGCGTGAAGCTTCCACTTAAAACATGCAGAGGAGTGACTTACATGCTTGCTTCTGGCAAATATGAATTCTGGTACAGAGATTTTCTTAGCATTTTAAACCAATATTATATCTTTAATTTTCAAAACTCTTTAAATAGCACCATGCAGTCTTGTTATATATATATATATATAGTACATGTGCATTTCGAATAGACACTTAAAACTATGATAGCAACATATTGGCAGCATCTAATGTCCAAATGTGCCAAAACTCTCACCTATATATCCATGGTTTTTGCCTCAGCATGGAAATAGCATGTTGCCGAATTCGGAAACTGCAACATCATTCATTGCGAGGCGCTAAAAGCTATTAAGAATTTCTAAATTTAATAAAGGCAGAGTTTCAGAAAATATTAATGCTCGACGTTAGGGAGACGAATGAAAATAGCCCACGATAAATACAGTTAATTTGATTACACAGAATGTGGGTCATTAAAGGCCTCTTACAGTTTAGCCTCAGAAAAGCTGGAGTGACACTATATATTGAGTGTATACAGAAAACTTGGTGCATTCATAAATCATCTGCTTCAAGGTCTAAGCACTTGTAACTGCCATTATGCAGCATTCTATGTGTGACTGTCACAGGCTCGGATGGAGAGCAGATTTCAACCTTGCATTGGAGGAAGGAAAATGAGGAGGAAAGTTGGAAATGCTATTTATTTGTTTATGTTTTACATGTTGCTTAGAGAACCATGCTTGTAGAAATTATGGTTGCCACTTAAGTGTGACTAATGTTTTACTTTTGGCAAACCAGTCCATGTCATTACCACGCATAGATCTCAGATTTGCATTGAAGAGAAGAGCTTTAATTGCTTGTTGCTTTATGAATGTTTTGACGTTCATAGAATGTTGTATTTGTGAATTTCACAAAGATTCTGGCAGTTCCTGGGGATTCATGAAGTTGTGTAAAAATACATTTTAGATGCTCTCTGTACAGTGCATTGATGATATTTGGTGGTAAGATGTTTTTATTAAATTTATTAACACTTTCATTTAGCAAGGATGCATTCAATTGGTCAAAAGTGACTAAATACATTTATAATGTTACAACATATATACATTTCAAATTAAAGCTGCTCTTTCGAAAGGTTTCCACAAAAAAATACTGTTTTCAACATTGACAATAATAAGAAATGTTCCTTGAGCAGCAAATCATCATGTTAGAATGATTTCTGAAGGATCATGCGACTCTGACGACTGAAATTCAGCTTTGCATCACAGGAATAAATAATATTTTAAAATATATTCAAATTGAAAACTCACAATATTACTTTTTTTTATATTCAAATAGAAAACGTTCACAATATCACTTTTTTTTTACCGTATTTGTGATCAAATAAATGCGGGCTTGGTAAGCATAAGACACTTTTTTCAAAAACATTAAAAAAAAAATAAAAAATTCTTTCCGACCCCAAAAATTGAACGGTTGAGTGCATTTCATAGTGTATCCAAAAAAAAAAAAAAAAAAATGTACATGTACTCGAATGCCAATGAATACAAACGAGATTGTATTTCCAACAGTTGAAGAGATCATCATAATGTAGAAACATATTGTACGATTAAGAGATGTGATAACACTGAAATGTTTGTCATGAATAAATAATATATACAAGTGTACACAAAAACCTTTGTATGGACTGGATTGTGTATTGGATTCGATTTGTGATTGGCAGATAAAGGCGTATCTTTGTGCCAGTCTCTCTTTGAGGGTGCTGATGAGGACAGGCGAGGAAGTTGCATTGGTTTGATTTACTCTCACTCTGACTCATTCTTACACCATTTCCCTTCACTTCGGCCTTGATAACTGTAATTCTCTTTTCAAGTAATTTCAGTTGTTTTATATTGTTCTAAGACTAATAATAAACTAGATTGTGTTCTTGCTAATATTAGAGCTGGATATTAATGTTTAAGTAGTGATAGAGATGATTGATCATGAAAACACAGTGTGAATAAATAATCAGTATAACAATTTGGGTGGAAAGTTTAATTGAAATCTGTTCATGAAACCGTTTTTGCAAAAACAGGCAGTTATAACAACAAACATTTTAAATACCAGTGAAAATTCACAATTTTCTATTGCGATTTTTCAGGTCTAACAATAGTTTTCAGTTACAGAAATGTAAGGTAAGCAAATGTAAAATAACATTGCATAGACTTCACTGTAAATTTAGCATCCTTATTAATTAATCCTTATTAAAGTTACAAAAGTTATTCAGTCAAGAGCAGTGAGTGATTTTACTTTGTCCTTTGTTGTTTGATTAACATTAACACACAGACAACAGCTGCCGTCACTTTAAGAGTGAATGCAAGGATCTCATATACTGATACTGTACACATGCGTTTACTTTCTCAACTGTTAAGCCATAACTAAATATGTTTACTAGGATACTCGCTATTTTCTGACATCATTTTGTGTGACTTTGTCCGATCAAGTGCAAGAAGACATGAAAGACAGCTCAATTCATTAAGTTTTAAAGACGGGTTTCAAATTGCAAGTTTCCGTGTAACCATGTAAACTACAAAAAGTTGAATTTGTGAAAATGTCATGCGTATTACGTGTTCAGTCAATAGTGCATAGTGTTTATTTACACAGTGACATCGCCAACTACTGGTCTTGTATGGATAATACAGCATTTTTAATTGTTTCCGCAGACCTGTGAACGGGGATTGTTTTGACAACATTGTCGTCTGTACGCAAAGGAAAAACTTTTCCATTTTTTAGTACATCGTTGTCATGTTAACGTGCCCTAAAATCAGTGAAACACGGACTGAAACAAGACTGCACGTTACACAAGTAACACATTGAATAAAACGTGAAAATTGTAAGTAGAAAGACTGAAATATTCTTTTTTTTTGTAAAACACTCCAATAATGTTTTTACAATGTATGCTTTTTTAAAGAACTTTTTTTTTCAACGCAACATCCCAGAATAGTATGTGATGATATGCAGAATCGCTACCATGCAATTAAACACCAATAAACTCTGAAATCCATTTGTACGTTCATATGAAATGCAGCAGCGTGATTACGAGATTAATGTCTTCTGTCAGTTCGATTGCAGCAAACCTAGAGGAACATCCAGTGATGTAGATATTAGACCGGGGGTGGAGTGAATACGAGGTGTCTGGAGGTATACATTAGTTTTAAACCCGATTAAACTCCCGAGTTCAGTCTTTCATGAAGTGAGAAAGCTGACAGTGTTAGACCTGAGCCTCAGTAATTAGATCTCACTTTTGGAAGAAAGGACACATCAGTTTAAACTACAGGCTTGTATATTTAGCGCACACACCTTTTGTGTCTCTATGCACCTCTATGAATTCATAGCTGGACTGCAGTTTAAAAGTGCTCACATTAGGGATCACATTATGAAATAAATGTTTTTCTCCAAAACACGTTTATTATTAAATACTTTTTGCAACCTCCTATTTCCAAGATAACAGCTCTGAGTTTTCTCTATAATGCCTGATGAGTCTGGAGAGCACCTGACAGGAGATCAGAGACCATTCCTCCATACAGAATCTCTCCAGATCCTGCAGATTCAGATCCATGTTGGCGTTTCTCCTCTTCAGTTCAGCACACTCATTTTCTATAGGGTTCAGGTCAGGGACTGGGATGGCCATTGCAGATGCTTGGTCTTGTGCACAGTGACCCATTTTTGTTTTGATTTAGATTGATTTTTTATCTGTTGGTATTTGATCGAATCCATAATGCCATGTATGTGAACAAGATGTCCAGAACCTCTGGCAGAAAAATATGCCCACTAGATACAGCAGAGTATTTCATTTTACACATGGGGTACTTTTTTATCCCTGTTTTTTTTGTTTCATCTGACAGTTATCTTAGAAAAAGGAGGTTGCAAAAAGTATTTAAGAAAAGGGGACAAATAATTGTTCCCAATGAGTTTTGGAGAAAAACCTGTATTTCATAATGTGATTTCCCCCCCACTTTCAATTCTTTTACTTCAATTAAAGGTTAGATTTAGCATCTTATTTATTGATATATATATATCAAAAGGATAAACAATGCAGATTTATTTTTTACAGCCATCTTTGATCAAATTTACCAAGGGGGCAAATAATTCTGACCAGCACTATATACATAGATATATGCATATACACCATTTGTATAGGTTTGAATGTCTCAGTCCCTCTTCAATGCAAGCACAATTCTTCAAATATTTTGAACAAATGAGAGCGAGTACATTTTTTGGGTTAACTAATACTGTAAAAGCATGCCTAAAAATGTCTGTAGCATTTGCCTCACTTGAAATAACTGCATACATTTTAATGTTTTCCATTACTATTTCTTACCAAGAGGATGTTTTTGAAGCATATTAGTGTAGCTGAAATGTGTGACATTAAAAATGTCATTCTTATTCTCTGTTCTGTCTTAAATTGTCAACATGTCATTGTTTTGCAGAAAAGTGAGAACAAAAACCCCTTTCAGGGCTCAAACAATAGTTTATCTGCTCTTTGTCTCGACGCTGCCAATGTGCACTTGTTCGTCATTGGTCAATGTCAGTAAACTTGCAACCGGGCAAACATAAAAGTGGCAATTTTTAAGAATAACTTAAGTTTAAAAACCTGAACAGAATGGAAAAGGTCCACAAAACCATTGGTATCAGTCTCCCCAAGAGCACATTATTCAGTGCAGATGAATATATCATAGAAAGCCTTTCTTTGAGCATGCCGAATGCCACGCTGTGATGGTGATCCACAGACGTGTCAGAGAGATCCGATGCTGGTTTTGATGAGATTTCGCTCCTTCTATCAAATGATGAGCAGATTAAGAAGTGAAAAGGACCTGTGATTCTTGAATAATTATTGGGAATTATACGATATCACGCGGCAGTCTAGGCTGAAAGGGCTTGGAACTGGGATGTTTGCCTTGTCTTTTCTGTTAGCGTAGAAATGAATGCCGTCTGATAGAATTTCTGTTCAAACAGATTAAGTATCAGTTGAATTGAGGTGTGTTCTGAACAAGACATGCAATGAATGTGCATTTTTGCTTATCCTTGTATTGCCTGAAGAAGAAATCGGCTGCTTAAAAGCGGAAGGCTGAATTCAACTTTGCAGGATTTCCTCCATACACCACGATTATTTCAATGTTTGTCTGTCTAGTAGAAGAAAACAACTGAATTTACGTTAATAGAGCTCTGTTCTTCTTTGGTAACTTTAATGATAATAATAATTGTAGCAATCTCTAGTTAACTGCAAAAAATAAAACTATTAAACAATAATTAATCAGTATTTTTGTCTTGTTTTGCTGTAGAAATACATGCAGTAGGCTATACCTGTTAAATTTAATTAAGATATCAAGGTTATTTTTATTACCACATTGGCAATTATTTTTGGTGTTTTTGTCAGCATAAAACTTACAATATAAACTATTTATTTATTAAACATATAAATCTTAAAATAAAAACTTTGGGGCGGGCATGCTAATGAAGTAAGAAAAATAAATTAAGTTAAGATCAATTCTGAGGTGCTAATTCTTACTACCTTATGCAATTATGCGTTTGAAATGCTTTAAGAGATTTTGGATGTTTATTTTAAAAACGAGGCAAAGGTAGTGATTAAATTAAAACTTGATTAAAAAAATTACTGTAAGTGGTGTGTGTGAGAGAGCGGGGGGGGGGGGGGGGGGTCTGATTTCTACTGGCACTTCTGCTAAATAGTTTGAATTATATAATGTCCCAAGAGCTGTGTATATACTATCACAATTATGCATAATCTAGGTCAAAACATTCTTCTCATTCCATTTATTTCATGTTATTTCCTTTTTATACCTTTTGTAATATCCATTGTTGTTGTTTTTGCCATTTAACCCTTTTTTATGATTTTAGTGTAAGGAATGCAGTTTTTGGCTAATCCATGTGAGCAAAACTTTCTTTTTCACTTGTTTTATCGGCCAGGCCATTGGAAACTCAAGTTCTTTGACTGATGGCACCTGGAAGGTTCACGTAGTCCCTATCCTTGCTCTGAACCGACTAAATTAGACCCTAAATAACACCAGCCTTTGCCACTATTCTTAAATCCGTCCATCCAGAGCCCTGGAGAACCAGCACTGAAAGACAGAGCTAAATTTGCCATCTCCAAAACGCTAGACAAGGGTGGGCTCTTAGGAACATACCTCGAATGATTTATGAGCATTTGTTGAAAATTCGTATTCAGTTAGCCAGTCTGAGACCATTCTTTCCTAAGGTTGAAACATGCTGTCATTGAATGTCTTATCTTTCCCTCTGCAGCTCATAGAGAGAGAGTAACACTTCAGCTACGTTTCAATGCAGTATTCACTGCTTCTTCATACTGAGCACAACATATCTCAAGAAGGTCACTTCACTTAAAGTTTAAAATGAATGCTAATCAAACACTTGAGTCAGATTACAAGTCTTGATAAGTACAAGAAAATACAAAGGATTATTCTTTTTATGGACTATATATAATGTGTGCGTGTGTGTGTGTGTGTTTGTGTCTATATACATAATAGCAATAATAATTTATAATATTAGTTATTATTGTTAATACTTTGCTATTAATATATTAATAATTTTAGTGAATGATATTTAGTATACTGAACCTTTTTTTTAAGATTTATTTCCTTTTGGCAGTTTTTGACGCAATTTCAAATTCATGACAATTTGTGACACATTTCTGTGAATATAACATGGTATAATAATCAAAATTTGGGGTCAATAATGCCAGGTTCAGACTACATGATATGTTTGTCTGTTGCAATAGTCAATGTGTCAGATTATGGGATTTTGACTTCTAAATTCTTGTTGTGTTGTGTCAGGGACAAGTACATGTCAGACTACACGTTGCTTTGTGACCAATCATCATCGCTTGCCATCTTTAAGGACGTGCGTGATGTCATCGAGAAGGTGGAACTAGTGACTGACAGGAAACAGGAGTGTAAACAAATAATGGTTGTACCAGCCTATTCCAGTACTGACCGGGGTGCTGAAGCACCTTTTGCCTTTCGCAGAGCCTGATTTCACCAACTAAAACATGTTCTTGGATCAACATCTTCTGGAACAAAATTCCAATCAACCAATCAGTTTAGAGGGACAAGTTTAGAGTTTATGTCAAATTTAGACGTACAACCAGGATTAGGTGCTTCTACATCAGTGTTATTCACCTCTCATTTCCCTCTGATTTTAGGGAGAAGTTATGGGTAGGGTTAGTTTTAGGGGTATATATAGTGTAAGGATCATAGACTGTAAAGAAATATGGACATAGTGTCCGTGACGTCACCCCTAGGTTTCTGAAGAGCATTTTTGAAGCCCAAATTGGGGGCGGAGCCGGCCGTCACCATCTTGTCACTCCCGGATACAAATATGGTCAAAGAGGCGGGATTAGCTGAGGTGACGTGATGCTAACAGACAGCAGACAAAAGGCTAGTAGTGATAGCAGTGGTCACGCCATTAATTATGAAGAACTTTAAGGCTTAATATAATTTAAACAGACGAGTTATAAAAAAATTCACAGATTCACCCATTGTCATTTACAAATCACCACAGCACTTGCATTTTTTATTACAATACAGTAAAACCTGTAATATTATACAATATATTATAACAATCTAAAAGAACTTATTTTAATATATTTTAAAATGTAATTTATTCTTGTGATGGCAAAAATAAACTTTCAGTGGAATTTCTCGTCCAGTATTTGTGTGGAAGTCGTTACATAGTTTCGAGACCCCAGCTGAACTCTTTACGGAATATATGATTCAACAATATTAAAGGACTTGATTATGCATTTTGTAACTTATACCAGCTTGCAAATTTAAAACGTTTAAGTGCTTTTTCAAATATCCATTATATAAATGATTGTTTTGTTGTTGTACTGTATACTTTTCCATATAGCCTAATTGAATATTGTAGTGTAATCGTGTCTCATTTCACAATGAAATCGGGGTTTTTGACCACAACAATGTTTGTTGCCTAACACATCCTTGCAGCAAGAAGAAGCCAGAAGAAGACGAGGGAGAAGTTGACATTAAACTCATTAAAGTTTGTATTATCCACTGTTTAGTGCTCCGATTACGGCAAACAGAGCCATCTGCTTAGGGGACAGGCCTTCCCCCCGCAGCCCTGTATAATTCACCAAATAAAGTTTGTCTCTCCATCCAGAAATCAAAGGTCCCACAGGGAATGCTTGCAGCTTCTGCCGCTGAGCTGGAAATTGCAAGCAGGTGTATCTCCAGTGAGCCGTTTGCCTTACTGATGCTGTATGCAGATTACTGTTTCATCCTCGCATTCATTAATGAGTTTCTCTATTAATCAATTCCACTCGTTTGGATGAGGCCTGTTATAGAATGGAACTGGGCCATTGGTGTTCATTAGGAGGTAGTTTTTCAGGGACACGCTACTTATTAACAACTCGTGTCACAATGTGGTTTTAGCTGAATTTGATACAACATGATATAAATTCATTAATTCCTAAGTGACTATTGACATTTGTGCTGCAAAATAAATGGCCTTACATTTTTGAGGGTCTTTCTGACCACTTGTTTGAATTTTGGAATGAAAATCTATATCCAAAGAAAATTTGACAGTTATATATATATATATATATGATAGGCTTGAGTGTTATTTATTTACTTAGTTTTTTATGGTTGGCTTTCGTATATACAGTAAATATCAAAATGCTAAGAGAATTTTTTTGTTGTTGCTCCCATTGCTTGTCACAAGAAAATAATTTTCTTAAAGTTACTAAAATATATCTATCTGTGACTTCGTTTTTGGTGTTATATTTTATTCTACAACCAAGAAAGTTAAACAAATTTTACAAACTCATGAAAGCTTTTCACAAAGATGGCATGTAAAAATCTCAACTCCATTGGACACGCGGTTGCAGGTTCGTCACATACTAGAAAAACTTTAATGCAGGAGCTTATGAAGCAAATTTGTTCCCCATGAGGAAAAGGACTCTCATGTGAATTTTTAAGTCTCAAGTGAGGTAGTAAGGCTTACGTTTTGAATATTGCATATTTAACAGCTAGTTACTAGGCAACCATACAGCATATCTCGTGTGTCCCAAAATGACACAAAATTAAGTTATGTAAACCCTTTACGCATGCAAATTCTGGTTGGTTGTCACCTTATAGATGAAATGTTATAAAATATATGAATAAACTTGATTAAACTGGTTTCCTTATTAAAGGGGACCTATTATTTCCCTTTTTGTTTTTGAGGTCTACTAGAACATGTTTGAATGTTCAATAAACACATTATTTCCCACATATTTGACATTGTTGCAGCACCTCTCTTCCAAGTCTGTCAGTAACGCTCTGGGGTGCGTTTCCCGAAAGCATCATTAACCAATTATGGTCGCAAGTTCTGTCGTTATCAGCATAGTTCAACGATTCTGTGTTTCCCGAAACCATAGTTCCGACAAACATTTACAAACGGCATCACAAAGTAGTGTGGTTGGAATGACAGGTTTCAACCTGTTGTTAGAAGCATAGTTTCTTGTTTGCATAACATCTGGACTTAATGTATCCTTATCTTGAACAAAATAAGCAAATTGACATCCAGTACCATCTATATATTTTATTTATGGTAACACTTTATTTTGATGGTCCCTTTTGAACATTCTGATGACTATAAGTAGCTTTGCAACTACATGTCAACTAACTCTCATTAGAGTATTAGTGTACTGTCTGCTTAAGATCTGATAACTCTTTATTGTGATGGTCCTCCAACAGACATTCTACTGACTGTAAGTAACTATGCATCTACATGTCAACTTATTCTAACCCTAACCCTACCAGTCTACTAATACTCTACTAACACTCTAAGGAGAGTTAGTAGACATGTAGGTGCAACGTTACTTATAGTCAACCGAATGTGTTAAAGGGACCATCAAAATGAAGTGAAACCTTTATTTCAAATATATACAAATGTCATTGACGTTATTTAGTTTGTTAAGAGATTTAAAGCACTGTTTTTGAAGAGTGTGCATGTACGAATGTGCTATAGTATGTAAGAACAAGACTATGATTCAATCTGGAAATAAAGCAAAATAACAGAAAAAAAGGAGATTTGGTCCTCAGAAGTCTCTATGAAGCCTCCCTTTGATTGGATGGCTGGACCAGTGTGTTGTGATTGGTCAACCGCTTCCAGCATGTGTTGGAAATGTCACGCCCCTTATAGCAGCGAGTTTCAACACACTACTATCACAACTCAACCAGGCTTCGCCCCTTTTTTTCTTATACCTTGAGGAATATGATGACATGTTCGTTCCCGAAAGAAAACTCAAATCGAGATGTTTCAGGGAGTTCAGAAACAGTGTGCACTGATATAGGGAATAACTCCCTTTGGAGTGACTCTGTGTTTGTAACTTTGCAGACTTGTTTCATTCTCAAACAAGTAAGTTGAAAATGTTAAAAAGCAAAATAGGTCCTTTTTAAGTATGTTGGCATGTATTCTTCATTTTGGACGTAATGAAATGGACTGCTCTTGGTCATGTGTTCCCACTGGGATCTGGGACGTGGTTGGTGTGTCCTCGTGGCAATTATTTAAGAAGGCAGAGGCTCTGCTAACACTCTTGACATTAATGAGCTTATATATAATGAGCATATATGAAGCACACTAAACCCTGTTAATTGGCAGAGCTGTGATTATGCGTCAAAGTCACATTCAAGCATTTGGAGTAATTGAGTGACAAATGTGTCTTATCAAAATTGTCAATGTGATCAAGATAAATGACTTTTGGTGTAAAGACTTAGTCTCAAGCTAAACAAAACTATCATAGCTTTGCAGAGGCATTTTTTATTTCATCCCCAGCTTAGGGCAGCAAACAGCATAATTAACCTGCTGCTTTTACCATGTTTTAATTTCACCACATGCTATATTCCCTGAAGTTATTTAAGATACTGCAGCGTGAAACAGACAGAAAGATACAAAAGATAGAAAAATTAAAACACTGTGGGCTTTTAGTTTTACTTTCAAGAGCTTGAAATAGGATTGGTTAGCAAGCCCGCCATACTGATCATATTGCATTTCCAGTTCATTTTAAATCATAATTTACTCATGTTGTTCCTAACGCAAAGTTATATAATATCTTCTGAAGACGGCAGATAAATGATGCTTTTTGAAGCTTTTGAAAGCTTCAGAGTCCATTATGAAAAAAGAGCACCCTTGACATTCAACAAAATATCTTCACAATAAAGAAAGGAAGTCACACAGATTTGGGAACAAATAGTGAGTAAATAATAACTGATTTTCATGTATTGGAATGTTCAGAGTATAGACGACCAGACTTCCCCAAATATTTTAAGCCACTTTTGTACATTAATATGCCTCTGTATTTGTGTGATATGCATAAGCCTATTTATTTCTGTTAATTACACATTTTTGTTCTCCAGTTCACTCCATGTTATTGTCCTTTCATGTTTTATTCTTCTTTCCTTTGTAATAACGTCACACAGAGTGAAAAGGCTTTGATGTTGGGGAATTAGAAAAATAAATAAGAAACTGAATATGCAGAATCATTCAGGAATAGGATGTATCAGTGACAGAGCCTCTGTAAGACTTACAATAGTTTATGTTGATAATTGTGATTTCACCAAGTACAACGTTTTCCTGGATCAACATCTTTGCTGATCCTGGAACAACATTCCAATCCGCCAATCAGATTTGAGGGACAAGTTTAGAGTTTATGTAAAGTTTAGACTTCACTTTTAGATCAGTGTTATTCACCTATCGTTTCTCTCTGATTTTAGGGAGAAGTTATGGGTAAGGTTAAGGGTTTAGGGATAGGGTTAAGGCTACATTTTTGGACAGGAATGTCGTTCCTGGATTAACAAAATATGTTGACCCAGGAACGCGTCTAACTCTGCAAAATCAGGACGTGCGAGAACTGGAGTTATTTCTACCCAATATGTGACCCTTAAGGATTGAGGACTCTTGGGTATAAGAGAGAATAATTATTTTTCCACATAAACCAAAGCTTCCAAGTATAATAGCCTCAATGTCATGGGCAAGTTTGAGCTGTGGAAGTCAGTCTTTGCTCAGAACAGTAAAACATGTAGGAGATTTACATTAAGCTGCTTGTCTAAGATGAGAAACATGGAGTAGAATTATTCAGCGAGAGGCTTTAGTTGGATGAATTACAGCGTCTGTGTGCATTGTCCTGAAGTTAGATTCGGCATAAAGATCAGATTCCTGTGAACATTGTATGTGTTAGGTTTTATCTGTTCTTTTGGCGTAAGCTCTGCAGCTTGTTTGAATCAAATTAGGCCTGTGTTTTCAGAAAACCAAATGCATAAAAATCCAGTTGTCATTATCATTGAAATACTACGGTGCTTTTAAAAGTAAGTGAGTTATTAGGACTTCTCAAAAACTATATTTCTAGAACACAGTGATGCTCTCTTCATTCATGCAGTGTATTCACAAATCAAATAATTAAACTGAGTTCTGTCTTGAGTAGCAAAACCTTTCACATGCTTTACATTTCATAGAAATTAAAGCTACAACATTTCAAGTGAAAACGGTTGCGTTTTGTCACTTCCCTTCTTGTTAGCAGGTGTTTACATTGGCATAGTGTAATAGTTCAGACAAAAATGGATTTGATGGATTTGATAGAACATAGCACAGATGTTGTGTTGTTTAGTGAAGCAAGATGCATCCCGATGTAGAATATCACTTTCGTCAGTTTTATTTGGCTGATTTCGTACATGATCTTGTTAGTGGCATGCTGTTTGTTGCTAATATGTAAGAAGAACATTTCTTATCAGAAAATAAACCACTTAGAGGGTCCTGTATCATCTGTTTTCAATGCCAAAATAAATTAGTACATACAGTAAATGTGCTAAAAAAGTTATGTGAAAAATTATGCGAAAGCATGGCGGAATATGAGAGACATCTAGCACAGAGTAGGAGATTTGTGATGGAAGATATTTGGCAGAATTCACCAAACAGAATTAAGCAATCAAGAGTTATTATAGTTAACTGAAACTAAAAACATAAAAAAACTTAAAATAAATAAACAAACTTTTTCTCATTTCGATGTAATAAAACTTAAATTCAAATAAAAAAAAACAAAAAAAAAAAAAAAAACAATATATTTATGTAGTACTACAGAAAGTTGATTTTGGGCCATTTGTACACCCCCTTTGAAATATATACTCAAAATCCAATATCAGTAGAAGTCAACTTCTAGTTCTACACATATTAAAAACACTAACACTATAGAAACAAGCTCTACATCATTCCCTCTTGCCGTTCAGAATCAGAAGTGAAATTAAACCATCCATATCAAACTTCAGTGAGTGCTGCAGTGTGAAGAGAGTGAAATGAGGAGCGTGTGAGGTGAGGATGGAGGAGCTTGTTTTGTATTACAGATACAAAGAAAGCTGCGGGCTCCAAAAGGCCTGCGAGGCGGGGATGTTGGCAGTGATGCATGATCATTCAGAGCTGTCTATGATTGATTCTGTGCATGGGATTGACTAAATTGCTACAATTTGTTTAGATCCTCGGTGGAGGATATCTCAGCATTAATAAAACATTATCAATCATTAGTATGGAAACTGGAGAGATTGTGCGAGACTTAGTGCAAATTAGTCTCTGTCTCAGATGTCTGACATACACTCCCGCTCAGAAACTAGACTTCATCTTGGAGGTTTTATGCTTATTTTTTAGATACTTCAAACGAAATGCAGTGGCATAGCATTTACAGCCCGTTCTCATCCCAAGGCGTCATACATGTGACGCCATATGACATTTCGTCGAAATCTTACGCACATGGCATCCTTTAGCGTCAATATGAGACGCAGAACCCAAGGCGTCATACATGTGACGCTCGTCGAAATCTGACGCACATGGCATCCTTTAGCTTCAATATGAGACGCAGATCCCAAGGCGTCATAACCGTAACTCTACCCCAGACCTAAACCTACCCATAACAGTGCGTGTAATATTGATGCTTTTAGAGCATAAATGTACTAAAGGACATCTTCTTAAACAGTGTTTTTGTCTCGTTTCCTACTAATCAGCATAAATTAAACCCTTTTGGTTAACCATATTATTGTCTTAATCAGGGATTTATGTTGTTTTCCAGTGCAAATATCTAAACATCATTATAAGATTTAGATTTGAGTTAAAAATAAAAACACTGACAAATTGTTTTTTGATTTGATCCTAATACATTTTGTGAGTTTTATGCCTCAATCAATCAATCAATCAATCAATCAATCAATCAATCAATCAATCAATCAATCAATCAATCAATCAATCAATCAATCAATCAATCAATGCAGGTTAAGTCAAAATAAATCAAGATATAAAGCCTTTGTTTTTAGTTTATTTGTCAAATCATAATATTATAATAATTGACTGATTAGACTTGACTAGATTTAGGCGGTCATAATAATATTATAATATTTTTCAAATAAATGCATCTTGTTTTAAGAATGTTTGTATGTTTTAGCTGAAAAACAAGATAAAAATACTGATTTAGAAAATTATTGGATTTAATTAAATGAAACTGGAATGGTTTTAGTTATGCATTTATTTACTTTTTTACTGTAATAAATTAACAATGTACCAAAGGAATAATAATTGAGTTTCCATAAAACTTAAGTAAAAGACAATTTACAGTAATGTGATTGGGAGAAAATAGTTAAAATGCAAATATACAGTTTTGCTTCCTATGTAGGTTAAATTGATCTTGTTTTAGGGATGTTTGCACAATTTGCAGGAAAACATAACAAAAAAATACTGATATATATATATAGTTCAAGTTTACATCATGTCATGCACAGTGAGTGCAAATGTAACTTTCTACTGTCTTCCTTTGTGGTCACGAGGCAAACACTTCTGCAAACGCCAAGTCGGTTGTTAAGAATTGACAATAAACAAACAAAATCCAGGTTAACATTAACGATGCGTGTCTGGAGCACAAGTTTTAATGCATTCTGCAAGACTGACGCCTTTGTCATCTTCAGATGTGACAGCCGAAAGAGAGTGAAGCATAAAAGCATATAAATAACCAAAGGTACCGACTGAATTAGAATGGCATGCGAGGATGAAGAGAGAAAGACTTGAAAAGACAGAGAAATAACTCTCAGGCTCCCTCCTATCTTTAAATCTCTCTTGTTAGATAGAGAAATGCATCCTGGAAGAAAGTAAAGACAGCAAATAATTAGTCTCTACAGAGAGGCAGAAGACAGTTTGTTGTTTTTTTTCACAGAAAGGGGTGAAGCAGTGATGTTGTGCACCTGGATTGTCTGTCTATTTGCAGAGATGAAAAGATCTGTAATCAAGTAAAGGCAGCTGACAATATGGAGGACAGGAAGTCCTAAAATTGGCCATTTACCATTTAATGTGAATTAGAAAAAGCAGAATCAGAATAGGTTCAGTTCAACTTCTGCTATGCTATGTTTTCATTCATGATCAAATCAAAATCATAAACAGTCTGGTAGGTCCAGATCCAGATACAGGAACGACACAAGAATTGAACAATTCATAATCAGTGACACATATCTGTGTTAACTGGTGCTCAAAACTGCACCAAAAAATGTGTTCTGATATTAGAATGAAAGTGTATTTATGCATGCATGTTCTCAGTCCAGTGTCAGAATAAGAGTCCTTTTACAAAATAAGAGTCTCTAGTCACAGAGCCTCACTGTGACAACTTTATTAAATAATGCATTTAAATTCAAAATTATTTATGCATAATGGCAGTATCTACGACCCTATATAGGACAAGCATTTTCTTTTACTTTTTTTTTTACTTTATGCTTATATAAATTATGCTAATGCCAATTTGAGGGGGGATTGTGCTTCATTTACATAATGAAAATATCACAATACAAATAATTTTTTACTCTTATTATTTATATTTATATATATATATATATATATATATATATATATATATATATATATATATATATATATATATATATATATATATATATATTTTTTTTTTTTTTTTGTTCTTAACAGCTTCCTAAGATCCGGCAACCCACCAGACACTTTTCTGTATAAATAAATAAATGAAACAGTAGCCTGGAATAATGAATGTTTATTGATTTTGTCAGATAATTTACTACAAATGAAAAACTACTCGAGTAGCAGTATGTTAATGCTACTATGAATAAGTAAACAGCGAAGCTAAATCAAATATCTTCTGTGGCTATAAAAAGTACACGACGAAGACTCAGTGGCACAGTTTAGCAGTCCAAGCCCGTCCCGTATGCACGACGTCTCTGTCTCTCAGGCTAGAGCCTGTAGCACATGTACGAGGTGGCAGAAAATGACTTTGATCTTGACGCTGATAGCGAAGCGTGCTTTTTTCAACCCCCTTTGGCCTCGAACCATCCTTCCATGCATATGTAGCTGACACAGACTGATCCCAGACTGGTACTTCCACATCAGTCTCTGAATCTCTTCCCTTGCCTTGTCTCACAAGCTGATGCAAGCCACCAGACAGAGCAAAGGCTGAGGATCGCGTTCCCTTGCCTCAATGCATTTTCCTCTTAATTTGGAAGTGCGACATTAAGAATTCAGAAATGTGAAAGACAAAGATTGAGGGCTGATGGGACATGTGTGCTCTTTGAGAGAACACATACAAATTGGAAGGGTCTGCCATTAGAGACCTTATGTAAAAATGACATGTGACTTTAACACGTCTATTAGACTAACATGCTCTCCCTCACAAGGTCGTTCAAAGATTTTAATGCTTTTATTTGAAGAGATTTAAACGTGTTTTGAGACAACAACAGGCTTTTAGCAGGGTTGGTGAACTCAACCCTGTCAAAGTGTGCCTGCTGGGTTATTGAAAACAAACACGTTTTAAAAAAGCCCAAAAGCCCATTAAAATAAAAGTAGAAGTAAAAGTTGTTTGTTTACTTGCGTTTGAGGAGTTGGTGTTGTGTTTTTCTGTTTTATTGAAAGATTGTGTTGTTTTAAGATCCCACGAACAGCCTTTGGTGAGGCTTTTATTCCGACGACAATGAAAAGATTTGATTTGACACAGAGAGGGAGTGATAATATTCTGTTGCGGTTTCATTGTAATAGGAGGCCTAACTTTAAATTCCAGACACAGCATATCAAAATAACTTTTATTTGCATAAATGAGCACAGTTTAAAAGTGTAGTTCACACAAAATGGGTATTTATTCATAATTTACTCACACTCTTTCTAATTTAAAACAATTTTTTCTGGAAAAACAGTTTGTCAAGACAAACAGACAATGCTGGTTTTAAGGCTTTGAAAAAGAAGTTTGAAAGTTTATTTTCCTTACAGACAGACAGACAGACAGACAGATAGATAGATAGATAGATAGATAGATAGATAGATAGATAGATAGATAGATAGATAGATAGATAGATAGATAGATAGATAGATAGATATAAATATTTCAGATCTCTACTAGTGTAACATGTTGTTAGTCGTTGTCAAATCCACTGTTATTATATATGCTATCATCAAGGCAGAAAGAAGAGCTTTTATTCAGTTATTCTTGCCCACAATTCCTTCTGGTGTGAGGAATTGGCTATTTCAGGCATTATGCTCAGGTAGAGTTGTGCAACTCCACAGGTAGACAACCTTTGGTCCATCTCACAGATGTCCTCTCATTTCCTCTCGAACCACCTGGAAACAGCTGGTGGTTTGAGCGCACTCCTGACAGAAGTATCTGAGATCAGTTCATAAACTTGTTCGTATGTTCAGTTCAGGGATTGCACACTAGGAGCCGTTCTTAGACCGGTTGCAAGTTTGCCGAACAATGCTCAGAACTGGACAAGCTCCAGGTGTGCGTTCATGTGGAGACCAGACTGCCCACATTTCATCCCACCAAGCAGGCTCTATTCCTGGGGTCTGGTTTGACAGCTCCCCTTAACTAAGTGATTCAACTCCCAGATTCTTCAGCGCAGGTGTCAAGTTGGGAATGAGAGAGAAAAGAGGGAAAGAATAGAGAGGCATAGAGGAATTGTTCTCTTTTGTTACCACAGACATATGGCCGACTGGTCGGTATTTCCCTTGGGATGCCAGCCCAAACAGAGCTTTGAGGAAGTAAAGAGCTCCAGTAATTCTTCCACAGCTCCTGAGCAACCATCTCAGCTTCCTCTGTGAACCTTTGATATGGAACATTAATCGAGCGTTTGGCTGCACTGTAATCATTCAAGCTTTTGTCCTGAGTATCATTTCAAGTTTTCTTTTGTATATTTGTTTGGCATCTGTGCATGGATCACATGTTTGACATTGATGTGACCAGAAATGGGATCAACAGCTTGGCAGAAATTCAGTCTAATTTTAAAGTCACCATGAAATCAAAATGGACAACTTTTTTTTTTATGCAATTTTTCATTATTCTGAATAATTTATACATGCACATACTTTTTTTAAAATTAATGTGTTCTCATAATCTTTAATGAAATAACTCCTCTCTCTTGCAATGACATCTCTTCTCTTCTCTGATGATTTACTGTGTTTACTGGCCTGAGGGCGGGACAATCTGTCACTCACATGACATCACACCAGTAGCAAACTACAACCATCCAATCAATTCCTGATGCACAAAATCAATTCACACCATTCCGTTTCATGTCGACTTTCATACCTCTGATGTATTTGTTTGATTAATCCTTTTGCATCCTTTTCATTTTAAATACATGGATAACATGCACATCTAACATATATTTATTGATTTAAATTGAACTTAAAGGAATAGTTCACTTAAAAATGAAAATTCTGTCATAATTAATTCACCTGCAATTTGTTTCAAACCTGTATGAGTTTCTTTCTTCTGCTGAACACAAGAAGATATTTAGAAGAATGTCGGTAATCAAACAGTTGATGGACCCCATTGACTTCCATCTTATTTTTATTGTACTATTATGGAAGTCAATGGGGTCCACCAACTGTCAGGTTGCTTTAATAAAACAAAGCTAAAAATAAAAAAATTAAAAAAAAATGCATCAAACACTCTAATAATCAATGGAAGGAAATATCAATGATTTGTTTTTGGAACAGAAGTTTCCTTATTGATGCAAATGCGAGAGAATGAGATTTAATGATAGTTTTGAATAAAAAAACTATATATTTACATACAAAATGCTGGATTTGTGGAAACTTATGAGAGAGATTAAATGAAGTGGTATATTTGTCACAGTCATATTTTTAACAAGAAAACAGCTTGAAGAAACGGTGCACCACTTATGTGTGACAAACAACATTAACATTAACATAAACACATTATTATGTACACTAATTAGGGTAATTACTCTAATAACTTAATTAGAAATGTAGTAAAACAAACAGTACTATTTAACTCAAGACTTTTGTGAGCTAAAAAAGAGATGTAAATTACCACACAAGGGTATCTGGGACAGTTTAGTGTTGACTGAGTTGAAACTGGTGCATCTTTTCTTTTCTTTTCTTTTCTTTTCTTTTCTTTTCTTTTCTTTTCTTTTCTTTGTTACCGGGATAGGTTGGAGGTGACATCCCAACGTATCAATATGACCTTAAAGTATTTGATAAATAGTCAAATTGATGAAAGAGTGAACCCTGGTAATGAGCAGAAATGCCACATGTTTCGCAAAGCTCTGAAGCATTTATGAATCTCTTTCGAATCGATGCTTTGGAGTGCATATCAAACCCAATAAAAAAAAAAGGCTTTTTTTAAAGTCACACTGCTTTTTTAAAATGTTTCAAAATTTTGTAACGTCACAAAATGTAAACAATATTATTCCCCATCTCTACTATATATATATCAATCTATGTTAAACCATCCTCACTGCAGAACTATAATCACCTGCTTTCAGCAAATGCACCCTTTTTGTTCCTTACCTGTTCAGTTATTTCTCACGGAAAAGAAGATACTTTTTCAGAAAGGGCATAGTCTTGAATACCGTGAAAGATACATTAACTGTGATGGACATAAATGAGAAAATAAGGCTGGCAGACACACCCCAGGAACATCCATTAGGAGCGATAATCTCCATAAAAGGCTCTTTTTTACCCGCTAGATGATATACTCTGAACACAGTGTGCACTTTGATTGTGGAGTGTGACTTTGGCATCTAAAGAGGCGTCCCCGGCCCCCTGAGGGGACATCTCCCAATTTGCATAAGTAACATCTTGATTTGCTGTAACACAAAATCGGGCTTCTGTTATGTTCAATTAACCCACCAGTTCAGGTTGTAATTAAAAAGCTCACGTCTCCTACTGTGCATTAAAATAGGGAGCGAGAAGAAAAATTGATCAGAAGTGTGTAAAAAAAAGGGAGAGTTAAAATATAAACTGCCGTCTCATCATGTTTTCATCAGTTCTGACCTTGGCAATCATGGCTCCTGGGTTCAGGATATCTTTGGAGAGGTGCCACCAAATCCATAAGTTGAAAGTTAATAGGGGGAGCATCAGCTGTTCTGTTCCTCTGATGTCGCCCTTGCCAGCTGCTGTACGCCAGTCAGAAAGCTTCTGTCTTACAGCACACTATCTTTACAAGACCACTTGCTTTAAAAGGATTATTTTATTAGAGGAATTATGCAACAATTATGCTAACTAGAGGGCTCTTTTATTTTGATGTTTTTGCTTACGGGTTTGAAACTCACTAATGGTCACAAGTGTGAGCTTTTTGGTGATTACTAGGCTGCATTCAAGTTCATGTTTTGTCTTTCATTTTTCAGAAGCAGAAAGCGCACAGAAAGCGATTGGCAGAAATAGCCCATTTACATTGGAATACTGCTAGCATACAAATTAGCAAATTAATTGTTTTTTTTCCAGAGATTACTCAATATAAAAATTAGCTATAGGCCAGCTTGCTAGGATTCATTCACAAATCAGATGGCACTATGACTCTATACAGGTAAAAGAAAATATGGCATACATGTTTGATTGTGGAAATGGTGTTAGGGGAGATGTAATGTTTGAGTGACAACCCAAACCTAAATGGCAAAATACATTTTTTACTGAAATAAAAAAAATGATATTATTATAACAATGTTTTGTTTCATTTTATTGTTTTATTTTGTATTTCTGTTGTATTTCTGCCTTTATTTCCTTAAAGATAACTCGTTTTGTCAAGAAAATTGGGCCTCAGTGGGTTTCTGAAGGTTTGGAATCAGTCATTATTTTTCTTCAGTTATTTCTTCAGTTCCTTTTCTAGCAAATTAATCAGCAATTAATGTTTTGTGTGCACAAGATTTCTCTCAGCTTCAGTTTCGTACTGAAGATCAATGGACATGCAGATTTGAAGCACTGCTCATTCATTTAGCTCCAATAAAAAACACATACTATCCCACATATTTTTTGACTGTGCATCCTCCATGTTTTTTTTTTTTTTTTTTTTTTGTGGTCTACACAGGAGCAACAACATAAGTGTGTGACCACACATTAGTTGTGTCTGTGAGCTTGTTTTTATTCTTTGGGCTCCTTTATCAAGGATGATAATTCAAACCGGTGTATTCTTTTACACTTCCCTTTTAGCCAACCTAAGCTTGAAAAACATGCCTCCTGTTACATTTTTGAAAACACCAAGACATACAAAAATTACACATAAAATAACACTAGTGCCAGTAAAACATCAATCACTTTAATTCCTTTTCACACAAGTTATGATCACAAGGGCAGATTATCAATTAATAATAAAGACTTATTTTTGCTTGGTTCCTTGCAGAATACTACATAAAGACCTAAAAAGTATTTTACCATAGTGAACTAGGGCTTTCACTAATGATTATTTTGGTAAAAGAGTAATTGGTCGATTATTCTGAAGATTAATCGAGAAATCGGTTACTTTTTATTTGGTAATAAAAATAGACCTAAGCAAACAGTACCCTTTAAAATGACTTAATATACAATAATTGGTTCAAATAAATATCAAAAGCAAGTAATCATATGGTTTTATTGAACAACACAAATGTAATGTAATATACAAAATATAAAACTGCAGCGATACGTACAACAAGCTACATAATAAAACGTTTGCAGTTTCAGGGTTGCTTTTAGCGATCAAATGGATGTGAAGATCAAAATATGCATTTATACAGAAAATATGCTTATTAGTACTAGGTGTACAGTAAATGTGTGTGCTATGGGATTATAAAACTAGCAGTCATCATCATCCTTAAATGTTTTGGTAATGTTTAAATCATCAACATCAATGTATTCGAAAGTAAATACAGTACATAATTAAGTGGCTGCTCTTTTAATACAGAAGAATAAAATGCGGAGCGCACAAGACGAGCGCTGTCCCAAAGAGCCCCGTTTTCCTTGCCCTGCATTTTGAACAAAGCACTTAAAGGACAAACTGTCTAAATTCCTTGATCTAGCAAGAAACATTGGCGATGTCTAGATGCATTTGGTAATTGTCATGCAAAAGTCTAAGTTTCACTGATGCAATGTTTTATTCATCACAAAACTGTGTGGCTTAGAATATATTTAGCAATTCAGCTCCTCAGAGAGAGAGAGAGAGAGAGAGAGAGAGAGAGAGAGAGAGAGAGAGAGAGAGAGAGAGAGAGAGAGAGAGAGAGAGAGAGAGAGAGAGAGAGAGAGAGAGAGAGAGAGAGAGAGAGAGAGAGAGAGAGAGAGAGGGAGGGACGCTCTTATTAAAAGCACCATAGGAAGGCTGCTACCTGAAGCTCTGGCCTTTTGCTCTGCTCATAACCAGCTTCCTTTCCTGACCAAGACTGATATTAGAGAGTCAACAAAAAGGCCAACTCTGGCATAACCTCCTCAATAACTGCCAGACTCATTTACATATGTGTTTTATAACAAGCCTAGTCAGCCTTGTTTGTGGCTTTTGCTTTTTGTTGCTGGCACAGAGGCGAACACCTCCAATTTCACCACTTATGCATGTAAACACAATGCATTAAATCTTTATTAAGTGCCACAGCCCTGTTGTGTCACTGCTTTTTATGCATCCCCCTTGTACATTGGAAGTCAGTTTTAGTTAGATCATAAAATCCCAACATTTCACTGACTTATAGTAGCCCCAAACTGTGTTTTTGTCTATTAGAGAATATCAGTTATATTTTGGTTTTATTTTAGTTGTTTGCAGATGTTAAAATAGTCATTACAAAGCAATCAAATATACACCGCATCTTTATTTTTTTTTCATTTTCATTTATTTTAATTAATTAATTAATTTTATTTTATTCTTTATATTTATTTTATATATTAATTGCAGTTAATGCAAAATGAAAAGTGTGTATAACAGTATATTGAAACCTTTGGGTCTCAGAAAGCAAAGAAAGTAAAATAAACGGCCTATAAATATTTAACTACTCACATACTGTATACAAATATATAAACATAAACACACAATGTCATTATTTTCAGTAGGATGAAATTTGCATTGAGTGTAAACAGCTTCGGGTTCAGCAGCTGCTTAAACATACATTACTTTTTCTTTTTGTTTGTTTAATAATAAATGAAGAATGCCGCCTGCTCCCTCGGGTAATGAGTACATATCAAATCAGAAATCACTGCGTCTCTAGTGAAGGATTTGAGACTCTGCATGTTCTTGTGATGCCATCAGGCAATCAACATTGTCATGGTGTCATTTTCCAGCTCTAGAGTGATTAGTCACATGACATTTACAGCTCATTTGATTGGTAGATCATCCAAAGGTTGCTTCGTTTAATTTGTGTTTGTATACACACGCACACTTATATACACTAGTGCCAATGGAAGATTTCAAATTGCATGCCATCCAAGAAGCTGCCCTTGAAATGCATGCTAACATATGTCTCTCTCCTGTTTCTGTTCTTCTTTTTTTCACAAAACAGATTTGTAGTTTGTGTAGTGCTCATCAGACTTCACCTCCCCGTCTGCCTGTCTTCCTAAATTTCAGTCTCTTCATTTCTCTGTTTGTCTTTCCCTACATTCTATTTGAGCTGATTTCAGCGTAAAGTAGCAGCATTAAAGTGCTCTGTCTCCATTGGTAAGCCTCTGGCAAGCTTCCTGGGCCTATTCTCCCTGACATAGACCCCTTAAAAAGGCTCCTTTTATAGTGAGGCTGGGGAGATGAAGACAGGACTGTGTGTGTGTTTTTGTACAAGAAAGAGAGAGAGAGAGAAAGGCAGAGACAAAGAATTAGAGACACGCAGAGATGAATATGTGAGATGACGTTCCCTGAATAGCACTTCAAATGAAATGTAATCAAATCAAGGTATGAAGATTTTCAGTGATGTGACGTGTTTAGTGTGGAGGACAACCTCGGTGGGTGCAGTGCAGCCGTTTCACAGTTACAGCTGTTACTAACAACTGATATTTGATTAGTAGCTCTTTACCATGTTTATCAAGAGTTTTAGTCCTAATTTCCCCTGTCCACTCCAAACACAAAGTAGCATTCCTAATGTATATTATTCATTACAAATTGACATTTTTGGAAGAAGCTTTAAAGGGGTGGTTGATTGCGATTTCACTTTTTTCATTTTAAATAGTGTGTAATGCTGCTGTTGGTGCATGAATAGTATCTGCAAAGTTGCAGCGCTGAAAGTTCAATGTACGCAGAGATATCGTCTTTTAAATATCAGGAAGTTTAATGCCTACAAGAACGACTCGATTGGGACTACAATGGGTTTTAGACGTCACTAACCCATACATTTACATCAACCCTCCCTCCGGAATATGCAAAAAAGGGCATGGCCATATTTCTGCGGCTCGTCGAGTGTGTTATGTTCACCCAGCTGTCAGGTCTTCTGTGTTCGGGCTTCCCACGGACGTTGTAGTTGGTCAACAATGGATACAATTTATGTTTGATTATGTTCCTGAAAATTACAATCGTAATTTAGCTCTGCTGCGGATTTTACGGAAGACAGCTTCCAGAATATCCACGAATTCAATGCCGGATTCAACAAGAAACTGTTACTAAAACATGAAGCAGTTCCAACTTTAAAACCAGAGGCAGCAGTTGTTGGACCACAACCTGTAAGTAGGCTAAGACTTTTGCTATTTCGTGTCTACGACAAACGCGTACAAACATTTTGGACCTGAATTTGTATATGTACTAATGTTGTAAATGTATTTTTCATGTATATATACTTTATGACGTTATTTTTCGTCTTGATCACGAACGTAAAACCAATGCCAACGCTGTTTGTGTATATAGCCAGTTAGTTCGATGCTATTTTGTGTAAGACAAACGTGTATTAAAGTAAAAAAAATATAGGCAAATTACCATTCAGAAACGTTTTGTAAGAGCCGTGTGTGGGAGGTTCTGCTTGACTCTCTTCATCGCCGCTTTCTGGGTCTGATTCTGGCTCTAACTGATACTGCAGTATCGACACCGTTATTTACATTTGACAGGAACACACATGCAACATTCGCCCGTAAAGGTAATGGGCGTGAATTTTCCGGACAACGTGCACTAAACAGTAGCCAATCACAACACACCGGCCCAAACTAACCAATCTGAGCCTATTGCCTGTTTCTGAGGGAGTGGTTTCATAGAATCAGGAAGTCAACCGGTCGTTCAAATGACAGAGGAGAAAGCGGCTTAAAATAAAGGTGAAATTTATGAAAAACAAGACTTTTTAAAAAAGAATACGTATAGATGAATACATGTTATATTGCACCCCATAAACACAATCATGCAAAGAAAAAAAGCAGTAAACCACCCCTTTAACATTCAATGCACAAAAGGTTCCTTTCTTTGAATTATTGAAATGTTCTTCAAACTATGAAAACATATATATATATATATATATATATATATGTATATTTTAAGAAATGTTCATTAAAAGGTTCTTTGGGGAACCAAAAATGTTTTTTTTGGCATTGTTACAAAGAAACTCTATCAGGGTAATTTTAAGTGTGAAAAAAAAAACTGTTCATTCATAGACTTTTAGGGCCCTATTTTAAGGATCTAAGTGCATGGTCTAAAGTGCACAGAGCAAGCGCATTTAGGCCATATCCAAATCCACTTTTGCTAGTTTAATGACGGGAAAAATGGTCGGCGCACCCGGCGCATGGTCTAAAAGGGTTGTCCCTATTCTCTTAATGAGTAATGGGTGTGTTTTGGGCGGAACGTGCAATAAACCAATCAAAGTCTCATCTCCCATTCCCTTTAAAAGCCAGTAGCGTTCTCGCCGTGACGGATTCGCTATTTACAAAGACTGAACTTGTAACTAGAGCAAATGGATCTTGTTTGGGGTGGCAGTGGCTCAGTGGTTCATGTAGGTTGTCTACAAACCCGAAGGTTGCTGGTTCAATCTAACCAAGTGTCGAGGTGTCCATGAGCTGGATGGTGCCTTGCATGGCTGACACCGCCGTCGGTGTGTGAATGGGTGAATGTGAGGCAATATGTAAAGCGCTTTGGTGGCCATTGGGTCTGTGAAAGCGCTATATAAATGCAGTCCATTTACCATTTGTTGTGCACGAGGTTAAAGCCCGCAAGCAGACCATCTACGAGACAAGCCGGATTCCATAATATCTTTATGTACACAGTAATAATCTTTTACATTGTAATTTTTAATATTTGGCTAATTTGTGTGCTGCTGCGTGTCCCTGCTGTGTGTGTAATAAGCAGAGTGTGAGCGCGCGTTGTGGACCCGAATATAAGTGCACATTACTATCGCGCTCTTTAAATAACAAAACAAATATTGCGCCATTTAGACCAGGGTTTTGTTGGTCAATGGCGCAGTCTATTTCAGTTGCCTCAAAATAGCAACGCGCCAACAATGCTCCTGAACACACCTCATTTTCAGACCAGCAGCCCATGGGCGCACAAATGGGCGCTATTTAAACAGCGTGACGCTGGACGTAAAAATGAAAACTGCGTCAAACTAAAACTAGCAAAAAACATTTGCGCATTGGGCTGGGTGTATGATATGGTTCATAGAATCAGATATGATTAAATATCTTGAGGAAAACCTTAAAAAGCATTAAGTCCAGAAACATCAACGTAGTCATGACATTACAAGGTAGATTTAGTTTAGCACTCTTTTGCTACAACATATTGCGAACCATTCTGATTGGCTGTGTTATGTGATTGATTGTATCATGTCATGCCCTGTTCTCACAGTCATTGTGGATACAAAAATAGCTGGAATTGACTTGTTAGAACATGGTGTTCTAAATTTGTACTACTTGTACTCGGTGTACTTTTTAGCATTTTAATTAAGATTTAGGTTATTTTAATATATCAATTAATGCTATCAATACTATTTTAAGTCATGTCCCCATAGTGTGCTCTGGTCCCTTGAGAACCAGTGGTCTTTTTTCTATTTTGTGATTATTAACTGCATTAATCATCATGTAGAGGCTCCTAAGATGGTTGCATTGCACATTGACTCTTGTGCAGCTGACAGAAATCAAGACCTGCGCTGAATGTCATAGGATGGGTAAAGTGGCTCTGATGCAGAGAACTAGCCTTGCTAGCATGTAAATAAAGATAATTGGAGTATGTTTTACAAGAAAATACCTAGCCTTACAATTTCCTGTTTAATTCATTAGTTGCTGTTTCTTTGTCATTATTTATGGATGAAATTCGGAGTGATTTGATATTTTTTAGGTAGATCCTACACCAAATGTTTTTCAGTGTATGTCCTTCTAAAAATCGTTGCAAATTGACAGTGGTGATTTTTGTAGAGTTGTATGCTGTATTGATTATAGTAACACATTAAAATAAGGTTGTGATTTGACTCAGTGCTACTATGACAGTGCATTACAATTACACATTCTAGAATCTTTATTATAGAACGGTGATGTCTTTTTAGGCAGCTGTTATGAGGTCGCTTGGAATTAACATTCAACACCAACCGGCATTCTAAAAAAGTAAAAGTGTGCACATGTGGCGGTCTCGATAATTACCCATTAGGCTTTGGGCTATTTTATTTGATTTAGTGTTATTAGCTATATGAGAAGCTTTAGCGTTAGAGCAAGTCATTGTGTTTTCACTGAGCATGACTTTAGGTAAAGATCCCGATTTAGATTTTAAATTAAGCCATCATAACCAGGTTTACCACCTGTCTGTGCCATTCACACTTACTTGCATTACAGGTTATACTGCATTTGAGTGAAAATTAGAGAAGAAAATTTCTTCAAGGACATACTGTATTATCCTTAATATACCAGTATGTGCAACAAATTCCCATCCATGCTAAACAGTTTTCCCACTTTAAACCTGTCATAGGCCGCAGGTGTTGTGCTGATGTGTTTGAAAAACACTCAAGGCTCCCCTCTTGAAATCTATCTTTTTTGTTGGTATGGTTTCAGGGGCTTGACTTAATTTTTCACTGACAGTGCATTCATTTTAGGGCCTGCATAACTACCTCTGCGGCTTCTCCTGAGATGTACATGTGCACTAGCCCATCTGTTTATACATAAATACTTTTATTGCATCACATTAAACACTATTTATTCAACCTTGACCATCTCAACTCGTTCCTGTGGCCATGGGCATTATTCTACTGATGTACTCTTCCTTTGACTTATTTTCTTCTTCTTCTTGATAATGTTCTGTAGAATGAATGCAAAAACTTTTCAAAAGCGCGTCTTTACTGTTCTGAGAAGTTTTATAGCTTTCTTCTCAGGGTCATATTTCAGGGTTTGGAATATACATGTTTTGCAACGCAATGTCTTCCAGAGTTTTCAATTGTGCCCGTCAGTTTAGGACTTCAAAGATTAGCCATTAAAAACCAGATGTGAACGTAAATGAGATGACGATTCAAGCTGAACGACAATTATTAGTGGATAGTCACAGCTGGTGATTTTAGATGATAATCTTCATTCTAAAGACAAAGAAGTGTCAAAGAATCATGAACATGGTGGATTTGTGCAGGGTTGTGCACATTATCTGGGTAAGTAAAAGGTGATGTAAAGTATGTTTGCTTTATTATAGAATTGAATGCATATAAAGTCCCCCGCTAACTGACAGACATCGCTGAAATAGAGAGATCACTCCTGTCGCAGTGACAGCCCTAGACTCTAAAAATAGTAAAAAAGTGTCAGCACATGTTTGGCTAATCAGAAAACAACAGAATCAGAAATACTCTTTGCCTGTGAATGATTTCGAACATTTGGGTTTTGCTGAGATCCAAAGATGTCTGTAATACATGGAGGGAGTTATCACTTAGCATTCCCAAACAGTGTTAGGGAAAGTTACTTTCAAAAGTAACTGTGTTACTTAGTTACTTTTTATGGAAAGTTACGTGACGTTAATTTTGTGTTACTTTTTAATTTGTTTGTTTTTGATAACAAAAAAGTTTTTTTTTTTTTGGGCAAATGTAAAGGCCCTTTCACAGCCAACAAACCTCAGGCTGAAGGAAATACACACCTGTACAGTAGAGGGCGCTGCTCAAACAAACCTTTCAGATGTTCTGCCATTCTGGATTGCAGAAGAACAGGATTTTTTTTTAAACACAAATGTAATATTTATCTAAAGTCTTTTTTTGCTTATTAGTATGGTTGAATTGGATCATCGAAGGTAAGCAGCAAAGACATTGGTTAATAAAGTGAGATTAAATACATAAAGTATATTTGTGTACTTTAACATGCTTAATTATTGCAGGTTTGCATTTCACTGTTTTTATTCATTTTGAGAAACACTGAATCTGTTTCTGTGCTAGTCCTTGCCCTTTTGAAGCGAGAAAAGTGTCTTCTCGACATGTTGACAACACTAACCAAACTCTTCCAGGCTTCTGCCCCAACTACAGTGTTTGAGGGCGGGGCAAATGAATTCCATAGGTGTTGTGCAAATGTATTACACTCATTAGGTTTTGCATCGCACTCTTTGTACTCTGTCAAATATTTGTTGGACCTGTGCTGTGGAAGTAAAACGGATGAGAGTTGGACAGATGATATATGAATGGTTGACATCTGCACAGTAATATAGAGCAGGGAATTGAAAATTGAATCTAAATGGAATGCTAAGCCTGCTAGGAGCCTGATCTGCTGAATCCTGACCTTGTGTTTTACCGTGGTCATTGAAAAATAATGAGATACCTGCTATGCGTCGGTCACATCTGGTTCTTAGCGAAATGGCACCTAATGCAGCTCCATAAGAGGAATTTCACAGAGCGGAGAAACTTGCCATCGTGGCACAGAAGTGAATGGAATAAAAAAAAGAGAAGGGAGGCGTTTTGGGTGCCTAGAGTCTGCCTGTACATCTTTATCATAGATTGTGTGTTTTAAATGGGTTCACGGGATAGTCAAGCATGTTTTCTAATATTCAGAGCACAATCTTGTGGTCAGACTATTCATTATCTCAATCCTGGCGAAAAATGGCCGGGTCACTAATAGGGCAGTGCAATAAAATCACAGTGCTGGGTCAGGTTGTTCGAGAACAGTGATTTGGAATTGCTTACTTATATAACAGCAGCTCATATCTGCCAGGCTGCATTTGAATGGATGCTCGCTCTGATTTAGTGAGCCTTGATGCTCAAGGATACATTATCTATATTGATTATATCAATGTAGATGGCAGTCACTCAAAAGAAGCATTATCTTGATAAAAACGTGTGAGGAAAAACCCTCTTAAAGTCCAGAGCTCTGGCACACGCCCAGAATCGTCCAGTCGCACAGACCGACACAAAATGAGAACATAAATGGGACTTTAAGTGCATGTCAACAAATTATGCCACAAAACTCATGCTTTCTGAATGCTGCAATGGGAATGCTTTAGTTTTATAGCATTAAAATGCAAATTCATGGTCAGGTCAAACCGCAAATAATTAAGCCAATCGGGTCTTTTAATGCAAATATATTCACAATATTAAGTAAAGGTACTGCATTCCAAATAACTGTTCATGATAGAATTCCTTCTATTTATGTCTTTTCACATGTCTGTGCCTTAGACAAGCATTAATTGGTCCCTGTTTTACCTTTTTTTTTCCCTGCATAATGAAAAATCTGCTCATTATTTCTGTCCTCTGGAGATAAATTTATGGAATAATGTGCTGAAATTTTATATGAGGTCACAGGGTTAAAATTGGGAAATACATGCTGGAATGACCCAGGTCTTGATTTCTCTACTTACAATCAGAATACAAGAAAATATAGCAACACTGATTTCAGATCAGCACAGAAATTCAGTACAAAGAAGTTCATACAAAGAATCGTGCTTAGACTGCTGATTTTGTCCAATAATGCTTACCATGATTTGTTCTAATCCCACTCAATAAATTAAACATAGAAAAAATAAATGGCCCTTGTTGTATAATGCAAAGACATCTATACATTTTTCAGTTGTGGCATAAGCGGCGAAAAACTTTTTCTGACTTTTATATAAATCTTTATTTCAGCCAAGGTAACCATTCTAAAAAAGTACTTCTGTAACATCTCACAAGACTTTTTGCGGTTCTCTTCCAAGCCTCAATTTCGCCTGAAATGACCCTCACATCCGCACTCTCTTTCATAATCACACTCCCTCCAGCATCCACTTGATGAGAGCGCAGAATTGCTTATTCCCATCGTCGCATACTATAGCTTGGCCCTGCATGACACCACTAGATGACCAAGCATCAACGTTCAGCCAGAACACTCTGGATTCTCCTGCTATTTTCATGTCGCATACAGTCTGGCATGACAGTAAATGGAAGGGAAGGGATCTTTAAAGCAATGAGAGGGTCTTCTCTGATGGATCCTGACGGATCCATTCTTCCCTCGGATTCTGACTCTATTTCTGAACATCAACACTAAATGCAGCATCGCCTGCCACCTGACTCCGATGGGAATGAGTGGAGAAGGAAAGCAGATGAAGAGGCACTCGCACAGTCTCACAAGATGGTGCAGCTGTGTTGTACATGTGCTGAACAAGACAGCCGCAGCGGCAGAACTTGTATGCTGTCTCCAGGCTCATGGAAACTGCAGACAGACAGACAGAGAAGAGAAGAGAAAAGGAAGGATCTAATAGCTCAAGAGAGTAGCTCATCTGTGTTAAAATGTATTTTCATTTTGAAGGGGTATCACCTAAAAATGAAACTTTTGTCATCACTTACCCTTGTTGTTCAAAACCTGTGAGTTTCTTTTATTCTGTTGAACACAAACAAAGTTATTTTATAGAATGTTGGTAACCAGAGAGTTGACGGTAGCCATTGACTTTCATGCAAATCTTTTTCCTATATGGAAATCAATGGCTACTGTCAATTGTGAAAGACTCGGGATGTTTTGGCTGAGAAAACCAAAAGGATGTGACGGTGACACGCTATAGAGAGTTTCTCTTCCATTCCATGACACATGAAAATGCTTATACAATGTTCAGGATAATGTCGAAACAGCCATTTTTAACTGTACTGTCAATGTGTCATGCAAAGAAAATGGATCAATTCAAACTATAGTCTCACATAACCAGACCTATCTAGTCTACAGTCTCACAAATACTTTTTTTATCAAAAGATCATATTAGTGGGATTTTAATTACCTCATCATGATGCAAGTGAATCGCAAAGCTGGTGCAAACATATCCACTTATCAATGATCAGATGCTTTCTTACCGCTGTCATTTTTGTTGTTTATTTTGTTATTGCGAAGGAAGTGCGCAGCACATATTTACATATTCATCTAAACAACGCTAACAGCAGTGTGGACGGCGCCTCGGTGTTCACTAACAGTATAAGAAAAACGAAAAATTACTTTGCAGTGAGTATGCAGGGCATTGAATCACGTTCAATCTCTTGTTCGTTACGTGAGCATGAGTGCGAGAACTAGCAATACGTTTCTGGCTGCAGTTCACTTAACGGCCACCGGTGGCGCTAATAACAAGGGTTTCTGAAATCTAGCTCCTTTAAACTTCACCTGTAAAGCAGCAGTCTGAAAATAATGAATGAATCTGTGATACAGACTCCTTACTGTTTGACTGCCCTATAGTGAAAAATATACCAAAATGTTTTTTAAAATACATGTATTTCATACTAAGTATACTATAAGTCCATTAACATTTTTACTGACACATTGCTTGAGACTTACTGATATAATAGATATATTTAAACTTTATTTGGAGTACTTCTTTATTGCACGATGCACATTTCTTTATATTTTGCCTAAATGTGTTTAATATCACTATTGGTAAGGATAGTATGATCTCAGTCTTTAAATGCAAGGTTTAAAGTGCACCTGAAATCAAATATACTTAAGTATATCTTTAGTTGGACCTCAGCACTATTACTGGAAAACTAAAGTACATTAAGTACAAATTTTTTTGTTCCAAATTAGCAGACTTTAAGTATGTCAATTTAGTATACTAAAAGTACTATTGCATGGTATTTATATATAGTATGAAATTTGTAAATGTGTTTGTTGTTTACTTACATAAAAGCATAAAATAAATGTATTTCAAATATATTTTTGTGTATTTATTTTTCACTAGGGTGGTGCTATTATCTCCAACACCATAAAAGCAATACATTCAATAACTAAATAAATACATAGAAAAATATATTGGTAAAATAATCATGCAGGTATCTGTCTAATGACAGCTGAAGGCGTAAGTGTTACGGTAAAATGAACACTTCAGACGTTCACCTCTTTCGTGTGTTTCCTTCTCCGTGAAGTCTCTGGCAGGTTTTAATCAGGTCCAGCTTAGCTCACAATTTATTTTTCTCCAAGCCAAGTCAATATATTAGCATATGATTAATTACTTTCTTTAAATACGCAGACAGTGAACTTGATGAGGTTTGCTAATTCCAAATGCTGATAAGGCTAAACAGAAGAGATGAATTGCATTGTGGGTAAAGCTGTCAAGTATTCGCTTTTTTCCAGTGATAAACTCAACTTCAAGATATCCAAATATCATTATGATACACATGGTTTAATCCAGCTGGAACTGTGTGTGTGTGTGTTATTTTCTTAACAGCTTTCTTTTTGTTTGCATTGCTTGGACAGTACAACGTTCATAGATTTGTTTTTTTGTTTAGTAAAATTGAACATATACATAAAAACTCAAGACAAATATTTTTTTTTAAAAATGCAGTGTACACTGTTTTGGTATCCCTTGTTACACATGTTGTATTTTTAGGATGAACAAAATCTGTTAAATGTTATAATAGAAATGTTATAATATAATAATGCAAATAATACAACCTTGCAACTTTAGGAGCTAAACTTGCGAGTTAATGCAAAGTGATTTTTTTTCTATACACCTTAAACAGTTTATTTTACTTTACATCACTTTACCCTGGACTGCCACTGTGGAAGCTTGTTTCCGCCTTAGAATAAAAAATAAAAAAGGTAATTGCGACTTTTTATCTCACAATTCTGACTTTTTTTCTCACAATTGTGATTTTATATCTTGCAGTTCTTACTTTTGGGAGTTCGGCGAGTTATAAAGTCAAAATTGCGTGATTTAAAATCGCAATAGTGACTTTATATCTCCCAATTGCATGTTATAAAGTCAGAATTGTGAGAAATAAACGTTTATGTTAATTTTTTAATGTTTAATGTTTATATCTCGCAATTCTGACTTTATAACACGCAATTGGGAGATATAAAGTCAGTATTGCGTGATGTAAAGTCGCAATTGTGTGTTATAAAGTGACAATTGCGAGATATAAACTCGCAATTGTCAATTTATATCTCGCAATTCTGACTTTAAAACACGCAATTGCGACTTTATATCACGCAATACTGACTTTATATCTCGCCATTGTGAGAAATAAAGTCAGAATTACGAGATGTAAACTCGCAATTGTGCGATAAAAAGTTGGCAATTATCTTTTAAAATGTTTTATTCTAAGCTTCCATAGGTGCCTCCTCATGAAGAAAAGAAAATTCCTCATGAAAATTCATCCTTATTTTCAACCCTATTTTCTCTTTCCACAGTAGTCACATATTTGTAACAGACTGTATTGCAAAGCAGCAGCTTTTGTGTGAGGAAGTTTGCTGTGCCCCTTTTCTCATCAGTAACTTTGAAGGCATAAAATAGTTCTGCCTGTCAACACTTTCTACATATCTCCCCTTCTCACTCTCCTTCCTCTGTCTATCTCTCCGCATCAGTGCTCCATTCCCCACCCCTGCGCTCCGCTACACAGCATCCCACCCTTAATCCTCTTTCCGAAACCATCCAGCCTTGCAGTCTCGCTCCTTCAGTTCTTAAGTCACAATATTCCAGTAAACATGAATGTACATAACACATGGGTTTATGCACCTCAGGTTGTGTGGTTCTGCTGGTTGCTGTAACATGAGTGTAGCGTTTGGGGCTCGAGTGATGAATAACTCCTTTCCTCCTGCATGGTGAGGCTCTGTTAATTTATGCATTAAGTTGGACTGGATCCAGTTCAGAAATTTTCCAGTGGCTCTTAGACATCAGGAGAGGCTCAAATCATTTTCCTGAGAGTAATTGGAGGGTGCGAGGAAGGCCATTAATGCGGCGAGGCCAGAGAAACAGAGAGCCAGTGATCAATCAAGCGCTTACAAGCTGTGGGGTCCATACACAAACACCGCTCATTTTCATCGAAAGCTTTTTGATAGATGTTTGTGCAACAGATGAGACGATTACCGGTTTGACGATAAACCACAATAAAATTCCAGACGGTTAGTATTACACCATGTCCTAATCAAACGCGATGCAATAAGATTCCAGCGCCAAGCAGTTTTGTCTCGTGACAACGAGACGCGTCAGAATCACAGCCAATCAGAAGAGTGTGTGGGCGGAGCTCACTACCACAGCCAATAAGAAGAGTGTGAGAGTTATATATACTTCCCATCATGTTATTCCAAACCCAAATTTAGTTTTCATGTGGCGCACAAAAAGCTATCAATCTCAAAAAATGGCCCCAAAACACCATAAAGGTATCATAAAAGTAGTTCACTTGACTCATCTGTTGAATGAATCAAAATGCCACCTCAAAATACAGCAAAACGATATTGGTCATACCACTTTCATGATAAATTTATGATGAGTTTTCACTGTCTAGGTTTTTCAAGAATCATTGGAACGGCACAAGGGTGGTGAATTTTTTTGGGTGTATTATCTCTTTAAATCACTAGCTTGTGCAATGCTGGGATTGCAGTTACTTTAAACTAGATTTCCTCATGTACTTTTGAAATGAGTGTATGAAATCAATTTCCAGCAAAGGGATCAACGTAGGAAACTAAGTTCTCCTCTATCGATTCAGCATTCATCCTTGACAAGTTATAAATCTATCAGCATCCATGGATATTTCTATATATTTCTAGTTACGGTTATTTAAGGTTAATTCATCAATATCCAGCATAGAAGATTTATATGCAGTGCGGCAGGGCCAAATATCGATCGGGTTACAACACGTCCCATATTATCTGCTTGGCAATGCTGTCTTGATTGATTCTAAGGTCTGAGATCAGTAAGCCTGCGCTCACATTCCCAAACATCCTCCTTTCATTCTGGAGAAGGGAAAATATTTGATTCCAGCATGGCACTGATCACGGACGGCTGTGATGTTATCGTGGACAGACAGAGGAGCCTCTTCTGTCAATGTTTGAGCTTGACAAAGTGTCTCGCAGATGGGACTCACTTCTGTTTTATAATTCCTTGTCACTACGGTTTTGTAGAAGATAATGCAGACCTAATATTAAACAGGGTTCTGCTTTTTTAATTTCCCAAAAAAATTAGAATAAAAAATACACTGAAAAAATGAATTCAGCAATCATATATCTTATGAGCATTGGAGTATTAGTAAACTCTAGCGTTAGTAGAATAAGTTGACATGTACTTGCAAAGTTACTTATAGTCAGTTGAATCAAGGTAAACTGTTGGCAGATATTAAGCCGACAGTCAACTAATACTCTAATTGTTATGATCCCGGAAGGACGAAGCAGAGAGAGAATCCAAATGCAGCAGATTTAATAAAAATAACAGGAGAAACAAGGAACACAGGAACACTGAAGCAAATACAACGACCGACAAATCACAACTGAAACACAGAGATATAAAAAGACAGGCAAACAAGCTAAACAAGATAACAAGGGGGCGTGGCTAATCAGAAACACATGGGGAGACTAATCAACAAAACAGGGAACAGCTGAAACATGAAAGGACAGGGGAACACATGACAGACAAGAACAAGATACACAAACACAAAACCCACACCGTGACACTAATGACTGCTAGTTGACATGTTGCAGTTATTTATAGTTAGTGGAATGTCTAAAGTGGACTAAAGTGGAAATAAAGTGTTACCAACTTTGGTCTTGAAAAATTGGAAATGTTCATATTTAAATTGCAGATTTTAATTGTAGATTTAGCATGAGAGAAGTTTGAGTTCTTATTGATATCTCTGGCTTTTGAATGCAAACGTTGTAACAGTTTGAGACATTAAGACTTATTTTGAAACTTTGAGATTATTATGTTCTTTTCATCAACAACAACAACAAAAAAAAGACTGAAATATCAATCATATTTGTGGTTGTTATTGAATGTTAACTCTAATCATAGTTTGAGACAGGGTTATTATTGTCAAATAAAACTAAAACCATACAAAAACACAAAACATTTTCATTACTTGAGATACTATGTATAAGGCAGTTGCCCAGGCATAGTTTTCGTTTAGTTTAAGTACTAAAATAACTAAAACAAATCAAACCAAGACTTGAAAATAAAACTATATACACATATAAAAAAATAAAAATAAACAGACAAACATAAAACACAACAAAATTAAAATGGAAACAGAAAATATAAAAACAAAATCGAATTCTATTCTACAAAATCTAATATTCTATCAATGACACTTAAATAACACTGATTTAAATCCTTCATTTCATTTAATACACTTGAGATGGTTAGTTTGAAAAGAAAACTAAAAAATCAAGTCTCTGTTTGCTCTCTATTTGATTTCATGACTGTTAAGGAGAGAAAAAAGAGAGATTTTAGAGATATAATAACTGTGAAAATGTGTGTTTTGCATGTGATGCAAAGTAAAATGAAATACTACTTTCAAGATTAATATTTCCTCCATAATACTGATCAATAAAACAGAGAGCATCAAGTTAACTGTCCAGTTTGATCAGCCAAAATATATTAATATTGACTGCTCACATGCAGCACTACAGCTACTGTACTGTTGTCAGCATATAATTCAGTCACCATAAGCAAACATTAATTTCATCCCATCCGTAAACGTAACATAACCCATAATACTTCCATTTTACAGCACTGGCATCTTTAATAATAACATAAGCTTATTTTATTTTTTTTGTCGCCATGCTTGTATTGGTCTATGCATGTCTATCAATATGTCCATCTCTGTACAAGAAGAAAATGTCTGCGTAAAGTCCCAAGGGCTCAGTTTCAACATCTCATTATGAGAAAGTTGAGATGGGGTTGAGCCCTGCGCTGATTGCAGTTCTCCTGTAAATGTAACCGTGCGTGTGCATGTCTTCGCCCGGCTTTCAGACACCCGTCCTCAAGGAGAACGCGCTCGCCAGTCATATATTACCAGCAGTCGCACTGTACACATACATACTGATGTCTATCACTCACTTTTTGCACCAGACTGGCATTTGTAAATTGCAGTCTAGATAACTTGTGGGGTGGAAATTGTAATTTCCTGTATAAATGAGGAACACAGAAGGTCAGCGCCATCACTGTGTGGGTCTCAAGAACCCAGGTGGGCTATGAGGACCAAAGCCATCGAGACCCTAGACCATAATCATTCCTAATCAGACAGAAGTGGTGAGGAGACAGGCTTTGATTGGGGTACACAGAGCACAAGGGGTGTTTTGAAAGAATAAAGTACACGGAATGTGTGGTTGTGCTCATGGAAACCTCAGGAACTGATGCAACTCGATAAAAAGCAGAGGCAAACGGTTGGGATTTTAAGCTATTTTGTGTTAAAGGACAACTCCGGCACAACAATGAACCTTTGGTCTAATTACACAGTGGTAAATAGTCAACCGTTCTCTGAGATTTGTTTTCATGATTATCGAATGTAAAGAGTTTTATCTCTAAAAACTGTTTAGGCTTTATAACGCTAGTATATAGGGCATAGAGTAATGAAAATAAAAATCGCTAGTTAATACCCTAACAAGGCTCAAAATAGACCAACACTAAACACAGTACCATAATGAGGGTCCCTACATGCAAACTGAAGCATTAGAACGTTGTAAATGTACAGATAGTTTAATAAGAAGATATTTTATAAAGACAGTCCACTTCGCATATAAAGGCAGGAGCCATCTTTGGAAAACAGTCCTCGACCAGTCGAATCATGAATGCAGAGCCAAGTGCGCTGGTGAGATGTGATCGAGCCAGAAGTTGTGATAAGGTGAGCAAACAACAGTAGGCTACGTCTACATATTGACGAGAAGAAAATGGTTTTGTGTTTGTGCTTTTCCCTACAATGCTACAATCCGGAAAGTTTTCACAGACTTCCTCTGCACAATAATTCGCTCACCTTATCACAACTTCTGGCTCGTTCACATCTCACCAGCGCACTTGGCTCTGCGTTCATGATTCGACTGGTCGAGACTGTTTTCCAAAGATGGCTCCTGCCTGTATACACGAAGGGGACTGTCTTTATAAAATATCTCTTATTAAACTGTCGGTACACTTACAACGTTCTCAATGCTTCGGTCATTATGCTACCGTTTTAGTGTTGGCTATTTTGAGCCTGTGTAGTGGTATTAACTAGCACTCTCTCTCTAACTGGCGTTATAAGCTAAACAGTTTTTAGAGATACAACTCTTTACATTCGATAACATGAAAACAAATCTCAGAGAACGGTTGACTATGTACCAATGTGTAATTAGACCAAAGGTTCATTTTGCGCCGGAGTTGTCCTTTAACTTAGTCCAAATGGAAGGGGATATATATGTATATTACCCATAGCAGATCTACAGGTGGAGCTGGGGAAGGTGGAGGGTTTTAGATGAACTCTGAAAGTGTGCGCAAAAATGGTGTGCTATAGTGCTATAGTGAAAGGTAACCAGCCCTTTTAATGTTGAGGGGCAAGCTCATTGGCTGCAGATCCAACATGAACCAATCAGCTTGTGCCAGGTAGTTAACGCTGAAAATATCCTCAGCTAGCGTTCTCTTTCTTGTTTTCCTCAGAACTGTTTGTTGACATGTCGAGAGAGAGAGAGAGAGAGAGAGAGAGAGAGAGAGAGAGAGGAGAGAGAGAGAGAGAGAGAGAATCCATTATTTTGTGTGATTATTATAAAGTTTGCCCTAACATGACACAAAACAAGAAACTGTGAGTTTTCAAATGAGTTGCAAGCTTGTGCAGTTGATTGTTTATTCGGCTTGTTAGTAACAACATTTGCAGTCGTGCAGCCTAAAAATGGTGCACTTTATTTAAGTAGGGCAACATCAGAAGTTTAGGTTCGGTAGCAGATAGTGTGGAAGTACCTTTACGTAAGTGTCATCGTGTCTGGCATCATCGAGAGAGAGAGAGAGAGAGAGAGGAGAGAGAGAGAGAGAGAGAGGAGAGAGAGGAGAGAGAGAGAGGAGAGAGAGAGAGGAGAGAGAGGAGAAAGAGAGAGAGAGAGGAGAGAGAGAGAGAGAGAGAGAGAGAAAGGAGAGAGAGAAGAGAGAGAGAGAGAGAGAAAGAGAGAGAGGAGGAGAGAGAGGAGAGAGAGAGAGAGAGAGGAGAGAGAGAGAGAGAGAGAGAGAGAGAGCCTTCCATTTCAATAATTGTGTCAAGTGTTATCTCACTCTTATGGCAACTTGCTAAACAATGATTTATCACTCGAATAAGCACAGTTTTCACTCACATCATTCATTTCGGCCCCCGGCCTGTCAAAAACAAGGGTGTTCACATGCGCTTCACACATGCTTAGAAGTACACACACAAACACGTATACAGACATTCCTGTCTGCTTTTTGTTCTTCTTCTCTCTTATGCAAACTCACGCACAATGAGAAACATTTATTTTTTTGCATTTCCATAATGATTATCATCATCTTAGATCCCTACTGTGAAAATATGCTGCTTATCAAGCTACCTATATTAAAGCAATCACACCCCGGGAGCTGTATTAAACTCTTCTGATTTCAATATTATTTTGATTATACGTGATCATATTTTAATCAAGAAATCACATTTGAATATAAATACATACAGTGTAGTGGGGTCCTAAAGTCTGAGATCCACTGGAAATGTGTTTGTTTTTTGTAAACCTGGAAGTAAATCGAAGGTTTTAGGATGCATTTAAAAGTTTTGATGTGAAGGTCATATTTCTTGAACACTGCGAAAATTTTTTCTTGTTTTCCAGTACAAATATCTAAACGTTCGCAAGTCAAGATACATTACTCGAGAAGCAAAATGATTTAAGATATTAAGCCTTGTATGATGAAAAATTAATGAATATTACGTGGGTTTATGTTCAAAACATATTTTGTTTTTCTTATTGCTTAAACTTATATTTTTGATGATTTTTTTTCAGATAAGACTTGATATCCTTTAAGTAAATGTAAGTGTTTTAAAGGTGACTCAACAGTCACGTGGGTTGCCAGATTGAGGACACAACAGGAACGAGCGCGATTGACAATAGAAGGCAACAACACTTTTATGTTGATTTATTCACATTATCGTGATTTATAAGCTTTTTAGATGTATTCTGAGGCTTTTTAGGTCTAATCTGCAATTGTTTGCTGGCTTCCATTGCTTCATTTCAAAGTAGAATAACTGACTGTAGCATTGTTTTTCAGAGAAACTTTCAGAGAAAGCATGTTTCCTAAATAAAATATTTATTTTTTATAATTTAGTACAGTCAATAAATGAATGAATGAATGACAAACAGCATTTTTAAGATATTTGGAAAACAAGAAAAAAGACTGACTAAGAAAATATTTTTTTTTTGGCATGAAGATGCTCTTTTTTAACCTTCTTGAACTAATTGGCTTGCCTTTTTTTGTGTTCATAATTCACTAAAAGATTATAATATTGTGATATTTTTAAACTAGGAGAAAAAGACACTGCTAGAGAAACAGAGAGGAGAGGATAAATGGAAACACTAGTGGTTTTCTGGACTTTCTCAAGAAGCATCTGTCTGTGTCAAGTGTCTCTCTCTCTTGTCAATCCGTGTAAAGAGCGTCAGCATGTTCCAGCATGTCATCCGTAAGGAGAGGCAGTGCTTTGCGCTCAAAATTGCTCATCAAGGCCCTTGTTTAAAACTATTCTCATGTCTGAGTGGGATATTGATTTATGCATAGTGTCCTGCAACAGAACGCAGGGTGAAGTGCAAAGGGAAAATCAGTATTCCGCGAAGACTCGAGAAGAGATGCACTTTTGGGAATGAACATTTTATGCTCATGGTTAGGATTTATCTTCCGGAACTAGTCCCAGATTTCTACATAATGTTTCCAATAATGTCACTAAAATTGTGCCATTTGTGATTTAATGATAGAGCTGAAAGCAACATGGGTGTTTGTTAAAAAGGTATCATGGAAAAAAGTGATTGGGCTCTTCTGAAGACGAAATGGAAGTGTAACAAGGTTATTATGCTCTTGGGAAACAAATCGCAAAGGTACTATTTCATTTTCAGCTTTATCAGGGAATTAGGAGCTGTTTAGAGTTTAATAAAAATAAAAAAGACTTTCTTTTCTGGGAGATATGACATTTTAGTAAAACAATTGAAAAGGCAAAAAAAAAAAAACAGTTGACAACAAACATAAAACACACAAAGAAAAAGAAACATTGATACGGGTAAAAATAGAAATAAATAATTAGAAACAAAATTTTGCTTTTTGTTCCAGTAAAAGTATCTCGACAGAAGTAAACGAAAAAGAGAGTATATGATTTATTCAGAGAATAAGTTTGGGATTTTTTAAATATTTTTGAAAGACGTCTCTTCTGCTTACCAAGGCTGCATTTTATTTGATCAAAAATACAGTAAAAACTGTAATATTGTGAAATATTAATTCCTATTAAAATAACAGGTTTATATTTAAATATATTTAAAATGTAATTTATACTTGTGATGTTAAAGCTGAATTTTCAGCATCATGACTCCAGTCTTCAGTGTCACATGATCATACATAAATCGTTCTAATATGATGATTTGATGCTCAAGAAACATTTCTGATTATTATCAATGTTGAAAACAGTTGTGCTGCTTAATATTTTTGAGGAAACTGTGATGCATTTGAAGGAACTGTTATAGGACTCCGCCTTGTTTCTTTGAAAGCAGTGGCAGTGGAATCCATCATGCGTTTCCGTCATGAACAATTTTGCACATCTTGCCCACAATGCATTGCCTTTGAGCATCTTTAGCCAATGGCTCTTTCCACCACAATGTTTTCCCAAGCGATTGATTCTACCTGCTGCCATCAGACATTGCAACATTTCCCTCTCCTTTTCCCATCACACTGTTCCTCCAGGTGATTCCCTAGCCAGGGTCACAACATTACACACAAACAGCTCTTTCTCACTTATTCACTGAGTAGAAACCCATGCTGCTCTCATACGGTATGTTATACCCTATATTTGTGTGTTTTTCCTTGGCATTAGTAAAATACCTCAATAGACAGCTTGGCTTGCAGTCTGTTGGTTGCTGAGTTCAGTATTCTCTGTGTGTTCACTCAGTGACCTCCAGAGCCACAGGAGATTGTGAGTGCTGTTTATTTGTGCCTCTCTATGTGTGAGATTTGTTGTGGAACTTTAGTCCTTGGATTTTTAAGCCAAGGACAAGCGCCAGAAAGTGAGGTAAGAGGTCCAAGCTGGCAGCTATGAGCAGTGCAAATAATACACTCAGATGACTAATACAGCATCAATGTTACTCTTCCCTTGTCTCATTCCAAAGCCGTAGAACACTTTCTTCTGCGGATCACAAAAGAAGACATCGGACCCCATTGACTTACATTGTACGGAGAACAAGAAACACTGAGATATTTTTCAAAATATTTTCATTTGTGTTTCACAGAGGGAAAAAAATGTCATACAAGTTTGGATTGATGTGATGATGAGTAAATGATGACAGATGATTTTTAGGTAAACTATCCCTTTAAGACAAAGAAAGGCAGTGACTATATTATGAGTTGCAGGCTCCGCTATCATAATTTCTCTCCAGTGCTGATTAAATGTTGCAAGAGTTTTGCCAACAATTTTCAATGGAAAGTAGATAAAGCCTGCTCAAAGTCCCTAAATGTCGCTAGATGATGTCATTCGCCAGTTGTGTGCACCTCTGTGAAAACTAAGATAATAACCGACAATCAACAAAACTCAGGAATCAAAGTAACTCAGGAAAACTAACTAAACTAGAAACAGGTGTGGAACATAATCAGTAACTATGGTAACAAACAAGGGTATAGCCTACTAGTAACCTCCTAGTAAACTGAGGAAACAGAAACTCAGGGTAGGTTTACTTGACAATGATGTTCTAAAAAACTTTTTCCTTTTTGTTTTCCGCGTACAGAAACTGTTTACGAAAACGACTAATAACGCTGTTTTATGCTGCCAGGCCAGTAGATGGCGATGTCACTTTACAAAGAAACACCTAGGCGTAACATATAATACATATGCACACGACGTCACTGTTTTCACAACGTCACGTTTACACAGAGACGATAATGGTAATGGTTTTCAAAAACTTGCACTTTGAAGCCCATTATCAAAAGTTTGCCATTGTTGTGTAATTGAATGGCTAAAATGACGTGTAAACGACCAGTTTGCACACTTATGCACTACTTTAAGTGCATGATCTTAACAATGTTTATTATGTTTATAGTATAATAGAGTATGATTGTTTTCACAATGAAAATTCTGATAGTACGTCATTTGAGACACAACTAGGCACAATGGACAAAAAGAAAATTCAAAATAAGAGTCTTATAACCAAACTAACTGAACCATATGTGACTGAACAGTTTTCTCAAACGCAAGCACAGAGTCTCCTCAAGGTCCTGGATCAGTGTAATACAGTTTATTGACACATAATCTGTGACCATCTGGCCTCAGACTTCGGGCCTGCAGCTTAGTTTCCCTTCATGTCCTTTACACCAAGTTTCATCTTGGATTTTAACAGTCCTTCTCCTGGACCGTTCCCCCTCAGCATTCTTGTTATGCAATTTTATATGAGACATGTCACCACAAATCAAACTTTCATGCCCTCGTCCTACTATAAGACGACTAGACTCACATAAAAAGTGTTTTAATATTGTAAACTAAAACTAAAACTTTTACGATTGTTATCATAATTGAAATAAAGCTGAAATATATAAGTATTGCATGAAAAACAAGCTTATATATTGAAATGTTCCAAAAAAACTGAAAATATGTTACTTAAATAAATAATTTATAAATACTCCAATTGTACAGAAATAATACTTAAATAACATTGTCACGTACTGTATAGATAGACCTATTTATTTATTTATTTACATCCTGTTTTTTACTGCTGTCTGCGTGGTGTATCTGAACTAATTATACCGCATTAATAAGCTTGGCATCCATAAAGTTAATTCTAACAGTGCAACAGCTTAAATGTAATTTTCACCATGTTAATAGTGAAATTGAAATACTTAATATAGGAAGCATTGCTTTTCAGATGATACAGTGCACTCCTTTACAGACATCTTGGCAACATACAGTACATGTGGTATTTATATAGCATGAAACCCATACGTTTATGAAGTGTGAATCTAATGGACTGGCACTGAGTGACATTGATAAGTTTAATTGGCAAGCTTTGTAATATGACATATGCACACTGCGGTAGGAGTTTATCTGGCAGTAGCAAGGCCACCTGCAACACTCCTCATATATAAGAGACAGAATGGCTCACTGTCCTTCGGCTAATATTTACCTCGCTGCTGTGAAAGACGCTGTCCAGGGATAAGTAATTTACCTCACACACCGACACAAGTTTTTTGAAGTTTCTTCAAAAAACAGGCTTTTTCAAACTCCAAACTTTCAAAATACTTGAGCAAAGCCCATTGGATAAAAAGTCTTATGACGTGTTTACTAGCGTGAGGGTGGGACAACCTGTCACTCACATGAAATCCACCGATTGCAAACCACAACCATCCAATTAATTAGGTGGGCCAATTTCGAACACATGAGATATGGCACATGGGACAGGAAGTGAAACTCAGAGATCGTGACATAGGATGGTAGAGAACTTACAGGAGGAGGAGAGAGAGAGAGAGAGAGAGAGAGAGAGAGAGAGAGAGAGAGGAGAGAGAGAGAGAGAGAGAGAGAGAGAGAGAGAGAGAGAGAGAGAGAGAGAGAGAGAGAGAGAGAGAGAGGAGAGGAGAGAGAGGAGAGAGAGAGGAGAGAGAGAGAGAGAGAGAGAGGAGAGAGAGAGAGAGAGAGAGGATCGGGAAAGGTCCCTGAGCTGCAACTCGAACTTGGGTCGCCCAAAGCGCAACTGCACTACATAAACTTGTCGGAATTAAGGAAAAAGTCCACAAATCCATACACAACAGCGAGCACGTCCAAGAAGTTGTAACCTACGTCTTTTCAATTTTTTGTGTGTTTTTATTGGTCAAGTCTACTGAGACACTTGGAGTGCTTGATCGACAGCCTGCAACTGGACATGGACTGCTGAGAGTCAATTCAAAGGATTTTTACCAGCAAGTCAATTCACAGGACTACTTTCACCTGTGGGTTTTTTTTTCAAGGCATTTTATAGTAGTTTTGCAGTGTAATTCTTCTCTGTAAAAATGTCTAAGAATAATCACTGACATGGCCTGTTCGGACAGGATTAAAATCACAGAGGATGTAAAACTAATCCCATCTGAATAGGCCTGAAGATTGTTTTTTAAAGTATAGTTAATAGGCTTTCTTCCCTCCAAACATTACTCAGTTGTAGCCAAGGGCTGTGACTGTTATACTGTAAATTGGCTTTTTAGAGACAGTACTTCGAATTCTGTGCAGGAAAAAACTAGAACAAATTTGACTTGGACAATTTAGTACTGGCAACACTAAGGCTGCATGTCACTATTTGTTAAGATAGTGAATATTATGTGGATGGCCTTATACGTTTCACAGCCCTCTCCCACATGTGACATTGTTGCCAAATTGCTTTTGGTGTCCGAGACTGGGACACAATGGTCTGGCAACACCTGTGTGAGTGCAACAAATTATTTTTCAGTGGGAATGTTTCTCTCTCTAATATAAGAGAATGGCCCAATACCACTACCATTTGGAGAGTTCAGCTGTGAAACTACAGTATGTACAACTGGTTTTTGTTTCACTGCTGTACAAAACAAACATGCTCGATATCAAATGCAGTGGATGTATTTGATGAACTGATCTTTTCAACATGACTTCTCTAACAGAAATCCTATAGCGTTCAATGCTTCATTTACTGTTTATTTATTTACCGTATTGATAAAAAGACAAATGCATGATTTGTGCCCTTTCAATAGTTTACACCTTTCAAAGCCATACTTGAGTGTTATTTCACCTAATTATGTTCTGTGTTGTTTTGTCTGTAAATATGTTTAGCATATATTCAGCGTAAGAAAAGACTTGATCTAATAGGTGCTCAGAACAGCACTGTAAGTGAAGTGTCTAATAAGTCTAATCAAAAAGCACAGAGAATCAAGCCAGAGCCTTTGTAAATGAGGGAAGCTTAATCCGAATAAGCTCAACATGTAAAACGCTTATACTCATTATTCGCTGAAACATGCATCAGCAGTATTAAAGTCATTTTTCAGCTTTAATGGCTGTGTTGTATTATATTAGGAGTGCAAAATTAACATGCAGGATTTCCTTGCTTATTTTACTGAATTGCAAGTTATACATTTGTCAAAATATACATTAGTGTTTAATATTAGAAAATATTCTAATGCAAATAAATATGAAATATGAAAGTCTGCTTTTAAAAGGCACTATATGTTGTGAGATTAAAGCTTTTTTTATTTATTTTTTTTAGTATTATTATTTTTAAAAAAAATTACTTTATTTTTTTATTACTAAATTACAGATCACTGTAAAAAAAAGAAAGAAAAAAAAGTCACACCCGTTTCTGTGACAGACACTAATTAGAGCCAGGGGAGTGGCCCCACATTTTTAGCCAATCAGAAATGTCCTCTTCAGGAATGCATGGCATCACATGGTTAACAGTCTTTGAAGGTGGGATTTTGGAGGTACGGCATGTGATCAGGTTTTTCCAAGTCTGCGGTTGTCCCATGGAATTGGGCTTCCTTTAATGTGAGCAGAAATCGGAGGAGCTGAAGCTTAATACCAGATATAATTGAGAACCTAAACAAACCCCAATATAGTCAGGCTATACATTAAATGTAAATTAGGTAGCGGTAATGATTTAAGGAATGAACAACCATCAACAGAGAAGATTTTACAGCACTTTTTTTTTAAAATAACAGTGCCACTGATTTTCAATTGGATTAATCTTCCACTATCACTGGATATGTATATTTTCTTCTTAAACTCCATTATAAATTGCTTTATTGTTTGAGATCATTGTCCCAATAAGATGATCCAGCAGGTCCTCTTGCAGTGTTTTCCTGTATATTGCACTATCATTGTTCCTTTTTTTCTTTTAACAAGATGCACACTGTTTTGTGAGAAAGCACACAGCATGATGCTATCGCCAGCGTAATTCACTGAAGGAAGAGAGTTCTTTTGCACCACTCATACAGTATACTTATTTTTTTATTTATTTTTTTAAGCTATCTCTTCCATAAAACCTTGTTCATATATTGGAACTGGGTCACTATTAAAATTAGTTGCCAAAAGAGTATTTTGACCTTTTGGATACTTAAGTCATATACTTAAGTATTTTCTTAATTGTTTTAGAAAGGTTTTTCAACCAACTATCCAAATAGATTTTTAGTGGATGTATGAAGTCATGTGGCCTAACAGTTTCAAGTTTAAAATGTATTTATGAATGTTGATCGAAACTGTATGATTTTCTTTCTTTTGTTGAACACAAAAGAAGTATTTTAAAGGATATTGGTAACCAGACAGTGGACGGGAGCCATTGACTTCCATAGTATTTTTTCCTACTATGGAAGTCAATGGCTACAACTGTTTGATTACCACCATTCTTTAAAATATATTATTTTGTGTTCAACATAAAGAGGAAAACTCATACAGATTTGGAACAATTTGAGGGTGAGTAAATGATAACAAAAACATTTTTGGGTGAACTATCCCTTTAAGTGTGAAAATACTTTTTGCAGCCGCTGTATGCTCTTTTGACAAACTCAATAAATCTTTTCTGTCTGTCTTCATATTAAACAGAGCTGTTCCCGTGGTTGAGCAGTGCACTGGTGCTTTGCTCCCAGTTGCTGAACTGTATGTAAATGTCAGGGCAGCTTTTCAAATAGGCTTCTACAAGAGATCTTAGCAGTTCAGGCTGTTCCCAATATTATAAAATGAATTGACTACAGCATTAAACGTGTTGTCTGATGGACTAAAGCCTGTTTTACATGGAGACTTGCCGTTTTCTTTGAGCTAAAGAAGAATTTCATTATTCCATTTGTTTCCCAGAGTACCCTTCTGTTTGAATGGTTATTCACCTTTTATCTTTATCTCTTTTTGTAACATGGAGAAGGCTGTTATGGCTGATTTCATTGTTTTCTTGCTGAAATGATTTGGGTGACTATCCTTGTAAATTAATGACAATCAATTTTAACATGATATCTTGAATCAGAATGTGCTCTACCCTGTGATTGTTGGGCTTTTCAAAGATTGAATATTATTTTTTTATAGCATTTACCATGCTTGTTATTGAAACCAAGTTCTGAGAGAATCGATGAACTCTTCCCCCATAATGATCAGCATTCCTTAAAAATGCTTTGAGGTTTATATAGGTATGATTCTCTCTTGGAGCATAAAAAGATTGTAAGTTTATGAGTCTATTTTTTTCGCTCCAGGCATGAATTTCCTCGCTCTCTTTCCCGTCTCTAATTTTCCTAGAGGAATTTGACTGACCTAGTTAGCACAGTCTCGTGCACCTTAAGAATCTTATAAAGGATATTTACAGCGCTGTATTTAGATTCAGCATGATATGATTAAGTAATGAGGAGATGAATTATTAGGGTGTCAAGGAGGAAGCCTGATGCATCATTTAATGGTGTTTTATGCTGAGACGAAGAGCTGCAAGTTGTGAGGATTTGTGAATTTTGTGGTTGTTATGGGTTGATTTATGGAGCACTTTATATAATGGGTGATTCAATAATGATTCCGATTCAGATTTGATGAGAATTTTCTGCTAAGAGTCGATTTTGTCACAATCCCTGTGCTATGTCTTGTGTTCTGTAATAACTTTTATGTTGAAGTGTTTCTCAGTTCCCATTGTTTCTGTGTGCACTTCCTGTGTTTGGTTCCTGTGTTGCCTTGTACCTTGTTTGTCGCCATAGTAACCCTCATTAGTTCCTATGACAACAAATCACCAACACCTGTCCCTCATCAGCCCCTTGTTAACCTGTCTATTTAAACCTCTGTGCTTCAGTTGTTGTTTGTTGGTTGTTCCTGTTGTCGACCCTGCCTTCTGTGTGGATTATTCGCTTGTTCCTGGATTGGATTATATGTGTTTGTGCTTCTCAAATAAACTGGTGCGTGCATCTGGGTTCTCTCTACATCTCATCCCTGCTCTTATGCTTGAAAAATAGAACCCAAATTATTATTTTTTTATTTGATTTGACTGGCAATTAACGTCCAACCCAGGGTGTTTTCTCATATAGTTCGTTTTTAAAGACACAAACCCAGTTAACTTAAAGTGAACCAAAAAGTGAACCAGCTGAAAGTGACCTCAGTCCTTTTGGTGTTCATATATAGTGGATTCAAAAGAGAACGTGGTTCTTTAGCATTGAAGTGATCTCAGACATGCACAAGCGCTTGCAGCCAAAACCCAGGTTGACGTAGAAGGGACATCCTTCATTTTAGCGGACTCCTCACTTTGACGCAATTTGTCACGGGTGCTCATGTAACCTACTTCTGACGTTTTTCCTCCCGTTTTTTTGTTTGTTTTACTTTTACGTGGAATTGTAACGCTGTTCTTCTGTTTATCCTCTTTTTAGGGGTGGGCGATATAGCAAAAATATAATATCACGTTTTTTCAGGAAAATCCCGATTCATGATTCATCATGATTCTTTTCATGTTGGTTTTACTATTTTGCAAGTGACTGAGCATTACAGCCCAACTAATGTCCCTGTTTTAAAAACAGAGCCTTACAAGGTAACAAATTATAACAGTAGAATTAAAGACAGACTATGTAGGCTATAGTGGGCAAAGATAAAAATCTTTATTCCATTATTGTATCTTTATTTTTAAAACAAGAACAAAGATGCACATTACGAATGAAATAAACGGCTTTATTTTTTTCAGCCACCATAGGTGTAGGCTATATAACAGCACCATTCAAATATGAAATTGAATACACAAATGAAAAAAAAAAAAAAAAATACAGTGAAGAGCAGTGAGTGATTTTCTCTTTTGTTGTTTTAAGGACTATAGCGACAGCATGGCTATTATTTGGTTGCTGCCAAATTAAGAGCTCACGCAGAACAGATTCAGACACGCATCCTATTTTATTCAAACTGTCTACTTTAACTTTAGACAGAACTGACTCTTTATGTTTTTTTTGTGTATTTGACAGTTAATGTATTTGATCTTGGCGGACTAGATCTGCAGCTGCACAGCAAGTATGGACTTGCCTCAGCCAATAGAGACACAGACATGCTGCTGTGAGCATGTAAGATATGCTGCTGCTTCATAAATACACATACATACTGTAAATCCTGTAGCAGATCTAGGCAGGTGGAGCTGGGGGAGGTGGAGGAGTTCAGAGGAACTCTGATAGCGCTCTGCAGGACTAGCATACAGCAAACAATGAGCCAGACTATTTAAATGTTGAGCAAGCAATCTCATTGGCTCTCATCAGCAGAGGCCAATTAGCTTGTGCCATGCGGTCACGATGAGATTGCTTGAAGATTCCTTGTCAGTCTGCGCTGATCTAGATATACATTTAACTTTTTACAACTTTGTGTTCTTGTACAGGTGATCCTCATGCTGACCAAACTTTACGACTTCAATCTGGGAAGTGTGACCGAAAGCTCTTTATGGAGGTAAGTTATGAATGATTATTCAATCTGTTCAATCTGTGTACATGCTACTAGGGAAATGTATTACAATCATGTTGCATAATATACCTTTGTGACTGTTTGTTTATTTAAGAAAGTAGATACAATCCCTGTCCTCTGGTAGTTCCTCAAACATCAGAAAGAAACAGATAATTCAGTGCGGTTTAAAGGTTCTCATAGTTTCCCTGCAATTGCAGTTGTTTAAATACTGTGACAGTTACACACACGTCCATTGTAATGACTTTTAAATCAACTCTGTATTAATAGTCTGTTGAAGCTACATTAGCTGATTAATGGTGTTTATATCGGTGATTGTCTCTATCCTGTTAAATATGCAGCACACAGCTCATTGATCTGTGGATGTAACGCATGTGCATTAGAATAGCATGAATGGATCTGACATTGAGGATCTTAAAGGGATAGACACCCTTTATGTTGTTGCATTCATTTTTTTAAGCTATTTCTTGAACTTCCACTAATCTAAAGCTCTAAAATCATGAAACAAATGGTGAAACTGGCCTCTGTCACTATCTGGCAGCTTCTACCAGCAACAGATTGGAGTGGAGATGCTCAGCAGACTGTGTGGCCATTTAGCTTGGAAAGATGGAGCTTTCATCGGAAATGCAGTGGCCAAACACCCTGTATTTTATCAGGACAGGAAAAGATCCTGCTGAGCTCATTAACCAAGGTCTCTCAGAAAGAAATCTGATAGTATGTTCAGCAATCTCATACTTCTCAGACAATGCGTTGCTGTTGACCCAGCATTTCAGTAATGAGTTAGTGACCCTGCATAAAAATAGGCTGGTAACCAGAGGGTGATTAATCAAATGGCAGCATGCAGTGTAGTTACCATCCCAGTCATTTTAGATGAACGTGAAATGATAATTGGATTTCTAAATGATGTCTATCCTTTGTGGGAGTCTGTGTGTGAGTGTTCTGCAGTGATGTCTGTCCTCTCTGTGTGGAATTAATCACGTAGTAGGTATAATGAAAAAAATTGGTTATTTTTCAACACCCTTATGTCAACTGTAAATTTTGACGAAATATATACACTAACTGCTCAAAGGTTTGGGGTCGGTACTTTTTTCTAAAGAATTTTCAAAAGTGTTTGGAAAGACTTAAATTGTTACATTTTTATTTTATTTTAAATAAATTCTGTTCTTTTGAACTTTCTATTTATCAAAGAAAAATGTATCTGGGTTTCCACAAAAATACTGAACTGCACAACGGTTTTCAACATTGATAATAAGAAAAGTTTTTTGCTTAAAACTAATCTTTGATATTATAGGAATAAATAACATTTTAAATTATATATTTAAAAAAAAGTAGTCATATTTTTTGCAACATCACTGTTTCTACTATATTTTTAATCAAATATAGTAGAATATTAAATGTATAAATTAACAAGAAGTGTACATTATTGATTATTGATATTTTGATAAATCACTGCAATGTATATAGGGTTGTCCCACACAGGTAGGGAGTTGTCACATTTATTATTTTGTCCTTTTCTCTACAGGACAAACTTTAAAGTCTTCAAAAAAAGTATTTAAATGTCTACAATGTGATCATTAAAAACAGACTTTGTTTCATAAACTCGATAATGAAACCGGTGCATGATTTCATGTGATTTTTGAATTGCTCAACCTTTAATATCCTGATGAATTTGATGTGCATTCTGCCTCATACGAGTTATCATATAAGTGCAGAGTATCCGTGTGTAAGTACAGTACTGTACAGTGCTGTCTCATGGGAGTTATCAGGTCTAATAGACGGTAATATAATAGCCAAGGCCAGGTGCTAAGGCTATGGTGTTCCTCAAGATATTTGCATATTTCCAGACAATTATTTCCAACTCGGGTAGATAAATTTAGAGTGCTTTAATGAATGTAGTCAAATGCCTTCCATGGCAGATAATTAAGCTTCATGGGAGGTTTAAAGTACAGAGACACTTCCTACACAGTAGTTACTGTAAGCATTTTTGGGAGTAGCATAGTGTAAGTGTATATAGAAAAACACTGTAAGCATATGGTTAGCAAAGTTAGGCAGGTGAACGTTTGCATGGTATTTATTCTGTAAAGTATTAAGAGACAGTACAATGATTCGTGTTTAGCTGTAGATAAAGTTATTTGGCGTAGGCCTCGTCCCCAGTCAGAATCCTGGGGAATCCAGCGTCATCAACTGCTAATGTGAAACACAGTTTGTAGCTTATACATTATACTCCAGGTGTCAAGCAGTGAATGGCCCTATTAATATGAATAAATGACGTGGCATTAGATTCTTCCTGGTAGAACTAACACTAAAGCTCTCATTGCTATTTGAGGGAGTCTTTGTGTATCATTGAATATTATTATAAAAGAACCAGCCTCTAGTACCCTTAAACATTTACAAAGCTAAAATGGACAAAAAAAAGCTACTTTTTTTTCAGACTGAGCTTTTGCAAGTTCTTAATTTGTGATATTGTTGGCTTTGAAAAGAGCTGCATTGTGATAGCTGGTTATTAAATGCATTCTGAAACTGAAAGAAGGTTTGATTTATGCACACAATGTATTCAGCCTTGTGTACTCGCTTCAGTAGTTTTCAGTTTCTGCCAGTGTGTGGAAAAAGGAAATAACAGGATTATTCACTTTTCATTATTTCATTGGAAATGTATTTCATTTGTTCAGAAAAATTACGTTGTAAATGGGGTTTGTCAGAAAACCTAAAAGTCCGTGATTTGTGTGGTAACGTCTTGATTAATTGAAGTCAAAGTCCTGCTTAATATGAAATAGTTGATCAGTACACACACCACACACACAACACAATTTCATGCATATCTGTTTTTTATGTTGTATTTGTCCAATTCCTATTACTGAACGTTTCAACCCACTGTTGTTGGTTGACAGTGAAACTGCTCTGAAATAACAGATTAAGGGGTTGGGGGTCATTTTGGGGATTTTATGACTTAACTTATACGGATTCATGCATGAATAACGACACTTAACTTACTAAAATTAGATCATGGCACGTGTATTTTCCACATGCAGTAGAATAGACAATCATGCACAGAATTCTCAAAAGTGCAATTTGTGAAATAATGTGGTCATGTAGTGAACTACACAGTAGAACATATCCTCTTTAAAAAGCAGGATATTGTCATCTTTTTTTTTATGTATTAATTAAGATCTCAGAGCAATGAGAGTGAAACTCTAAATGGTCCAAGGTCAAACTTCGGTGGTGGAAAAAAAAAAAAGCGCTGTTCCACAGCTTCAGGCTTGACTTTTGGAACGAAAGCAGTCAAAAACAAAAAGTACAAGCTTGTTATAAAAAGATGAAGTTCCAAGTGTTTTGAAAGATGTAAGAATGGAACTAGAGTTCTTCGTCATATCAAACTGCAAGTCAAATGAGGTTTGTGAAACTTTAACATCCAAACATGATTTGTTTTTCTGGTGTACGCTTGATTGCACACTTTTAAGTGGTAGGAGATATTTTGATTCTCTGATGTTATGTGTCTTTGCGTCATTTCTGTGTGAGTTGGCAAGACTTTGCTCTTCTAGAATAGATTTGGAATGGCAGTTCTACCCGAAAAAAAAAATCATGTTTAAAAAATGTCAGGTCTCAACCGAACACAAGTTTCACATTAGCACACAGATGAACATTTGAATATTTTATAAAACTCACCACATCTTCACCACAGCCTATTTCAAATGCTGCCAATATTCAACATTTCATATTACAGGAAATGTAAACAATGTTGGATATCTTCCCTTCTCCCTCTTTCTGTATCTCATTGTGTGCCGTGTGTATATACCTCTAGGCTAAAATAATTAAATGGAAAATTATTTATATTTCAATAACAGCTTAATGAGGCGGCCGAATGTGGGCTTCTGAAGGTTTTCATACATTATTCTAGCACAAAAAAAAGGTCACACTAACTTGTGACTGACAGGGTGACACTTTAGAATCTGTATCTTACTTACTGCATAAATAATCAGGAATTATTGATGAACTAGTAAGTCATTCTTCATTAACTACTTCTTCACTGCTATTAACTACTAAGGAAGATGTGTTGACCAATCAGTATGTAATAGAATTGTATGGTTGTGTTAAGTAACAGTTAGTTATCAAAACTAATGAATTATGTCATTCCTCTGAAGAACTATAATTATACTAATTAAGGTTCAAAAAATAACTATGAAGTAACTACTAATGAACAGTCATACACAGTAGTCACTACAATAATCCATTTTTTTTTTTTTAGCATTGTAGTGGTGGAAGTACACAAATCAAGTGCTTGAGTAAAAGTACAGATACCCAATAAAATTATTACTCCATGCAGTAAATTTATAATTAGGCCTTTTCAGAATTACCTTAGTAAAAGTACAAAGGTAATTCATTTTTAAAGTACTTAAAAAGTAAAAAGCAAAGTTAATAGTGTTTTTTTTACAGTAAGTTTTTATTTGAGTCAGAAGTATGTGGTAATTACTGAAGAATTATCTAGTATTCTTTATTAATTACTAATAAGTTCCCTATATTTTCACTTTAGAATACTGTTTCTGGTTATAAGTTGCCTAATTCCTGGATAATTATTTATTAATTACTAATGGGTTTCCTGTATTTTCACTTTAGAATACTGTTCCAGGTTATAAATAATTCCTTAAGAATTATCTAATAATTCTTTATTAATTACTAATAAGTTCCCTATTTTTTTTCCCTCAGTTGTTGCCTAAAATACATGAATTTACTCAATGGCATTCTATGCTGAGGAAAACAGACACACACAGTACTGTATATAAAATATAAAAACTAATCTGAGGTTAGTTTTGTATTAGTTACTTTTAGTTATTTTTCTTGAACCTTAATTAGTAGATAATTAGTATAGTTCTTCAGGAGGTATGACATAATTCATTAGTTATTGATAACTAACTGTTACTTAACAGAATCATAAAATTCTATTACATACTGATTAGTTAACACATCTTCCTTAGTAGTTAACAGCAGTGAAGAAGTAGTTAATGAAGAATTACCTACTAGTTCATCAATAATTCCTTATTAGTTATGCAGTAAGTAAGATACAGTATTCTAAAGTGTTACCACTGACAGTCTTGAAACACTAGCATAATCGTGGCAACTGCTTCACGATTACCGAATCTTCAGAATATTCACAAAAACTACGATGGAATTTGTCATTTTAGTTGAACCGCTTTGCTTTTTTATCGTCCTTAAGTTGTCTCATGGTCACGGCCTGAGCTCAATTCCTGGTGAGGACATGTGGTTGGTGTGTTGTGGTGTGGCTAAAGCTTAGTACAACCAAGTGTGAGGCTGACTTCACCTTGTCTGATAGCTTCTCAAACTTCATTGGGCTCCGCCGGCACGTCTTCGAGATACGTGAATGTCCTCAAACACAGTCTTGGCACCTCGGATGAAAACACGGCATGCCAATTTTCAAGTCAATTAGACATAGGGTTGCGTAATTATACCCATTTTTTAGTTTTTTCTTCTTCATGTAATAGCGCTACCAGTGGCCAGTTGCCACATGCTTTTTAACAGAAGAACTTTTACATATGTGCGCCACGTTTGATGAAAATATCTAATTCCGTTCACGAGTTATAGCCATTTTAGTAAAGGTTTTTCCTCCCAATTTGAACGTTTTGGCAGCCCTTAGAAAACTGTAAATCGAAATTTCAACTTTTTTTTTATCATTATTGACAATCAGGCTCCAGAGAATCTTTCTGCCCTGGTTTGGTTTCTGATCAGGCTAGAAACTAGGGATAGTTCGCAAAAGTAGGTTTTTAAAAAAATCCAAAATACACGAAAAATTCGCCAGGCGATGATCGAATCTAAAGCATGTCGCCCTTGAGCGAAGGTTTCCAACGATATGAGCCTACGCCTAAATGTTTAGGAGTTATGAGCGATTTCGTACGTCCACCGCTGTAGCTCCACCGTCAGGCCAATCAGGGTGAGCCTTGGTGACGTTGTAGTCGGTGTGAGGACTACCAGCCCTCAAAGTTTCAAGTCTCTATGACTTACAGTTTGGTCTGCCGATCACTTTTAGGGGAGAATGCTGACCTGTGGAAAAGTTTACAAATACAATAGGGTTTCAGTGCTACACGAACCCCTGATAAATACTCTAACAAATGTATTTTATGCATGTTTTTATATAAAAGCATGAAAATGTATGTTTACTAGAACCAAAATACAAATAGCAACGAAATGAGATCCTTTTTGCATTGTTCAAGACTTCATGAGCTAATTTAAATCCCAAGAACAGCCTGATCAATTTGAACAAGTCCTTTAGCAAATTGCCAAAACTTACGTGCATGCTTTCTTGCTTACATAGCAACTTTGTAAATAGTCACTTTTCATGTGGAGATGGTCGTGCGTTGCATTGAATTGATGCACTGAAGCTTGTAAAAGGGCCTTAAGTGTGCTGTAAATCACTTGGATAAAAGAACTAAATTATTGTTTCTGTTCTGTTTATAATGCTGAGAACTTTAATTTCATCTCTGAGGACCTTCCCTGGTCTCGAAAATGACATGTATTTAGTTATAAACCAAGAAGTGCTGCATATAGCGCCAGAGCAGCAAAGCTGTATCCTCTGAAATGACTGTGTTTGTTTATGTAGATGTCAGGGAAATGTCTGTTGTTCCCCTAACAGTCAACAGAGGGCATCCTCTCTGGAATTCTGTGTTTATCAAAGCTCGTTACCATAGCTACCACACACCTGTGTTGCATTTGGAGCTCATTAGTCAACCATTAAATGTTCCCTTTGTTTCAACGGTCATTTGTGATGTCTTATTTGTTGGATTAATATGGTCCTGAGCAGCTGTCTTTGTGCATTCTGTTTTATGCTTCTGTTATTGAACATTGTCGTTTTGACCTCGTCTGCATCTTGGATTGTATTCTCATTCCATTGCAACAATGTATGGGCTATTATTGATCTGGTGACAAAAAATTAAAGTAACAAATATCAACATTACTGTTGGCCTGTAGTTTGTTGCTGAAGTTGTTATTGTATTGGCTAGAAACTGCTGACTTTCTAGTATACAGAGCTCATTTCAAATTGAAAGCTGAAAATGGAACGTCAGTTAGCAAAGTCTCATTAACGTTAAAACTTCACATTGAGTGATGACAGATTCTCTGGATTAAGGTCTGTGTATCTTTCCTCAGCTTGACTGATAGTCTCTTTTCTTTAAATTTCCCTCATACTGTAAGTTTAATTAAAAGCTGACATTTTGTGTGAATGCCAATGAGCATTGGGATGATGGGGTGGCAGGGTGTCTACTGATAGAAATTACTCTTATTTAAAAGTACACATTCTCTATCGACCCGATTTAATAAAGTATATGATCAGTTGAATGAACTAATCTGAAATACAGTGTGGTGATTTCACCAAGTGCACCGTTTGGATCAACATCTTTGTTGATACTGGAACAACATTCCAATCAACCAATCAGATTTGAGGAAGTTTAGAGTTTATGTCAAGTTTAGGCTTACAACCAGGGTTAGGTGCTTCTACAACAGTGTGATGGTAGGGTTAGGTTTAGGTGCAGGGATGGGATTGTTAGCTATGTTTTTAGACAGGAATGTTGTTCCAGGATCAACAAAAGATATTGATCCATGAACATGTCTTATTTGGCAAAATCACGGTGACCTAAAAGAGCCTTACTTAAATTCTCTTCATCCAACACAGTCTCATAGCATTTTATAACTATTTACATTTTGACAAATTGGTATGAATTAATTTATATGTTGTTGTATGATCTGCTTACGCCTCCATGACAGTTATTTTTAGAGTTTGGGGTAACTAGTTACATGTAACTGAGTTACATCATTTAATTTAAACATCATTTAATTTAAAAATAAATGTATTTTAATGGAGTAGTTAAATGTAAAGTTAAATGTAGTAATCAGTTACAGTTACTGAGAAAAAAAAAACGTTTAATTAATATTGTTACTTATGACAATGTTAACAATTACAAAGGGGATTACATCTTAATATTTTCTGTAAAGAGTTAGGATATGTTGAATAATATTCATTTGATGCTTTGTCTGATGCTTTTGATTGGTTCGCTAGGCTACAAAGAGTTGCCACCATGGAGAGTGATAAAAATGCATACCAGTGCTGGAAATTAGAAAAGTAATCAAAAAGTAATCAAATGTAATCAGTTACATTACTTTATTAAAGTAAATGAAATAGTTACACTACATGTTACATTTTAAATAGGGTAACTTGTAATCTGTAAACCTATTACATTTCCAAAGTAACCTTCTCAACACTGGTTATTGTTAGGGGATGGGGCTATTGGTGGACCTTCATGCTTACTTTTGTAAAAAAAAAAAAAAAAAAAAATTAAAAAAATTTTGTATGATTCACATCATTTACATTCATTTGAAATCATCATCTCCTAAAATACTTAGTTTTTCGTGTGAGATTGGGTTTAAAGCTTCAGTCACATTTACTGTTCAACGAACCCGCCATATGGCAATAATGGGAGCTCAGGCTCCGCCGGAGAGCCAGTGTGGGGACTGTGACCTGAATGAACTAATGCGCTCCACCTGCGCTGTATCCGCGCTGCGCTTCTCCATGCACTTGGTGTTAAATATGCTTGACTGTAGGAAAAGGCTGTGAGGACACAAGTGTTTTGATTAGGGAACTCGAAGTTAGTCAACTTTAACTCTTCACATGTGGAATACTTAAGACGTCTGTTTTTGAGCTTGGTATCACAAGTGAAGCTAGAACTGACCACATGGGGGAAATTATGGCATCTACTGATTCAGGCTTGGGAGTCTTAATTCGCGTCCGTTCTTAAGCAAACAACTCAAGGGTAACTTAGCGAAAACAATTCACCATTTGAAGCCGAGATGATTCATTAAGCAATTGATTTCCTTGGCAGCACAGGTACAGGCCAATGTAGACTGTCTTAAAAATTCCTTCTATTTAGTTGATGCAAATTGGCAGGGGCCATCAGAGGCACTGTATGAGAACAACAAAAATTTAGTCTGTGTTCACAAGGGTAAGTAACATTTGGCCTCATTTCCACCGATAGGTACGTACAGTGCAACATAGTACGGTACGCTAATTATTTGCATATTCAATAGTCTGAGTGCCAAAGAACATAAACAGCTAAGGAACTCGTATACAAATACCGAACCTACCGTACCACTTTTTGTGAGACCCTTGACGTTGTCCGGTACCGAAAGGGTGGAGTAAGACTCACTCCAGAACGTTGATTGGTTGACTGAAGAATTGTCACTTCGCGTGCTACAAGGGGAATGAAAACCTGAGTCACATTTTCAAATAACAGTTTCAACACATTGTTTTTTATAGTCTTGTTACAAACAGCCACATGCCACAAACCAGAACAAGATCGCCCTGTAATGTCCTCCCATTGTTATTACTGTGTATCTTTCTTCTTCTGCAAGGAATGACGTTGAATGCTTCTTTCCGGCAACACTAACGCTATCACTAACAGTAACCATTGGCGGAGGTAATGCAAGCGCAGACAGGGTATACTCTCCCAAATCATACTGTAACTGTAATGTAACCCCCTCCGTGGAATGGCCATTTGGTCAGAAACTGTAACCCTTTTTGTCACATGGTCACAAAGCATACACAACGTAATGGCATAAATCACACAGAATAATTATTTCTTTAGAGGAAAACTTTAGTAGAACTTTTTATAGATCTGCTTGATTTACTCGATTTGGCCTGAAAAAACTGCTTTACTATCTTTATTTATTTCCATTAAATTTATCCTTTTTCAAATAAAGAGAAATTCAAGTGTCCAGAAGTGAAAGTTAAATCAAAAACCCCCAGCAATGCTTTGGTACCACTGTGAACAACCGCATTACGACCAACCAGCTGAGTGAGGCAAAGTTTTACACAGCATCACGCCAACTTCCTATTTTCTTTCCTTAGCTGGTCCAATGAACCGGATAGAAACGAGGTTATGGCCTACGAGATGGACTTAACAGGTAGGATGTAGGTAATGTAATTACCTGACCATCTTTTAATAAAGATTCTTGAAAAAAGGACGGGACCACTGGAGTGTAGTTCTGCAATCATCAACAAAACCATGAAAACAACAAGTGCCACCTCGGTATTTTCTCAGTTGGGCTGGACAATAAACTGTGAATTCCTCAGATATGAGGGCATATTTTTACATCTCTCTTTGTAGCATTTTATGGATTGATTGATTTAGAAGTTCTTTTTTCAAGGGTCTTTTGAACCCTTAGAATGATTAAAAAACAAACGTATTATATGTCCAGTACCTGTATATAAGGTGTGGTTTTGCTAGCTTCCATTTTTTTTTTTTTTCATGCTGTTCCTCAGTGGTCAGTCCAAAATTCTGAAACTTTTGATATAAAAGGATTGTAAGAGCTGGATGTTGAATTTCAATAAATAAAAAAAATCTTGTTTAAATAATGAAAACGATTCTCCACGCATACTGAAACATACAACTAAACAAATAAATGAAATTTATATTTATTTATTTTTAATCCGTTTGAATGAATAAAATACTTAATAGTTTCACATTAGACAGTACGAATAGTTTTTTGACCGAAACTCTTGAATGAATGATTCAATGACAATATTTTTTTAACAGTCACTTTGCCCCACAGAGTGGCGTAACGGTAACAGTTGAAGAACCAAGCTACTTTCAAAAAGTGGGTTTGCTCTAAATTTAATCTATTTTGAGAATCAATGTTTATATCGAACTAGAAACTTTTATCTTCAGTACTACTGTGGATCATTTAAATATTTGTAACACAGAAATAATAGTACTAATGTAGCTGTTAATCAGTTGGTAACACTACTTGAAGGGTGTGCAATAAGACTGACATACACCTTCATATCAATGACATGGCAGATGTCAAAAATATGAAAGAGATTTTATGGCAATGTTTATGACACCTGTCATTAAGTGTCATTCGCTCATTTATGACATTTTAATTGGCAAAAGATGACTTGTTTGAGATGTCTTTGTTATGACACCTTGACATAAATCAATACATATAACCTGTCAGGGTCTTTGCCATGACAACTTGACATTACCAAGACAACATGAATTGTCATAAATATGCATAAACAAGACATAGCAGATTTAATTATCAAACTTAAGAACCACTTAGCTTTATGGGTTTAACATTCACATTATATGTCATGTGTAGGTTTTGCATTGGCTGCAGGAGGGCCATTATAACCGGTGTCATGAATGTTTTCTTGACTCAACTACAGTGGTACAATTTAATTTGTCATTATCATGTTATAAATGGCTTCATGACGCCAATGTCAAAAACTTGTATGAAATGTAACTGAAATTGTTAACCTAAAGCTAAGTGGTTTTCTTAAGTTTGACATTAATTTGCTATGCATGTTTATGAAATATTTATGACAGTTTTGTTGTCTTAGTAATGTCAAGTTGCATTACATAACCATCTCAAACAGTGGTCCATATTGCATTAAAAAATTTCAGAAGTTGAGCAAATGACACTTAATGACATTGTCATAAAAATGCATTAAAGTCCATCATATTCTGACATGTTCATGTCATTGATTAGACTGTCATGTTAGTCTTTAATCACACCCCCTTCAAGTAAAGTGTTAACCTCTGGAATAACCTTGAATACAGCGGTCTCTCTGGGTCAGCGGCAGCGTGAATACAGATTTGAATGTCCCGTTAATGATATTGTCAAAGATTTAATTGACAAAGGTGAATCGTTATCATTTAGGAAAAAGATTGTGAGTGTATTAAATCGAGATGGGCGATCCTTTAATAATCATCGGCAGCTCTATTTTGAGTGAAGAAAAGAACTGACTTTAATACATGAATTTACTGAGAAAAAAACTATTAATGTATGATACAAGGGCTTTTTGATATGAAAAATCACTTATTGTTCTGTGTATATTAAACCGTATATTCAACTAGAACAGAAGTAAATGGAACATAAGGAAGCAATAAACAATCTGTCTGATAGATCATCGACAGGAAAAGGAAAATAAACACTGACAGTGTTTGAATCTGGCCGTGTGATTGTGGTAGTGATATTACAAACAGTCATCTTGGATAGCTAGCTGTGGTTTAATAAGAGCACCATGAGAATGAGCATGCTAGTAAAACAATTCTGTACATTCAGTGAGAGAGCTATTCATACTGAATCTGCAATACACCCAGTAGTACCGGAAGAAGTCCCCCGTTTTGCCTTCGACAGATAATCCTTCCACCAGATTCTAACTAGCCTGACTACGCCCTCCCTACTTACTTTCCGGCTCAATGTTAATTTCCTTCAGTACTACAATCTGGGATCTGCTGAGACTTTGGTTTTCCTCCGATCATTTTTTTTAAACCCGGCCAATCACGAATAGAGGGAGTGGCTGAGAACAAAGACGTGGATGTTGACTCGTGCGTATTTTTGAATTGTAGTTCTGTAATGGCATGCGAGAAAGATGCGAGCGAAGCCATTTCGTCCGTTGGGCGACGCTGACGAAAAGTCAAGAAAGTTAAAGCCGAGCAAGAACATAATGCTTAGTTTCTGTTGGTGTCCTTCCCCCCCACGGGTTCGGGAAAATACCACGTCACACCAGAACTTTAGCAATTGGTTTTGAGGCAGATAGAGTAGACTCTAAGGCAGAACCAATAGACCTTCAATCGAGTTCCCAGCCTACAAGGAATTAACGCTTGTCCAGTGAGCGTACCCAGACTCTTATGTACAAATGAAATGAAATTACGAGAGTCTGGTGGGGGACCAGGCTATATTCTAACGCATTAGGAAGGGGGGGGGATCAATAAGTCCTTTGGATATAATAGGACACTTAAAGACACCCAAAGAATAGCATTACAGGTGTAGTTTGTAGACACATTCCTATTGAAATCAGATGCAAATAAAAAAGGCCTCCATTCCTAAGTCCTAGCCCTTACTGCTGTAAGTGATTATAAATAATCTTTGCATTCACATACTAGGAGAGCTTTTGATTAGACCGAATATGTGCCTAATGAGCCCATCAATATTTGTAATAAAATCATTGAATGCTTTGGAGTCAAAATAAATGACTTTAATTTAAGCAAAAACATATTTACTGACAAAGGATTTTTTTGTTTTAAACTATTTTTATTTTATTTTATTAGGAAGAATTTTTTATTTCTTTTATTTTTTAAGTGCTCACTTTTAATCTTAACACGATTTAAGGACCTCAAGTAATTTTGCCTCACAGCTAAATATACCTTGATTGAAGTATGCTTGAAAAATGTGCTGTAATACAAGAAAAAATACAAGTATACTTTTTAATATACTAGTGCTACCTTTCATTTATCGATTATGTTAAATTAAAATATATATAAATATATATATATATACACTGTAATATATAACTTTAAAAAATACTCCAATTAGTCTATTCATGGAAAATAAATAATAAATAATAATAATTTAAAAAATATATACTATTAATAGCCAACAACAGTGGTCAAAACAGGAATGAGTAATGTGTGAATTGTTAAAAAAATAATGTCCACAAATATTCCTAGTTTTTTTTTTTGGAAACCATGGAAACGACACAGATGCCTTAGACTAAACATGTAGATGCAAGAGATGTGTTTTATTAGACCGTGAGGCAACTGTTTGGGGATACCATTTTACTAAAACAAAACAATCATTGTGATATAGCTCAACAAGATTACATGCAAGTAACATGTTTTACCATAACCATGCATAATTTTGTGCAGTGGCTAATATAGCAAAAATCAGAAAGAGCTTTATTGTAGTAACAGTAATTTTCTATCTCCACCAATATTTTTAAAGTTTTTTGCATGGCAATTAGCAACATAAGTCATCAGCGTTTTATTTAATTTGCTATTCTAATCACGATCTGGCATACAGCAGTGTGCATAAAGTGTCTCATATACCAGTGACCAAGCAACCATAGATTAAGGCAAACTTTTAACACACTCAAAAAAATTTTTAGTTAACCTTGTTTGAGACCAAAACTTTTACGTTGACCAAAGTAAAACAGCGCTGCATTACCCTAAAGTTTTAATTTAGTCCAAATAAAGTTACCTGATAATTCAGCAATCTACGCTATTTCATTAGAATGGAAATAAATAAGGTTCATTTAACCCTAAAACAGCAAGAGTGGAAAAATGATCATCCAAAATAATTTGATGTCACTTTTAATATTTATCTGACTTAAGTAAAAACATATCCAAAGAAATAGTGATAAGATTGGATTTCATGAGTTGTATCTCCATCGTTGTATCGACACGTATTAGGGTATAAAAAAGGCCCAAGTCATCAATGTTTTCCTTGATATGTTTTGATGCAAAAAAAGAAATGTCTTTCAGGTGTGTTGATCACCCCTCCAGGAACCGTATTGGACACCCCTGTTTTAAAACCCATAAGAATGACCTGTGTGGAAACTCTGCAAGAAAAATATTTTGTTAAAACTGCAAACATGTAGTCAACTAAACGTAATATATCCGTTTTTATTTGAAATTATAAATTTAAATTTTAGATGCTGGGCAAGGAATTATCGTGATTAATCGCATCCAAAATAAAAGTTTGTGTTTACATAAATGACAGTATAAACATGCAAATATTTCGTTAAATAATACATGCATGAGTGTGTATTTATAAAGTAATAATTAATACACAGTACACACCATATAATATGTAAACACAACTTTTATTTTGGATGCGATTAATCGCTGGATTAATCCTTTACCCAGCACATAGTATATTCAATATCAGAATTAAATATTCCATTTGCAACAATTAAACTCAAAATACATAGATTGAGAAAGGTGTCCGTACAAACACTTTACTTGTACCTACACGTACTGTAACAGGGCCCTGAGGCCAGAGGGCTAAATGATCTCTCTAAAGACCCCGGCTCTGGGAACAGATTTCTACTGACTCAGAATAGCTGTTCTACAGAACAACTAGGATATTAAACAGGTACTGGAGAAAAATTAATTTTTCATCGTGCCTCCAACAATATACTAAAGAATATGTATCTCGTGGTACACGTTGCCTGTTTTTTATGTGATCAGAAGTAACTGCACACAAAATTCATTCAGGTAGAAGGAGTTACGGCAAACGACAAACGTTAAATGTAACATTTAATCTTAAAAATAAACAAACATCAAAATGAAAGTAGCCGACTGCGGCAATTAAAGCATAATACAAGCAACGTATAAGTCCCGGCCTGGCCCTCCTATCGCCCTTCACTTCATCATCCTTAATATATCCTCCCAAACTCTGGGCCCCGCGAGCTTCAAACCACAGTAATGTTAATAAAACTAAATAAAACTACTTACATACTGAGCCTTTACTCTTTTTTTTAACGCTTTTTGATTTTGGAGGGTAAAAATTACCACATGTTTTCATGAGATTAAACTGTGAATATCTTTGCTCCTTTTATATGGTGTATACATTTCAACCACATTAAGATCTGCAAAGTAATATTGAGGGAAAATTACACCTTATCCAGCAGCTCAACATTCCCAGCATCCTTTTTGCGTCCTCCAGGCTTTCCCACAGCATTCCCAACTGACTCTGAAAAAGAGGGTAGAGCTGAGAAAACTTGGATGTAGCATCAGCTCTACAGATGGAGGACCCTCTTAACTTTAACTCCCGGTAACAGCAAAATGACAGGCTATTGAGCAAGGGATTATGGCAGCTTTGCAAAGGTTAAAGCCTGAACCTGCACAGCTCTCGCATGAGCAGCAACAAAGATGGCGATTTAGAGAGCGCCAGTGCCAAGTGCTGCATTCCGTAATGAGATGTGCGAGGCCCATCTGCCCGGCATCTTTGGGATACTGGAAGACACCGTATGCCTGGGGCGTGTGTTTAAACTACTCCAGCAACAACCTCAACAAGGTGATTTGGGGCACCTTCCCTTCTGTATACTACGATTTGCTTCATATTCGCCTCAGACTACCACTTGTTTTTCTCTCTCGCATGCTTTTTCCCCCTTGTATTTATGTCATTTAATGGATGAGTAAATACATTTTAGTTTTAATCTGTTTTGACGTTTTAAATTGAATGTCTAAAAATAAGATTGAATGAAGACATTGGACTATTTTTGAGTTTTTTTTTATATAAAATGCCTCAAACAAACTCATTCATAATTCCTCAAGTGTAAAAAAGCAGGAAATGACAAAGATCTGCTCAAGCAATGCCCTTCAGTTAAACTGAGAAGCTCTGAGCTTGGAATTTAGACAAAGCCCAAAGTAATTACTTCGACATTTCATTAAACATTGTGTAGCTTCAAATGGATACTTCAGAGGCCCCTCAAATATGAGGATATAATGAGTAGTGAATATTGAGCTGTTTTTACGGAAGTCCAGACAGTGGATTTTTCTTTTAAACATGACCCACCATTATGCAAGATTTAAATGACTCTGAAATATATCGTGGCCTTTGAAGTTCTTTCTCTCTCTGAAATGAGGAAAGCCAGATAAAAAAAAGAAGGTGCAATTGAATTAAAACTAGGCCAAGTGATGAAGTACCTCTACCTTAATTTAAGGGCCGAGTGGGGGGGGCGCATCTGGTGGATGGCACATGTCATTAACTTATTTAACTCCACAAAAATCACTGGACAGACATCTTTACATTCTCATTGATACATACTATTATCTAAAATTCCACACCAGTGTGTCAAAGAACTTAATCCACTGTTGACATGATTTGAAATTATGAAATTCGCCTGAATGCCTCTTCCCATTCCCTTTAAAACCTGTTTCGCTCGCACATGACGGATACATGGTGAATTTGCAAGCGGAAACAGACTGAATGGCTTCTCTAGGCGAGGAAACGGGGATCTACTCGTTGCGTGAAGTTTAAAGCACGCAAGCAGATCATCAACGGGAACAAGCCGGAATCCACCATAACTTTATGTACACAATACTAAATCTTTACAATGTAAAAGCAAATTTATTTTAATATTTGGCATTTTTTGTGTGCTGCTATGCCAAGTGAGTGTGTAAACATGTAAAGGTGTAATGTGTGCAGAGTGTAACGCATGTTTTGTGGACCTGAACACATCTACACTACTAATTAGTCTATACAATTACTTTTACCAGAGGTTCTCACTTTTCAGCCATTGACCCTTGGGTTGAATACATAAATATTAGCAATATTTATAATATATAATATTTAAAAAGTAGAAAATTAGGAAAATCAAAATAACTTGATAATTTAAACTTAGTTATAAATCCCAATAAATGGCAGTTTTCATCACTGACTAGCAGCTGCTTTCAATGCACCCATGTATTACTGTGCTCCGATGAAAAGTGTGAAAGTTGTCTATTACAGTTTCAACAGCGTTGGAGCATTGGTAGCCAATCATAGACATGTCAGTTGAGAGCATGAACTAAGCTAGTGCAACAGGTTGGAGAATGTTTACATCGCAATGTGCTTCTGAGTTTAAAAAAAGGTAACTACTGTAGTTGTTTGCATTACTTTCATAGAAGGAAATGTTTTAGATAATTTCCCTCCAGGACAACAGAGCAACTGCACTTCTGCACACCCAAACTGTATGATGCAACTGATTCCTCAGAAGCATTCAGATTTATTTTTGTTTACACTACATTTTGACAATTTTAAAACATTATCTCAGGCTGGGTTAAAGCACAACTTAATTGCACCTCTGAGTGTCTAAGAATAAGCAGTTACAAACACTGTTGAGTCGCTGGCTGGTATGCATCCATACAACCATGGCTACTACACCAGCCAACGTGTTATAACGGTTTTTTTTTTTTTTTCCATTATTATAATATTTTTGGCTGCTTTTTTTTTTTTTTTACAAGACATTCAAGTATAGTAGTACAAGTAGGGATGATGAGGAGAGTGGATCAGGACCTGATCTCAGGTAGACTTCGAACTTGGGTCCCAAATTTTTCCCAGCACGAGGGTCGAGACAACCCTTTCACTCAACATAATCAACAAGCAATAGCAAACCACACCCAACCATCCAATCAATTCCTCATTACCAAAACAAGTCCCATCCTACATATTATTCTTGTTCAAGAAGCCTTTCACATTTATTAATTTATATTTTATTTATAATCATTTTTTATTTTTATAATTTAATTATAAAATAATATATTTTAATATGTCCTTTCACATTTAATATGTCACAATAGGGAAGGACCGACTCACACAACTTCCATATCTGCTGATTTAACTCACCAGTTAGACACAAAATATAAAAATGTGTTATTTGTTAACCTAAAACTATCAACAAACAGGTACAGCATGTACAAATAATTTTGAAACAAGCACTAGAAAATAATGCAACTCAGTTTTTCAAAATGTAGCCTTGAGTGGATTTCCAAGATGTTTTGCCCCACTAAACAAGCCACAACAACCACACTATGTGTTATAGCTGATTTAAAGCCTTGACCCCATCTCCCTAAGCACAACAGGTTTATTAACTGACTCATGTTTGAAGGTTCATGACCTGAGAATAATCAAGTGCATTCAAAGTGTTCCTTGGAGGTAATTTGAGGAAGTTGAAATGGTCACAAACAAGACTGTGCCAAGCTAGAATGAACCAATAGCGTATAATAGATCATTAGCTATTACCATATAATAGCACCAGGAGTATCGCTTCTGAATAAGTTTTGTACAGAAAAAAAAAGCTCTCAGAAGCAGCACATGAGGGAGGCTGCATGTCAATTAGGATTGTAGATTTAGATTTGGGTGTGTCAGCGATAAATAATGTTTCTTCAAAATGTTGTCATGCACAGCAGGTGCACCATGGAGAAACAAAAGAACAAGGAATCCCTGATACCATAATTGGCAACCCTGGTGTAGTGCCATATTTTGGTTGTTTTAGAGAATGTGATTTTGGGAAACAAGTCTTTCAAACACATTGATGTAATCCTAAAGTTACTTTCACAAATTTCAAAACATTGACTTAAAACATTTGTTAATGAACACCACCATGAGGTCATTCATTAAAGGATACTTTAAGAGATTCAAAATTAACACCCTGCAAATACGAAAGCACATGGCGGCAAAACAAGATATGCACAGACCATTAGTACTATCCTCAAGTCCCCTGTGATTTCTACAAACTTGCAAGTGATTACAATCAAGAATTTCCATTGCAGCAAATGTTAGTATCCATGAGTCCCTATGAACCAGACACAAGTTCATTCCAAGATAAAAGTATCCCCAGAGGATTATAAAAATATAATTGCATGCAGTCAAATCTATGGATAGCCATCTCAGTAGGAACTTTTCCAATAATTTGAGCATGATGCATTTGCGAAAAAAATCCATTGAGGTGAATGCTTTCTTCCAGAAGTCATCTCATAAACGTGTCATATAAAAAGGCCAACTGGAATCATGCTGGTGTCCTGTGTCAGGGTTCTGTCACTTCTGTCTAGTTTTATTTTCTTGTATTTTTTGACAGTGTTTACATTCCTGTTTGTTTTCATGTCTTTGTGTGTACGCGCTGACTTTGAGCATTCTTTATTGTGCGCTCTCTTGCTGTATGCCTGTTACATGTTGGGTGGTGTTTTGGGACCCCGGCATATCTGTCTAGTTTGGTTTCGGTTCTGTAACGGATTTGACATTCATGCTCTGCGTTTGTTCTCTGTTGTGAGCACACTAGGATGAGCTTATGCTCGTTCATCGTGCGCTCTATCTTGCTTGTGAGCTTGCGGATTCGATTCGCTCGCCCGTAACGCTCTTCTGTCCACATTCTGTTGTTTTGTGTAGCAAGCGGTTCGTGTTTAGCTATAGTGGCCGTGTGCTTTCATGACGTGTTTTGTCTTGTGCTGTGTAAGCACACAGCTTGTGTTTTCCACTAGCTGTATGTGCTATCATGTTGTCATGTTCTGGTTGATCCCTGCCTATGGGTGTTCTCATTAGATGCTTTGTTCATGTCTCGTTTTGTGTGAGCTCAAACGAAAATTTTAACCGGCAACAAACAGCACAAACGAAGCACAAACGAACAAGACTAATTGGTGAATTTGGAGCAAGTGTGGGGCTGAGTGACCCAGAATGAAACCACCTAATATTATTTTAATATCTAAAAAACTGAAGCAGCTCAAACGAAACCTTTTACAGCAAAAACGGAGCACAAACAAACGAGACTAATTGTGGGTGAATTTTGGACATGTGGGGGCTGGTGACCGTCATCGTCTATAATACATTTTCTGATATTTTAAAACACCCGACACAACACAAATGAAAATTTTTACCAGCTACACCGAAGCACAAACGAACGAGACTATTTTTGGGCTGAATTGGATCAGTGGGGGCTGAGAGACCTCAGGAATGACCACCTATATTATTTTAATATCTAAAAAACCGAACAGCTCAAAAACGAAACTTTTTAACAGCACAAACGAGCACAAACGATTGCGTCTATTTGGTGGGCTGGTGACGTCATCTTCTATATCAATTTCTCCGATATTTTAAAACCCAACGCAGCAACAAACAAAATTGTACCGGCACAAACCACACAAACGAAAGCCACAAACAACGAGCCATTTGGGTGATTTTGGTCATGGGGGGGGGGCTAAGTGACCTCAGATGTTCATTAATATCTAAAAAACCGAAAAGCACAAACGAAACCTTTTTACAGCACAAACCGAGCACCAACGCTTGAGCATAGTTGACACGTTTTGCGTTGGTGGGGGCCAACTTCACAACAGTCTTGTGTCTAGTCATGTTTGGTGTGGAGCACATGGCTTGTCCGCCTTGTTTCCTTGTGCCATGTACTCTCCCTTCGATGGTCTAGTCCTCCTCGCATCTAGTTACCTTGATATATTGAGTTATTTGCCCAACCCCTGCATCCCTCATTTACCCTTTTTGTATTGCTCTCCCTATTTATTCTCTCCCCGCGTTTGACAGTCCAATGCTGGCTCGTCGTCATATTTACACTGTTTCCCTGCGGTGTAGTCCAAGTCATCCCCCTCGGGTGTTTTTGTAGGAAATTTTGTTTTATTTTGTATAATTTTAAATTATTAAATGAAAGCCCATTAACTCTGCATATGAGTCCTTGCACCTTTCACCCGCCCCATACTGTCACTCAACTTTTAAAATTCCTCTGTCTCTAGTGCAAGAGACTCGAAATACCAGTTTTATTCCTAACAGATTGCACATAATAAATAGCAAACTTTTATGCCTCACATGTTTTTTCATTCTGCTTACCACAGTGTGAAAGAGAATAACATGATCTTCCCATAAACAGCAAAAATCAAGTGTAAAAGAGGGCAAAAGAATATGAAATATTTAAAGAGTCAAATGGAAAACGCGATAACAAACACTCAGTAAACAATAAATAAGTATTTTCTTTCATGTCGAGGACAATGTATCTTTCAGTCGAGAAATAATCCTATAAAATTATCTAACATTAATGTTAGATCAATTAAGATAGTAATAATAATATTCAGATTATAAATATAAAGTTAACAAATAAACAATTGATAAAAACCCTTCCTAGAAAGTCTGACAATTATCATTTTTGATTTTGGGGCCTTAGGATGTGACCCAGCATTTTTTTTTTTTTTTTTTCCCTGCTTCAATAGTTAAATTTTAGCAGATGTTTTGTTAGGGTATGAATCACGGGATCCAAATGGAAGTAAAAGTTATTTATTAACAAACCAGAGTGGACAGTGAAAACTAGAAGCTGGTGTAATCTTCTTGGTCTGGAAAGACCCTTGGCAGCGCAGGTGACTGCAGTGGGCTAAGCGTGGGCCAGGAAACCAGAAGAACCGACAAACGAGCCAGATAATCCCACAGAAGCAGAGTGAGAACTGACACGAACCAGATAATCCCTGAAGCACTGAATCCGGGCCTGTTTCTCCAGATCGTGTCTGCAACCTCTGGACGAAATTCGTGAGTGGAGGAACCGCGACTTCGGATTCCAGACTGAAAGATTGTCGCTGTTACCCTAACTACTCTCAAACGGAGACAACCCGTGGATGACACTGGTAATGAGTTATGTGCATACTCAACTCCATGAGATGTGCTGACTCCAAAAACGGATTCTGTAAGCTATACAATCGCAACCCCCGTTCTAAATCTTGATGGCCCTCCCCTCCTTGCTCCTGGGATGTAACCCCAAAGAAAGACAGACATTTCACGCACCCCCAGCAACTGGCAAAACTCTCCAAAATTGAGGAATTTTTTTAAAGTGGGGACCTCTTCAAGACCACGTCCGTTGGGGAGGCCAGAATCCAAAAAACTGGTCTAGACAGCCACCGCTGTCTCTCTGGCTGAGATAACTTGGCAAGGGATGAAATTGAGTTGCCTTCGAAACCTGTCCACCACGTTAAAACCACCGTGTTAACCCTGTGACGAAATCTACACAATGTGTAACCAGGTCTAAGGCACTGACAACAGTTAAAGGAAACCCAGCCGGGGAACGAGTGGAAGTCTTACACAGCTAGCACAGACGGAGCCGGTCAAAACAAAACAATGTCGCGACTGTTGGATGAGATCTGTTTAATGAGAGATATGGTAACGATTACATCGGTACTCTCCCGGATAGATAAGCTACTTGGAACAATGTACCCCATTGGATAACGTTGGACCGCAATCTCACTGGCACAAACAATCGACCTGGGGCATCCAGGTGAGGCACTACCCCATGTGAGGCAGTGCGGACCTACGACACGATCTCCAGGTCAGCATTGCCACCACATGACGACACCTGTGGAACGATGACTCAGGAGACACCGGGGCGTTCAGATTGGTAAACCCAACTGCTGGACAATGGGTCAGGTTTGATGTTCTTGGAACCTGGGACGGTAAGGAAAGGGGGAGAAGAAAAAAAAAAAAAAAAAAAAAAATAAATTTTTCTTTTGATCGGTCCAATATGAAAAAGGGTACCCCCATGCCCTCCAACCAATGACAACCACCACTCCTCCAAGCTAACTGACTGCCAACAATTCTCTATTTCATCATTCGAGTTACGTTCGGCAGGGACAAGCGATGAAAAAACACGCGCACGGTTGAACCTTGTCCGCCCTGCGGGTGAGCATTGGGAGAGGAACAGCGCCTACCCACACCCTGACCATCGATCACCACCACAAACTGACGAGTAAATCAGGGGCAACAAAAATGGGGGCTGAAACAAAGCAGTCCTTAAGTTTGAAAATGCAGAATATCGCTGCACTAAGACCACCTTGAACGTCGTCCATGGTGAGGTCAGCGGACAAGGCAGGCTAGTTTGCGAATAAAAACGTCGGTAAAGAATAGCAAAGCCCAGAACCTCTCAGGGTCTTGCGGAGACTGGGGTTGGCCAATATACCACTGCCTGAATCTTGTCCCTGATCATACGATATCCTCTCAGACGACACAATGTATCCTAGAAAGGGGACAGACTGTGCATTAAAAACAGACACGTTCTCCGCCTTGACCATTAAAAAAACCCCCTTCTCCAATAGCCTCTAAGCACTCGTCCAGACGTGTTGAATGAGTTCTGGAGAGACGGAAGAAAAAAAAAAAAAATCAATATTCATCCAGGTAGACCATGTGAACTGATCGACCATGTCTCCTCAACATGTTGTTGACGAGTGCCCTGGAAAACCGCGGGGGAGTTGGAAAGTCCGCACGCATAACCAAGTATTCAAATGCCCCCTGGGGTGTTAAAAAGCGGTTTTCCCTCATCCCCCTTCCTGATGTGCGGACCAAAATAGCCCATAACGAAAATCCAACTTTGTGAAAAGGAGGAGCCCTGCAGTCCTCAAAGGCAGAAGACATCAAACAGCAAAGGATAAGTGGTTCTTTACCGTGATTCGTTCAGCCCTCGATAGTCAATACAAGTACGCAAGAACCATCCTCTTACCCACAAAGAAGAATCCCACCCCAGCAGGAAAAGAGGAAGGCGGATGGAACTTGGCTGCCAGAGAATCCGAAATATATTTCCCTGGCCCTCCCCTCGGAACGGAAAGAGTATATCTGCCCTTATGCGGAGGACGTACCTGCAATAAGCATCGCACATTCAAAGTGACAATGAGGAAAAAGCAGTCAGCCCAGACTTTTACTGAACACCCCTCCTTCAGGCGTCGAGATACTCCTCGGGCACGTTAGACAGGTCCCACCCGCCTCATCCTGCAACAGAACAAGAACACAGAAAGACACTGCAGACACCAAACAAGACGTATGACATTCTCACTATCCAAGAACATAGAGTTCTGCCACCAGTTAATGTGAGGGTTATGGAGGGTGAGCCAGGGGTGCATTAACACCACAGGCGCAAAGGCAGAGTCAATGAGGAGAAAATGGATCACCTCAACATTGTTGCCAAAGTAATCAAACTCACCGTCGCGGTAGAATGAGTGACAGGAGTTGACCACTTAGCGCGTGTGACAGATGGGATGAAGATGGAACACCCTAGCGCGGTGACTGCTTGATGCGTCTATTCTCGGTCCATGAAGCTCCCCTCCGCTCCATAGTCCACGAGCGCGTCAAACAGAACGGATGAGAGGTGCCCACTGCAGTCTGAACCGGAGGACGTCTATTCTCGGGAGTTTCCTTGAAAGCAATGCCACAGTTTACCTCCTTACTACTGACGGGCACTTACTGGGCTTTACCGGCATTTCGTGGCAAAGTGTCCCCCGGTCCCGCAGTATAAACGAAACCCCTTTGCTCTCCTGGCTTCTCCCCCGGAGGCCGAGCTCTGCCCACCTGCATGGGTTCCGTTCGAATGTTGGCCGACCGCATCACAGGAAGTGAAATAGAATGGTTCAATACGTCTGGAATCAAACTCCTCTGCATCATCAGACTCGACACACTGCAGTCTTGAGGTCCACTCGAATGGCTATATCGAACAGGCATCTAGTGATGAGGTAGGTCCAGAGTGTAGATCTCCACCCTGGAATGCGATGCCAACCCATGCAGAAATATGGGGGGGGGGGGGGGGTCCCACTGTTCCCACTGCACCTCGCAGTTTCCACTTGGCACTCCGCCGCGGCCTATGTCCCGAACACGATGGCATAGGTCCCCACTGAACCTGTGAACCTGCCCGAAGGTCTGCAAAGAACCAGGCCGCCTTCCTCCCTGAGAAACCCCCTTTGCGCGATCAAACACCTTCTTGAGTTCCCGCTCTCCATCCGAAGGATCAAGCACTGATGCCTGCTCCCATACAGCGTCCCCCACAAATCACCGCTCGTCCAGAGTAGTAGTGTGATTACACAGCTACTTTGACTCCCGGTGGGAATGTAGACGGCTGGAGAGCAAAAAAACAGTGAGCATTAGTCAGGAATGCACGACACAGTTGTTACTCACCCGAATAGCAGTCATGAGGTAGTACGAGGCTCCGACTGTTTGGGAAAGGCTGGGCCCGGGGGTGGAACAGTCGTGGTGAAGGATTGGGCGCAGTGGTGTCCCCCGTGGTCAGACTCGACTCTCAGCTGTTGCAATTGGGAGGGAGTTCTGACACCTTCGGCACCAAGGTCTGAACAGCACACCGGATCGCTGTATTTGTTCGCCCTGTCGATCAAAAACATGCGTTGTTCTTGTTCATGAATCTCTCGGAGCTCGGCCATACTTGTTGGATCCATGTGGGTCAGATCATTATGTTAGGGTATGAATCTACATGATCCAAATGCAAGCAAAAGTATTTATTAACAAACAGAGTGAACAGCAAAAACGAGGAAGGCTGGTGAAGTCCTCAGGGGCCTGGAACAGACATCTTGACAGCGCAGGTGACTGCGTTGGCGAAGCGTGGTGCAGGAAGCCAGTAAGACCGACACGATCAGATAAACCACAAGAAGCAGAGTGAGAACCGACACAAACCAATAACCACTGAAGCAGAGAGAGAACGACTAACAAACCAGATAATCCACTGAAGCAGATGATAAACGACACAAACCAGCTAATCCCTGAAGCAGAGTGAGAGCGACATAAACAAAATCCACTGAAGCCGAGTGAGAAACGACACAAACAGATAATCCACTGAAGCAGAGTCCAACGGGGCTAGCAGAGAGAATTGCAGGAATCTCTCCCATGAGAACAGAAACATAGACAGCAGACAAAAATGAGACCCCAAGACAGGACCAGGAAACAACCAATATGACACTGAACATGACAAACACAGCACTACATATAGGACTCCCAAAACGAGGTACACCTGCGATTGATCTGATTGCCCGATGAGGCGTCACTTGTGCTTGACGAGCAATCAGATCAAGCGACACACAAAAATGAGCAAGTGATCCTGCGAACCGTGACAGTTTGTGTATGTGCTCCACTTTCAGTATGATATTATTATTATTAAAGAAAATATTTTTTATTCAGCAAGGGTTCATTAAATTGATCGAAAAATAAGATAATAATAAAGATAAGATAATGATAAAGTAAAGTGATATTTAAAATTTTATTTTAACAATAGATTTGCTTATTAAATAACATTACTATTCAACAGAATATTTTTCTCCACACAAAATTATTAAGCAGCACAACTGGTTTTTTTTATATCATGTAATAAGGTTTATTGAGCATCAATCAAACATAAATGATTCTGAAGGATCATGTGACACGAAGACTGGAATAATCGTGCTGAAAATGTAGCTTTTTAGGGGTGTAATGATACCCTCATGCCACGATATGATACATACAGAACTCACGCAACGATATTATTGCGATACTCCACGACTAAGGGAAAAAAGGTTTAAGAATATATTTACGGTTGATTAAAATGCTAAATCTTTTTAACATTGGGTTAGTAAATGAATAGGCTCGGACTTGTGCTGGAAACCCAATGCACAGGACAATAGAGACCACCAAATAAATATATTCATGATTCTGAAGCAGAAATTACTGAATTAATTTAGACAAATATACTTACTGACTAGATATATTTAAAAAAATGGAGGCCCACTTTTTACTGGTAACATCAGACATTTGACATTAAGGACCCACAAAAATTCCCTCCCCCATTGCATTACCTACATTATAATCAACATTATATAAAGTACAGTAGTCAACATTTGAAAGTGGATTCAGTTTATACATGAATTTTGAAACAATGTGACCTACTGTAGTTTAATTTAGTACCGACACTAAAACTTTTTTTTTTTCTCACACAGTAACTTTTATTATTGGGTGACCCTACACACAATACATATTGTCACTCACTTCCCACGATACTTAATGTTGCATTTTTTGTATTGCGATATATGGTGACTAAAAACGATAATGATTACATCCCCTAGTACTTTGCATCACAGAATACTTACTAATCCAACGTTTATTTTTAAATTGAAATAATAAAATGATATATTTAAAAAAACCAAGCCCCTCTTAAGGGTTATCTCCCCTAAACACTACCCACTTTACATCTGAATGTGAAAACTTTCTCACCGTCCACTTCTGACTAAAGGGAGGGCAGAGGCCACTTAGGGACTTTGATAATGAGTGAGTCAATTCACTCTGGGAATTTTTTTTGGCTCCTCTTGGGCGCAAGAGAACTTTAATCTATTTCCATCTCTCCCATATGGCTGATCCAAAAATGGTCTTTTATGTAACCACGCCAAATATTATGAACTCACCTAAACTGCAGCCTCTCAATATTGGTCACGATGCCGTTTCCTTCTTTTTCCTGGCCTCATAGATCCCGCTGTCAGTCTCGAGCTCTCTAATTCTGTCTCCATTTTCTGATTCCAATGCCCGAATTTAATTGAATGGCTTCAAAAAGAAGGGATATGCATAATCGGATTTGTCATACTGGCAGGAATTGCAGCCTATTAGCTATGCGATCTCCGTCTTCCCATATTTGCGTGTATGAACTGGCTTTATTTGGAGAGCTGCTTTAGGTCTCAGCAGGAGACGGAGGAGCCATCCAGGATTTTCCACAATGAAACATCGCCTAATACATTTCCCGTTTTTTAAAAAGCAGATTATTCCCTGATTAGAAAGAGGATCAAAGCAATTTAGCCAGTTTGCGAGGCAATGTTAAGACATCCATTCACTTCTGTAGTGTACATTTCATTTGTATTAAACGCAGCGGACCAAGAGCTGGGAAAACAATATTTTGTTTTGTCCCAACACTACTTTGTCTCTCCGTCCTAAGCCCAGTGTTGGGTTTAACGGCATAACAAGTAATTGGCATACAATCAGATTACTATTTGATGTAACAGTAAAGTAATGCATTACTTTATACATTTACACATTCATATTGCATTACTTTTGTTCACATTAGTTTAGGGTGCAAATCCTCACTATTTACTAACTAGTTTCTATTAGCGATGCATATTACTAGGATATGGCTGTTTATAGTACTTATAAAGCACATATTAATCTTAATTCTGCATGAAAATATTCCACATCCTTTAATCATATCCAATACCTAAACTTAACTCCTATTATACTTACTTGCTAGTAAATAAGCAAAATTATCCTTATTTTGAGGCAAAAATTGTATTAATACTTAGTTGAGAATTGGACCCTAATTTTAAAAAGTGACCATACCTTTAAAAAATGGGACAATTGCACCCCTGCTTGCATAATGCATGTTTCCTTTCAGTTTAATTAATTACTTTAATGAAACGAAACTACTGCATAAAACCTAAAATCCCCCCTAAAAATGTGCACAGACAAAAAAGTATAAAAGTACATTTTACAAAATAAACACATTACTTTTCAACTTTCAATAAAAATATAATAAAAATAAAAATAATAATAATAGATAATAAAAATAAAAAAAATATAATCCAACAAGAAAGTAGCGCAAAATTAACATGCATTACAAATAAAAAAACATAAGTACTGTCATGATTCTGCCATCAGTCTTTGAGTTCTAGTATTTTGGCAGGATCATGAAGACCACATGATCTGTTGCAAACACATGGCCTTGTGGTTTGGTCATGTGCTTTGTGTTTGTCTCGTTACCCTTACCCCCACCCGCCCCCTTGTTATCCCTGGATTCTTCGATTAGTGTTTTCACCCATGTCACCTGTTATGTTTGATTAGTCCTTCCTATTGTATCCCCTTGTGTTTGCTGTCTTGTGTCGGTTCATTGTTATACGTTGATCGTTAGTACCCTCTTACATCTAGTCATTGTTAAGCGTCACTTGAAGTCTTGTTTGTTTTCTTGTTCATTTGTTTCCCAGTTTAAGTCTAGTCAGTACAGGTATTTCGTGTGTTCCAACTGTTTTGGCCCCCTCTCATGGGTTTTGTTTTCCTGTTATTTTGTCATTCAAACCGTGTCTATTGTATAACTTCCCTGCGTTGGGTTTCATCTCCGTGTCTTAAATAACCGTGACAGAATAACCGACCCATTCTGAACCCCAGCGGGACAGTATGTCATCCCCATCTAAGAAACAACAATCAGCTTGACCAGGACTATGGTGGCAGTCCAGCTATCAACGACAGCAAAGGTGGGCAAGCTTCCTTTCCCTCCCGAGGGAGAGAGGTCCCTGAGAGGATATGCTCAGGCCGAGAGGCCAAAAGAGCAAATTTTTACCGGAGAGCCTGGTAAACCGTTACCTCACTCGCGGGTATCCAAAGTCCTCCACCTCTGGCTGAACGGGAGAGGCTGGCCCACACGCCCGTTTCCGGACATGTGGACTGCTTGGTTCTTCGGGAGTCAACAGGTCCCATGGGTGTCGTTACCTCCTGCCTGTCTGCCGGTGATCCCCGGAGGATCTGAGTTAGGCTTCGTGAGGCTTGGATGAACAGACTCATCCCCAGTATCGACACCCGAGCAGTCATCGGCTCCGCGAACAGGAGGGAGGAAGAGGAGACCTGCGTCTGCCCAGCCCAGACCGTTTAACGCCCCTGTCTGTCCAGCTAGAGATGTTCACGAGCCCCGTCTGTCCCAGCTAGAGACTGTCAGTGCCCCGTCTCTTCCTGAGCTGGGGCTGATCTGGAGGGCTGCTGATCTTAGGAGGATGCCGTGTTCGGTTGTTTCGGAGCCTGAACCCCAGTGCCCTTCCAGAAAGCCCCGCTACGCTATAGCGCCGTTCCAGAGCCGCTACGGCAAGCGCCGTTCCAAGCCCGCTACGGCCAAGCGCCGTTCCAGAGCCCGCTAACGGCAAGCGCCGTTCCGAGCCCGCACTGGCAAGCGCCGTTCCAGAGCCCGCCTTCGGCAAGCGCCTTCCAAGCCGGTCGCCGTGGGAGCGCGGCAACCCCGTCCGTCCCGTACAACCATGTTCCCCGTCAGAATCCCCCGGACTGTCTCCTTCGTTGTCCCTTCTCTCCTACTAGTGCCCCCGGACTTCCCTTTGTTCCCCCCCCGTCATGGTTCAAAACCTAGACTGTTTCTCTCCGTCCTACTCACACCACGTCCAACCTAAACCAAGTCCGTTACGGTCCCCCTCCTAACCCTCACACCCTGTAGTTCCAAGATCACCGTCCCGCCCACCCACCCTGGACTCTCGCTCAAAAGACTCTGTTGTCCTACCGCCTCCCCTTCCTTGTTATTTTTTTTCTGATGTTTCACCCTAACCCGTCCATTTGTCACAGCGTGTATGCCCCTGTTATTATTTGTATGTTTTGTCGGGTCTGGTCATGACTCCTGTCAGTCCTTGTCCCGCGTTTAAATGTCCTTCCTTGGGGAGCGTCTGTAGCCGCTCTTTAAGGAGGGGTACTGTCCAAGATGTCTGCATCAGGTCTGTGAGTTCTAGTATTTTGGCATGAATCATGACAGAACCATGTTCTGTGTGCAAAGCACATGCCTTGTGTTTTGGTCATGTGCATGTGTTGTCTCGTTACCCCACCCAACTCCACCCCTCCCCCGCCCCCTTGTTTATCCGATTCTGTCATTAGTGTTTCACACCGTGTCACCTTGTTTATGTTTTGATTAGTCTTCCTATTTAAATTCCCCTTGTGTTTGCTGTCTTGTGTCGGTTCATTGTTATACGTTGATCGTGAGTACCCACGTACATCTAGTCATTGTTTAGCCGTCTCTTGAAGTCTGTTTGTTTTCCTTGTTCCATTTGTTTCCCAGTTTAGTCTAGTCAGTCAGGTATTTCTGTGTTTCTATCTGTTTTGCCCTCCTCATGGGTTTTGTTTTCCTGCTTTTGTCATTAAAGCCGTGTCTTTTTGGTATACTGTCTGCGTTTGGGTTTTCAGCTCCGTGTCTTAACCGGACAAGTACGTAATTTTGTTACTTTTTTTAGTGAGTAACGCAATATTGTAAACATTACTTTTAAATAACCTTTCGTTCTCTAAACACTGGACAAGCCAATATTAAAGTGTATATTCATTCCTTTTTTCTAGTTTCTAAAGTTTTCCAGTCAATCCAATATTGTAAAAAAAAAAATTATATGTTTCTTTCCAAATTCCATTCGAACATTTTGGCAATGCTCAGAAGATATTCGTGAAAGAATTCCAATGACACATTTGCCATATTGTCCAAATTTGAGATAATTCATGCTGTCAGGGGAAAAAAAAAAATCATAGATTGGAATCTTCATTAATTGACAGGATTAAAATGATTTCATTCCAACAAACACATCTACGAGAAACCTATCCAAATCTTTTTCGACAACACCCCCGCCCTGCGAGTCAGGACAGGTCTAAATTTCAACCACCGAGTGAGAAGATCATACGCTGCGTCAAATGTACAAGAGACTTTGAGGATGATTTTTCCTTTCTGCCTCTGGCTGCTCTTGTTGGACAAGCCATCCAATCATGCATAGTACCCGTGCCTGTGCTGGTTTTAATTCCCCTTGACTGATTGTTGACGCGGAGGGGAGCAGAGACTCTCAATGCCTGGAGAGTGTCCCCATGCCATGCGTCATTCCCCCCGATGACCAACCATCGTTCAGATTGGTTTCAGGCTGCCTCGAGAAGGCAGTGTTTGTCTGCTGTATCCCATCACCAGCATCTCACATATTCTGATGATTTATCAGGATTGTTCTGTGCAGTGCATATAAGACAATAAGTCACAAAAGGCTGTGATTTGCAGAGACAATAAAAGAAATTGAGACATCCTTGAGTGGTTCATTACTTTTACAGTCCCTTCCAGAAAAATGCGGAATTTTTTTGCTTTGTTGTTGGCAACGATCCTTGATTATGCCGGTCGGCACATTTTCTAAGAAAAGCGATGGAATATGCAGGATTTTATGCAATTTTAATGCAGTGAAATTGCGGGAACTTGCAAAATTTCGGAACTTGCAAAAACTGCGGTTTGGTGAAAAGAGAAAAAAAAGTGATTCCCCCAACACCCTGTACTCACTAGGCTACTTCCTTAATGTAAAGAGTCATTTCTTACTTCCTATGAATTAAGCAAACATACTACATCACAGAAAGTGCAGGGAATATTTAAGTTCTCATCTTGTTTTATTTCAGACCTTACGAAACACATGGAACAAACTCTGCTGGAGTCAAACAACTGCTGTAGCTTTACAAAAGGGAATATGCTATATTCTAGAAAGCTTTTCGATGATGTTTCACGTGTGTAATTATGTCACTTCATAATGTTTCCCATGGCAACAGGGAAAATGGCTGATCGATGTGTTGAAGTAAAACGCAACTTTTTCAACTGTTCTGCATAAGGATATATGTGACTTTTGTGCAACGAAAATGCGGGGATTGTGAAATCATGCAAGCCCCGCATATTTTGAAATCTGCAATTTAATGTGGCGAAAGTGCGGCGTATTTGAAAAAATGCTGCTCCTTCCGCATAAATATGCGGAATATTAGCTTATTTTGCATTGATTATGCGAATCGCATAAACCGTTTTATCTGGAGGGACCAAGGCGCAACCTCCCTCTCTCTCTTGAAACCAACACGGAAAGAATAAAACTGCAATCATCGACTAAGCCGCATGAGGCAGGCTGCACAAGTCGTTTGACTGCTGTGTGTTAACGTCACCCTCATCTAAAACCAGCCCGAGCAGTAACTTACTTTGCCATCTCTGCTCTGCGTGTGAGTGCTTTTTTTCTGGATATTTCAATAAATTTAATACACCTATTAATACCTTCACATCACCCACGCCGTTAGAATTCGTCGATGTCAGTATGGAGAGAACCCAGCGCTGTATTTCCATTGTTTTCCTTGCATACACTAAAAATGATGACTGAACATTTCTCGCTTTTTGGATTTAGATTAAAAACGTCTAAAGTTACTAGATAAAAAGACCACACTCAGATAACGGTACTGATCTCTACTGGAAGATATGCCTTCTTTAACTGGTTTAGTGTTAAATAAAAAAGTACCTCAGATGAACCAGCAAAGTGACAGTGCATCCTCCGTTACTCCGCCCTGGCAATATATAACAAGCTTGAATGAGCGCAAGATTTCTAGTGCATTACTTGAACTTCTGAGCTAATACATTTGGTTTAACCCATTTTGAGAAATCCAAGGCAGCAAAATTCAGATTTAAAATGGCTGAATAAAGCTCTTTATGCATGCTGACTGACATTATGGCGCATGAATCACTCGCACAAGCTCAGAGTCAAAATTTTTAAAGTTACTTGCATGAAATACATTTATTAACAACCAAATAATCATGCGTCACGATACACCATAGCTCACTATAGTGTCGTCCTTTAACTAATATAGTGTTCGAAGGGCAAAAAAACATGAACTTTAAACTGTTTGGCTTAATTTCTTCAATCAGCTGTCACTTTAGTAAGCCGCTAGGGCCAGTAGCATATAGCATTAGCGACTGCAGCTCCACCCACTCCCGCCTCTTGCCCATTTACGGTTATTCCGGGAGTGACGCGGCTGCCCAATGCGACGGTCGCTAACGCCCACTTTAAAAAACGGGCTTCAAAAACGGTCTTCAGAAACCTACGGGTGAGTCCACGCAGCACTACGTCCATTCTTTTTTTGCAGTCCATATATTTTATAATAAACCAATAGGCTAACAGATGTTATTGTTTTGTTTAATTCAAATAATCAAACCATATTTTTTAATATTAGTATATGTAATTATTAATACAAGAAAAATAGATAAATTGTTCAAGATTGTAGGGTGTCTATGGTTGTCCAAGGAACACATTAATGGAAAATGATGTGTAATTCGGTTAACTAATGGGGGTTGATAATATACAACTTTTTGAATAAATTCTGATTAAATTCTATATGTTAGCATATGGAAATATGCATTCTAAAGGTTATGGTGACGCCTACAGTTTTTTCTTTTCACCTGTTTCAATTGCCTTTAGTTTCTCTGAAAATTTTGCCTTCATATTACTGAAGTATAGTTAAATGGTGTGTATAAAAGTAAAACGTTTCCTAATGACTTTCGATTAAATATGATGTCATGAAATCTGCACGAAAAGCCTCACGCTTGAATTTTCATGTCAACACAGAATCCATATATTGGCGAGATAAATAAAGTCTTTGAATGTGCAGATTTTAAAGTAGAACTATGCATAAGTCCACTTCATTCACATTTGACTGAAAGTTCAGGCATTATGTGAACACCACAGTATTATATCAAGTTGAACTCCAACTGAGGTTTTGGCACAAGATGACTCTCCAGGATATCCTGTTAAGATTTAATATCTCTTGAGCGGGGCATTTTACATTGTTTATTTTTCATTTTTATTATATTTTTTTATTCTTAATTCAAATTTATTTTTAATTTTTTTTAAAATTTTTATTTTTTTAATTTTTTTTCTTTTTTTTTTAATTTTTCTTATTTGTTATTTTTTTAATTTAATACAAATTGTTTTTTTTATTTTCAATCTATCTCATATAAAAATTCATCTTTCGTAAACCACCCAAAACAAATACCCAACTCCAACAATAACCCAAAGATCACACAAGACCAACCCAACCATAAGATATAATAAAATATATAACCAAAAAAAACCAAACAATAAAACACATATAAAGATACAACACCCATGAAGAACTACTGACAACCCATAACAAACAAAAAAAAAAAAAAAACCCTAACAAACACAAACAAAAACAAAACAAAACCATAGACAACAAAAACACGCATAAGAAACACAATACACAAAAAAAAAACGAAACATAAGAAAGAACAAAAAAACGAAAAACACATAAGCAACAAACCCAAAAAAAAACAAAAAACAAAAAGACCAAAAGAAAAAAAAAAATATAAAAATTGAACAAAAACCCAAAAAAAAAAAAAACACCTAAAGAAAAAACAAAATTAAAATTAAAAGAAAAAAAACACAAAACCCAAACAAATTCCAATAACAAGAAATAAACAATAAAAATATCCCACCCAGAAAAAACAACAAAAATAAAAAAAAAAAACAAAAATAAAAAAAATACCCAAAAATAAAAAAACATTAGATAAGAAAACAAAATAAAAAAAAAAAAAACATACAATACAAAATAAAACAAAACGACAAAGACCACCAAACAAAATAAACCAGGAAAAAATAACAAACAACAAAAAAACATATATAACAATAAAAAAAAAACCTTAAAAAGAGCACACAACCTCAAACAAAAAATAAAAACAAAAAAAAAAGGAAAAAATACCCAAATCACAAAAGATATACATACGACAAACAAGTAACCCACAACACAAAAAAAAAAAAAAACCCGAGAAATTCAAAAAGAACATAAACAAAACACAAAAAATACACGCCCCACATACGATCAAATATCAACACAACAATAAAGCAGCCCATCAAAAGCATACAACAACCTTCAAAAAAACATAAATAAAAAAAAACAACCAAAAAAAACCCAAAACACAAAACAAATCACCCAACAAAAATAAAACAAGAAAACAAACCCCAACACCCAACAACCAAAAAAACACCCAAAAAACATAAAAATCAAGCCCCAAAGACCACACAAAACGCCAAAAACCACCAAAAAAACCAAAAAAAAAAAAAAAATAAAAAAAAAAAAACCCAAAAATAAAACAAAAAAAAAAAAAAACAAAAATAACAAAAAAAAACAGCCCACACAAAAAGCACAAAACAAACCCAAACCGCAAACACAAAACAAATAAAACAAACAAACCAAAAAAAACAAAAAACCCAAAAAAAAAAAAAACATAACAGAAAAAATAAAAAAAAAAAACAACCAAATAACAAAACAAATCAAAACAAAGCGTAAGAGATAAGAAAACACACAAAACCAATCATAAATATAAACCCAAGTCCCAGTAACACAGAAAACCCAAACCCAAAAAAAAAAAAAACAACAAAAATAAAACAAAAATCACAAAAAAAAAAACAAAACAACGAGAAAACAAAAACAAAAAAAAAAATTCAACAAACAACCCAAAATAACTTCAACAAAACACCAACAAACCAAAACCACCAAAAAAAAAACAAACCAAAAAAAAAAAAAAACAAAAAACAACCCAAGAAAACACCAAAAAAAACCCAATCCTACAAAAAACCAAAAACAAAAAAAAAAAAGAAAAAAAAACAATACAAATTAAACAACAACCAAAAAAAAAAACTACAAAAAAACCCACAACAAAAAAAAAAAAACCACCAACAAAATAACACACAAACCACGACCACAAACCACTCGCCAAGAAGAACTGAATACGCACCAAAACAATCAAACAAAAAAACAACACAGAAAAAAGACACCCAGAAAAAATAAAACCCAAAACAACCCAAACAAAAAAATAATAAAAGAAACAAAAAAACAACACCCACAACAAATTTATAAAACAAAAAAAGAAACAAAAACTATAACCATGGGAAATCCAAATGCGAACCCAAAAGCACAAAAAAAAAAAAACAAAAAAAAATAAACCAAAAACAACAAACCAAAACAGAGACAAAGTATAAAACAAACCATAAAACCAGAAAACAACCAAAAGAACAAAAAGAAACATAAACAAAATAAACCACAAACAAAAACGTAAACAGAAGAGTAATCTCTAAGAGGCTTAACCCGTATGAGCTGCTGCGACGCCCAGATGACACTGAACGTGACGCTGCGAGCCTCCCACCCAATGCTGCAGACATCTCTGAATCATGATGCTTTAATATCCACGGACCCAGCTTATCCTAAACGGGGACAAGGAGTTGACAATCTCATAACCTTCAGCCACCAGTAACAACCGCCATCCTCTTTTGCAAGAGAACCCAAAGTTAACATAAACGCATTGAAATTATAAATATTCCCCCTTACTCCTCTCTCTCGTCTTTTTTTAAACCAAACCAATGTCCACTGTGTGGGTTCATGTCATTGTTTCCTGACTTTCTGTGTTTCCCTTGTCTTGTGGAACTTAAGCAATTTTCCAGTGCTGGTGTCATGTTTTGTAGAGCCATTGTAGTTTTTCTAGTTTAATAGTATCCCCAGTGTTCTGATTAACCACGCCCTCTTGTTATCTTGTTTAAGCTCGTTACCCCCCTGTATTTAAGCCTGTGGTTTCAGCCCTGTCTTTGTGAGTTAAAGTTGGTAATGGATGCTGTTTACCGTGTTCCTGTCTGAGTTTTTCGGTTGTTTGTTTGATTAATAATGTGCTTGCAATTGGAAACACTTCTCGCTCATTCTTCCCGAGATCGTTATAAGTCCCATTTAATGGGCTCCGAAGAAAAGCAAAAATTGGTGCACATGCCAGAGCAGTAAACAATGTCTTTGATGTTTGCTATTGGACACTGGGACCAAAAAACAAAAAAAAACTTTTTTTTTTTTTTTTTTTTTTTTTACATTTTTAACAAGGTTGCATATACTTATAACTGTATATACACATACATGAAGGGAATCACCAAACGTTTTTGTCCAACCGAGACCCTTGACCTACAATATTTACTGGAAGATCCCCCTTACATTATAAATTAATTTTTCAATATTTAAAAACACCTTCATCAAATTTCTAAACAAAAATGAAAGTTTTTTTTTCATTTTTTTTTATTGTTAAACAAGTTCATAGATGAAATAATACTGAATTAATTATATGAGCCTAAAATATTATTTAAGCCATTTATTTGTCCATTTACAGCCATGTTTCAGGAAGCCACAATCACTGGCGGCTTTCATAGCAACAGAGCGGACTAACTGAAACCAGATTGAGCAACTGTTGCCACAAACCAAGCGTGAAGGGCGGATCATCTTGTTAGTTCTCAGATTTTAATTGCCATCTCCTCCGTAATCTGATTAATGGTGTGGGTGGTTGCATGAAAAGATAAGAAATATCAAATTTCAATTAAAAAACTAATATCAACCCAGACTAACAGAGCTTCAAAAGGTATAGCTGGCACATCTAACAAAATCCACTCACATCACAATCACGTTAGAGACTGATGTAGATCACTTTCTCACAGGAAGACCCGTATCGCTTATTGAGCTGTGCCCTGGACTTGTCATATCAGGATGTCACAAGCATTAGACCCTACCTCACAATCTGCCTGCCTATATGTTTGCATAACCTCAATACTGCTTCTAGTTGTTTATTGGGTTTCAAAATAACAAGATCTGCTTACTTCTTTAAGCGGGGGTCATGTGATGCATTATGGCACCCACAGTGGCCAGTGAGTTCGCCTCACAACAAGATAGGTCCTCGTTTGAGTCCCCACTGAGTCAGTAGTCCATTCTGTGTGGATTTGCATGATCTCCCTTTGTCAGCATGGGTTTCCTCCGGGTGCTCCAGTTTCCACCACAATCGCAAAAACATGCAGTATATATGAATTGGAGATTTAAATTTGTCCCGCAGCTGTGAATGCGGGTGTGTGTGTGTGTGTGTGAGTTGTGAGGGAGTCCAGCCATTAATGGGGAGATTGGGAAAGAGCCCTGGCAACCGACACCAAAAAAAATGCCAAGAAAAATCATGGACCGTCTCTTGCGTATGCAAGAGATGGCCATAGAATCACAAAGAGTTGGATAGACTGAAATGGTAAAATAGAAATAGATAGATAGAATGATGCTATTTTAAAAGTTCATTAATGTTTTTTATAGTGAAATAGAATACGTTAGCATGCTTTGATGCTAAAAAACATATTATGGCCACTTCAACTGGCAGCAGCAGAATTGTCGTCAGTCCTGTAGATATGTGCGTTTCTTTATATGGTTAATACGTCCACTCACAGTTCAGTTTTACTGGTGGTTCATTCAGCTCCTTCAGCTTCAGGCCACAGCGTCAACAGCATGGTTTATTTGAACAGCAATATACATTTAGCTGTTTCCGTTTTCCAAAATCATGATGGAATATTAAAATAGCTAATCCCCTTTTATTTTTCTCATATTCATTTTCTCACGTTACAGTTCCAATTAAAATAATTTAATATATTGTCAGTCCCATTGACGATTCCGCTTTATTTATCCATATATTTTTGATATCTTTATATACAAGTAAAGTTGTCATGCTCTCAAAAATTCAATATAAAACATTTTGATTTAGATATATCGACCAATATGACGTTTATCGCTTTCGAATATTATGAATTAATGGTTATCTGTATCGGCCAAAAATGTCATATCGGTGGATCATTTCACATATGATTGTAACGTTGCAAAAGTAATATCTGGACTTTCGATCAAGGCTTTAGGGAGGTCTGATCGGTGTTTCACTGTTAGAATAAACCCTTTGTGGTAGACTATAATTTGTATAACTTTGCAATTCTTATACATGCGACAAACAGTTAAATTAACACACTAAAGAAATGAAAAACATAAAAAGCTCATCTTGCCCTTTAATCAAAAACTTGATAAAAGTGTGATTGTTACCTTCCCCACATTCCACATTTAACTTTGTGGTTAAGTAATTTCCATCTTTTGGCTTGCTTCGTCGCCTGCACCATGGGCAGGGGTGTAAATCACAGTGTTGATTAAGTATGTATAATGATATCTGTCTCTGGCTTTATACTTGGTTAGGCCAATGTTATAACAGAACCGCTGCTGAAGCTTCAGTCTGTGACTCTGCTGGACATATCATCTGTTTAAAACAAGCTTGCCTTCACATGACAGCAGCCAGCTCTAGTTTATGCAGCAAGTGGCTTGATCGTGTTGCACTCAGAATTAACAAATATAAAGACTTTTCGGTGATTTTGTCTCCGGCAAAAGCTCAGCAGGGAATGAACGTGATTGAAGCTCATGCTCGGCTTTCCAACTTCACGAGGACATGGTGGTGAACTTGGTGGCCAAGCTCTCAGCAGCCACCCAGCTTGGTGAATAACTGTCCCCCTCCAAAGAAATGTCACGGGAAACGTCCTCCCTCAGACTCCCCGAATTTAATCCAAAACATCTGACTCAATTCGTCAGATACCCCGTGGGTCATGAACTAGCTGAAAAAAGCTGGTATGTTTGCTGTGTAAAGGCAGAAAAGGGGTCCCGCTGGGGTTTCCCTTCTTTGATAGATACATGGCCTTGACCTCTAATGTGCTGTTTTCATTAGTGTTCCAGAAAACTTTCTCACAAATCGATAATTCAAATTTACCAAACCAGGACATTCTAATATACTTATGAGGCAGGTACTGTGTCTCAACATACAGTAAAATAAGCATATGCGGTTTTAATATGGATGTGATTGAAAATGGTGGAAACGGAAAGAAATAACTGGCTGTCTCAGTAGAACATATCATTATGCGAACACATTGCAGCTTGTATATTAGAGGGCAATCGCTGTCGTCAGTGTATATAAGAACATGATGTGATGTGCTGATTTGAATAGCAGCCAGAGATTCACTGACCTCTGAGTTTGGACTTCATGTATATCATAAAAGCATTCAAGTTATGAAAATGTATGTTTTATACATCATGACAGTATTTTCATGACAGTTTTAAGTACATTTCTACCTCATTATAATATATATATGTGTGTGTGTGTGTGTTGTTACATGTTTTTTTATTCGGTGGGGACTTCAACCTGAATGCACACAGACTCATGGGTACTTTGTATCACAGTGGGGACCTAAATTGAAATCCGCCATGAGGCAACAAGCTTAAAAATTCATACAGAATGAGTTTTTTAGGTGTTCAAGCAACGAAGTGTGAACACCTATAGTATTTGTACTGATTTTTATATTATTATTCTCCAATAAAACGCATCGTGCAGACCAAACCTGTAAGGGCTAGAGACTGAAACTTTGTCAGATGGTAGTACAAAAAATCGAGGAGAGGCTATCAAGTATGAGCCCATTGGCCCATAGGTGGCGCTATAAGCAACCAATTGCGCGCAACTCTCAAACTCCTAAAACCGTAGTTGTAGCCACAAGTGTCTTAAATCAGAGGAAAGCAGAAATGCGGAGAACAAAAACGTATATCACCGATTTCATTTCCGCCCTAAACAAATTTTCCGCCATTTTGAAATTTGTCAAAAAACGACTTTTGCGAACTATCGCTGGTATTTTTGCCCGATTCGGGAACCAAACCAGTGCCAGAAATGTTATCTATATTCAAAAACTTATCGAAAAATGAATTTGAAATTTTGCTAACGGTTGCTAGGGGGGCAAAATGAACATTGTTGTAGGAGCCTATTTTATTTTACTACAGACGATTATAACACCAAATTGAAAATGAGATAGGTTGACCCAAAGCTTGGCACACATGGTATACGGCCAGTTTGGGGTCACAGTAAAAAAAATCTCGACGATCAAACACTAGGGGGCGCTGTAACTAAAAAAAAAAACATAAAAAGGGTGTGGCCACCAGACCGTTAGTCCGAATTGACTTGAAAATGGGGTATGCAGTGTCTGGTCCAAGGCCCCATGTATGTGTAAAAGGATATTGGGCGTATCTCAAAAAACATGGCCGCCTTGCCAATGAATTTGAACACCTAATGAGACGAGTTAACGGAAGCGATCGGAACGAAAACTCGAATGGCATTTCGGACTTAAGGCCCTAGAGGCCTGTAAGAATTTTGAAGAAAAAATCGGCCACTAGTTGGCGCTAACATGTTTTTTGGGGGCCCTGTATCACGTGGTTTTGCACACGGGGGGGGGGGGGGGGGGGTGGAAGGGCGCTACTTGTGAAGGTGCAGTTCGATCGGTTTGGTTATGAGTGATCTCCTCTCATATAGGAAACAACTTTGCCTCTAGAACCATTGCTGTCAAACAAATCGTTATTAAATATATCGAATTATGTTAAAAACCTACTTTTGGGAACTAGTCCCCTGGTTTTTCGCCCGAATGGGAACCAAACCAGTCTAGGCGCTATTCCTCGACTCTGTAGATCAATAATATCAATAAAACGTTGAATTTTGCATTTGGTGGGGTGGCTTTAAAACAAGGGTCTTTCAAAAAGGGGCCGTGGGGAAAATACACTCAAAAGCCTATAAATCCATAAATAAAACTCAGAACCTTCACTAAAATGGTGAGACAATAAATATGTGAAATAATCATTAACGAAGCATGCACAGTTGTATGGAGATCGGACCAAAAGGTGGCGCTAACTGTTAAACAGCCTTTAACACCATGTATTTCCTATGGTAAATTTGCCTGTATTTGCGAAAAATGGTGTGTTCCATCTATGATCAATAATTCCTTTGTATCATATTGTTCCAAAATCATTCAGTACATTCCTGACTCTTTAGATCAATACTTAATCAGGAAAGTAATAACTTTTTCATTTGAAGGCTATATAGGCACAAAGCCTTGACTAAATTGTAACCTAGAAATCTTTTCTCTCAAGAATGCTCTAGATCTCTTAAAACATGTAAGAACATGTGATTCTTAATAAGATAAGAAACTATTCCTCTATAACATTTTAAAAAGGATAAAATTATAAGAACATAATGGCATATTAAAGCCAATAATGGTCTTCTACTGCCCCTTCTGTTTAAAATAGTCATTTTGGCATACTGCTTGCTCACTAAATTGTTCTATAATTCATATTAGACTTTATAAAACCCCGATTTTAACATTTACAATCACGTGGAAGTCAAAATTGATCTATGGAAAAGCAAGACTCTAAAAAAACATCAAAAAAATTGCATACAGCCAGTTTAAAAGGTGAGAATTACAAATGTTTATATAAATGTAATGGCATATTAAGCCAATAAGTGGTCTTCACTGCCCCCTTCTTATAAAAATAGTCATTAGTCATACTGCTCAACTAATATTGTTCTATATTCTATATTTAGAATTTATAAAATCCCTATTGGTAACATTACAATCACAATGAATTCATAAATGACTAATGAAAAAAATGACTCTAAAACAAACAAGAAAAATTGCATGACAAAGATCCAGTTAAAAAGGTGAAAATTAAAATATTTTATAAGAAAGAAATATTATACTGTAAGCCAATAAGGTCTTCTACGCCCCCTTTCTATTAAAATAAGTCCATTATGTCATACTGCTATACTAATATTGTTCTATAATTCATATTTAGACTTTATAAAATCACTATTTTGACATTTACAATAACATGTAGTCAAAATTCATATATAGCAGAATTACTATGATTAAGCAAGTTGTTGACCCATTTTCAGGATTCCCATTTTTCAATGTAAGTTTTCCGTGATTTATGCCACGCTACCCCCCAGTACAATTCACACATAACTCATAAACGAAAAGTCGCTGCGCGCTCAGATTTTTGATGGTAAGGTCCTCTCCAGGTTCCCTTGATCGAAATCTATTGTCGCGGGGCTCGGTAGCGCGCCCCCGCGATCGCTAATCTGTGAGACTCCCAGAATTGAAACGCTGTAAGTCCGACCTGGACCAGCTAGATGCGTGTGGGAGAGCTTGTTGAAAGAGTCCGTCCTCATCTAGCTTCGATTCGAGAATGTGCGATTTGACCCAGGCATTCCCGCGATAAAAGCCTACAAAGGATATGCAATTCAACGGGACATTGCTCCCGGACACGATAAACCAATCACCGGATGGTTCTTGTCAACAGGCTCCTCTAACACTATCTAGTTCTGATTTTCAGATTTTTTCATTTTCTCGTTCCCGAGATATAGTGAAAAACCAAATCTCGATGCATTCATTCCAAACTGTATAAATCATGTTATTACCACTGTTGTCCAGTAACAGGAGCAGCAGATTAACATTTTTAATCTTTTTTATCAGCTTTTCAGCATTGTTAACAAACAAACGCATAAAGCTATTTTTGTATGAGTTTTAAATATAGTTATTATATAGATTAAATCACGAAGAAAATATGTGAAATGCTTATAGACCATTAAAAGAGATTTTCACAATAACATAAGTTGCGTGCGTGCGTGCGTGCGTCGTGCGTACAGTGTGTGCGTGCGTGTGTTGTGTGCCTGTTAAACCTTACGTTTATGGGGACAAATCATCCCCACAGAATGGCAATATCCGAAATCCTGTTCGTGTGGTGGACATTTTTTTGGTCCCCAAGAGGGAAATCAGCTCAAAATCCTACTAATGATGTTGTTTGAAAATGTTAAAAATGCAGAATGTTTCATTGATGGGTGTTAGGTAGGGTTAGTGTAAGGGAATAGAATATACAGTCTTACAGTATAAAACTCACTTGTCTATGAAACGTCCCCATAAACCATGGAAACACAACGTGTGTGTGTGTGTGTGTGTGTGGTTGTGTGTGCGTGTTGTGTGTGTGGTGTGTTGTCTGAGAGCAACTGTCTACATATGACTGCAAAAGCACAGTTAAACACTTTATAAATAAGTAAATGGCCAGCGAGGGCAGTAGAAAGACCACTTACTGGCTCACACTATTGATGAACTTGTTTTTTTCACCAGTATTCTGGCACTAAAGCAAACCACTTTTCCAGTTAACTATTATAACAAATCATTTTTTTGTCACATTGTATCACTTCAATTTTATTGACACTTCCCATCAATGCAGTAATGTGGTACATCATGGTAAATCACGATAGAAACATGGAAATCATAGTAAATAATACATATAAAACATGGTGTATCATGGTAAATCATGCTAGAATTCCTGTTAAGATCATTCTAGAAATGTGGCATATCATGTAAATCATCCTAAAACAATGGTATATCATGGTAAACTATGGTAAATCATGCTAGAATTTGTTCAATTGTGTTAAACCATTGCTAGACAGGGTCAAACATGTGATCACACTAGAACTTGCTATAACATGGTCAGACTATGGTGAATCAGATAGATTCATGGTAAATCCATACTGGAAACCCATGGTAAATCATGAAAATCACACTAAATTTGGTGTAAGATGGTAAATCAATGCAAAAACATGGTCTATACCATCTATGATGACAGTGTTAATGCTTGCACATAAAACTTTTTATCTTTTGTGTTTAAATAAACGGCCTTAAAGGCCTTAAGCTGCTTGAACAACCGCTAATGCGCTGCTTGCAGCTTAATTTTTTTTTTTTGTTGAAAATTGTCCAAAATGTAGAAAGTTTACTATATATGATAGTTTAGAGGGAAGGGTTTAAGTTTAGTGTAAGGGATAACATATACAGTTTGTACAGTCTAAAAACCAATACGTCTATGGAGAGTCCCAAAAGAAAGTAAACCAGACGCGTGTGTAAATTTAACAGTATATTTACAAATTTAACAGTCTAAAGGTACCATTAGATTTCGTAATATATATATTGTCATGGCACAAGTTTTCATTTTGTCACTGAACATGTTTGGGAACAGGAAGTCTGCATGTGTGGGTATCTGGGAGGTGGTTGGATGTTGAGGCTTCAGGAACATATGGACAGGACCTGTGTGACCCTAGTGTTTGACAATTCGTGGGTAACACTGAACGGCAGTGGGTACATTATATCCGTAATGTATTTTAAAGACCTACTGGGTCTGAGCACTGTGAACTCATTTATGCTTTATTGACCAGAAAGATCTCATTTGGCCTTGATCATATTGCACTCCACATTAAGCGATCTAGATTTCAAGCTCATCTCTAACTGGACCACCAGATTAAAATCATCCCTCTTAGTTATTGCCGAGAGACACTTTGCGTCCTCAAGACCTTGTGCACCAAAGTATCATACAGGTCTGATGAACTTTACTAAGTGTAACTTTTACAATTAGCAGCTGTAAAACTGTAGAATTGATTTCTAAAGACTTAATTCTTTTCGGTATGACAGATTTACTTTTACACAATTTACCAATTTTTATACTGCAGAGATAACTGTTTTAAATATATTAGTATAGGCTACAATGAGCAATTCTGAGGAAACCTGGCAGTGTTTGTGAGGTTTGTGGCATGTATTTTTAAAAAAGATATTCAAGAGTTTCAATCAAGGACGTTTTGGGGTTTTATTGCAACTATATGACATAAAACATACACTGTACATCTGAAATTGCATATTTTCTGAGTAGGTACTACATTTAAATTTTAACTTACTTTGCGACTGTTTAGTGAGTTCTATATAGTATGAATATGGGTTGTATGAATGAAACCCGGACGTACTACATCCACCAACGTTGCTACTGTCACGTGACCTACCAGCATCAGTTGTGTCACTTCACTGCCATTCATAAATCCTCTCCTGTGGCCTCATGGGATAGAAAAGTGTCCATCGAATGCGCACTTCAGGATCTCAGTGGAAGTAGTGTGTCATCCGGGGACTTTTCGCCCCAAAAAATTTTTTTTTTCTTTTTTTTTTTATACAATGGATTCGGACATACGTATTATTTTTCCGCATAGGGAAGTATTCGATTTTGGATACAGTGACAGTGTGCCTAGTTTAGTCTGATTCCCCAAGAATTAACTCTGAGTCGATTATGTTTAGTGAATCAAATACATACAACACAACCTAGATAGTCCGATTCCCAAATATTTCTCTTATAAGCCAGTTTATTTCCTCAATAAATTAAAACCATAGAGCACAGACCATGTGGTCTTATTTCCAAACAAATTACTCTGATTGTTTTAAGTGAATCAAACACATACAGCTTAAAATTTACTGTTGTGTTGTAATTAAAGCTCCTTATGACAATGCTTAGTACACATTATGAATAGTATTTTATTAAAATAGATGAATTAATGGTTACAGTTTATTTTGATAATCTTCTAACTACAAGTAGTTTTTTCATCTACATGTCAGTTAAGTCTCATTAATGTGCAGTTACATGTCAACTTATTCTCATTGGAATATTAGTAGACTGGTAAGGGTTAGGGTTTGTAGAATAAGTTAACATACTTGCAAAGTTACTTTGTAGTTATAGTAAGTAGAATGTCTGTATAGGGAGAATCGTAATAAAGTGTTTTCAGATATTAAGCAGACAGACTGCTAATTGACATGTAGTTGAAAAGTTACTTGTAATTAGAATGTATTAGAATGTCTAAAAGTGGACTATCCAAATAAAGTGTTACCGAATTAATTAATTGATACCACATTTTAGCTTGTTTAATATGGTTTAACAAATACTGCACATAAAATGCTTAAGTGAGTGTGCAGCTATATTGTGCCTCTATAATATATAGTTAAGACCGTTATTGAACTGCATTTATGCCTCTAAAAGGTTTGAAAAGTAATCAAAAAGCATAATTTCAGATGTACTTAATGTTTTGAAGAAGAAGAAAAAGTGTGGTTGGTCATTTCACATGTTGGTCAAATGGCCTCTTCCTGTCTACGTGGGTGGTTCTTGGCCAGAATATGAATTAGACTATATGCCAATAATCGAACAGACTACTCTGTTGTGTAACAAAGTCTTGTACTAATCTTGGAAGATGTTATTTTAGCACATTCTAAGAACAGATGGCCTGAGTTCTTGTATCTTGTGTGTGTGTGTGTGTGTGTGTGTGTGTGTGGTTACAGTTTATGTCTGTGCCATAGGAAGCTCATCACATATCAGCAATTATCTGAGCATTTTCATTGAAATTTCCAGCCTTTTTCTCATCTCCACCTACTCAGTGAACTTGCCACCCCCCGCTACATTCAGGCAGACAGATGCCTCCACACTGACATATTGATCAGGGAGACAAAACGCTTCCAATCTGTCAATCCTATCGTGCCAGGCAAAGCAAATAGGGCCCTTGGTGCATGAGCTGATATTCACACACAGATGGCTCTGTGTCCCTAAGAGAAGTATTTGTGAATGAATGAATATATGGTGGAATCATTAAGAGGATGTTTAGTTTGTGTTGTAACTTTGTATTCTTTTGTCTTTAATTGTTCATCTCATTCAATATAACTCAGTGTTTTTGAAACAAGAACCGCATTCCACCATAACTTGGCCAAATATAATTTTATGAGAATATATACACTACCGTCCAAAAGTTTGGGGTTGGAAAGTTTTTTTTTTTTTTTCATGTTTTTGAAAGAAGTCTCTTATGCTCACCAAGACTGCATTTACTTGATCATAAATATAGTAAAACAGTAATATTGTGAAATAATAATTGAATTCAACTTTTCCCTGCCAGAGCCTCTGCTTTCAAACAACAACAACAAAAAAAGTTGTATTCTAGCTTCATCCATTACTTTCTTATCAACACTTGAATGTGGGTAAGTTTCATAAAGAAAGCAATATTTTGAGCAAAAATCTGAGAAAATGGCGTTTATGTCAAAGACTACATCCATATCATTCAGAACGATGACCAAAACATAGATGGAGTAGATCTAGTCCATCAACAGCCACTAAGGTTGCACAGCCCTAGACCTCGTCCTGGGTCAACATTTCATTCATTAACATAAGGAAGTTTTGATTTATATGCTTTTTAATGTTGATCGCGTTATTTTACATATGCATATGCATGCATATGATATCTCTTGTTTCTGCAACTCATTTTGATCAGGAGATTCAGTATTCTTTCAAAAGATTCTTCATAGCGCCCCCTACCAGATAATAATTTCACGAGTTCACACTTACATACGATTAGAGGGGGTAAAGTTTAATGCGTATTTGGCGTGCTGTCCGGGAGGAGGGCTCCAAGCTGGGAGTTCGGCCTGAACCCAGAGTACTCTCTCCGTATGTAAGTAGTTAGGACTAGAAGTGTGGAGAAGGGGCGGTGGAGGGGTGCTGCTAAACTGTCAATGGATTGAGGTGAGACTGCTGAGTCTATATATATACACCTCTTATCATTGATTGTTGAGTGCTCTCCACCCGTGTTAATTATCTGAATGTGCTCCTCCCGAACTTTGTTAATAAAACATAATTTCACAAGTTCACACTTACATACAATTAGAGGGGGTAAAGTTTAATGTGTATTTGGCGTGCTGTCCGGGAGGAGGGCTCCGAGCTCTGCATCCGCTGTGAGACCAAATGCTCGCTGGACAGAAAGAGGAAATGGGAAAAAGGGAAAATGAGTACTCAACAGGGAGATTTTCTCACACTCCATTGCTGGATGAAAGACACCCCTTGAAAAGGGGAATAATGAGTAATAAGACACAGGACACGGTGTTACTTCCCTCACGTCCAGTGTAATAATGGACGAGCAGGCGCAACACGCTTCCCTTGCGATACATCAGGCATAATCAACCGATTACCGATCAACAGGCGAACTCTTAAACACAAACTTTGAATAGCAACCACATGAAAACAAGGTACAACAATAAATGAGCAGGGTAACTTTTAAATACTTAAAAACTTTTCTTAAATACCGTTTTTGGCACGTTATTGTGCTAATGCAACATCTTATGGCTCTTTAACTTGAAGACCAAAGTAATCGCTAATAGAATCAGGAAATCACAGTGCTATTACTCTTACCAATATTCTATATATGGACATGTGTTCTTCACCCCTTTTTTAAGTACTTCTCTAAATTAAAGCAAATCGCTTATTTTCCTCTTTTTAACACACAGAATTACATATAATTAAATTTTCTAACTGTACACATTCTCATAACCATTACATCCGCTGTGGGACCAAAAGCTCGCTGGACAGAAAGAGGAAACGTGAAAAAAGGGAAAATGAGTACTCAACCGGGAGATTTTCTCACACTGCGTCGCTGGACGAAAGAGAAAACGTAAGTGCTCTACCGGGAAAGTTCTCACTGCGTCCGCCGTGGGACCAAAAGCTCGATGTACAGAAAGAGGAAACGGGAAAAGAGGAAAATGAGTACTCAACCGGGAGATTTTCGCACACTGCGTCGCTGGACGAAAGAGAAAACGTAAGTGCTCTACCGGGAAAGTTCTCACTGCGTCCGCCGTGGGACCAAAAGCTCGATGTACAGAAAGAGGAAACGGGAAAAGAGGAAAATGAGTACTCAACCGGGAGATTTTCGCACACTGCGTCCGCTGTGAGACCAAGTGCTCGCTGAACGAAAGAGAAAACGTAAGTGCTCTACCGGGAAAGTTCTCACTGTGTCCGCTGTGAGACCAAATGCTCGCTGGGCAGAAAGAGGAAACAGGAAAAGAGGAAAATTTGTTTTTTTTTTTTAATCAATGAGGGTTTGGTGGGCTTTTTTAATGTGGAACCGGTTGGCCCTGATATAGCTTTGGAAAGCATCAGAGGACCATCTCCCGAGAGCTTGGATATGCTGTTGGGAGAGGCCTTTTTGGGCTGCTGAAGTTGCTGCCCCGATACGGAAGGAGTGACTTGAAAGATTATTTGATGGAATGCCTGACTGTTGGAGAACGGATTTGAGGTGTTTCTGTAACCAAAAGCGTGTCATGGGTTTATTGGATTTGTCTATGAACTGGAGTTCCAGAGGAGATTTAGCTTGGGAGCTTCTCCATTGCAGATATGCCAGAATTGACTGGTATGGTTGGATTGGCAATGAGAGGTTAAAAATGTAGATGAAATGACCTTTTTTGGTTTGGTCGGTCTTACTTTGAAAATCAAAAAAAGGCTAGGATGAACATGGCATCGAGTGTGCAGGTGGTATTGAGGGGTTGGTAGCCTGTACGGAGGGTGTGAATATATTTGTGAGAATGTCTAGCGTTATAGGTTATCTGGCATCGGGATGGGTGGGCTGGGATCTATGGATCTGTGCCATGGCGACGGCGTTGGACGGGACGGGCATCGTTGTTGCTGTGAAGAGAGAATATTGTGACTTAGGTTGAATAAGAAAGCTGGGAAGGATATAAGCCGGGGCTGCGAATGTTGGCGGCGGCCTCACGCTTGGATTTCTCGCTGTGGCTTGAAAAGGAAAGTTAGTTGGAGGATAGAAAGGGAAGGAAGGGTGGTAGTATGAAGAGTGGTCTTGTGTTGCGGCAGCGGAAGCCGTGGTGGAGGGCTGGACCTTGTCAAGAGGTGGGAGTTGACCTGTAACGGCAGAATCTGGGACGCAGCCCAGGCTCGCTGAAGGCCTACGGTTCGATGGGCGAAGCGAGACGGATCTTGTGCAGGAGGACGACGGTGGTGACTGGGCAGGCGACTTTTGAGCCCTGCGGGCTTTTCTCTGCCTGTGAGTCGTCTTGGGAGTTGGTGTGGACTTTGGAGAGTGGTTGGCTGACTGTAAGGTAACGTACAGATCATACAGCTCTGCTTTGGTCATTTTTCGCAAAGCCTGTATGTCTGAATTACCCAGCGCTTGCCTCATATACAAAGTCTATATACACACCTCTTATCATTGATATGTTAATTATCTGAATGTGCTCCTCCTGAACTTTGTTAATTAAACATCATAAAAACACGGAAAACCGGAAATTTACGTCATGAAGCGTTTTCTCACAAATGGCGGAAATGTTCGTCAATGACGGGAAAATGGTTGAAATATCTTTTTTAATTTATTATACATTTTAAAAACATTTAATTAGGAAACCATCAAAATAAAGTATTTTGTATTTTGTCACTAAAACAAAACAAACGGGTTCCCTTTCGTTGTCACTCCGAGTTACGTGGGATGACGACGAATGGGGTTTCGCTTAGAACACCTATCGACTTCGAGAATACAAAAACGAGCCAATGGCAAAGAAATGCCATGGGTCTGCGGAATTTGCATGACGTAACTCCGCCCCACCTCGTGGGTATAAAAGGAGGACGCCGGCAACATGCAGTTATGTTTTCGCTTCACAGCCATTTATGACTTCACTCTACGAGACGAGCCATTCTCTCCGGTGTTGGTGTGACGGCGATCTGCAGCGAGTTCACATTGCCTGCTGATATGTGCAGTGATCTGCCAGTGAGTGTGTTTTTTTCTCCTCTCACAAAAGAGCTCGCACGCGAAATGTCTTTTTAAAGACGGCTCGCCCGTGCATAAAAAAAAAAAAAAGTGGTTGCGGCAGATTGGAATCGGACTCTGATGGGCAAGAGCGCTGTCTAGTGTGTTAGGGCTTTGATCATGCTTGTACAGCGCTCGTGGGTGATTCATGTTCTCTCTGGGAACATGATCATCGCGTCATTTAGGTCGAGACTCAATGAACTCACAAGAGTGAGAATCCCCTCATCCACACCCCGATCTAGCGCTCCCCCGAGGGGTGCTACTTCGGCTGGTGGCCAGGGTGACCTGAGGGTTACGGTCTGGAACAAGGCGCCGACTATCTGTCCGCGACCCCAGCCGCCCTCCTGTGTGACGGTGCCCGCTAGTGAACCTCCGATTCCCGCGAGTCGACCTTCGGGTGGCCCGCAAGTATCGGTTGAAGCTACAGAGGAAGATGCTATGTCTGTAGCAGCATCACAAGGTGGGCTCGATTCTTCCGGAAGTGAAGACTCAGCGCAGCTGCCACCTTCCGGTGTGCATACGGTTGTGCCTGAGTCGGATGCGGAGATGACGGCCATGCTTTCCTTGGACAATTGGTTTTTGGGTAAGGCCGCCGACCCGCGTCCACGGCAAACCCCAATATCTTTCTTCCCGGACGTGCATGATGAGATCTCGATGTCCTGAAAGACCCCCGTGTCTTCTCAGGACCGCTCGTTGGTCTCATCCGCCTTTCCCCCGTCAACGAGGCCGCTGCCCATGGGTACACTGGGGTCCCCCCGGTTGAACGCTCTGTTGCGATGCTACTGTGTCCTCAGAGTGCTTCCCGGCGCAATCCTACGCTGGTCCTTCCCTGGCCTCCTCTGTCAGGGTGCGGGTGTTAACTGTGCCCCCACACCGGGCCGCTGTGCCGTCCACGTCTGGGCCAGTTACTCCGCTTCGCTGCCCCTCCGGGGGGACGCCTGTGGTTCGCATGACCCCGCTTGTTCAGTTCCTGGGAGCCTGGCTAGAGCTTCCCCGTCTGTTCCGCTGGGTCACCAGAACCATCAGGCTCGGCTATGCGATTCAGTTCGCTCGTTCTCCTCCCCGCTACAGGGGAGTCCGCTCCACATTGGTCGGTGGCAATGCCCCCATTATGAGAGCAGAGATTGCCACCCTGCTGGCGAAGGGTGCAATCGAGACTGTCCCTCCAGCCGAGATGAGGTCTGGCTTCTACAGCCCTTACTTCATTGTTCGCAAGAAAACCGGTGGGTTACGACCGATCCTGGACCTGCGCGTGGTGAACCGCTCCCTTCACAGGATGCCGTTCAAGATGCTCACCGCCAAACGCATTTTCGATTGTGTTCGGCCCCAGGATTGGTTTGCAGCGATCGACCTGAAGGACGCCTACTTTCATGTCTCCATTCTTCCTCGACACAGACCGTTCCTCCGGTTTGCTTTCGAGGGGCAGGCATACCAGTACGCGGTTCTCCCTTTCGGGCTAGCCCTGTCTCCTCGCGTCTTCACGAAGATCATCAAGGCAGCCCTTGTTCCCCTTCGGGTTCACGGGGTTCGCATCCTGAACTATCTTGACGACTGGCTGATCCTAGCTCACTCTCGAGATCAGGTTTGCGAACACAGGGACCTTGTGCTCCGGCACCAAGCTCGTCTGGGCCTTCGGGTCAACTGGGAGAAGAGCAAACTTTGCCCCGTGCAGAGGATCTCTTTTCTCGGCATGGACATCGACTCGGTCGCTTTGTCCACGCAGCTTACGAGCGAGCGTGCGCAGTAACTGCTGACTTGACTGAGACAAATTCAGGGCAAGAGTGCGGTTCCACTGAAATATTTCAGAGGCTCCTGGGGCATATGACATCTGCAGCCGCGGTGACGCCGCTCGGATTGCTTCATATGAGACCGCTTCAGCTTTGGCTACGCGACCGAGTCCCGAGGTGGGCATGGCAACAAGGCACGCTCCGAGTACCAGTTACTCCGACCTGCCGTCAGACCTTCACCCCGTGGTCGAACCTCAGTTTTCTCAGGGCTGGTGTCCCCCTGGAACGAGTTTCCCGGCATGTTGTTGTCTCAACAGATGCCTCCACCACGGGCTGGGGCGCCATATGCAATGGACATGCTGCCGTGGGCTCCTGGACAGGACCCCTGCGCCAATGACATGTCAATTGCCTCGAGTTGCTGGCAGTACGCCTTGCCCTGCACCGCTTCCGGGCGTTGCTCAAGGGTCAACAGTACTAGTCCAATCAGACAATACCGCCACTGTAGTGTACATCAACCATCAAGGTGGTCTACGCTCCCGCCATATGTCGCAACTCGCCCACCACCTCTTTTGGAGTCAGAAGCATCTGAGGTCCCTTCGAGCCATTTACATTCTCGGAGCCCTGAACTGTGCAGCCGACGAGCTCTCACGGCTTCAGCCCCTCCCCGGAGAATGGCGACTCCATCCCCAGTCGGTCCAGCTGATTTGGGACCAGTTCGGGGACGCACAGATAGATCTGTTTGCCTCCCACGACTCGACCCATTGCGACCAGTATTATTCTCTGACCGAGGGCACGCTTGGCACGGATGCTCTGGCGCACAGCTGGCCGCGGGGCCGCAAATATGTGTTTCCCCCAGTGAGCCTTCTTGCGCAGGTCTTGCGCCGTACTGGCCCACCCGGACTTGGTTCTCCAAACTAGTGCTCCTCGCGACAGCACCTCCTTGGCCAATTCCTCTGAGGAAGGACCTCCTTTCTCAGGGACGGGGCACCCTATGGCACCCTCGTCCTGATCTTAGGAACCTCCACGTGTGGGACCTGGACGGGACGAGGCAGGTTTGAGTACCCTACCACCTGCGGTGGTGGCTACCATCACTTCCGCTAGAGCGTCGTCCACGAGGCACGCCTACGCGTTGAGGTGGAACCTCTTCGTCAACTGGTGCTCTTCTCGCCAAGAAGACCCCCAGAGGTGTTCGATCAGTTTCGTGCTTTCCTTCCTTCAAGATGGGTTGGAGCGAAGGCTGTCTCCCTCCACCCTCAAAGTTTATGTTGCCGCTATTGCCGCACACCACGACTTAGTGGAAGGTAGATCCGTGGGGAAGCACAACCTGATCGTCAGGTTCCTGAGGGGGGCGAGGAGACTGAATCCTCCTCGCTCTCCTCGCGTTCCCTCTTGGGACCTCTCAGTGGTTCTAAGTGCCCTGCAGAGTGCTCCCTTTGAGCCTCTGCAATCAGTGGAGCTTAAGTTCCTGTCAATGAAGACAGCGCTCCTGGTTGCATTGGCCTCTCTCAAGAGGGTCGGGGACCTGCACGCATTCTCCGTTGACGAAGCGTGCCTGGAATTCGGGCCGGCTTACTCTCACGTTATCCTGAGACCCCGGCTTGGATATGTGCCCAAGGTTCCTACCACTCCCTTCCGGGACCAGGTGGTGAACCTGCAAGCGCTGCCCTTGGAGGAGGCAGACCCAGCCTTGGCACTGCTCTGTCCAGTACGCGCTCTCCGCGCCTATGTAGACAGGACGCAGTGTTTCAGGACCTCAGACCAGCTCTTTGTCTGTTATGGTGGGAAGCTGAAGGGAAAGGCTCTCTCAAAGCAGAGGTTGTCTCACTGGATAGTGGACACCATTGCTTTGGCATACCAGCAGCAAGGTCGACCGTGCCCCCTTGGTGTGACTGCCCACTCCACCCGGAGTGTGGCATCCTCTTGGGCTCTAGCACATGGTGCCTCGCTAACAGACATCTGCAGAGCTGCAGGCTGGGCGACACCGAACACATTCGCCAGATTCTACAATCTCCGAGTGGAGCCTGTGTACTCTCATGTACTCGCTTCAACTAGCTAGTACCGGACCCGCTCAGGTGTCTTCGCTTGCTCGCCATTCCACTCCACGGACTGGATACGTGCGATATTCTCCTCAGGTGAGCTTCTCCGCAAGCCCTGGATTCCTCCAGAACCCCTGATGCTAGCGCCAGTGTCTATTGCCTGGGCGTCGGCTAGGTGCCTCCCGTGTGCATGGTCCCTCCCCGGAGCTACCCCCACATGTGTATTTCCACTGTAAGCCTCTCTGAGCATGTGTCTTTCCCTTGGCAAGCCACCTTGCCACCCCTGAGGTTGAAATATTCCACCTGCGGCTGGACACCTCAGTATTCTCCATATGTTTCCTTCGGGTCATATGTGTATTTCCAAATGCCCCCCCCCCCCCCCCCCCCCTCTGGGTTGGTGTTAATTGCATATTTCCTCTAAGCTATGGGATATGCTTCCCAGTGTACGTTGGTATTCCTGTGATAAATAGGAGTCCTTCGTCCAAAGTCTCTCGAGGGCTCAGATTTACGCAGGGCACTGGAAGACAGCTGTGAAGGTGGCGTGATTAGACTGATAACCCCATTCGTCGTCATCCGACGTAACTCGGAGTGAAAACGAAAGGAAACGTATCGGTTACGTATGTAACCCTCGTTCCTTGAGTAGGGAACGGAGACGTTACGTCTTCCTGCCACTTCCGCTGTACCGCGGGGATCGCCTGAGCTCAGTCTTGGCTCCTCAGCGAAAAAACATAACTGCATGTTGCCGGTGTCCTCCTTTTATACCCACGAGGTGGGGCGGAGTTACGTCATGCAAATTCCGCCGACCCATGGCATTTCTTTGCCATTGGCTCGTTTTTGTATACTCGAAGTCGATAGGTGTTCTAAGCGAAACCCCATTCGTCGTCATCCGACGTAACGTCTCCGTTCCCTCATCTGTCTTTAACACAGCGGGTTTGCATATGATGAAGTGAACAAAATTTAAGAACTAGTGAGCACTGTTTCACTCTCTGGCTTAACCGACCTCACTTTTATTTTTATTTCTCTCTTTTGGAGCAGGTCATCTGGAATCTGTTCATCTCTCCGCCCCTTTTGTCGCGGTGAAAAATAAAGAAGTCAATCTGACGGTGGTTCTCTGGCCAAGCCAAGTGGGAACAGTCACCTATATCTGGTGGTTTGGGAATAATTCAGAGGTAAATTCACCATGTATCACTCACTGGACGTGCATGACTCAGTCTGTGTGTGTTTTTGCCTCACCGGCTGCCATGTAAATAAAGTTGGCATCTTCAATGCGACTACTGACAGGGCATCCTCTTGAGAGTTTCTTTCACGCTGTATTCACAGCCCGTGATCACGCTGGAGGGGAGTGTGGCGTTCACGTTCTCTCGAGAGGGAATCAGTGTTGTCACTGTGCAGGTTTCCGCCGGGAATAACATCCTACAAGACAGGAAAACCATCGCTGTCCATGGTGAGTTTGACTAAAAAGAGCAGTGTTGTTTTTGGGAACTGAAATAAAATCAAATATAAATATTAGATGTATATAACAGCACAATATTACATTAATATATAATGGAAGTTAACATAAAATCAAAATTATTTCAGAAATTCAATGGTGGATATTTAAATAAAATCTATTTTCAACATCACCAAGGTCTCTTCATTTTAAACCATGCCCATCATGTAGAGAACATATTTTACAATGCATTTAATTCTTGATGCAAAAAATAATAAATAAAAACAGGCCCACGCCAAATTTTCTCATTGGATATCCTCAGAAATGTTTAAATGAAATGCATTCACAAGCCATTTCAATAACTATTTCATACAGTAAATTCACGTGTTGAAAACTAATGCTGCAACACAAGCCTCTCCAAAATGATTTGTGATAAAAAAAGACTTAATATAATAATAATTATAATAATATAATAATTAATATACTTTTTGTTATATTCCAATAACAGAATACTTCAGATCTCATCTTCTTGCCTTTTCATCCAATCTGGATGATCACAACCCTGATGTGTCCGAATGGAGACTTGATGTGAGTCGAGTCATTAAAACTTCTATGGTGCAGGTGAGTTCAAACCATTTACCAAAGAAAAATCTGCCATTAAAGAGTTCAATCTATAATACTTCATTGTATATTTAATATAATGCAGAATAAGCAAACAGCCCTGAAATGACTTATACTGAAATTAACAACTCAACGTTGTCCATGTCTGTTTGCTTTGAAGTCATCAGTGTATTTGAACAGATATACATTTGTATCTGTTTATATATTTTCCTTGGAGGAAAGCCTATTTATTGATATTAATTCTCAGGTAAACATTTGGATAGGAAAGAAAACCATCTTTCTCTTTTCTCTTGAATTGTGTCTCACCTCTAATGTCTTTCAGTGCTTTTTACATGCAGTTCGCATGAGTATGCAAGAATATTCATAATCTGAAACGTAGTTTTGGGCATCAAATGTGAATATAAGGTCTTCACACAGAGTTCTGTTTCATAGACATTGCATTAGTCATGACATTACCACCAAAAACCAGTGATGAATAGTAACAAGTGTATTTTGAGTCAACAACTTACTGATTCAACGATCTGGTCTGAATGAGCTGACTAGAATAAATATCACTATTTTTATTTTTAAACATAAGTACATTAAATATCAAGTACTTTTGTACTTTTACTCAAGTAAAACTGAAATTGAGTACTTTTACTGGAGCAATATTTATCTGTATGTTTACTCAAGTACTTGACCTGTGTACTTTGTTCACAACCTTTAGAGATTTGAGTCTCAAAATATAAATTCCAGATATAAAAAATGCAAAAATATAATTGTAGTCAGGATCTTTGCTGGGTTTTCATGCTCCAGATTTTGGTTTTGAAACATCAGCTTCTAGATTCGCCTTCACTGATGGAGAAACATCCCCGTGACAGGAAAAACACAAATATTCAAACATATGGCACGACAGACCGAAATAATCATCAGTGTTCTCCCTCACTTACCCTGTGGCATTTTCAAGAGGCTGTTATAAGTGAACATTGGGACTTTCTTTATGAATGTTTATGGAATATGACACTTGAGAATAACGGTTCTCATATGAGCCATATGCGTGTTCTGCTCCAATTGTTTATTGGTAATGTGTGTAATGAGTTTTGCACTGGGCAGGTGGACATCGTGACCTTGCAACATGAACCAGGGGTGTGTGTGTGTGTGTGTGTGTGTGTGTGTGTGTGTGTGTGTGTGTGTGTGTGTGTGTGTGTGTGTGTGTGTGTGTGTGTGTGTGTGTGTGTGTGTGTGTGTGTGTGTGTGTGTGTGTGTGTGTGTGTGTGTGTGTGTGTGTGTGTGTGTGTGTGTGTGGTAAAAAGGAGACATACTGAATACTGAAGAACTGATTTGTTGCAAGAACGAGAACAAATTATGTGTGACATCACATCACTGTCAAATCGGCTCAACCCATATCGAAGACATGAGGGAGTGAATTATGCTGAAATAAACATTTTTGAACTAAACCTTTAAATGTATTGAAGCTGTAATTGACCTTAATGATAAATAGTATAGTAAAATAAATAAATAAGTAATAGTTTAATAATTATTATTATTTTATGTTGTTATGGATTTGATTACAAATACAGTAAAACTGTAATATTGTGCAATATTATTACAATTTAAAATAACTGTTTTCTATTTGAATATATTGTAAAATGTAATTTATTCATATGATGTACCTGTATTTTCAGCATCATCAGTCCAGTCGTCAGTGTCACATGATCCTTCAGAAATCATTCTAATCTGCTGATTTGCTGCTCAAGAAACATTTATTATTATTGTGACTATTGAAAACACTTTTTGAGGGTTACTGCATGAATAGAAAGATCATTGAAAAGTATATTATATATACATTATTGAGGTTTTTGGACTGGGACCCCAAACATTAAAACTGTAAAGTCAATCGCACAAGAACATTAGAGTTAAAGGCCTTGTCTTTTTTACCTCAGTTGATTCTTGTGTTTCTCTAATCCTCTGTTTCTTGGTCTTCAGGCGACAGGAGTGAATCCTGAACAGCTGTTGGTCACTGTGTTGCCTGGACTTCCCACAGCAGCCGAGTTCTTCCTGTTACCAGACAAACAGCTGACAGAGGGCAAGCCAGACAAAACAGCTACTCATTTAGACCAGGTACTGGACATAAGCCCTATCTGATGTTCTGCATGATCTTCACACTTTGATGCCCATCTCTGTCATGAAACACTCAGCTAACGAATGTTTTGCTTTGCGTGTGTCTCTTGATCAAAAGAAAGAACATATTATCATCAGTGCTTTTTTTTTTTCAAATACATTTTTTAAGGATAGTGGATAAAAGAGAATTATTTTTCTTATGCTATTGAGTTTCTTATGGTCTCCAGCAGATGTCAATGTCAGCCTGTTAAACACTTGATTAAACCCTGTTTTTACTGGTTCACACTTACACCAAATTAGTCTTGTTCAGTTTTTTTTTTTAATTAAATAATTGGTTTATAAACACTTTCATTTGCAACTTCAGAAAGTATATGTTAAAGCCCCCCTGTAGTCAATAATTTTATCACACACTGACGTGATTGGTTACAAGGTAGTCTGTGACAAATTTGCACATAGTTTGTCTCAAAGTATATTAAAAACACCACAGACATATAAACAACATTAAAAGATGGATTTTCACCACAGGGGGACTTTAAAAAAAAGAAAAAGTGGTTTCCTGATGTGGATATCAAAGCTCAATGAGATTTTCTCATTTATTATCTTTCTCACCTGCGGTTGTGGGTTTATTCTTTAGGTCATGGCCCGGGTAATTCTGGCCATACCGCATTTGGGCAAAACTGAGAACAGCCATTACTGAATATGAGAAAGGCTCATATCCTCCAAAATCATGATGCAGAATCATCTGTATTTTTGAGGTTTTCTCACCGTAAATACGGTAGAGAAGGTCATTAGTAATCCATCCACTAGATCATTCTGTTCTTATGGGCCAAATATATTATATCACATATGAAAGAGGGATATCTGCATTTTGTGTGTGTCTGTGCAGGGGTGCATTTTTTTTCTCATCCAAACCTATCTTGAATATACAAAGGACCTTTCATAGCAGATCCTCATATTTCTCAATTCAAGGGTGGTATGTTAAAAGTATAATGTGTAGATAGCCTCATTAAAAAAGTATAATAGACTTACTGACCCTGGTACAATTCATAAAGAATGTAATTATTCATGTAATAGTCTAATTTTAATAGGGTGAGGAATAAGGATGAGGGAGACAGAAGGTGAGAGCGACAAAGAAATAAAGGAGCGCAGCAAAAAGTCAGGAGTCATTTAGTAAATGAGACAGATTTAATACAGCTTTGGAAGAAAGAGTGAAAAAGGGGACTCTTGGAACAGGAAGTGGTTTTTTGTGAGGTTTAACATCATCATCACTGAACTCAAGATAAAGCTTACGAATTGTTTACGAAACAAAGTGCAATTTGTGTCATCAAATTATTTGTTTGTAAAATAAAAGTGGATGTGAGTATCTATCTATCTATCTATCTATCTATCTATCTATCTATCTATCTATCTATCTATCTATCTATCTATCTATCTATCTATCTATCTATCTATCTATCTATCTATCTATCTATCTATCTATCTATCGATCGATCGATCGTTCGTCAACCCCAATACGATAATTAAATTAACACTTAAACAGATTTTTTTTTGTTTAAAAAAAGTACAAAAAAATCACTACAAAATCAAACTGTAAGCACCACGTTTAAGAATGCTCCTTTTAAAAAAAAAAAACCTGATCCGCCATAATCAAGAACAAAAACAAACAAGAAGGGGCTTCATTTTGGGGGGGAAATTGTGATCTGCTTGCAAGGTTTATGCATACATAAAAGAGCCTGACAGTCAAGGGCTCTGTGTGTGTTTGAGGGAGAAGAGTGCGATTGTAGGTGTAACCCAGGTTAAAAATATAAATACACGACACGAGTGTTACACAGGCCGAAAAGAGATCCCACCCATGTCATATATCTATATTTGTGAGTGAAGGTGATAGAGTTGATTAATGCTGAAATGTCTTTCCCAGTGTGATACCGGCTCATGTGAGACAAACATCACGCTTGTATGCGTCAACATACAGTGCAATACATCAGGACTCACTCGGCTCACAAACGGGGAAATCAAATACAGGGCACGAATATCTTATTTCAGGGTTACGTGATTGTTTATGTAATTTAATAACAGATTTGGATGTATATGGCAGCGTTTTCTTATCCAACGTGGTGTGAATATGATTATGTGATGATGTGATTTTCCTTTCAGCTCTCAGAACTGGTGCTCAGTGCTCTGAATCAGAACCTGGTTCAGTTCACACTCAGACCAGGAGTCCAGATCACGGTATACGCTGCTCATTTATCAGCAGGTAATGAATTGGAATCAAAGAGTGTTGTTTTTTATATATGAATGAGACAAGAAAGACTTGCAACTTAAAGGAATAGTTCACCCAAAGATGAAATCAATCATTGATAATGAACAATTTTAATATAACATTGGTCGTATGGTTGTGAGAAATGAGTTTTGTGTCTGTTTTATTAAAAGGAGGGTGGGAAACATGCCAGACTGTGCTCTGACAACAGCTTGTCTGGCTTATTTTCCCCTGTGTCTAGCGCCTCTAGTGGACACAAGCGAGAATCACAGCGGCTCAGCTATGCTCATGCTCCTCTCTGTGGTGGTGGTGGGTTTAGCAGTGTTCCTCATCTATAAATTCAAAAGGTATTGTTATCCATATTCAAAACCTCATCTTTAAATCATAATGTACAGGTTTGCTGTATAAATATGGGTAGCTTTTTAAATTTGTTAAATGTCTAGTGGAAAATAATAAAAATAAATGTGAAAATAAAGTTTGTGAAAGCTTGAAAGGCAAGTTATTTGTAAACTGCATTGATGCTATTTGTAGAATTTTTAAAAGATAAAAGTATATTTTTAAATGCATAATTACCTGGTGATATATTTTAAGAAGTTACTGTAGTAATAACTATACATTTAGCATAATTACATGCAACTAACCCTAAACCAACCCCTATGTACACTGTAAAAAAAAAAAGAAAAAAAAGTTTCTGCCTTAAATTAAGTACAATCACCTTGGATGTTTAAGCCAGTTCAACTAAATTACATCAAACTGATGTTAAAAAAAGTTTAATTTTGAATAACTTGAAAAAGTTGAAAATTGCTTCTGATTTTGATGAGTTAAAGCAATGTAAAAACACGTTGTCAAAACTTATTGATCATATAATTTTTAAAGTGTATTATTTATTATTATATTATTTTTTATTAATCAGTACTTGAATGTAATTACACTGTAACACGGACGCCTTAATAAAGTGTAACCTACTCTATTTATTATAATGAATTATTATAATAATACATATTTTTAATTATTTTGTTTAATGCTACAAAAAAGCTGTTGTCTGCACAGGGAATACGAGGCAAATTGCTCTCATTCTCTCAGATCAGCAAATTTAGGTGTTGTAGCTCAGTTTAGCACATCACTGAGCGGATATGTCGAGTGGTGATTCACCCTTTCCCTGTTGCAGAACCTTCTTTCTTTTGTCCTAGCGCTCATAACAAACGAGAAATGTCAATCAATGCACAGACATTATCAATATTTAGCCCTTAGAGTTTTTCAAGTTGACCTTTATGAAATGTTAAATGATTGCACCGTTTCCATCACCGGACTGAGAGAGAAAAGGGCACGAGAGGTCAATAAGACAAGATCTGGAGACAGGAGAGGGAGATAACAGAAGTCCCAAGAATTTTCCGATGCTTTAATATTTTTTAGACGCAACAAGCTGTCATTCAGGGACACTACAGCCTCCGGTGACTTCCTGAAGGAACATGAGGATTCTTGTCAATCAGTTCACCCAAAACTAATGCTCAAAAACTGCTCTTACAAATACAGAAAGCTCTGAATAGATGTAAATGGGTGTCAGAATTCCCATTTCATTGTGTGAATTGGTCCTTTAATAAGGGTGTTAGATCACATCTTAATGAGCTGTCCGTTTGTGTTGCGTTTTCTAAATCCCTCTCCAGTTGAATGTGTATTTTGCACAATACATTTGCCTGTTAAAGCTCTATTCTAATTTTTGCTTATGTGACAGTCTTCCCTCCGTAATGATGCAGACCGAGTCGGATAAAATCACCCCTCTAAAGGTCTTGATTTAACAGCTCAGTTATAGCCTCTAAATGAGACTTTTCACAGTCTTTTTTTTTTCTTATTCCTGTGTCTTATTACACATTTTCCCTGAGGCAGATTGCGTTTTGTAAATGCAGTATACCGCATTCTCAAACTATAAACACATGCTTCCTGAGATAAACGAACAGAATGATGTGAACTGCAAAGCTGATAATGTCAGGGCGGTCGGAAGGTTTGGAAAAAGTGCAGAAGGGCACATTATGAACCTTTTTAGCTTGCCTCATGAATATTAATTAGGTAATGTTTGCCCAGTGAAAGATAAGCGTCTGCTGGCCACAGTACATCCCCTGCTGCGTTTTAATTCACTTAAAAAAAAAAGAAGTATGTACTGTTTTTGTGAAGAAAAAGTACTTTTGAGCAGAATAGTAGGCAAGCTTTGGGTCATAGGCATACTACTTCGTAATAATTGCGTCACCGTTTAAACTCTCAATCATCTTGTCACAGTTAAAATCCTCCACATTCAATTTTATTTAATGTCCTGAGAAATGTAGTAGCACGTTGATCTGTCAGTGTTTGTTTTTACTCAGTCAAACTACTGTACATCTTAAAATTACTAGGCAGTTGGCTACAAGTTTTATTATAAATATCATTTTATAGTTATATAGTATAGTGGTATATATGTGTGTGTATAAAAACACTAATGTTCAAAAGGTTTTTTAAAAATTTATTTTATGCTCACCAAGGTTGCATTTATTTGATCGAAAATGCAGTAAAATCAGTAATTTTGTAAAATATTATTAAAATTTAGAATAACTGTTTTCTATTTTAATATATTTTAAAATGTAATTTATTCCTGTGATGCAAAGCTGAATTTTCAGCATTATTAGTTTATTTCAGCATAATTATTTACGTCAGTGTCACATGATCCTCCAGAAATCATTCTGATGCTGATTTGCTGCTCAACAAACATTTCTTATTATTATCAATGTTGAATTTGATTAATACAGCATTTATTTGAAATAGAAATATTTTACAATATTATAAATGTATTTACTCTCTTTTGGTCAATTTAATTTAGTGATTAAAAGTTATTTTTTTTATCATACTGACCCCACATTTTTTGAACAGTATTTATAATTTTTTTTTAATATAAAATATATTTAAATGATTAAGATGGATAAATCTTTTAACATAAAATTGTTAATTTCTAACTTAAAGATGAATAAATCATTTATAAAAGTCGAGGACACATGTCCCCTTCAGTAATTATGGTTGCTTACCGCTTGAAAACATTAATATTATTTTCTCACCCTGTTTCCCTCTGGCTGATTCCCCCAAGCATATCTTGCATTATCAAGCTTTGTTTGCCCGTGTCTCATTGTAAATCTTTCCTCAAGGAAGATCCCAGGCCTCCACATCTATGCAGCGATGCAGGACGAAAAAGAGCAAGAAATGATCCAGAGTCCAGTTTCTCCCACTGACAGCACACCCAGCTGCAGTTCTCAGAGAGAGCTGCTCACATCACTGGAACCTCTGGACACAGAGCCCAACACCCAGACCATCGGTGAGCCCCTGCTGGACACCGTATCACATACAGCTCTGATGCTTTCCCATTTATCACATGCCACTCAGATTCTCTCTTATACTAAACTCATAGCTTTGAATCTTGAGAACAGCAGACACACTAAGGGCCCTATCATACAGCCGGCGTAATACGGCGCCAGGCGCGACACAAGTGTTTTTTGCTAGTTTCAGCCTGACGCAGTTATCATTTTCACGTCCTGTGCCACGTTGTTTAAATACCAAATGCATTTGTGGCCATTTGTGCGCCGATGGGCTGCTGGTCTGAAAACGAGGTGTGTTCAGGAGCATTGTTGGCGCGTTGCTATTTTGGGGCAACTGAAATAGACTGCGCTATTGACCTACAGAACCCTGGTCTAAAGTCAATGGCGCAATATTTTTTTGTTATTTAAAGAGTGTGTTAGTAATATGCGCCTGTAGGCAGGTGCACAACGCGCGTACACTCTACTTATCACACACGCAGCAGCGCACAAACTAGCCAAATATTAAAAATAAAAGGATTACAATGCAAAAGATTAATATTGTGTACATAAAGATATGGTGGAATCCGGCTTGTCTGCTCGCACGCTTTAACCTCACGCACAAGCAGATCCGTTTCCTCGCTTGAGAAGCGTTCCGTTTTAGCAAGTTCAGTCTTTGTATTCAGTCTTTTGTCTATTAATAGCGAATCCGCCACGGCGCGACGCAACTTGCTTTTAAAAGGAATGGGAGATGAGACTCTGATTGGTTTATAACGCCCAAAACACACCCATTACTCATTAAGAGAATAGGGACAACCCTTTTAGACCATGCGCCGGGTGCGCCGAACATTTTTCCCGTCGTTAAACTAACAAAAGTGGATTTGGATACGGCCTAAATGCGCTTGCTCTGTGCGCTTTAGACCATGCACTTAGATCCTTAAAATAGGGCCCTTTACCTGTCACTCGGCTCAGTCTGCGTGCGTTAGGCAACTTCTTATAAATGGCTTCAGCAGATTTGTGGGAAAAGGTGGTCTTGTTGATTGCAGGCGAAAACATTGGTTGCTTGTCTTGTGGTCCCTTGGTGATGCCTATAAAAAATCGACAAAACAGCAAATATCATGATGCATTTCAGATTTCTAGGCTGCTATGTGAATGTTGCCACTGTCAATTCACACTCTGTTGTTCTTTTCCCAGAATGCATCAAACCTCATCCACGCGTCAAATTCTCATCAGATCTTCCTACGTACATCGACGTTTGAACTCTAGACTCCGCCACGTCAAGGACTTTGGTCATGCAGACACAAAGGTTTCAAGCTTTATTCAGTACTTGTGCATGTTGGACATTAACTTTACTGTGCTCTGTGAATACTAGAACAAACTTTGTACAGCTTTTTTATATGTCTGTGTATTCAATAAATCATTTTTGATGCTGTTCATTTATTAAGACGCCAGTGTGTATAAAGTTGGAGGGAAAGGCCAGCATGAGGGGTGGAAAAACGAAAATTATTCTTGGTTAACTGTCCGTTTACTTTTTTTATTGTTAACAGTGGCAGTACTGTATTCTAGAGAGTAAAACATGGATGTGTGACATTTTGGAAGTGTTTTAATAATAAATTGTACGTTTATTAATGATTATTGTAAAATGAAACATTTCCTGGGTTTCATTTTGTAAAGCTATATTAAGCGCATCTGTACTTCACATGTAACACAAAAATGTAGGTTTTATTATTTTACTCAGTTTAATGCGATCATTCATGAAGCAGATTTAATGTTGAAGCTTGTTTATCTTTTTTTTTTGCTTCCCTGCAATATCAACGTATTTTTCTCATAGTAAAATAAATTATGTATTTCTAGGTAGAAATAACTGTTGGTTTACAGATACATATCGATCAGTGTCAAGATATGTTGTGTAAACTGACATAAGGCATTGAGATACATGATGAGATATTTTGATGCATCATGACAATTTCATACATAAACAATTTTGTATGAAATAATTTGTGCACTCACAGGGGGTTACATGATTTATGTTTTGATTTTGCTTCTCTCTTTTTTTTGCATTTAAATTCAGTCATGTCATACCAAAAGCTGACGGATATGAATGTATGAATGTGTAAGTACGTATTTAAATATTTAAGACTTTTTTTCTTTTACTTTGCCCTCTTTATTTTTTAAAAGTATAAAATCACAGCGAAGTGACGAGCAGTTACTTGAACTAATAAATTGACTAGTACTATTCAGAAATCACTCAATACCAAAATAATGGCACGTACAGCAGGCATCATCCACTATTACACACACATATTGGCAGGAACCTGCATTTCACGTCAGATTATTTTATTTTACCTTGTATAGTTTGAGAATATCCATATTGGTATATGACTAATTTGGCTACAGTTATAATAAAATTTGAATAAAAAAATTATACCAAAATACAGTTTGCATGGACATGGGGCAACAATAAAATTACATACAATTAAATTATTATTTGCATTTTATTATTTATTTGTATTACTATTGATATTTACATGTAGGATTGCAACTCACTGAGAGCCACTGCATGTCCTTCTGTTTATTATAATGGTGCTGTTACACACATGGCATAGATCATTGTCCTCACGTTATCTTTATGCTATCATCTATTCACTACTATCTTTTTCACCACTATAGCATTTTTATCTATGGGATGCTTCCCATTTCTTCTCTTCTTTCAATATTTGAATATCAAGGTTATATTATTGCCAGTTTTTATATTCTCATACATCAATGAATGAAAATGGAGGTCATCTTTATTACACAAATGTCAGAATATTGAAGACAGCATGTTTAAAAGGGAATTTTTAATGGATAATTATATTTCAATTGGCCTTGTCCGTCACCTTTTGTACACTAATATAAATATCATGTCACAGCAGTAGAAGATATTCATACTGAGACAATTCACTATGGACTTGATACAATCACAGTACAGATTATATTTTCATAATATCATGAGCGCTGCAGTCTGACGCTGTCTTTGGCATATGAGACGATGGAGGACAAGACTCAAGTTATGAGTCGAAATTGTCAATCAAATGAGTGCAGGGCATTGTGGGTAGGGGGAGGGGCTATAAAATGAGCAATAGCAATATCATTAAATTGGTTCTGCTAAAGGTCCCACAACAGATAAAAAAAAAAAAAATGACTAAATCAATATCTGAAGATCCAGACTTAAACCTTGACCTGATGGTTGAAGAGAAATACGTTTTAATTAATTATTAAACTGAGTTGTACATTTAGATTGAAGACAGAGATTATATAACTGTTGTTAAACCACTGGCTACAAAACAAGACACTTTATGAGCTCTGAATGGACAAACTGTGGCAGCCAGGAAATCAAAATCCAGCGCTGCCACTTTACTCGTAAGAGTAAGGGAGATTATTTTTGTAGAAGACGAGTTTTATTACTGTAAAGATTTTATATATCTATATACATAAATATATAAAAAAACATAGGTGTCATTTTTTTTTTTTTTTTTTTTTTTTGTATATATAAATATATAGCGTATCTCTTTCTTTGACCTCAACTCTGTGCAGTGTGGAATTGTTTCTGTTTGGTGCAATCGTATTTATTAAATGATATCAGTCCCTGTACTTGTGTTTTGATTTTCTTACAGTATTTGTAAAAACATTATGTAATTTGCTGAAGTAACCTTTAAATCATAGATAATAAAGTATCAATCAGTCAAATGGTCTATGTTTTTATTTTAATAATAGGCTTAATAAGATATATGCAGGAATAATAGGATAATGCCTTTTTAATGTGTATGCAACCTTTTATCAATGATAATATAAATAATAATGTGTTCCAAAAAAAAACAAAAAAATTCTTGAAGCTATATAAAAGTTTGGGGTTTGTAAGAATTTGCATTGATTTTAAAAGAAGTCTAATGCTCACCAAGGATGTATTTATTTAGTCAAAAAATACAATAATATTGTGAAATATTCTATATTTTAAAATGAAATGTATTCCAGTGGTGGCAAAGCTGAATTTTCAGCATCATTACTCCAGTCTTCAGTGTCACATGATCCTTCAGAAAATCATTCTAATATGATTTGCTGCTCAAGAAACATTTCTTATCATTATCAGTAATGGAAACAGTTATGCTGCTTAATATTTTAGTGTAAACAGTGATATTTCTTCCAGGATTTTCTGATGAAAAGTTCAAAAGAACAGCATTTATTTGAAATAGACATTTTTTTTTACAACAATATAAAAGTATTTTATATACAGTACATGTAGTGTTCTGGTTAAACATGATCTCACAACATGCTGGTTATAAGATGATTTCTGCCCACTTCTAGAGAAAAAAGAGCAAAAGAGAGAAAAGAGGAGAAATGAGCAGCCATTAGTGACGAATGGTTTTGCGACAGCGCAGCTAGAGAGACAGAGTGAGGGAGTTAACTGGAAGGCACATGAGACTGCAGATTAAGGAGCAATCAATGTTACCAGGGCTCTACTGACATCTCAAGGTAACTTTCAACGACGCCCAGGGAACTGTAAGTTGTTTGTGCATGTTGCAGTCAAGGGCACGGCTAATTCAAGTCTAATGATTCATTTCGATTTTCTTCATAAAAATGATGCCCTCACGACAAAGCATTAGGCGACCAGCGTACCTCTTGTGTACAAATGAAAGTTTATCAGAGGCCTGTCTCCTCCAGGATAATAACCAGCTCAATCCGCTCCCTGTGGGTTCGTACTGTAGAAACTCCAAGGACATTAGACTCAATCTTCCTCTGGTGATACGTGTGCCTACAGCGAACAGTGTCCACCGCTGGCATCTCTGCTCACAGCTGGTCGACTCACCACGTTTAATTACCTTTGGAAAGAAAGACCAGCGGGAGAGAGAGAAAAACACACACGCACACACACACACACACACACACACACCAAAGGGGTAACTGCATTAGTAATTCATTTAATAGGCCTACTCCTGTTAAAATCCAAACAATGTAATACACATGAAAGGAGCTCTTTTCAGTGATAGGCAATGTAGGGTAACAGTAAAAAGTGTCAATCATCTGATGAATGCAAAATCAGGTGTTTTATATTAAGTGACATTTGGTTTCATAGGACAGTATGAATGTGCTTCTATATAAAACGTAATTCTATCAAGCTGGGTTTCCCAATAACATTGCAAGTCACGTTTTTAATATCACTGGTAAGTCCAAAGGTGCTGAAGGTGAATAATATTTCCACGGGTTTTCTCTCTGCCAAACATGACAATTATGCTATGAAAACTATGCTATAATTTTTAAATGTATTTTTTTTCTTTCAGGATTCATTGATGAATAGAAAGTTCAATAAACAGCATTTATTTCAAACAGAAATACTGCATATAAATGTCTTTACTTTTGATCAATGTAATGCATCCTTGCTGAATAAAACTAGTAAATGCAATTAAATTAAATACAGCCTTGGTGAGCTTTAGAAACTTTCAAAAGCCTGAAAAAAATATAAATTATTCCAAAATCTTGGAAATTATATGTGTGAGTTAAGTCAAGAGAGAGAGAAAGAGAGATACCAAGCATCAATACTTATCCAGCTGTTCACTTCATTAACTTCCCATCTCTCCCTGGGGACAGATTGCATTCTCTAGAGGTTAACGCAGGCCAGCAAAAAGAAAGTCTATCTCTTCTCCCGACTGATTTGCATGGTCTGTTGATAATTGGCATTCAGGAAAGCTGTATTTGATTAGGAGGTCCAGGGGTACGCTTCACTTCTGCAGACTCTATCACACACTGTCCTTGTTCTTAACGCCCACTGGAAAGGCGACGATGATCCTTTGCCAGCAGCCATATCACCCAGTAGCCCAAGACTGGTTGCCCACTGAAGCTAAGCAGGGCTGAGCTGGTTAGTACCTGGATGGGAGACCTCCTGAGAAAACCAGGTTACTGCCGGAAGAGGTGTTAGTGAGGCCAGCAGGGGGCGCTCACCCTGTGTTCTGTGTGGGTCCTAACGCCCCAGTGTAGTGACTGAGACTGAAACCGAGGTCCTGACTCTCTGTGGTCATTAAAAAAAAATCCCAGGATGTCATAAGAAAAAGAGTAGGGATGTGACCCTGCCATCCTGGCCAAATTTGCCCCTTGGCCTCTGTCCATTATGGCCTCCTAATCATCCCCATATACTGATTGGCTTCATCACTGTCTCCTCTCCACCAGTAAGCTGGTGTGTGGTGGGCGTACTGGCGCAATATGGCTGCCGTCGCATCATCCAGGTGGAGCTGCACATTAGTGGTGGTTGAGGAGATTCCCTCTTCCATGTAAAGCGCTTTGAGGCCCCAGAAAAAGCGCTATATAAATGTAACCAATTATTACGAATTATTATAATCATTTGACAGTGATTTCATGAGAATATTCCTTTCATCAATGATTAATCTTTGTTACTTATGCAGCAGAACAGAGCGAGAAGTTTATTTTAATGAGAATGAAAGAGCTGATTATGCAGAGGCCTTAAAGGAGCCAGAAGGAAATGAAAACGGACTGCAGACACACCCTTGTGGGGCACCCTCCTTTTTCCGAAGCAAAATGGATTATATATTTCTAATGAATGGGCACTGAACCTTATTGTTTGGCCTGATTGATTACCATGCTCAGTAGAACCGCAAAATAAGCACACTCTAAATGATGCAAACTTAGGTAAACGGCTGATTACTCATTAATCTGCTTGTGCAGTTTTTAATAAAACCCAGAGCTGGAGAACTGAATCGTTGCAACCTGTAAAATGTTCTCTTGTATTGATCAAACTCATTCTTTGTATTTGCACAATGAAACACACACCGCGGCAGAAAGGGTCATTAAAACCACGCTCCACTGGAGTGTAATCAGCATACACTTCGCTGACATCATGATTGCTGTAATTAACTTCATCCTTTAAATATTATCAGTAGCATAGAAGAAACCTGTAGAATGAACATTAAATCATGTTCAAAACTCATTTTACTTCAGTAATGTCACATGCTTCTAAGTTAAACGGGGTCATCAATGAGAAAGAAACATGGACAGGGCTTGATGTTATCCATTGGGAATTGATTGGATTGTGAAAACTCAGCATTCCATATCAGAATAGATGTGCAGAGAAAGCTGGACGTTATCTCTATATGACGTGGTTGGATGGGCAGGGTTGAAACTAAGGGAGTTTAGCGACATCAGCTGAAAGAAAATAACACGTCTAGATGTGGACATTTGATGGATGAATTGTGCATGGTAAGACCAGAAATGATTTTAAGAAAGCAAAAAAGGTTGATTTTGATTGCATGTTGACTTTAAAAAAAATGTGTTTAGTTGTACAGAAACTTATCTAAGCAAATAGTTAGTTTCAAGAGTCACTTTACGACACATATATTATTACTAAACACATTACATCAAAACAAAAAAAAAAGTAATTTAGACTTGCTTTCCAATGGCTATCCCAGGCTTTACATTTAAATTTATTAGAAAGGAATCATTTTAATGAATATCACTGGCTTTGCCTACATTACTGTAAAAGGCTGCAGTATAAGCACAGCACTCTTAATGGAATAAAAGCTAATAAACCCTTTGACACTGTCATCCTCATTAGATTGTTTATTTTGCGAAGTTACATTTTTGAGGTATAAAACATCAGTTTGAAAAGTATATAAATTACTTTATGCCTTACAATGACTTAGCTCTAATCAAAGCCATTAATCACAGCCGTGTGAATGTAAACACTTGCACCAGATTCTGTTATTCATTTTGCTCAGTGAGGACATTGGAGAATGATTTATTTTGATAATTGCATCATGAAACCATAATTTGCACTTATCTAAAATATCAGGGGATGGATTATACGGAGTAGTTGTATAATGCATTCCACTTGAAATAGCTGTGATTGCATCATGTCCCGAAATATGATGTATGATAGTTTGCTGAAACTTACCTTAACTTTCTCCCCCATGCATCAGTTGCAGTACCAAGTGTTCTCCACAGGGGGAGATGCAGGACCACCTGCACATGTTCATCTTTCACAGAAATGACTGTTCTACAGGAGAAAGAAAAAAAGTGGTAAGTGGTGAGCATTGGTTTTGTCGGTCTCCCCCAGCCTGTCTTACAGATATGTCTCCCTTTCTTTAAATAACAATTACTGTCAAATCATAGGCTACATCAGTTTCTTCGCTTAACCTGCTGAAATATACATGAGGACAGAAATATCTATAAGGCCAAGTGACAAGAGACCGTATATGCAGGCGAACCATTAACAACTTTTAAGGTGGCACTGTAATCATATCCTATAGGTGAAGGGACAAAAAAATGTGGGAGTTCTTCTCCTTTCGCAGTTTGAGAAGTTTTGTACCTCTAACTCTTCATTCTGACACAGCATGAGGAAAAAAAATGCTGTCCTAGTTTTTAATTGGCAGAATGGTGCCATTTCTGACATCAGCCATAAAAGATAAGTTAACGGAGCAATTTTTTCAATGTTAAAATACTTCCTATTCCAGCTTAACATGCACAGACAACTGTACGTAGTTCAGGAGTTTCCTTTTGTGGTGCTATCAAAACATTTCTCTGTTTGCTCCCAGCCATCTGTCACAGCAACATCTGCTTAAACAGTGGCATGAGTTTGGGGTAGAGGTATATGTTTGTCCACCAGAATGTGGGGAAAGTTTTAAAACTTTTATTTAGCAATGATGGGTAGCATTGATTAAATGTGACAGTAAAGACAAAAATTAATGTTAAAAAACGTTTTCTACTTCAAAGGAATCCTAAAAAGAAATTGGAACGGTTTGAAATAACACTACATTTCAATAAACTTCTGAACGAGTGTAATAATACTAAAAAAATAATAACAAAAGATATTATATGCACAATGTGCATTTTTGACATAATTATCTTTGTATTTTATTACACCTGTTAATTGCAAAATAAAACAAGAAATATTGCATTAGCACAGTAAGATCTAACCTAAAAAGGAAATATGGCAGCGAATAGTCTGAGGGCATCTTCCAAAAGAGATCATACAGTATGTATGAAGAGATAGTAACTCTAAAGGAGCAGCAGGAACAGACAGAACAATATAGAGAGAATTTCAACACAAACCCCTAACCTCTTGTTAACTAACAACAGCAGTCCAGTTTAAGCAGGTGCAAAATAAGCTTGATTAGTAAAGTAAGCATTGAAGTCAGTGTCATTCTTTTCAGTTCAATCACACTTCTTTGCCATGTAAATTAAGCTTATTACAAAATACAGAACATTTACAAAAATGCACTATTGCCACCCAAAGAAAGCAGGATGTAAACAGAATTATTTAAAACAGAAATGTGTAGTGAATGCGTGCCATGGATTTGCATTCTGCAAATTGAGTTCAGCACAGATTTTTTTGGGGGGCGTGTTTCCTCCATTATCTAATTTGCATAATTTCTTTAGTAAATTGGGTGCTAAAATAGACAGCATGTTCAAAACAAGCCTTTGTTCCTGGTACATTCTCCCCTACGATTTACAACAACAGTTCATAAAGCTGCATGCTGTGTGTGGAAGGATGGTGAGAAGAAAGTGTTTGTAAGGAAAAAAATACTCTCAAATCTCATCTGGGCTTCGCCCTAAGGCATATGAGCGACTGAGGAAAGATTCTATGATTCTAAAAATGAACTTTCTTGGCCTGAGTGGTAAGCACTATGTTTAGTGCAAAACGAATGGAGCACATCACCCTGAGAATATCATCCTCCTAACAGTGAAGTATGCTGGAGGAAGCATCACTCTTTTAAGGGAAAACTCATAAAGGTAAAAGGAAAAATGGAAGGAGCTAACTCCAGAAATATCTCAAAGGATAAAGTGCTGCAATCAGCAAGACCGCTGGCACTTTACAGACACTTCATCTTCCCACAGCACCTGAAACATACAGTAAAAGCCACAATGGAGTGACTTCAAAGCAAAAAAAGGTTAATCGTCTCGAGTGGCCCTGCCAGAATTCAGACATCGTTCTTATTGAGCATCGCTGGAGCGATTTAAAGATTGCGGTTCACGATCGATCCCCATCCAACCTAATGTAGCCTGAGGAATTCTGAAGAATGGGGTGAGTGAATTATTTCACTGCCAAGATTTGTAACACTGATACTGTTGTGGAGAAATGTCATCTCTTTCTTACAAATGATGCTCAAGAGGCAATTTTCCAGAAGTTAAAATAAGACTTTATTAAACAAAGTAACAAAGCTGAGATGCCACGGGACATCTGAATTTGTCTCTGGCCAGGGTGCCATTTTTATGTAGTTCTCTTATCTGTTATTTCACAATTACCAAGTGACTTCATTCTCTGGTAAGACTCACCCCCCCTGTTTCTCACCATTACGTTTCACTTGTCCTGCCTTTCTCTCTAACTGTGGAAACCTGCCAATTGATGGTCAACCTTTTCTCAGAGGCAAGATTTAACATTTTCCCAGGACAATCAACTCTTTCCCAGAGGAAAGAAGCCTTCAAGTTTAATAATGGTCTTATTCTTTCACAGCCACCTGTTGTTTACTGAAAAATCCCTGACTAAGCAAAAACTGGACACACAAGACTTTCTCGGATGCATCTGACCTTTGTAATAATTATTTCTCACATTCACGTAGGCCACAAGACCTTCAAAACACTTTTATAGTATTCAAACTAGTTATACAATCAATACAGACATGCCCTATGAACCTCATATAGTAGCTGGAATATAATCTGTACTCATATACACTCTTAAAATTGGCATCTATAGTTCCATGAAAAACCTTTAACATCTACGGAACAGTTCAATTGCACAAAAGGTTATTTATAGTGGAAAAAGGAAGGATACATTTTTTTTTTAAAAGTTGCGCACTTTTTTGTTGGACCACCTTTAATTTTGATTACAGCATGTATTCGCCATCGCATTGTTTCGATAAACTTTTGCAATGTCTCAATTTTTATTTCAGTCCTGAGTTTTAATCATTTTTCATCGAGATCTTGTGTTGATGATGGGAGAGGCAAACTACATCGTAAAGTCTTCTCTAGCACATCCCAAAGATCCTCAACGGGGTTAAGATCGGGACTCTGTGGTAGCCAATCCATGTGAAAATGATGCCTCATGCTCCTTGAACCATTCGTACCCAATTAGAGCCCATTGAATCCTGGCATTGTTATCTTGAAATATGCCTGTACCATCAGAAAAAAAAAAAAAAAAAAAAACTTAGTTAAGAAACCCTTATAGTGGGAAACCCAGGTAGGTATCTGATCTCATTTTAGAGCCACTCAGTGTTGCTGAACCCAGGCCTGACCAAATGAAGCAAAGATCATAACACTGCCTCAACAAGATTGTACAGTAGGGACTATACATGATGGGTGCATCGCTTCATGCGCCTCCCTTCTTATCCCGATGCGCCCAACACTTTGGAACAGGGTAAATCTGGACTCATCAGGACCATATGACCTATTTCCATTGCGCCAGAGTCCAATCTTTATGCTTCCTAGCAAACTGAAGCTTTTTTTTATTAGCCTCACTAATAAGTGGGTTTCTTAAGGCCACACAGCTGTTCATTCCCAATCTAATGAGTTCTCCTTAGTGCATAGTGCATGTATAAATGTTCTTACTTTCACTCTTAAACAGCTGTGAGTTCTAGTACTGTCGATTTTCTACGATTTGACTTCTCCAATTGTTTAAGTGATAATGGTTCATCACTATCCTTCCAGGTTTTAATAAAGCGCTGGATAGTTCTTAGTCCAATTTTTGTAATTTCAGCAATCTCCTAATTTTAGCAATTCAGCAAGCCAATAATTTGACTCTTCTGAAACGCAGTGACATATTCCCCACGACCACGGGATGTGTCTTCTGACATGATTGTTTAGGAAATGAGAAGGTACCCACTGTCAGTTAAGTTAGGTTGCCAGGTGAAACAGTAATCACTGCAGGAATTATACAACGCTCTTGCCTATTTGCTCATTTAAATCCAGGTGGCGAATTTTTGTTTGTTTGTTTTTGGCAGGACAGTACATGTTACGCTCTTGTCATTCCAATCCTTAAAGACTTTCCTTCTTCATGGAGTTTAGTTATTTAGCAGAATATGGAATGTTTTTTCCATGCAATTAAATAATTTTCCGTGTTCCATAGAAGAAAGAAAGTCATAAAGGGTTTGAAATGAGATTTTACTTAAGTAATCTTACATATTTCTGAATGAAATAGTATATTCGGGGAAAAGGAATGTTGGTGGGGCTTAATTGTATCTATTGAGATTTAATTGGGATCATTACAAGTCGGTGTTACATACTAGAAAAGACATGTCAATTAAGCAAAGTTATTACATTTATTACATCGTTATTACATTTAGTTATTGCATCACATACTACAATATAATTTCTTTGAATATTATACGACAAGGAACATTTATTATCAAAGTATAAAGGGTCAGTGGAAAAAACAGTGGTCAAATGTTGACTAAATTAATGTATCTAACAGTCAATTCCTGCTGGAGTTATAATGCAAGGCATGGTTTTTATTCCAGATATGTTTTCCTCTTGTCTTGGGTCTGCTGTACACTAACCCGTGCAGTAGATGGCACTGCATATATGCTGTTGTGTGAACAGAATACTTGGACTAACAAAGACAATGCTTTAACTAGATAGAACAACTCTCATTTTCTGTAAGAAACTCTTCTTCGTTGGGGGAAAAAAGTACAAGAGAATGAGCCCCCAAAAAAGCACTAAATATCATTTTATTTATTGCTAAACATAAACAAAAATATATTTATAAATTATTATTCTCTATAAAGCATTTATAATAAACCATGCATGAACACTGAAAAGAAAACTGAATCCTTCCGATTTATGATCATTAATGTGATAGTTCACCCAGTAAATGATAAATCTGTCATCATTTAAACTAGTCAAAGGTTAGGATGCTCTGTTTTGATGATTTTAGAGGGGTTTACAGCTAGTCAGGCTTGGAGACCAGCTGGCAGATTAGTTAAGAACCAGTTTGGCGGGAAGGTTTAGCCATCTGTCTGGCAACTATACTTGTTTCATGGATGCTCATTAGTGAAGGGAGTGTCTCACTCCAGACAATACTAGGGTCCGGGACCACCAGGGGCTCCACAGAAATGTTCAGAGAAAATGAAATATATATATATATATATATATATATATATATATATAAACAATAATAAAATAGGTATGTTTAAACTTAAATAAAAAATAACAATTAATATTATTTTTGTTTAATTGCGCTTTCTATAAACTGGTCAGAAAACATTAATCACAAATTATTATGTTAAGTCTCTTATGTTCTTCAAAGCTGTATTTATTTGATCAAAAATAACTATAAACTGTAATATTGTGAATTATTATTACAATTGACAATAACACAGCCCTGTCCTCATTGCCATAATTTGAAATAGATCTTTCTAACAATGTAAAAGTCTTTACTGTCATTTTTGATTAAGATAGAGTGTAAAAGATTGTTATAATGTTTGTCTCTTTCACTGTATAAATGGGTCTTCAAATGTGATAATATTCCTGGCAGCTTGTATATTAAAATGAAGGGATAATTTGATCATCATCAAACATTTTTGTGGATTAATACCATCAAAAATGTAGCTGAAAATCCACCCTCTGTTTCTGACTGGCTAGTTTAGTTAAAAAGAAAACAAGCATGGACCATTCACCTGATTCTTCTTTCTTTCCAAAGGCTGTCAAAAAGACAGGTGTGATTTCTCAAGATACCTATTTGAATGATATCCGTCATGTGGTTAGTTATCCAGATATTCCGGACTAAATATGCCTTATGCAATGTTGATTCTGATAGGCACATCAGCATCTTTCAGGAGTCAAGACTCTCTCACACACACAGACAGCAATGAACGCAGAAACAGAGGCATCAACAGAACTCATTTAGAGAGCTATACCGCCTGAAGCAACTGCCCATTTCCTCTCAAACAACTCACCAATGTTCACAGCATACAATTAATGATAAAAGCAAGTGCTCATTAAGAGCGATGTTCTCATTAAAACCAGTGATTAAGTGTTTGTTATTTATGCCATAACTGTAACTCAGCACCCACCGTGAATCTTAACTCAACGCTGCACTTCAAGTTACTTTTTTTTTTTTTTTAAGACGATAGATGTTAGTTCAGGGGAGCGGGGTTGTATAATAGCTTGTAATGTTTTAAATGTTGTTAGCTATTACCCCTGAGCTCTGGCAGATGGAAGGCATGCAAAGACACATCGTCTCAGGGGTGGGACTCGCAAAGCTATTTACACATTTCCATTGCCAAACGGAGAGAGTAATTATCTGTCTCAAAGAGAAATCAATCCAATAGCGTGGAGGGCCTCCAAAGGCGCAGCAGCAATATGAAAGCTACAAACGATGAGGATGATGAAAATATGAGCTGTATACGGACAAGCCTTTTTTTTCAATGACTGTTCTTCGGTTTGAAGAGAGTCTTTGAGCAGTGTTAGCATACCGCTTTAAACCTCCATGAAGAACAGCAGTGCACTGCACACACCAGATGGGGCTCGCTTGCTTCAACTCATATTATTTTGTTTAGCCAAACACACTGTTTATATCACTGCAAAAAAAAAAAAAAAATTAGGCAACACTTGTTGACTAGAAAAAGTTGTTGAATTTGCACAAAATGTCTGTAATCGCAGTTATAGGTTACATGGAAAGAAATACCTAAAATGCAAATATAAGCAGATTAACTAAAAAGTTGAACACTGTTAAAGAATGAAAACACTGCAAAAAGAAAGGCAAATGGAAAAGGCACGAAAATAACATGATGCATAGTACTCTGTCTATCTGTTTGTGAATGTAAATAGTCTGCAAAGTTTTAAACATTTAAAGTAATCTTTATTAAAGTGCACGAAAAATAAAGTTATTGTCACCCAACAGAAAGACTGCCTGAAACAAGTCGTCAGCAATTCCAGTCTCACTTCCTGTTACTTCCTATGTAACAATGTAACACATTTGCATAATGCCAAATTATGGTCTTCATAGAACAACATCTAATTTGCCCAGACCTCAAACACTGGAGTTGATGCTGAGGCCTGGAAGAGTTTGGTTTGTGAGGTCGACATGTCATAAAGAAGCTGCTTTTAGCGCTTTTGCATGCACTTCAAAAGCATGAGGACTCGTGCTTGAATTGATACGGTAAAATGAACACCATCGTAACTGTTCATATCACTGTATATGAAGTGCTGAGGAAGCCTCTGGAGCTGAAATTCAGATATGGTAATGCCTGTTTCATTTCCGATACACACTGGAAGCAGCAGACCAATCACAGAACAGACTGGGCCATCTGACCAATCAGAGCAAAGTATTCTCTCAGAAACGAAGGGTTTAGAGAGACCGAATTTTAGAATTAAACGTTTTTTTCAGAGTCTTTGAGAAATGAGGTGATGTGCAATGTATATTATGAGAAAATTGTTTTTTTTTTTGTTTGTTTTGTTTTGACAAAAATACTGTCCATTATATAAAATACTTTTCTAACAAATATTTTCTACAAATATTTCATTACAGAATTTACCAGTACTCATTTGTTTTGTACAATTCTCCTACAAATGTGATAAGTTCCTCTCTCTCTCTCTCTCTCTCTCTCTCTCTCTCTCTCTCTCTCTCTCTCTCTCTCTCTCTCTCTCTCTCTCTCTCTCTCTCTCTCTCTCTCTCTCTCTCTCTCTCTCTCTCTCTCTCTCTCTCTCTCTCCATCTCTCTCTCTCTCTCTCTCTCTCTCTCTCTCTCTCTCTCTCTCTCTCTACAGGTACATGTATATAATATGTTGTTAAATAGCGCAGAAAGAGGATGAAAATCGTCATGTAAAACAAAACAATACAACACATACAATAGTGCAAAAAACTTGACTTAATTTACTTTATCGAATAAAAAAAAAATGAAATGCTGCAAAAGTGTAGAAGGACAAACCTTGCTAAAAAGTACAATTTATATCATTTATTTAACAATTATGACACAGCAACAGAGTTGGAACTATGACTAACATACTGTACTGTTCAGATGGCTCATTTAGCCTGTGTCACACCGTTGTAAGATAGAACAGCAGGTGCCATCGGGTCCTGTGAGGGGTTAGAATACACCGCCATTACTCACTTTATGAGATGTTCAGATCAAGATGCTGAACGACTGCATGTAGTGTGTAGAGAGGGGTAGTTGGGACAGGAGGGATCTGAGGTAAGTGTCCTGAGTTAACAATCTGTCCTCTTCCTTGTTCAAGCGGGTTACAGAATGTCTTCCATAGTTGGTCTGTTTGGCAAAGGAGTAAAGTACAATGCAATAAGACTGACGCAAAACAGTTTGAACTTGTAAATAACATGAAAATCATGTTAATAATTCAAAAAAATATCCCATTCTATGAATGAAAACATTAAATACTCAAAACAATCTAATAAATATAAAATTATGCAATCTTATTTAGATTTTTTTAATCATGAACCATCAAATTAACCAATTTATTTATAAAAATTCTAAGGTAAGATTGTTATTTTTGATTTGCATGCACTTTTGTACTTTTGTAAAGTATATGTATTGGGTAAGATTGGGGGATGTAGCCTATATAGTCATGGAGAATAAGGCATTAATATGTGCTTTATAGGTATTAATAAGTCACCAATATCCTCGAAATATTTATGCTAATAAGCAGCTGGTTATTAGTGAGAATTGGACCCTAAACTAAAGTGTTACCAGTTTAACTTATCCTGCTCACTTTACTGCTTAAAAAAGTCGAGAAAATCCCAAAAATAATTGTTGCAGAATGCTAAAATACATCTACAATTTATTATTAATTCATTTTATATAGAGGTCTATGTTTGGATTCATATTTTATGGTTCACATAAAAAAATTCATACGAAATCGGCACATCAATAGTTAAATTTTCCCGTGAGATTGAGTTTGGAAAATCACAATGAAATCTACAACCTTCTTTTTGCATCAAAATCCTTGGTTAAATGTCCTCTCCTAGACTGTAACATCACCGCTCCGCAGGCCCCGGCGGCCCCTAAATCATCCCACACCTCAATAAAACATTCCATCATGTTGAAGCACATCAGCGACACACCCCTGTTATCCAGGCTAGTGAGAGAGCCTGCAGTGACTGCCATCTCTGCATATTAATTTACGTTAGGTCTGTTTTTGCTTGGCAGGTGCGGGTCTCTACGAACCAAGCGGGCCGATGCATCACCTTCCTAGTCTCCGAGGAGAGAAAGATCTATATTAGGGTGTCAGTGCTAACAGCTAATCATTAGCAGAGCCTTTCCTGGCCTGTAATTAAAGTGCCGGGCTTCATTTGGCCGAAGGTTAAAGGCATAGCTGTTGAGTTTAAAAAGCCACATATAAAAAGCTCTGGAGATGGACAGACTCTTCGTGTTTTTTGGGGGGGAACGATAAATCCAGTGTTGCTATATTTGTTACTTGTACAACTCTTGAATTATATTCTCAATGTCTATGCAGAAACAGTCAAAACATAAAGCAACAGCGCTGATTTATGGCATCTCAAAATCCTGATATGTCTCAACAAGCCATGATGAATGAACGCTAATGCTCAAGATTAATCTGTATAATGCTAACTAACAGGTTTCAATCAAGGAGCTAAAGAGCAGCGCTCTCTCTCTATCTCTGTTCGTGATTTTACAGCAATATCACACAAAATATGAAAGTGTTTGTCAGATGGGCATGAAGTAACAGAGCTGGAGCGAGCTAGCTTTGAGTCGTAGCCTCATACAGGAAGTGATGAATGGGCTAAAGCGGGAGCGATCCATCACAAGTAGGAGTATTAATTAATGTTGTAGGAGGAATGCCAGAAAGACCTGTTTTACATCAGCAAAAAGAAAGAGAGAGAGAAAATGAACAAACGAGAGAGAGAGAGAGTTTACAGCACTAGCACAAATTTTAGCCGCCCCAGCAACAAAGGCTAAGTAAGCTAATTCTAGTGTTTGTGTTGACAGAAGCATAAATGTTTAATGTATATCTACTGTAGACAGGGGTGTTATCTGGTATACTGTAGGACATCAGCTGCAAATGTCAGATTTTGACTTTAAATACTTTAATGTTAGCATTTAGAAACAGATTTTATTTGTGTTATCTTTTTGATTTACAGGTTATTATGAACTGTTCAACATTTAGTTATAAATCTAGATTTTAGCTATTGATTACTGAGATATATACATTACACATTATATAACTGATTCACATTATGTGGTCAAATAGCATATTATTGTATTATATTCCATAAACTATTTAAATTACGTTTTCCTATATGCACTACCGTTCAAAAAATTATTAAATATTTTATGAAAGAAGTCTCTTGTACACACTTATACTCACCAAAAGCTGCATTTAAAAATACAGTAAAAACAGAAATATTGTGAAATATTATTACGATTTTAAATCGTTATTATTATTTTTTTGATTATATTTTCAAATAATTTATTTATGTGATGCAAAGCAGTCTTCAGTGTCACATGATCCTTCAGAAATCATTCTAATATGCTGATTATATCAAGGTGCTCAAAGAACCAAGTCAGAGTCAGGATCTAGATGCAGATAAAAATGATGTTTCATCTCAAAACAGTAAATCATGGCTTCAGCGTATAACACATGACATAGAGCTTCACCATAGCAATGAACCATGAACACGAACATTATAACAAACTAATATTCAAATAATAAAAATACCAAATAATACCAAAAGCTGCATTTAAACATACAGTAAAAACAGCAATATTGGGACATATTATTACAATTTTAAATCATTGTTTTTTTGTTTTGATTATAATAAATGTAATTTATTCCTGAGATGCAAAGCTGAATTTTCATTACTCCAGTGTCACATGATCCTTCAGAAATCATACTAATATGCTGATTTTCTCAGCAATGTTGAAAACAGTTGTGCTGCTTTATATTTTAACATTTACTAGCATTTTTATAAAAGAATAGCATTTATTTGAAACACAAATCTTTTGTGACATTATACAATTTCTCTTCTGGCAGTTTTGATCACTTTAATGGTCCTACAGACCCCACACTTTTGAAAGTTACTGCAACTTAACTCAATGTAAAATTAATGTCCATCAATTGTTGTTTGAAGGAAAGAATTCACACCAAAAAGAAAAAGAAAAAAGAAAAGGAAGACGTATTGTTCCAACTAGATTTGAACTATAGCCTGTCTCCCCTAACCATCACATTTTCAGCATTTTCCCGTCAGGCATCAGAAAAAAAGATATTATAAGTGACCAAGATCAAGACATTTTCCCAGAGCTTTCTGAAAAAAAAAAACAAAAAAAAACTGCTTCTCTCTCAAAAGCTTGTTCTTCACATCACCACCAGAATAATAGCTGCTTAAATGCACAATAGAGGTCCATTCTTCTGAATGTGAACAGTGAAAATATGTATAACTTTAAGTCCAAAACCTCCATTGAGGTATACAAGAATAATCAACTAAAGATGCATTTCTTGCGAAAGGAACTGCTGGCCCGTTTATTAACAGTGCTTAACAAGCAGGCTGGCCATATGCCAATGAAGAATAAAGCTGGTCATTTATTTGCAGTGTAATTAACTATATCCACAAACAAACCCCCAAGACAAAACTGCTTGTTCACCTCACTGGCAATTCACCACTTTGTTAAATATGGATTTTGCAGCACATCTCTTGTGTTTTGTAAAGTCATAAGAAGCTATTCTGAGGAAATCTCGGGAAGCTGAGCCCGTGAACCCTGGCGTCCCTGTAGTATTTCAACCGTTCCTCATTACGACCACTATAACCAGGCTGATGGATGCAGAAAACATCCATCACTCCACCATGCAGCTCTGCAAGCAGGTCAAACATTACAGGACTGAAATGATCACTGCCCATCGTTTTCCCCTAGGCATTAAATGTGGCATTTATCACAAGCCTGATCCCCAATCTACTGTTTTACAAAAATCCTCGTCGGATAGCACTGGTGTGAAAAAAAATCAAATCTCTCCTTCGAACAATTTAATACAGGCACAACTTATAGATGTGGCAGAACAGAAGTAAAGGCTGTGTCTCGAGTCATAATTAATTAAACAGTTTTATGTTCAAAGCCATGAATTCTAATGCCCTTGTGAGTTCTTATTTCAACTTTTTTTTAATGAGCTACTTGTTGAGGTTTCCTTGACATAAATTTCCAGTTAAACTTTGTCCCCAGTCACATGCTGTTAGGTCATATCCACATTTATGCAGCATATGGTTATGCAAGGCAGTAATGAGTAAGTTTCATTTGAGCACAGAAATCCTTGATAATACATTTACAACATTAATTTGATCTTATCCTTGTTATAATGTTGACAAATCCAGATTATTCTAAATGCATTCTAAATGATGTGTAATTAATTAACATAATTAATACACATAATTAACATAATACTTGTCCAAACCATCTCCATACAAGGGCTTTCCACACAAGTTACTGTAAATGTTTCACGCTGTCGCTTGAACACTCTCCAAACAATCAGAAACACAATAAGCACGCTTTTATGTATAGACTTAGACATTAATCAACAGCATATTCATGCAGAATGTATCAATAATTTTGCATTATCACACTGAGAGTGCTGTTATTCCGTGATTCGGCCGAAGGTGAACAAAAGCACGTTATATTCAGACCAACAGTATAATAAAGCTTTTACAGTTCAATTATCAGTTGAGTAACTTACTTTTTTTAGACACAATATTGCCAGTTTCATCATTTGTGCTTCACCAGCAGAAATAGTTCCGAACATCTCAACGCTATCTCACGACCAATTCGTACGAATTCATGAGTGAGTAAAATGTGGCTGATTCGTATGAATTTGTAATTCGTATAATTTGTCTAAACCCAGTGATGGTTAGGTTTAGGGGCGGGGTCAGGGGATAGGTCATTCGCACAAATTCATTCGAATTGAGCAACTTGTAAAAAATGTACGATTTGCCAAAAATCTACCAAATTCTTACTGAGTAGCCACCTCGTAAAATTCGTACAAATTGGTCGTGAGATCAGGTTGAACATCTTCATGGTAGAATCAGCAGCTGTGACACTCCAAGTGACACTTAAAAGTAAAGTTCACTTAAAAATGAAAATTCTGTCATCATTTACTCAGCCACAAGTTGTTTCAAACCTGTATGAATTTCTTTCTTCTGCTGAACACAAAGGAAGATATTTTGAAAAATGTCGGTAACCAAACAGTTTGACTTCCAATGAAAATACTATGGAAGTCAATGGGGTACATCATCTGTTTGTTTTGAATGAATATAATTGATTCCTGAATGAATCAGTATTTTGAACGAATCGGCTCAATGAACGATTTTATCATTTGCTAGCCTACGTAACTTGCTGCAAGACTCACTTAGAATTGATAACCACCAATTTACAATAAATTTAAAGTATGAACTTACCAATGAATTCTGATTTCTGCATGAAATGTTCGCACACATAAATGCATGTGTGTACACGTTTGATGTCTGATGAATCAGACTTAATGATAGACTGTGCCATTGTAAAGTGAAATGACATTGCACCAGAGCTTTCAGCTGATTATTTCTCAGTCGGCTCTTATAATAGGACTCATCCGTGCTGCATAGCATCTTGCCTCAGTTTATGTTTTATGCCTTATTTTTGCATTACAATAATAAATAAAGCCAGCTCCAGAGGTGTGCTGAAATATTTCATGATTCTCGCCAATGACATTATGCTTGAGTATCTTCTCAGCAGTCCTGGCTCGCTGTATTTGAATTTATGTAGGGCTGTAAAAGTAAAATTGATTTCCGATCAGGCAGAGGAGCTGGACAGGGTCTCATCCAGTCCCATTAGCTGTGCATCAGAGGAGACACGTGTAATTGCTGCCGATCACATATTAGAGTCAATCCTCAGCGACTGCTGACTGTGCAGAGACAGAAGCAGAGGTAACAAAGACGCCAGCACTCATTTAAAAGCTAATTCTGATGTTGTGTGGTGTGTTGCGAATGTAATGTAGCTCTGAGACTGAAAGGTCTCGCAAAATTGGTAAAAAGTAACAGGGTTCCATTTGAAGGGTGTATTGGCCCCAAAATACTTAGACACTTTTAAACACACTAAGGGCCCTTTCATACACCCGTTGCAATGCAGGGCCAACACCCATAGGTGTTTTCTGCTAATTTCAGCCCGACGCAGTTAGCATTTTCACTTCCTGTGCCATGTTGTTTAAATAGCAAATGCTTTTGCGCCCATGGGCTGCTGGTCTGAAAACGAGCTGTGTTCAGGCGCATTGTTGGCACATTGCTATTTTGAGGCAACTGAAATAGACAAAAAAATGTTTTTTTTTTTTTGTTATATAAAGAGCGCGTTAGTAATATGAGTCTCTAGGCGGGTCCACAACGCACGGCGTACACTCTGCTTATTACACACAGGGACGCAAAGCAGCGCACAAACATTTTTAAATGTAAAAGATTATTATTGTGTACATAAAGATATGGTGGAATCCGGCTTTTCCCGTAGATGTTCTGCTTGCGTGCTTTAACTTTGCGCACGAGCAGATCCGTTTGTGCTCTGGAGACCTGCAGATCCGTTTGTGCTCTGGAGACCTGCAGATCCGTTTGTGCTCTGGAGACCTGCAGATCCGTTTGCGCTCTGGAGACGTGCTCAGTTTTTCCACTTGCAAATTCCACCATGTAAATAGCGAATCCGCTAACTAGCTTTTAAAGAGAATGGGAGATGAGACTCTGATTGTTTTTTTGCACATTAAGCCCAAAACACACCCATTACTCATTAAGAGAATAGAGACAACCTTTTAGACCATTTTTAGACCCGAGTCTTCCAACTGTCCGACTAATCCTAATGTTATTGTTAACAGATGAAATCCAAAAACACCAAAGCATAATCTCCAAAACACCCATGCACCACCCCATCAAAAACAGATTCACTTCAATGATTATTCCCGATTTGCTACTTACAATCCAAAGATTTATATCCCCAATTTTTTTCCTGACATTCTACAAATAGATTGTTCCGGGTGGGACCCAACAGCCGTTCTGTGGGACATTTATAACACACAGTGTAATTCATCTTTGTTGGAGCACTCGCTCAAGCCTCAAAAAAGCATTATTTTAGCTGTCATCTGCCTCCTTTCTGATCAATACCAGAAAAAAGAGAAAGCTTAAAAAGTTAGATTTGATGGAGAAAAGTCTCTCTGCGGGTGGGAAATGTGGTGAAAGTGCTCACCTCCTCCGATCTATGATTAGATTTTATGGTTTTCTGCGGATTTTCGAATCACTCAGTTTGACTTCAAGTAGTGAAAACTGGTCTAGGGTCAGTTTATGAGGACAATCTCTTGAGCTCAACCAGGGCTGATTACCCCTGATGATTTATTGTTTTGTCAGCAGCTGTGTACTGGGTTTTTGTAATATCTCATTTGAAGCAAATCAAATATACATTGTCGTTAAAAACACTGCCAGAATGAAACAGGAGAATCAATAAAGGATTTTTTTTTTCCTGTGAAGAGAGCTTTAATGTAAAAATAAATAAAAAGGGTTTTACGTCCACTGAAAGTGATTATATTGTTTTGATATGCAACATATTTCAGCTCTGGAAAATCTATATCTGTTTTAATGAGCGACTTTTAAAGCATTTGGTTCATAAATAACCAGCTACAGTTGTGTGAAATGACTATTCTGGTAGCTAAACTGACAAATATTTTGCTTGTGGATTTTGGATTTTGTGGTTTTTGAAATCTCTCTGTGGATGCTTGTAAAAATACGCAATTTTTAACAAATTTTGTCATTAAAATTTTAAATGCTTGGTTTTACACATCACTAGAACTTGATCTGGATCTTAAAAAAGATTGGAAACTACAACTTTTTGTAATTTTAAAGGCAAAATTTACAATAATTATTTTGGACTTTCTATACATCAGAAGCTTCTTTTAAAAATGCATCACTGTTTTCACAGAAATATTAATCAGCACATCTGTTTTCAACTTTGATAATAACAAGAATTTTTTTCTTGTGCAGCAAATCATATTAGAATAATTTTTGAAGGACCATGTGACACTGAATACTGGAGTAATGATGCTGAAAATTCAGCTTTGACATCACAGGGATAAATTGCATTTGAAAATATATTAAAATATAAAAAAAGTTATTTAAATCATATTATTATTTCATAGTGTTACTCTTTTACTGTATTTTTTTATATCAAATAAATGCAGCCTCATTGAGCATAAGAGACTTTCAAAAACATTAAAAAAAAATCATACTCACCCCAAACTTTTGAATGGCAGTGTGTAATGTATTTTAATAATTCTAATTTTGAGATAAATTAAATATGATTTAGCAGTCAGTCAGAATATATTGTTGGTACCTTTTTTGAATGGGAAAAAATTGGAAGCTGTAGTCCCTCCTTACAGATAAAACAGCCAATCATGTGTTTGTTTACTCTAGATCATCTATTAGCTTGACCAGATTAAACATTTTTTTAGGCATGATTTAAGCTTAAAGAAAAATTCTTTCATCGCTTACTCACCTTCATGTTGTTCCAAACGTCTATGGCTTTCTCTCCATGTTCCAATGAGTTATATGTAAATTTACCTTCCAGGAACTGTTGAAGGAACAGTATCACATATGTCTGATTAACAATACACTTTTAATTGACTGAATATCATCATAATAGCCATTGCAGATCAGTTTTATTTTTTGTTATTCTCTCTCCACTCTGACACTCCCCCATGTGCTTGTGTTGACTAGTTTGATCAAAAGTCCATCAAGTTCCTCTGTCCTTGTGACACTGGCTGTCTCATTTATAATCTCATAACAGATGCTCTGAGGGACTCATGTTTACAGGAGCAGGAGCTTCATGCATCAGTACTTCCTCCCCGCAATCACAATGAAGAGGGAGTCACGGTCAGCCGGACACAACACTGCACATTTAAAACATCAGCTTGTCGAGGAAACTCGGTGAAAAATCTGCGCAATTTTGTAGGATGGGTGAAGTTCCAGCAGGCTTTGTGTCAAAATAAGTCCTAAGGACGTTGGCAAATAAGAGCTATAAAGAATAAAGAGTTTCCTGTGATAGGTACAGTCAGGGGTTAGGGGTTATACAGTTTGTACAGTGTAAAACATGTAACCCCATCTTTTGTGTGTGTGTGTGTGTGTGTGTGTGTGTGTGTGTGTGTGTGTGTGTGTGTGTGTGTGTGTGTGTGTGTGTGTGTGTGTGTGTGTGTGTCTTACAATGAATGACTCATGTGATATGGAATATTGGAAACATGATAAAAACAGGAAGCTCCAGACCTACAGGAGAACGCTAAGAGAGGGAAAACACCAGAAGAATGGAAAGAGTGTGTGAGTGAAGGTGGTTGTGAATGTGTGTATATGTGTGCTAGTTACAGGATCAGAGAATGACACTGTTCCTCTGTCATAGTATAGATACACTCTCACACAATCAACAGGAAAACCAGAACCCGAAGACGGTCCATATGTCACTCTCCAGACATCAGTAAAGAAATCCTCTCCTGTCCTCTGGTTTGATGCTGTAGTTACTCCAAGACTCCACCTTGAACTTTTTAACCTCCACATCCAGATACTCGTCAAATCTCTCTGGATTATCAGGAAGAGGTTGATTGACACAATCAACAGCTGCTTTTATTCTAATGTTCATATAAGGATCAAGAGTGAACCCAACACAGACTATTATGAATTATGACACTCATCCTGTTGATCGAACACATCAGATATTTCCCTCTGATCACTGTCACTGCTGTCATTAGTTTTACACTCACTTTTCTCATCAGTGTTTGACGGCATCTACTACAAACATTAAATCATTTTTTTTCTTTATTAATACATCCGTTTTTCTGTCTGTCTATCAGTTTGTGTCATGAAGACTTTCTGCAGTCAGACTCACTGTTTTGGACAATGTCCTGCATCTTCTTCCAGACTCTGAACGGCAGGTTGCTGAGATGTGTCTGTTCATCTCCTCCAGCTTCTCCTTCGTAATCTGCTTCTTCTGCTCCTCTTCCTCCCCCAGTGCAGTGATTGTAGCTTCTTCTTCATCTATGAGAAACTGATGAAGCTTCTCAAACTGCTGTTCAATCTGACGCTCTGTGTGCTCATCTTGAGACTGAAATCAAATCACATTCACTTCAAATCATCTCAATGAACACTTCACATCATTCATATCCAAGATAAACTCGGATACCCGACATGTAGCGGATCCAGAAGCAGATTGCTGCTTGTCATTTACAGAAATAATAAACTGGAACCCATTATATTAAACATAACCGTAGTGATACAGCTGTAATGAAAATGACTCTCAATTCCGTTTCCTCACCCTGATCTGTTGAACTGTTTTTTTCCTTTCATTTTTTCATAGTGTTGAATTTTCTCTTGTAAGGATTTCAGTTCTGTATTGAGTTCCTCTTAGATTGAACAACAACAAAAAAATAAAAATAATACTAGATTATAGTGAAGAGAAGAAGTGCAGACAATACAGTGATATGATCATATAAGGCAGTGAAAAAGTATTTGCCCCCATCCTGATTTCTTCTGTTTTGTGTACATCTCATTCTAAATTGATTCAGAAATTAAAACCACCATAAAAAAAGGCAAACTGAGTAAACACAAAGTACTGTTTGTAAACGAAAATGTTATTTATTGAAGCAGAAAAATGATCCGATACCAACTGGGCCTGAAAATGGATTTGCCCCCGTAGTTACTAATTCCTCAAATCTATGAAACTGCATTTATAATGTGGTTCAGCTGGACCAAACACAACCAGTCCTGATTACTGCAGCCCTGTTCAATCAAATCAACACTTAAAAGGGACTTTTAACAACAGCATGACGTTGATTAAAATTTCTTAAACAGTAAAACTATGCCAAAGGTGGAAGAAACTCCAGAAATGAAGAGGAAGAGGAAGAGGAAGAGGAAGGGGAAGGGGAAGGGGAAGGGGAAGGGGAAGGGGAAGGGGAAGGGGAAGGGGAAGGGGAAGGGGAAGGGGAAAGGGAAAGGGAAAGGGAAAGGGAAGGGGAAGGGGTAGGGGAAGAGGAAGAGGAAGAGGAAGAGGAAGAGGAAGATGATGAATTAAATGCATCTGTCTGTGAGGGATTACAAATCTATTTCAAAGGCTCCTGGACTCCAAGAACCACCAGAGAGATCTGTGTGGCGAGAGTCCATAACTCCAAATAAAAAAAAATAAATAAAAAAAAAATACTCAGAACATTAGCAAACCTTTCCAGAAGTGGCTCATCCAAGAAGTAACAAAAGAGCCAAGAACATTTGAAGAAAATTGAAGAAACTGCATTTCTCTGCTTCCTACCAGAATATCCTAAAGGAGAATATCCGATCTTCAGTTTGTAAGTTGAGGCTCAAGCATCAAGATAATGATTCAAAGCATAGGAGTAAATTCACATCTGAACGGCTCAAAAAAGCACAATTAAAGTGTTGGAGTGGTCTCGCCAAAGTCCAGACTTTGAACCCAATTGAGATGATGTGGCAGGACCTTAAACAGTTCATGCTTGAAAACCCTCCAATTTGGCTGAAGTAAAGCAATTCTGCAAAGAAAAGTGGGTCAAAATCCACAACACTGCTGTGAAAGAGTGATCTCCAGTTATTGCTGTTAAAGGGGGGTGGTTAGTTTTTCACATGGGTGATAGGTGTTAAAAACTGTACTCTGTGTTTACTGAGGTTGCCTTTGTTTTACGTAGTATTTTGTTTTAATATATAAAGCTATTTAGTATAAGACACAACAATAAAAAAACTGCTGAAGCCATTTCCACGGTTTGAGCTCCAGCAGTCTAAACTTTACTTTCACTTTCTGAATGACGGTCTCAAAAATGAAAAACCACGAGAATCACAAAGATACTGTCTGTTCAAAAACAAATGTCTAGAAAATCCTTCTTTAAAGTGTTTTTCTTCATCACTGATCACTGATTCTTCAATGCTTTTGTCGAGACACGAGAGTCAGTTTGACAGAAGGGAGAAATTAAGAGTCTCTTCCTGGTAAGTGTTGTAAGAGGTGGACTTTCTGATCACCTTGTGTTCAAAAAGGTCAGACGACACCATCAGGTTTTCTTCAGGTTAAATTTGAACAAAATGCATTTAAAATTAATCTACATTGAAGCTCTCTCAATTATAATGTTAGCGAAACATTCAATCAATAAAAACACATGAAAGAACACAAATATTGATCATGAAAACACTCAAGGCAATTTATTCTTGTGTTTTATTTACTACTCTTCACAGCAAAATCCCTAGTGTTAAATTATCACTGCTATTTTGAAGTCCACACTTATATGAGATCCACATTTTCAACAAAAACAGAAAACTTTTAATGTAGCTTTGCCGCTCATTCACACGACAACGGTGTTTTGGGGCCTGGAAACGTAAACTTTTGAAAAGTTTTTTGAAAGCGATACTGTTATCGTCTCGTAAACAATAAAAACATGAAATTGTGAAAATATTGACGTCATGTATGCGCCAGACAATCAAGAGTGCAGCCATCTTTAGAATTTGGTCTTTTAACTTCCGTTTTTGTGATAGCACTGTATATTTCTATTACATCGTTGTCAAAGAATAATTAGCTGGTGAAGCAGATTTACTTATTGTAGAGTTAACGGAAGTTAACGTGAGCATTGTAATGTTTAAAACAGATGTCTTAACAAACGTCAGTAGACCAGGAAGCTTTTAAAAACTTGCAGTTCATTCATAAATACTTAAGATCGTTGTGAAAATACAAATGGGAAAACAAAAGACAATGAGTGCAGCGCTGAAAAGGGGCAAGGCTACATACGGTCTGAAGGCGCGTAGTGTCTTTACAAAGAGACTTTAGTCGCATTTCCACCAAAATTACCCCGAAACAATTTGTCCCAGGAACTTTCCACTGCAGTGGAAACACACGAAGTACCACCCCAAAGTTCCTAGTTCCTGGGGGAAGTTCCTGCGGTGGAAACACTGCTTTTACAAACTACTGGCCTGGGAGCACAATACAGCGATTTTAATCGTTTTTATGTATCCTTGTGAATCGGGATCAATTTGACAACATTGTCATTTGTCCGTGAAACCCTCGTCTGCTTATGGCAGGGGTGGCCAAACCCGCTTCTGGAGGCCCGCTCCTGTAGAGTTCAGCTTATACTCGAATTAAACACACCTGAACCAGCTAATCAAGTCCTTCAGACTCACTACACAACAAAAACCCCAGGCTGCGTTCCAAACCGCATACTCACTGAGCAGGTGCTTCATTTCAATAAGTACTGACTTAACGAGTGCTAAAAGAGTACGTACTCGCCTGAATGCGTGTAGTATTAATGTGATCCAGACATCATCCGCCATGTTGATGTTATCTTGTGATCTATGGAGTAATAGCAAGCGCAACAAGATATGAGCTATGTTGCACTAACACCTGATTGCATCACTAACTCGACAACCTTACCTAGTATGTTTTTTTGTTTCAATTATAACGTCAATTTATTCAGATGTTACCACCACATGAAGCACTTTTCTCTGTGCACACACATAATAAAGGTACAGTGTGAGACAAACACTCGACAGCAGGTGCAGACAGTTCAGCTGAGACTTCTAGCAGTCTTCCAGGACTTTGTCCACATGATCGCAAAGAACTTGTGTGTCTCAGACAGAGCAGCGGACAGAGCCTACATTCTCATTAGCTGAGCATGCTGGGATGCCTGTTTATGTCACAACAGTGGCCGTGATGTTTCCCTGAGGTTTATTCACAACACCTACGGAGACAGGAGAACCTAAAAGATAGAGGATGGAAAGGCAAGAAGTGCAGATGATCTTATGTGCTGTCATGCCTTTCAGTACCACTGGGAAATGATGCAGAAACGTACTTTGTGGAAGTTTGCCATCATGCTATCCTGTTGTACATACTTAATGTATGTTCTTGCATTAGTTTGGTGCTAACAGATTTTAATACTAAAATTTCAGTATGTCTTCATTTAGCTAGATATCATTTTAACAGTGTAGCTTTAACTAACTGATTGATAACTTTTTTTTATCAATCAGATTTAGATTTTATACATTTTTATGTAGGTGAATAAGACTGATGTAGAAGTACCTGACCCTGGTTGTAAGTTGACAATAACTGTAAACTTGTTCCTCAAATCTGATTGGCTGTATGGATTGTTGTTCCATGATCAACAGTGATGTTGATCCAGGGACATGTTGTACTTGGTGAAATCAGGCTCTGCATTCTCACCACAACTGTGCATTTTTATAAATAAAAAGGAAGAAGAAAATACATGTAAAATATTTACTATAGAAGATAAAGAAGAGTTAAATAAGGAGAATAATCATTCTAGAATAAATACATCAATAAATGTTAAGCACATGTACAAAATCCATAAGCAGTATAAACCCAATAGTGCAACTTTTAAGTGCATAATTGTCTTGAATGTTGAAAGGAGCAGTTTGGTGTCCAAATGTCCACATTTGAATATAGAATGATAGAATGATTTCTGATGGACTGTGAGACAATAAAGACTGGATACATGGCCGCTGAAAATGTAAGCTTTGACATTACATGAATAAATAACATTTTAAAATATATTCAGTTTATTCTATATATTCATAACACACATTTTAAATTGTAATAATATTTCACAATAATATAGTTCTACTGTATTTTTGATCAAATAAATGCCTTGGTGAGCATAAAATACTTCTTTCAAAAACAAAAAAACTGAATCCATCGTCCAAAACATCATCATGCTAACACATATATTGAAAAGCCAAATGACATGGAAAAGAATATGGAAATAAATAAGTAAACAAAGTTTACTGCAGCTACTTTGCAGCATTAATAATCAACCAGCTTGTAAGATAGGATGGTGAAAGCATCCACACACACAACCTGCCAACACCTCTCCCAGCTGGAGTACAGGTCTCTGTGGAACAGTCATATCGGAGTGTCTACAGAGTACACATCTGTGTGAAGACATATGGGCGAGACCTGTGAGAGCGCACACACACACCAAACCACGGGCACCTGCGCTCCCTCTACACCATAATTACATTTACTACTCTATTTATGGGCACTGCAGCAAACACACCGGGTGATCTGAGACATCACTTCCGGCTCCTCGTTTTATAGAGACAGATGCAGATGTGCTCAGCTGGATGGGACATGATTCCGGCCTCAGAGGACTGAGTAGTTTCAACACTCCCGCTGAGCTTTCAGAGATTTCTGTTCAAATATCCTCTCATACCTTAATGTATGATTCTGTAGTCAACCCATGTAACTCCTTCCTTCAGTGTGTATTTGTTTAGCGCAAACTGTGGTAAAAGATATGATGAAAATGTATCATAAAAACATTCCTCTGCAAGTAGTAGACCGATGACAAGCTGCGCACTTTATATTTAAAATTTTTGGCATGTCAAAGCAGTTTTGTACATTCAAGGTAATCGAGGCTTGGCGCCCAACCACAGGAAGTACAGATATTATTCAGTTTGGCCCAAAAGAGCGATCTCAAAATGGGTCTTGAAATCTGACTGTCGAGAGGCATCTCAAAAGTGTTGAATAAAATAGCACTGTTCACTGTTTAACCACTCCGCTTTTCTGAGACTTTCAGCAAGTCTGTATATTAGCAGTAGGGAACTACATAGTTACACCAGTAGGTGGCGACAAGTGATATGCTGCATCTGAAATCGTCACAATTTCACATTTTTATTGTTTGCATGGAGACGACAACAGTATCGTTCTCAAAAACTTTTCAAAATCCGAAAACGTACTTCTTGACTTATGTAAAACGTATGTTCTATATTGTATGAATGTGTGAAGCATAAATAAAATTTGCACGTATATATCCGCCATGTTGTCACCTAGAAAGCAACACAGTGTTGGCCCAAATCCAGGACCTATAAGGATGTAGGCATATTCGGATACAAGGATAGTCTTTATATGTAAAACATTTATTCATTAAAGGTGCTCTAAGCGATGTCGGGTGACGTCACTTCTTGTTGAAAGTATATAAAGTATTTAAAGTATTGTCAAACAAAACGGAGGCTAGCTAGACCCTCCCGCCTCCTCATCCGCGCACTAACCCCCCAAACCCCACCCACAAATCCTTCTTGTCGGTTATTGGCTGGAACAGTTTGTTGTGTTTCGTGGTGCAGGTTAGCTAAGTTTGTTCTTGTTGCCGTTTGTGGAGCCTGGGGTGTCTGCAGAGACCGCGTCTTTTTACAGTGTGTTCAGGGGACTGGCAGCCAGCGGATAGTGAGGAGATGTTTGCTGTATGTGACAAAAAATGTTTTGGCCTAAAAAACGCCTGACATCGCTTAGAGCACCTTTGATTTAAGAAGTTCATTCAGAAATGCTGATTTATGAAGTGGCTTACTTTATATGAGTCATTGAAACATTTACTCAGCCGATTAGTTCAAAAACGATTAATTCAGTAACAAAACAGCACATATTGAATATTTGAGAACTTTTGCTTATGTGATGAAGTTAGGCCTACATTTATGTAATAAAGACAATGTATGGTTTAAGATCTAATTCCAAAATAAATATTCCACAAAGTTTTTTTTATGCTGCTCAGGTAGGTTTCTTTCGAAGACCTCTAAAATGGCCAGGCAAGGGCTGATGGTTTATTTTAACCAGAGGAATGAATATAATCAAAGTATGTCACTCACACAGCTTCTGCACACACAGACATATCAATTAGCTAAACAAATTTTGTGACTATAGGTGGTACTAGAGGTTCACATATGAACGAACATACCTGTTTGAGAACCAGTGATTTAGTTTTCTCTCTTCAAGGGGGCTTATGGTGAAAATGTTCAAAATGACAGAAGTTACTTGGCAAAGCTACTTAGAGTACACTTATCACAGGAGACGGTCGCCTTTGGGCAAACCTAGAATTAAGCCCTTTGCTCAAGGGCACAATGGTGATGTGGGATTTAAGGAGCTCTTCAGTTCATGGATCACCAGAGTCTTTCAGAGGTTGCCGGTTCAGATCTTTAACCACCACCACTGATTCACTTTTGAGACAGTCATCACTAACCTTCACTCCAACCTGTTTACTCAGAATTACTGCCTTCACTTTACAAAGCCTCACAGTGGCCATACAGTGTCCACTTGTCTGCACTCTCTAATGTATGTCTCACAGCTGCCAAACTACATTAGATAAATGAGGCTTGTAGTCCTTTCATTAGACCAGCGCTGGAGAGGAAGACAAATGTTTAACGCTGCTAGACAATGTTGGGTTCCCATGTTTTATGGCGACTTTCCATAGACATGATTTTTATACAGCACAAACTGTATATTCTATCTCCCAACCCTAACTCTACCCCTACAAACAATCCTCACAAATACATTTTCTACATTTTTACATTTTCAAAAAAACATTAGGTAAGCAATAAGGACTCGAGGCTGTGGTGTATTGTGAATAAAACAGCTATTGATCAATCAGAATCAAGGAGTGGAATTAACTGTTTTATAATATGATTTATAAGCTGTTTTCCTCATGGAGACCAAAGATAAATGTCCAAACAAGGTAAAAATGACTGGTATTACTATCTTTTTGGGGACATTTGGCCCTCACAACGTACACTATACCAGGACCCACCACCACCACTATTACTGCCTTCAAGGCATTTGCACAGAGTTCTGAATCTTAGAAGAACACCTCTTCTATTGTATTAATAGTAATTATGTCCAATATTAAGATCAAGCGATTGGATTTACAATTCATAGTGTATTTAGTTCTCATGAAATAATGTAATTTGCAAGCATGTAAGTATTTTGTTACCAACAGTCTCCAAAATTGCCAATGCAGTGGCTTGTCAAGTTGTGATTCACAGCTCTTGGCTGCAGGAGTCGGGTTTGCACTTAGTGAGGACACATTAAAGTGGACAGGAAAAATACAGCATTTGGGGGTGTTGTTATTTACACCCAAATGAATTAGCAGGTGTGAATCAGGGCAGCTGGCCTTATGGGCCAAAATAGAAATACAACAGGTTGTGCGACAAACAGCGTTCAATATCAAAGCTGCAGTGGGTGAAAAGTCTGATTTTATTTATAGCAATCCAAGAACACCTTTTGGATATTTCGTATAATCCTGATGATGCACTAGAAATATCTAGTGCCTTTGCTATTAGATATCAATTTAATTTGTGCCATTTCATTTGTGAATATGGACTTTGGGAACTATTGCATCTCATTATGTAATCCTCCTTTTTACAAGCATAATTTTCAGTTTGCACACTACAAGTAGTCCCTAGAAAGACTAGACATTGTGACACATCTTCAGCACACGACTTGTTTTCGACTTGAATCCAACCCAAAATCCTAATTGCTCTTAGTATTTCATATAGCTTTTTGTAAATAATGTGCACTGACACAATTGTGGTTTAAAAATGTAATGTGTTCCCTTGTGTTTGAGACATTGGTTCTGACAGCTCAGGTCTGCTGATGTCACTCCTTTCCACAAAGTAGTGGAAATGCAGGTAAACAAAATTATTTCTTGTTTTACTTTTTTTATGTTTTTAAGTTGGTATTATTTTTAAAATTCATTAATTATTGTATTCATCAACTCTTTTGCAGTTCTTTCACAAACCAGATTGGTAAATCCTTGCATAATATAATGTTTAAAGGGGTTCTAATATGCCCTTTTACGAAGTCTTGATTTTGTTTTTGGGGTGTAATAGATTATATTTTCATACTCGATTGTTTAAAAAAAAATATTATTAACATATTTTCCATTATTTCAGCATCTCTCTCCCCAGTCTGGCTCGAACACGCTGATTTCGATGAAGCCCCTCCTTCTGGAATATGAAATGTGCTGTGATTGGTTAGCTGGCCCAGTGTGTTTTGATTGGCAGCGTTTAGTGCGTGTTCGGGAAATGTCCCGCCCCTCCATAACTGCGTGTTCTTCTCTGGGGTAAATATTAGTGATGGCGTCAATTTCAAACCAATTTCAACTTCAATTCCGATTCAGACCCTGACAATGTCAACGAACAAGAGGATCGTGCAGAATGGATTTCTTTGCAAGCACGGATTTAACAGGACGTTTCAGAGTGGTAGCCTATGTTTTTTTTGTAATTTTCTTATACATTATAGATACAATGTTATCCACCATTTAATCGTGATATTTGTCGGAAAACTAAGGTGATGCAAACATGTCCATGTCCATAAACTAATCCACGGTTAATTTTCATATGGATATATATTTCAGATTTCATATAACAAAGTGAGATCTTTCAGAAGCCACAGTAAACAAGCGCACAGATAAACTTTGGGTTTTAATGTTCAGGAACAGTGTTTAAAATAAATTTTAACCACTCTAAGTTTGTCAGCTTAAGGAAGGTTAAACAAATGAGTTTTTAGGAAAATGGGTGGACAAAAGTGTCTCTTTGACATAGCAACAATGCTGTCTTCTCTAATGCAGCTCAGCCGAGCCTCGTCCCCTTTTTTGCGTATTCCGTGGGCCGAGATTATTTAAATGAGGAACATTATTACTTCATAAAATTTGGAAAAATCACGATATACCGTATGTTATTTTTTTTTATTATAATTATTATTTATATCAGCATGGTACACATTAATCCAATTCAAATCTATGTGATGAACAAGTTAGGTCAAAAGTAATCTAAAAATAAATAAAAAAGTAGTCAGAACACTACTTTTAGTACTAGATTTCACAAATTAAGTAATCTAATTACTATTTTCCTCGTGCAATTTGTAATCAATAATGGACTACAATTTGTAAGTAATCTAATAAGCACTGAATGTTTATAATGTTGTCACAATGTTTGTAGTCCGCTATGGTTTTTATTGGAAGATTTCAGCTAATCTAAAAGTACAATATCCAACACACCTCAAAATCAGAGCTAGCTAATACACAGCGAGACTCATTAATAATGATTCGTTTTTTCCCTCCACTTTTCATAGTGGCTTTTAATTTTTGAAATTCAAACCAATTCTGTTTATCTACATTTTGTTCTGAACCAGCAGGACAGATTGTTGACCACAAACGCAAGAGCCTACAGGGGATATTGACATTTACAGGCCACTGTTCAGCTGTGCCTGAATATCGAATGGAATCAAATACTCAGCCACCCTGCAGATGGGAATAATATGCCGAGTGTTTTCTTCTGTGGAGCTGACACTTCCAACAAAGGAGACTTTTTATGGTCTCTTTCTGGTCAATTGGCCGAGACACGCGCCTCCATCTGCGAAGCTCTATTAATTAATTCTTCTGTCCGTTCAGAGTCATTTTACATGAGCTGCATGAGGGAAATCAAACTTATTTGACCTTTGCATTGATATTTGAATTTGGCCAGATTGTGCAGTATCCTTTTAAACTGTCATTCCCGGTTGTTTCATGTCAGCTTCTGTGCATAAATAACATCCACCATCCAAGGAAACTGGGATTAAGTCTGTGGTTTTCCCCAAAAAAACAAGTGAAAAATGCTGGATGGTCAGCCAATGAGAGATCCCTACTGAGAAGTCCAGTGTTCATGAGACAAATGTCATTGCATCTCTAGAACCCCACAAACCTAGGATACGGTATAATTTGTGTAACTTCTTCATATTTTTATATGAGAGAAGTGATAGCACTTTATTTTACAGTCCTGATCCCCATCTGCATGTACTTATTATATTAATTACAATAACTGGGTAATAACTATGTATTAACCCCAAAACCTACCCATAAACCTAACCTTCACCCATATAGTTACCTTATATTACCCAATTAAGGTAAGTACTCATAAAGTTCACATAAGTGCACATACTGTACAATAAAGCGCAACCAGAGAAGTCGATAACCAGATCTGCTCTTCTGGATTGCTATCAAAGTGACCACATCATACACTTTTGTAGCATTTTGTTCTTCCATTAAATCCAGAAATGTAAATTTAGATGCCAATTTCCACCCTGCCTCTAACTCTAAATTATTAGAGCGTTGTTGCTTTATCTATCCATCTATCTATCCATCTATTTATCCATCCATCCATCCATCCATCCATCCATCCATCCATCAATTTTAGACAAATTTAGTTTTCCTAGTTAAAATTACATTTGCATTACTTTAAGTTTAATTCATTTTTAATCCTACATTGATACATTCAATTTCAAATTGTAATTCTTCATCCTGCTTGCTAACACAATTCAAATTCAAATGATCCCTTTATACAGACTAATGACACGTTTTAACATTTAAGGTATACTATAATATTATATAAATGTACAAAAGCAGTTCAAGTATAAAAGTATTAAAAACTAGACTTTGTGTTCCCTCATCTTGGCATTAAATTACAGAGAAGAGTTTCTAAATCAACGGCCGAGGGAGTGATGGCAAATTTGACATCTCTCTCTATTTTTTTTTCTTCCTTTTTTGGAACGTCATTGAAACACTTTTTTTTGGTAACACTTTATTTTGATGGTCCCTTTTGAACAGTCTGTTGGCAATAAGTAACTTTGCAACTGCATGTCAACTAACTCTCATTAGAGTATTAGTGTACCGTCTGCTTAATAACTGATAACTCTTTATTGTGATGGTCCTCCAACAGACATTCTTCCTATAAGCAACTTTGCAACTACATGTCAACTTATTCTAACTCTGCACCTACATGTCTACTAACTCTCATTAGAGTGTTAGTAGACTGTTAGGGGTTAATGTTACTTATATTCAACAGAATGTGTTAAAGGGACCATCAAAATAAAGTAAAACCCTGTTTGTATGTAGTTTCTGATAACTGATAACTTCCACTTCTAAAAAACCTTCAAATGTGAAAAGCGTCCATTAAAATGTCATAAATATTCAATTCTGATTCATCACTGACCTTTATTTGACTCAACTTGTGTTCTGTAGCTTGTAAATGTTGGATGTTTGGCACACATGAGAGCTAATCCAAACTGCAACATCTTGACCAGAGAGGAACATTCCAGATGCTTATTTCATGAACCTTGTCTTTCATCCATATTCACTAAAATTATTCTAAAACACTGTGCATCTGTGGTGTGCTCGCTTGTTTGTTATTTATGCAAATGTACTCCTCACCAGACAAAACACCTTTTGATGTACGAGGACATACAGAGAAGTACAGGTTTAGGATTACCTTTAATTCTGAAGGTAAGTCCAAAAAAAAAAAAAAACTGTCAGGGGACTTCACGCAATCATCTAGTTTCTTTAATCTGATCCATCATGAGAAAGATGCAAATGCGATTCAAGTTCAGTGACTTTCACGCACCGCTGAATGTCAAATCTTAGATTAAAGAGACTTGGCTCATTTGGTTGTGTAACACAAGGGAGCTTGAGCAATCAGAGAAAACCAAATGTGTTTTTCCCTTTCATTTTCTGTTGAATGAATTCAGCAGGTGCAACACTAGAAAGATGTTTTTAAAAAACAAAACAAAAAAAAAACATTCATTTCAGAAAAAAAACACGTACATGCACATTCAATGTCAGTTGCTGAGGATTTATTAGGGGTAAACTTTAAATAATAATTTCTAATGCAGAGGACTATACAATTTGCAAAGTTCTATGCATATATCATGCCCATGACGAGTAATCATGAGTAAAGAAATGAGCAGATCGTGCCTCTTATATAGTTGAGCACATTTGGAGGAGGAAGGTATTCAAAAAGCCAAGACAGTTAGCCCATGGCAAAATATTCCATTACAGCTGGATGAATCCGGGCATTAATGCATTATTGAAGTGGTATTCGGAGGCTGTTTTTAATTTCAGATGGAGGATTCACCTTCGCATCCTCAGCTAATGGCGCATCAAGTATTAAAATTTGCAGCTACGCTTAGATCAAAGAGCTGTCAAAATGACAGACTTAAGCCCCAGTGCCGAGACTTGTTGAGGTAAACACCTCTGCAAAGTGAGGTGAAAATTCTGTGAGAGAAGTATGACCCGGACAAAGCCTTTTAAGTAATTCACCCTTATAAGAACCACTTAAAGATTTAAACGGAAATTAATCATTTTCAAATAAATCTCAGCTAATTCTTCACAAAGCCTGTTACCTTACCTTAAAAGAATAGTTCACCTAAAAAAGTTATATCTGTCATTTACTCACCTTCATGTCGTTCCAAACCCGTACTTTCTTTCTTTTCCAATAATGAAAGTAGAATTGTCAACTCAAAAAGGACAGAAGCCTTCTGAAGCAATCGGATAACTTAGAGAATTTTCGCAGAACAAATTGATTTTTAAGTTATTCCATTCACTTAAAACAGTTCAGGCTATGCCGTGTTTTCTGAAATTACATAAACCCGAATGGCACTTTCCTTATGCAGGTTAAATGATTAAATGAAACCTGGATATCCTGGATTTCTTTTTCTAATGCATAATTTAAATGTGTCTTTACCATAGACTGTAAAAATATATGGTTGTAGTGTCCGTGACGTCACCCGTAGGTTTCTGAAGAGCATTTTTGAAGCCCAAAGTGGAAGGAGCCGGCCGTCACTATCTTGCCAGCGCATCCCTGCGCGTCACTCCCGGATTAACGAAAATGGTCAAAGAGGCGGGATTAGCTGTGGTGACGTGACGGCTAACAGACAGCAGACAAAAGGATAGCAGTGGATATCCACCTGTCACTCAAGTGGTCACGCCATTAATTATGCAGAACTCTAAGGCTTAATATAATTTAAGTGGATTAGTTATACAAAAAATTCACCCCCTCACAGTTGTTATGAAGGGCAAAATTAGCTATATAGACCAAAACCACTATTTGTACCAGGCTTTAAAAAAATTCTGCTGTATATTTGGCCATTTTAACTATGGGATTGATCAACGCTATCTCACGACCAATTCGTACAAATTCGTACGAGCGATTAAAAGGGGTCTAATTCTCTTTTGCAGCCTGACTTTAGCGGCCAGTCTATGAATTGCAGTTTAAGTTACTTCGGTGTTTGATTCAAAAGAGAGAGAGAGCGGAAAGTTGGTTCCCCTTCGTCAGCTCACTATGATGTGACACGTGAGTCAGAAGTGATTCTGACGAATGGGGATCGCTTTCCATACTTCGAGTGAAGCTAAAGGAGCCAATGCACATTGGCATGCGATAATTGCATAATTGCATAAAGAGGTGGAGCCCCTTCGCTTATTCCCCGATCTAGCGCTTCTTCTGTCCAACAGAAGAGGCCTACTTCGGTTAATAGCCTTGGTGACCTGAGGATCACAGTGAGAGGTAACCCGCTGAGCCAGTCTCCTCGGGGCCCTCACTCTTCTATAATGCTACCCGTGGAGCCTCCAAGAGAGCGCGCTGGGTCGTCCTCGGCGGCCCCAGTTGTTTCTTTTGGAGCTTCACCGGATGATCAAATGTCGGTTGCTGCAGCAGAGGGTAAGCTAATGTCCTCTGGGGGTGACAACTTGGCTGGGATGCCTCCTTCGGGTGCGCCAGCGATGTCTGAGTCAGACCCAGAGCTCACGGCTATGCTTTCCGGGGCTGGACGATTGATATCTCGGGGCGGCCTGCCCCAGAGCCTTTCTTTCCGGAAGTGAATGAAGAGGTTATTAGAGCATGGACGGCACCTTTTTCTGCCCGAAACCGTTCTGGTGCCTCTTCCTCCCTTACTACCCTCGACGGCGGAGCAGCAAAAGGTAACGTGGAGATCCCCCCGGTGGAGCGGTCTGTGGCGATGCAGCTGTGATGCAGCTGCTGGTTGCTGACGTCGCCCCCCTGTGACCGCCTCCGTCCCTGCTCAGCCTAATGGTGCGTTCACACCGGACGCGAATAGCGCGTCAGGCGCGAGTGATTTCAATGTTAAGTCAATGCAAAGACGCGTTACGCGCGTAAAAAATTCCTGCGGCGCGAATGAGGCGTAGAGCGCGGCGCGGTAGACGCGAATACGCCTCATTCGCGCGTCAAGTTCGCGCGAATGGCGCGAATTAAGCGTCTGGCGCGAAAAGCGCGTTACGCGCGAATGATTTAGTTAGTGCTATTTGTGCATTCACGCGTTTGACGCGAATTCGCGTCTGCCGCCCGAGTTGAAAAATCTGAACTTTGGCGTCAATTCGCGCCGCGTTAACCAATCAGGAGCCTAGCTGCTTGCTGCTGTCACGTGGTGAAGTATCCGGATGCTTCAATATGACTAATTGCCTGGTGTGGTTAATGCACAACAAAGCAAATATTTTATCACATAAAACTTGATTTCAATATATGAGACATTCATTTTGTATTGAATGCTATTTATTCCACATCTAGATTATATGAAATATTATCATAAAGTAAAGACAACCAACATAGTAGTGCATAAGTTCGTGTCTAGACAGTGTTGTGTGAGAGAGAAAAAAAAATCACAGGACAGGTTATACTTTTGGAGCCTGGCTCCATTTATCATCAAAACAAAAATAAATGACTTATTAGGTGGATGAGGGCGAGGGTGATCCTCGCTCCGATGCGGGACAACAGGTCATCAAGCTGGGCACGGAGCAGGTGGAAGTACCGCTGAAAGCGGCCGTCATCCAGGCGCAGCTCCTGGAGCGAGCAAAGGTTGAAACTAGCCAAACCGGGTTCGCCTCCGAGGGGTCTGGCGGACACAAATACGGCAACGATGATCCTACGCCAGTGTTCTGCTATCCAGAGCAAATACAGAGCGGTGACTCTCCCAATGAATGCTCGATCAAATAAAAAAGATGGCCGCCAACGGGTTTCGAATCCGACGAGCGTAAATTTCGCTTCAAACTTTCGTTTTTACGCGCGTCAGTTTCCCTCTTGACGCGCGAATTAACACAAAGTGGTCAAGCGTCAAACTAGACGCGGTAGACGCGAGTTTGACGCGCTATTCGCGTCCGGTGTGAACGCACAGTAAGCAGCAGCCTCCACCCAGGCAGCAGATGGCCGGCTGCAAACGTAAGTGCAAGCGGCCCTGAGAAGGGTGACCCAGTGATGGCCGAAGTTGCTCTTCGGGAGATATTGTCCGCACCTCTCCCTCCCCTTTGTTTCACTTTGTTTCTGTTAGGGTTAGTTAGTCCAGCGGTGCCCACATTTTCAATAAAAGAGCAATTTCTTCCATCTCTGGGTCACAAGACCTCCTTTCCCCCTCTTCCAGTGCCAGCGGGCAGCAGTGTGCGGCTCAGGGTCACCACCAAGCCTTCCCACGCACCCTCTGCCCCACCCTGGAACCAGTTCTTAGTGTCGGCTTGCAACGCCGCTCTCGCCCCCATGGGCCGGATATGTGCGTCTATTTGCTCCAGTAGTGTTCCCCAGAAATGACTAACTCTGTGAGATCCTCTGTCACTCCTGCGGAAGTCAGACGTTGTGGAGCGTACGGGCCTGCACTTGTATGCATTGTGGAACCTGTGTTAGGCCGGGTGTCCATATGTAGTGGTCCCTGCGGCAACCCCATATGTGTATTCCTCCACAATAAGCTCCTCTTCGGACGAGCCTGTGTCTTTCCCTCGACAGAGCGTGTTCTGTAGTCTCTGCTGGTGTTCTTCCCCCCTATAACTAGGCTGGAACCACCCCAGAGACTGCCATATGTTGTACTACCCTGTTCGGGTAGTCCATATGTGTATCTGTCACAGTGCCTCCCTCCGGGGTAGGATATGGCTTCCACAGCGTTCCCTTCTCCAGGGGCACGCTTTCCCAGCGTTATCCAATAAGTCACACTATGTGGGTCTTGCGGAACAGCAGTAACTGAACTTCTCTGCTTAGAGCTCCTACTTTCTGCCCAACATTGCGGTCAGGCCAGGAGGCTCAAGTGGTGCGCTGGAAGGGCCAGCAGCCGTGGCGATTTGTTAGATATGCCCTTTCGTCAGAATCACTTCGGGCTCACGTCATAGTTAGCTGACGAAGGGGAACGTCTCTGTTACGTATGGTAACCCTTGTTCCCTGAGGAGGGAACGGAGACGTGAGTCACCTCGCCACAGTTGCTGAGCTTCCGCTGGATGGCCGAGCCACAAGTCCAGCTCCTCAGTGGAAAAAACAAGGATGCGACGCACCTGCTGCTTTTTATATGCTCGCGCCGCGATGCACAGCTGGTGCAATTATCGCATGCCAATGTGCAGTGGCTTGTTTAGTTTCACTCGATGTAGATAGGCTCTCGCAAGCAATCCCCATTCGTCAGAATCACTTCTGATTCACGTCTCCATTCCCTCCTCGGGGAACAAGGGTTACCATACGTAACCAAGACGTTCTTACAGATGAAGAGTCCACATGTGCATAGGAAAACACAGGTCAAAAGAACGCCGCTAAGTGCATATAAATAGAGCTTCCGTGTATTTTTAACTCTTTCCCCGCCAGTGCTATTTCAAAAAAGTTGTCAGTCAGCCCCAGCATTTTCGTTTATCTTCATACACTGTATAAATGTGCACAGAATTTGTGGTAATGTTTACAAAAGCATATCTTTTATGTAATTGAAAATGCAGTTCCACACTACTGACAAGCTCAGAATTCTTCTAAAAAGTAGTTTTAATATATCTGCCATAAGAGATGTTGTCATTTTTTTTATTATCGGTTCTAGGAAGAGAACCTTTAATGCCTGAAGGATTAACATTCCATTAAGATAAAGGTGGTTTGTAGAGGAAGCTTTAGGAGTGTATTCACAAAGAATAGAATAACTTCAGACAGATTCCATATGCTCGTTACACTATCTGGAATGGAAAGTGAAGGGACAGATGTTGTCTGGAATCATTTGGGGATCCGACTTCATCAAAGAGTTTGAGAACTCTCACGGAATTCCAAAACACCCGGTGAACTCACAATGCATTTCCTATCTTAAGTGTGTGTGTCTGACTAAATGTGCTGATCAATTTTGGTGTATTATTGACATTTCTGGGTCGAGTCATATTTATTTTAAACAAGGAGTGACAGAGCCATATGCCTTGTGAAGGATGTGAACTGGAATAGAGTCAAGTCAGCGTTATGATAATCTGGATCCTTTAGAAAAGACGAAATAATATTAAATACTGTATAACATTGGATCGATATTAGATATCTGTGATGTTTCAGGAGAGCCAAAACCTCATGAAACTAATATAAAATTACAATGAGATACAGTATGATACAAAATAGCGGCTGGTAATAAACTTCAATTTCCTACTTCTTCAGACACGATTGCTCTTATCTTTATGAAAATATATTCTGTATATCTAAATTAAAATCACTGGGATAATGTTATAATCTGTATATCAGAAGAACATTTTCTTATCTGGAATCATCGATGTGCCTCCATTTATAGATCGTCTGCTGAATATTACTTTCAGAGGGCATCCGCCAAGGTCTTGTGTCATGGGATAGAACATCAGCAAAAGCCCAATTAAATGGGTGAATATGAGTTTATAAGAATATTGGACATGTACCACATTAACTGAGAACTGTCTGGTCACCTGTCACTCTCTGTTAATTAACATTGGAAAAGTATTAATTTAAGGAGTCAGGCTCATTTCTTGTGCATGTATATTTGGACTTGTGATATGCTTTCACGCCATAAGCCTTTATGCATCTGCAGTTATATAACTCAGACTAAACTAACACATAATGATAAGGAACTCCTGACTGCCCACTGTTTACCAGAAGGTTAGAAAAATAGTTTGTTGGCCGATAAATCACCACTGCTGATGGTGGTAACTGATCAAAAAGTTTCACATTAATTTCCATGTTGGGCATATGTTGAATATCAAGCACTTCCATCTGCTCCGAAGACAAGCAAGTGTATAGTCATACATAAATGTATGAAATCCTCCCAACCCTCATCTCTAACCTGTGGCAGAGAAGATTGAAAATATGATATTTATAATCTTTAATCATGTGGTATATCTCAATAACACTCATTTGATGAGATCCAAATACTGTGAGAAATTAAAAAGCTATGTATAATCTCTTGGGAACCAGCAAAAAAATAAAATTTTACCTCATTAGTGTTCAGAAACAAACTCATTAAAAAGTGTTTTTGGGGGCTAAGAAACATCAACTTTAAATAAATATACAATACACTTTGCACATAGTTTCTCGACTGTGTTATGAAAGTTATTACGGCATGATCGGTTTAAATAGATAGATGAATAAATAAAAAAATAACGACTACAAAATACCACATTAATATTAATAATAATAATAGTTTTTGTATTCCATAAAAAATTAAATAATAATAAATATAAATAACAACAATAATAAAACAAGTTTTTATTTATTTATTTAATAGTATTATATTAGTATTTTATTAATATTTTTATATTTTCTATTTTCATTTGAAATTTTTATTTTTTTGGTATATTTTATATCTATATAGTTTTCATTAATTTCTGTTTTAGTTTTAGTTATTTTAGTATCATTTTAAACTAAATGAAAATGAGAAATGTTACTTTGACAACTAGCTGAAATAAAATAAGTTTAACGTTTTGATTTTAATTAAATTTAATTTAGTTTTTTTTCAGTTTAAGTTTATTTTATTTAAAACAACACGTTTTAGTTTTAGTCAACTATAATAACTAAAAATAAATAACTACAGCATACCATTTCTCAGTTTTGTCAAAGTGTAAGAATGCAAGCATATAGATGGCTTCAAAAACAGACAATATTAATTAATATTCCATTTTAATTTTTAATTTTGTTAATTTTTCAGTATTTTTTGTTCTTTATAGTTTTATATCATGTTAAACTAAATGAAAATGAGAAATGTTCATTAGGCAACTAGCTGAAATAAAATAAGTTTAAGGTTTTCCATTTAATTTAATTTAAGTTTATTTTATTTAAAGCAACACTTTTTTTGTTTTAGTTTAAGTCAACTAGAATAACTAAAAATAAATAACTACAGCATAAAATGTCTTCAGTTTTGTCAAAGTGTAAGAGTACACAAGCATAGAGATGGCTTCAAAAACAGACATCAATAAAAGCCACAAATCTTCGGTGTTGATGTCACGAGGGGCTTCGGAAGCCTCTCACATCATCAAGTGTGTCACAAAGGCATCACAAAGATTAATGAGATGTTGATTGTTTAAAAAAAAAAAAAAAAAAAAGCAATTACACATTAGGACCCCTGCCAGAATTGCAACACGTCCTGCGTGTAATTGTTTGAGTTAAGGTCTTTTCATTACCTCTTTCATTTTCAGTAACCCCACTAGCGCTCATGTTTGGGGATACAGAGATGTAAAGCGCACCGTGATCCGCTGTCAAGGTTGAAGGTGAGAGAATAATAGACCGAGAGGGGAAAGAGAGAGAGAGAGGGACAGAGGAGCGAGAGGAAAAGATGGAGGAGTAGATTGGATGTGAAAGGTAGATAGCAATTGCGTGAGTGTATGAGAGAGAAAGAGAAAGAATGAGTATACGTGGGTTGAGAAAGAAGGAAGGACAGGTTGAGAGATTAATCTAACCTATGGTGTAATGAGGCTTCGGTCTGGCTGCCTTCCTCCGCAGATAGAGAAAAATCCACCGTATTTATGCCAACTTGCCGTCTATTCCATGTCCAAGTCCCATCAGCCAGCTGTACCCCCCCCCCCCCCCCCCCCAAAAAAAAAAAATCAAATAATGAAATAAACTTTAACGGAGGGACGGCCTATTAACTGACAGAGTACTTTCTTACCCAGGCGAGAGCGATCTCGTGGGTCTGAGTTCTGAAATGCCAATGTGCAATGACAATGCTGCCAACTTCCCTGACAAGGGTCTTTTATCAAGCTCTGCAGAAAGCAAGGTCCCAATCATTTCATTCCTGGAGCGAGAAAGAGAGTAAGCAACAGAGAAAATACAGAGAGAAAACCCAACATCCACCCACATAGACTCTTCTTACTTACTTCCTGTTGACGTGGATTGCAGCTGATGTCGTGTTAGACTTGTGTGACTTTTTCTGGCAGTAATCATGAGGTTCGTCTCATGCAACCTAAATCTAAAAACTTGTTTTAAACCAAAAACTGAAGCTTTGTGATGTTTTTGTCTAAATATTATATGACATATAAGTGATAAATATTGGCAGTACACATATTTTGTCACTGATCCTACTGTCTCTATGGTTACTTTGTTTGCGGGCATCTATTTAACACATTATGACTAACTTGAAATGAACTTTTATGGTTAATGGTTACAGAAACATTAATTTGACAAAATAACATGTTGATTGGAAACATCATAAAATATTCTGTGTGAAATCCTTTTTTCTTTAAACATCATTTTTCATCTCAAGCATGCTTTTGGTTGACACTGTTGAATCCACAGTGACTTTAGAAAAAGCATTATTAGACTCAAAATTGTTGGTCATGGTGCAAATGACCAACGCTATCTCATGACCAATTCGTACAAATTTGTACGAGTGAGTAAAAGCTGGCTAATTCGTACGACATCACTAGTACGATTTGTCTAAACCCCAGTGATGGGTAGTTTTAGGGACGGGGTCAGGGGTAGATCATTTGAAAAGTAGGCTACACGATATGATATTATTAAAATGACCTCCATAAAAATCAATAGAAATCACATATATTGTCGCTGTAGTTGAAGAAACATCACAGGCCTAAAGATGGAGAAAATGCAGCTTTGATGAAGTGTTTGTTTCTCTCTCTCTCTCTCTCTCTGTGTGTGTGTGTCCCATATATATGTTCAAGGCTACAAACTAAAATGCCCTAGCTAGTGATAATTAATGCAACACCAGAGGGAGTATCTTTCATATATCAAAGTTTGATCACTGAACTCACAAATCATCTGCTATTGGGAGAATTTATGTATTTATGGACTCGAGCTGTATGGGAACTCAGCCTTGGGCTAAATTTAGATTCCCTCATCCACACATAAACAGCAACGATCATTTACGCTGTATCACAGTGAAGACATCCGCCTGTCATTCCACAGAAGAATCCCCCTGTCAGTCGGTGAAGGACACCTTGAGTGTTTTTAGGTTAGTGAATCAGACCAAACGCTACACTGAATCTGTTCTCTGATTCGTTGTTTTCCTCACTGGAACAACAGTCATTTTTCGAAAGGACTAAACTAATTTATTTGGCCCTCTTTCCGCAGATCTAACCAGCAAACATGTCACGCAGTCGCACACCTCCAAATACCCTCGGTACCTTTGTGCCTCTGTTTATAGAACGACTTGAGAGGGCTGTGATAGCATTATAAGTTTTTGCCTAAGGTTTTCCTTGTGTACCTGCCCAATTTGCCTCCAGCACACACCAGCTGTGCACACTTTGCCAAAAGACACTAATGACAACAAAACATCATTAGAAACCGAGGATCCGCCACTGCTGCATGAACCGTGAACTTGCGATTCGGGAAGTATCACAGACTGGAAACCGTATATGATGTACAAAAATACATTTATTTGAAACGATTCCAAAATGACAGTAGTTTTCCATAGAAATATTGAAATAAAGATGTAACAACCATGAGTCATGCAGCTGTAGATTTTGTGCGACGGGAGATTACAATTATTTGCTCGACAAAACATTACTGGTTTTCTATCACACATAGATCGTTTGGCAAGTTTCTTTTCAACCAGCTTCATTATGCTTTAATGCCTACAGTGTCGTTATTGATACAAAGTTATGATTTATATCACAAAGAGAGTGTCGGTACAGCAACTAAAACCTGATGAATATGACACAACACCACTGAATGGGAGAGGGCTCAGTAGTACAGAATGGCAATCAATAAATAAGATAAAAAGAACGAAAAGAGTTGTTAAACATCAGCAAGTACTTTTCTACATTAGCAAGAGATTCTCACTAACATACTGTAGCAACAAATGCTCGGCTCTCCAGACTAACCATAACTTTTACACTGAAGGCTGTGATAATATGCATGACGCAACACAATCACAGCCAATCAGAACATGTTCTTGTTTGACATATAGTTGTGGATATGAATTTGGACCAATAAGATAAGGGTACGTTTACACGACAACGATATGCTTAAAATTGAGAATTTTTTTCTTTGCGTTTTCCGCGTACAGACGACGCCATTGTCAAAACGATCCCCTTGCACACGGATCCGCGAAAACGATTAAAGACCCTGTATTCTGCTGCCAGACCATTAGATGGCGATGAAACGCTATAGACTGAACACGTACTACGCATGTGCATGACGTCATCTTCTTCAGAGATTCGCGAGACCATGGAGACCGTTTTCAAAAGCGTGCACTTTGAAACCCGTTTTCAAAAGTTTTCGTTTTCAGGCACCCAAAACGCCGTTGTCGTGTAAACGAACGGCCAAAACGCATAAAACGTTTTACGTTTTTAGTGTTGTGTAAACAGCCCCTAAGTTGGCTACAAATCACATACCTACATCATTAAGCCATATTTGATATTGTGGAAATGATAGGTTGATAGATATGCCAGTTTCAAAGACAACTTTGCCAATTCAAGGGAACAACAAAAAGTCTTGATACTTGTAACTTGGCATGGATGATAAGGACAACAATTATTCAACTTGGGAAAGAGTAGCGGTAACACTTTATTTTACAGAGCCATTGTTACACACTGTATTAAAAACTATAAATTATGCATGCAATTAACCCTAAACCAAATCCGCATCCTAACCCTATAGTAAGTATATGTAGTTAATTATTATTACTCAGTACTTAAATGTATAATTACACTGTAATACTGACACCTTAAAATAAAGTGTAATCAAATTCGCTTTATGTCTTATAGATCTTCAGCTTTGGGCCTTGTAAAAACATAGATTTAAGAGAGCGGGGGACTAAAGATATGAGCAACAATGAGTAAAAAAAAATCAATGTCGATATTAGAGCGAGACAACAACTGTGAATTGTAAAGATAATGCGGCGTGCTGAGATGAACCTGCGAGTGTTAATGAGAGACTGTGCGACAGGATGGTAAAGTACCAGTTCCCCAGTTCCCTCGGCTCAAGGCCTATGCTACTGTAATTGCATGCTGACTTCAGCACACTGTAGAGGCTCTGAGAAGTCGAGATTAAGGGTAAAACACTGTTTCATGTCGCACTGCTTTGGACTTCACAGACATCATGTATTAAATGAGTCTCTGTGGCCCGTTTTAAGTTTCTTTATGGAGGAGGAAGCGTGTTAAGCATAACTAGCATCTGTGGAGACTATGCTCACGTTTACAAATGCAAAGCTTTTTCCAAAGCTGTTAAAAACGCTGTGGTAAGTTTCATGAAGATGTGGCCTAAAGTAAGACGAAAATACAATTAGACCTAGATGTTGAGATCTCTTTATACACACACACACGCACGCATGAACCGTTAAAAAGTTTGGGATTGTAATTTATGTTTTTAAAATATCTTTTTAAAGTATCAAGTATCTTATGCTCATCAAGACTGCATTGATTTGGCTAAAACAGAAATATTATGAAATATTAATGGAAGCTTGTTCTGCCACCAACTATTAAAAAAAAATGCCACTTTTTATCTCGCAATTCTGACTTTTTTCTTGCAATTGAGAGTTTATATCTCACAAATCTAAAATAAATCAGAGACATGAATCTAGAAGTTCTACATTCGAAACATGAGGTCACGTTGGATTGAAATCAGATCATTCTGTAGAACATGTTGAGGTTGTGGTTAGTCTGGCTGGTATATCAGTAAACTTTGAGTCTGAGATGATCAAAATACACAGAATATAATATAAGATCTGTTCCAAAAACCTAGTTAGCTGTCTAGGTAGGTATCATTTTAAGACTAAAGACTAAAAGGTTTCATTCTAAAACACCCTTTTTTTGGGGACAAATTCTGATCATTGCATCCAACATGGAGAAGGCAATCCCATAATCCATTGAGAAAGAATGCATGATGGCACAATATTGATTTCACATATAAACAATTCAATGCTTAATCTAATTTAAAAAAATCATATTTTACCCAATATTTGTTTGTGCTCTTTATTTTAAGCATGATCAGTATCAGAGTATCTCACTTTTAGCTTAGCAACATGCTAACAGCAAACGCCATTGAAATCGATTTTGACTCAAGCCTCTTCACGTGAGGAGCATTATTTGATGACGCACACAACTGCCTAGTTCCAAAACAGAGGTTTTGTCTTTGCCTAAGAAGACAGCAAGGCAGCTGACTAAGTTTTCAAAACAGAATATTAACGCATGCATGCATTAATTAAAATGATTATAAAACAAAAAAAAGGGCAAATGATGTGTTCACTAATTCAGCACTAGTTAAAGATAAATACTGAGGCATCTAACCATTTACATAATTATTTTTTTCATTTTTAAGAATAAATTGATTGTTCTGTTTCACGCAGGAAAAAAAACCCCAGAACTTAGCACTTATAATGCATGGATTATACATGAAGCACAATGTTTTGATTTGTAACAGGTATTAATTGCTTGGGAAGTCATTTTGGCCAAAGTCCCTTATATTCTGATATATTGCTATACTATTACATTTACAATGAAATCTAAGAAACCACCTGCTTATTTATGAATTATATTCATCTTGTGTGAAACAGGCAATCAACTCCAATACAGAATATCTAACCATATACTGAAACACTGCTCTCTCTATAGGTTCAACCTTAAATCTGAGGTCAAAATCCAGAATGGCAACACTGAAGCATATGCAATACATCTTTACTATTTTTTCTTGTACAATGCATGAATAATAATAATAATAAAAAAAAAACTATTTACAGCACCGGTTTATCTACAGCACATCAATGAATCACTGTTTCGATTCGTAAAACACCCTCTGAAATGTATAGCAGACTGCGTCCAGTGAAGTCCAGTCTTCATGTTTATTATATTTACAGTATAAGGATATGGAATGAAAATACACTTGCTGTATATACAGAGAAATTAAAACTTGAGACTTATTTTACAGTTCAATGTTTTTTTTCAATCCCTGGGAGATGAGACACCTTAAAAATGTATGCAAAAGAACAAAAGAAATACATGAAATAAAATAGCACTTAACTCAACCATGGCAGTTTGTTAAACTGTTTTAAATTACTTTAAAATGCTAAATGGCCAGCTATTATGATGAATAAACATTATTCAAAAGGCATTCTTATTTGTAAGGCATTCACTTATGAAGCAAACTGACCATGTAACCCCTTTTATCTACAAAAAATAAAGTCCAAAGTACAAGCTGAATGTAAAATAATTTCATGGTCGGTACATTATATATATATGAGGATCTTACAGGAACTTACATTTAGCTGTAGGTATGTTAGATTTAAAGTCAAGTTTTACAATATTTTCAAGAAAGATATCAAGCTCTATTGTGTCTATGTTTGTATATCAAGAGATTTATTCCACAAAACATTCTCAACATTTGATATTTCATGGACTTTTAACAAAGAAAAAAAAATAAAGCTTAGCCATAGAGATGTGATTTTTAATAGTATTCACGCTTTATAGAAGTACAAAAAGCTTGCCTTCAAATTGACATTTTATCACAGTGCTTTTGGGAAGGTATCTCACTTCTTGACTGAAAAATTCACATTTTAGTCCATATCTCTCCGCCTTCAAACAAAGGCGAGATAAATGTGTAATTAAAAGTTGAAATGTTTCAACAACTAATAATTTAGAAGATTGCAAAGCAGGATTGCTTACATGAAGGCAAAGCTGTGATAGGCCTTTTTACACCTGGTATTAAGATGCATTTTGGTAGATCGAATCATAAGTCTCAAGACACATACCCGTTTACACTTGGTGTGTAAATCCGTCTCTTTTGTCCACTTTCAACCACTTCTGTCCTGATTTCTTCAAGGGGAGGGTCTATGGGCGGGTACATTTATGGGTTTTTGTTATAGATCTTTCGATCAAATGGACAAAATAAGCTTGCGCAATTTACATAAGAACGCGCTTTAAGACAACAGATAAACATAAGGAGAGCAGCAGCTTTCGTTTCTGCTCTGACAGCTGCAAGACCACGCCGAACGCTGTGAGTGTGTGTTAGAAATCATGAATTGTGCTTGGTGTGTTTTTCGTCTTCAAACCAAACGTGGGTCTCCAGCTGTCAAACTTTAAATCCCGTCTGGCTAGCGCACTTCCCATAATGTTCATGCAATAGGTCAGTAGATGGAGAGTAGGAGGTCTTTTGTGGCAGTCTGAATGCATTCGACCACATTAGCGTTTTACAATACGAAAGCAATTCGGTCGAATGTGTTTTTTGACTACCACTGGAAGTGGTCGAAAGAGGACAAGCTCAAAACGTTTCAGACCCTGTTTACACCTGTATTTAGCGTCGTCCACTTGTGATCCGATCGACCAAAACTCATCTTAATACCAGGTGTAAACACGGCCATACAGAGGGATTTAAACACTGTTGGCTTTTTTTGTTGTTGTTGCCTCAGCTGCAATTCTGCTCCCTCAGTTCAAGTTATAACACATATAAAAATGAGATGACCTACTGAAGAGATTAAAAACCTAAAAATTAAGTTAATATAGCCACTAAAAGCACTCTTCACAATGTGTGAAAATCAGTTTGAACCGTGAAACAAACTTGGCATAAGTTGTGACCCAACAACATCAGTTTTTGAAACTAAAAGCCACTTTTTTCCCCCACAATTTATATTAATCTGAAAAACTGACTCAGACTAACAAGCGTAGTTCAATGATGCACAAAGGAAATGCACTGAGAGAGGTTTAGTGGCTTTTCCCCCAACGTCTGCACTTTGTTCTGTAATATTCAGAACGGACCGTTTGGATTCTCAAAATTTGGTCAATTCCTAATCATGTTTTCAGTGACTTGTACTGTAGTTAAGTATATTCTTCTTTTCCACACAGATCGTAACAAACAAGAAATCCATGCAAATCTGAGCTCCTTAGAAAACTATTAACAATGACAGTGTTTTGAAATTACAAAAAAAGCAAAGGAGGAAAACTGTCAACCTTTAAAATTGTGATACCTCTGTACACATTTTTACAATACACCTCCATCTTTTTTCCTGATGTTTTCAGACACTCGTGCAGTTCGGGATCTCCCTTGTGCTTTCACAGGTGTTGATCACTCCACCTACGTGTCAAAGACAGAAATGACACATTAGCCTTCATAATTCAACAAATCAAAATTCACTATTTGCGATGCGATCTGGGAAAACCCACCACATGGTGAAATTTGACACATTACAGGTTTTGAGACTATATTAAAGCTGGGTTCAAGCCCTCTCCAAATCTGTTTTTATTTCTTTTATCGTTTGTCTATAACAAATGTTGTGGTTATCTGAAGTCGGCTGATCGCTGTGATTTTCAGAAACGGAATTTTGAGAAAAACAGGTTTAATTAAGTGTCACGTCCTGCTAGCGGGACGACTGCCGCTCTTTTTCTATTGTCTTTTTTTCATATCACATATTTTAGTAATCATCATAGATTAGGTATCATTCGAAAGCTTATGAACTCAAAATTCATCCTGTGAAAACCGTTTTGAAATTGGACGATTGAGAGACGAGCAAGGTCTATTAAGCGAGCAGCTTCAGACTCTGTTGTTCTCTTGTGCCCGGCATCACACCACACGATAACGCTGGATAAAAATAAATAAATAAAAACATGCGTGCCGTTGTAGTTTACACAGGACTGGCGGGACCTTTATTCTGTTATGTGGTTTATTTTGATTGGTGAAAGTATGTTTGCAGTGTTAAGAGAAGGAGAGCTAAATGGGCGATTTTGTTTTTTTTCCCCTCCGCTCCGCCGTGCGTGTTCTTAAAGAGAAAGACACAGTCTTTTCAGCTTGCCACTATAAATCGCTATTTTTCTGCACTAAACTAGTGAATTTTCCCAAGATATATTCAGAGATGATAAACAAGATGTTATAGAATAATCATTTATTGAAACCCCAATTTTGACAAAAAACTGACATTCGATCTATTTTTAGACTTTACTGAAAACGTACCAGCGCGACATCCAACGGGTTTTCCCATATCACATCACATTTTCTTAACAAATGTCCTTAAAGCTGCAGTCCGTTGTTTTTCCTCTTCGAAATCTGCAAACTTTCTCCACCTCTGAAACAACTTTTCTTCGATTTAACCCAGACCAACTTTTCACAATTCAATCAAACCTCAATCAAGTCTCAATATATATTTTGCTACATGCATAGCGAATGCCATTTCACGTTCTCTCTAAATGCTTGAGTATACACCCAACTATATATTACTCATCAATAAATGAACAGACTGAAAGTTGTCTAGTATTAGACTCATTAAAAATGTATCCTGGTGAAGGGAAGCAAATGAATGTAGAGCAGGCTGGAAACTGAACCGTTAAGCAAGAAATCAAGCAAAGAATAAACATGTTTCACCCCCCCCCCCATTAAACACCCACAGAAACAGTGGGGGGGATTTATTTTCTGCATGCCACCGCTTGTTGCATGTTTATTCATCACAGTTGTTATCACACTGACCCCAATTTGACCCCTTTTATAGTTTAATCAGTGCTCTTTTATAATCACTGCTTAACAGCACCAATTAAATATTAATTTGCAGTTATTAAGCAATTACATGATCACAGAAGCATCCACTCGGGAAATAAGGACACTTGGGCCCAAAGTAGATAGTTCTCATTAGCATGCATTATGTGTCAGATTATAAACTCTCCTGATTCCAAAGGGTGTTTTTGTTCTGATAATTTTCACTGTGTAATTCAGAAAGCTCACTGATTTATATTTTTAGTGGAAGACGGAGCGTCGCGGAAAATCTCGTCGCCGCAACAGTAGTTTTATAATAGTACACAGGTCTGTGACTCAAATGTTCCTGAGGCTGAAAATGACTAAAGCTGAAAAAAGAAATTCTTTCTTTTTTCCTTATTCTTAAGAAAGCCTAAGAGTGCTAGAAAGTTTTTTTTTACAGTGTTAGTATGGTTCACTAAGCTTTACCTTTACCTTTAAAAAGTTAAATAGTCAAAAGGGGAATGGGATCATTAATCAAACACAACGGGAAACTAAAGCTGCATCCAAAATCATCCCTATACCCTAAATAGGCCACTGTTTCAGGGGACACCCATTTGTAGTGGTGTCCAAAAGCATAGTGGACATTATCGAGTGAACTCATTCAATCCCACAATGCACCTCAATAACGAGTGAACAATTGATGTACTCTCAACGGCTAGAGAATATACCCAGTTTTCAAAACTGCTGGTCCAATGTCGGTACAGCGTAATATCATACAGGTATACATTCCTTTTATACATGCTAGTTCCATGGCAGATTTCAAGAAAAATCTTTTCATTATTAGTGGAGCTGCCAGTATGCTATAGTATCAGATGATTATTAAACGGCAAGCACAAACTATGCAAAAGCCCTTCCGGCGCACTCAGTGTCCGAATTCACTCACTCGTTTTCATTCACTCCTTCAAGAGGAGTGGAGTAATGTGGTGAATAGTGAATGAGGGTATAGGGGACGGTTTTGAACACAGCACAGGTAAAACTTAGAATGACAGAAACAAACACACTAAACAGAACATAATCCTGACAACATGGTCCAGCCGTGTTGACTTCGCCAATTCCTGTGGACATTTTTTTTTTGTGACTAACCGACTCATTATCGACTCATAAGCATTTTCTCGTTGACTATTAGGGGCAACCCTAATTCACAAATTTTTTTCTACTACATACAGTTGGCAATTTTTATTTTTATTTTTTATGTATACTTCTTATTATAAAAATGTCAGGTTTATGCTTAAAACAAAAAGAAGAAAAAGCTATTTGACAATGCAGTAAGAAAAATATGCATTTTATCTGAAGTTTTTTAATAATTGATTGATTTTCTAAGCATTTCACTCACGTTTGGCACGGGCCTCCAGCTCTTTCTCCATCAACTCACTCAGGGTGATTTTGGGTGTGGCGTCATTCTGGCCCACCGCATTGATCATCTCCTGCTCTTTCTCATGGTTTACCTCCGCGTAGATGTTAATCCAGGGGATTTTTCTGCAAAAGTTTTTGTTAGGAAAAAAACAACATTGTGTTTAAAAGGTGAAGTGTAATTTCTGTGCACCACAAGTGGCACCAAATGGAATTGCAATCTGTTCTGTTTGAGCAAATATTCAGAAATGAAAATCATCTCAAATCAAATTACCAAAACAAACAAATGTGAACAAATATGTTTGATTTTGCGCCCATTTCAGTAGCAAATTGGCATAACACGCATGACAACACAATGTAAGGGCTGTGCACAGGCAAACTTGTTCATCTGCAATCTAACAAGTTGTTAAATACTATGTGAGTGCAAGTGCAATCCTTCATTGTATTCCTGAAATAATGATTGCTGAGTATATTTAATAACTTCTGGAGGAGAAGTTGCACAAGCAATCAGAGGTAGAGAGAAGCAAAATACATCGTCTTGATAACGCTGTGACAACCCGGAAAAAAATACAGCAATGTATTAGTAATTCGATAAAAAATTTCATCGTGTACTTTTCCAACACGCAAACCAGACTGTGTTTGTGTTTGCCATTTTCTGAGCTCACTTTTCATTTTTATTAATTATAAATGTCCCCCTATTTTTTTTCTCTTCAAATTACTATTAATTTTGTAAGCTAATTGCTTTGTTTTTCCAAGTGTAACATTTCCATAAATATGCTTCCTTTTTAAATTACTTGGGGGGTGAAAAATTATATCCATTATTAATGATTGTTTCAACATTTCCCTGAGTCTTTTCCATTTGAATTATTTTGAGACCAAATAAATTATTCAATGCATTAAAAAACAGTTTTCCAGTAGAGGAACCACAGCTGCATATTAAACAATCCATTGATATTTTCCTGCACTATTCACAGGAAGGTTTTTTTTTTTTCTCCAAATGTTTCTACCATATGCAAACTAATAACTAGATCTCACAACTATCATGAGTAAAAATAGCACTGCCTGATGCAAAGCAAAGTCGTTCCTGATACCGTCCCATCAAATCTTACTTTATCTTTATATATAGATAAACAGAAACGAGAACTATGGTGTGCATGCAAGTTCAATTGCTGGAGTCCTGGTAAAAGGAATGTGAGATATAACAAACGTTTGCATGGATATACCTCTTAAATTTGTAGATGAGAAATACAGCTAAACCCAAAAACACCACCGAAAGAAGCATCAGCATTGCAGAACTGCTGTGTCTTGGGATGGAGTCAACCAGAGGAGCTGTGACAAAGACAGGAACAAGGGTTAATGCACACTTAACTCTCAACACTTAACCCCCACCGAAGGATCATGTGACACTGAAGACTGGAGTAATGATGCTGAAAATTCAGCTTTGACATCACAGGAATAAATTACATTTTAATGTACATTAAAATAGAAACCAGTTTTTTCAAATTGTAATAATATTTCACAATTTTACTGTATTTTTTATCAAATAAATACAGCATTCGTGAGCAGAAATCACTGACCCCAATGTTAACGGTAGTGTATATTTTCTAATCTTTTATAACTCTTTTAATATAACTTATTATATATAATTTACTCTATTACTGTGTCTATATATAATACCACTTTTAATTTGAAGTAATTTTGGTGTAAATAATAAAATGCTTTTTCCTATTCCATCTTAATATTCAGAGAATAATTTGCTTTCAAAACATTGCTGTGTTTTAGCATCTGAACCCAACAACATCGTCTCGACCAATAGTGTGAGTTTGGGACTGGACTATCGTTCGAAAATTGTTCGAGAAATGACCTTGAAAACAAAACCTCCTGGTGATGCAAGTGGCATAGAAACTACACACTTCAGCTTTTAAAAGACATACCGATACCGATTCAGTATCAGTATTTTCTCTGAGGATATGACACTTGAATCATATTAATGATAACCTATGAAAGTCAGAACACTTATCCAAGGCAGATGAAGTAAGATAATAATTTCTTTCGGCCTTACCTTTAATATAATTTCAACAGCACAATATTTGCAAGAGGATTCACTGCTAATTTTGTCGAATAACAATATCGTCTGAACAATATCCGTTTCAGAACAAAATATGCCTGTCTAAAAATGGAGATCTAAGACCTTTTTTCTCAAGTGAAGTAAAGAATTGAACTTGAATCGCATCTCCTGTGACAATTTCCACAAAACTTCTTCCACTCTCCCAGAGGGACCTCTGCCAATTGTTGGCATCCCTTCAAAATTGTTCTTGGGTGCTTTACACCCACTGACTGTATATTTCCCCCGTGACTATGCAGTTGAAAGATAGCTCCATGAATCCTCTGACCTTTTCGAAAGAATCTTGAAAGCTTTCCAGAACTTTGGCTATGAAAACGAGAAAAGAAATGGGCAAAGGAGGCGGCCAATGTTTTGCTGTAAAAATGGTTAATAGCACAGACCATGAGTCAGAGTAAGAGAGTGTTTACTCTCTACTACTCAATGGTTACTAATTTCTTTTTGGGATAATAGGATTTTCACATCTGGCCTAGTTGTGGCACAGAATAGTTAAGGTATATGTGGCACATGGCGGAGAACAAGATGGATGATGATGAATACAGGCTAAATTAGAACAAATTCAGTAAATACAGGCCAAACATCTTTTTATTTGGGTTTCTGGTTATTCATTTGGCCCATGTTTTATCCAAAAATTATTACAGTATTTGTCTGTGTTTTCTAGGAATCAAACACATGACTGTTTCTACCGCTATAATGAAGGTAATATATTTCTGTCATAATTTCAAGTTCACTCATTCATTCTAAGACGTGCAGAACATGCAGGCTTTATATTGAAACAGCAGTTTAATAATCACAAATGACCTCCATATTGCAATTTGAATTTGATTAATTGCACACAGGCCCGGTTCTAGAACCAAATCACTGAGGGTGCTTCTGAAAATAGTGAGGGTGCTTACTGCTTACATAAACATAGGAAATGGCTCCCAATCGTCATCAGTCTGAAAATAGTAGGGAGACGGGATGCATTTAGAGTGATTTACTGCATGGTTTAAATGCAGTTAGAATGGTAAAAATTCAAAATAGGGGGGAATGCCCTGTACGAGTTGATGAAGTTAATATAAGTAACTTACATTTTAAACATTTAGTTTCTGACGACAATGAATCAGTCCTTTTGAACGAAACAGCTGATTTAAAGATTAAGGTCACTCGGTGGCGGCGCCATCGCCATCGGCCGCGACACTAGGTTTGTCGCCGGTGTTTGCAGGGGTGTCAAGCGGTGAGAGTGAGGTTGTAGGGCGGGGTTCGCTGCTGTCATCGGCAGGCGGTGTCATTTCATCTTGTGATGTACTAGAGGTTTGAGCTTTCTTGAGCCAATATCTTATGTCCATGATGAAAAATGGACAATTCATATTTTTAGGCTACCTAAAGCCCCGTCTAAGAAAGTCAGCGAACTAATTTCCTGAGCAGGACGCACACACGCAAGCAAAGTGGGCAATTTAAGAGACAGCTTCACCTATGCGTATCACGATCGCAAAAGGACACAACCAATCACATGCATTAAACATGAAAGCATAATTAAATAAATTCTGTTTTGAAAAATCGTGTAAATGGATTTATTTTGTATGTGTGTGAAATCCATCTGTGATTCTATTGTCGGCGAAATCTCGTTTACATGTGTGCTATTAATAATTTCATCTGAGGGTGCTTTCACTTTTGTTTGAGGGTGCTTAGCGCCCTCAAGCACCCCTGTAGAACCGGGCCTGATTGCACAAGCCTAATTTTTGATTTATGAATCAAATTTGGTGGCATTCTTATACAGTATATCCGTTTTAATGACTGGAATCCACAATTCCATCCATGATTTCTACATACCAAAAAAAAAAAAAACACAGGGCCCTACTACATATTCTTCTAGTTTAGCTATAGGAAGCGATTTCAGTTCATTTGTTACCTGAAATATTCCTTAGTGGAAAAAAAAAAAAAAAAAAAAAAAAAACACTATTAAATACCAAGTTCTGAATATTAATATTTTTTGCCTAAACTAATGAGTCACTAATTAAACTTTTTTAATGACAATCATACTGACTTACAGTTCAGTGAGTGAGAGATTCAATGAGCTGAACTAAATTTCAAGATTGAGATTCTTTTGAATCAAATTGCACAAAAGAAAATTTGGTTATAGTGTTTTGCAACATTTTTCCAAAATCATATTCAAAAGCTGGCCAAATAAAACAAACTACCAGAAAACCTACTTCTATTCAGGGGAGACTTTTTTTCTACTTTGAAAGTGAGAAGATCTTGCAAGCCATGATTACTGGAGAGCAATTATCCAATTATCTTCCATAAGGCTTTCAGCATCACTAGTGGAGTATAAAAGCCCAATCTTTCAACAATTTATAGTGCTGACAAGCTTCTGGTCTCAAGAAAGCAATCAACGAAATTACTCTAGGGAACCGTATATGGCAAACACCAGAGGCTGGAGAGGGAGATCAACTGAAATACCACTACGGTAATCAAATAAAAGCAGTCGCACACTTCATTCATCAGCTAAATCATGACGAAATAGCTACAAAACAATACGTTTTCAACAGTTTGTTACCTAAAGTTAATTGCGTGATGTAAACGATGACCCGGGAGCCAGGTTTCAACTCGAACTCCAGCGAGATCTGATTCAATGCATTGATCAGGATTTCTGATATCTAGGAAAAGAAAACAGCATTCAGAACAGTTATATACAGACTTCAGAAAATGTGAGTGGAGCTTGCCAGATTGCTATATGGTTTTTGCATGTATGCAGTTTCTAAGGTGTTCTACGGTCGATTACATTCTTTTTTAAATCCCTGCTGCATGTTCGGTAATAGCCCATATATGCATCTTTAAACAGGATTCTGCACTCTTGTTTGTATCAAATACAGATCCTACTTAGAAATTACAGTGGAGATGATGCACGATGTAATGTCTAATAACAGATTTTGATAAACCGCAGTGTGACACTCATCCACAAGCAAGCAACTTCAGACTATGCTGCCTTATATCCGGTTTCTGTCATGTCATGTCATTCATGTCATATTCACTGTGTGTACTGTATGTACAATTAGCATGGCCTGGTCTTTATTTGAGAATATCTGTATCCCAGTGTTCACAGAATTACCAGATTACTGAGTGCACTGTTGGTTGGTTTACTTGCTTTTTGTTCATTTTAAAAATGCACTGAAAATGCATAATAGGATTACAAAATAAAAAAAATCTGTTTATTTCTAAGATTTTTTTAATTGATAAAATTATCAATGTATTATTAAACAATTATTACAATTATTAAATAATTTATTTCAAATTATTTTAGTAAATATTATGTAAAAAATATAAATGTTACTGCATATAGTTAAGTTTGTGTTATTTACTATTGTAAAATTAAATGTATTTAATTAATATACTATTATATATATACTATTGTAAAATTAAATGATACTATAACTATAGTTATAATGCTATAAAAATCACTACCAATAAACATTTGACCCTCAAAAGTGTAATTTAGAAGTCCCTACTGTAAATGTCCTTGTCATGTAAGCCTAATTAGACACTAGTATTTCTGCTATTATCACAGAGATAATTTTGCATTTAAGGTGAAAGAAAATAGGTAAAAATGTCACACAATCCCCTTAGGAGATATTTTTGACACATCGTCTCCTTTATGCGGTGACAATTACTTTCATTGTAGCCCCAGGTAGAAGCTGCTCTTTTATTCAGATAAAGCTCCATCATTCTCAAGCGCATTTCAACCTTGACCATTCATGTGAAACCGTAAACCTTGCATCAGATCACATCTAACCTGCTCCAGATCCTCCTCTGTCCGTTTCCTGCCACTCGATTGGTTCCCAGGAGGAAGCAGGAAGAGTTCCGCAGCAGTCGGAATGCCAGGAAACACGGCCACCAGCAGCTGTTCTTCTGGAACGTCAGCGACCTGGACAAAACAACACTAATTACATAAGCCTCAATGATTTATGTTACCGTCTCCTGCTTTTATGAGGGTTACATTTATTTTAAACAAGGCTGATGGCTTCCAGTAAATAAGATTTGATGAATACAGAATGAATACCGGCCAAGAAATTATTAGACGCAAGCGGTTATACACACATCGAATTCCTAAAAACCTCAATCAATATCCTTGTCAGAGAGTCACTACAAAAACTCAAAGGTCTAGACGTTATGGGCTGCCGCAAAGCCAATAAAGGGAAGCCCACCCTGTACTCTCCTAGAGATACTCACTAAAGGCCATTTCCCTCATTAAGAGGAAATTATCCCACCTCAGGTAAATAATCTTTGTTTTATCTGCCACTACCACGCAGGGCTCAACCGGTTATAAAACAATAGCTCAAGAATAGACAGCCTGAGTATAATGTACAATGAGCAATGTGGCCAGAGCTGAAGCAGTCTTACGAATCAATACTCCGAGTCTAAGTTTGGACTCACCACTGCAATATTGGAGGAAAAAAAAAAGCCCTGGGGCTCATTGAGGGATTCAGTCTGTGCAACTGCTACTGATATTCCTAATGATTAATGCACATCTCCAAACTCCAGCCTTTATTTCTTTCTCAACACGCTACATTCAACACACACACCTTCTATTGGTAAATTAAGGCCTATAAAAGGCAATTAGACAGCAAAAGAGAGACATAACGTTGCAGGGCTCTTAATTACAATAATAGCTTAAGAGTCATTGTTGTAATTAAATCTCTTAATGTCAAAACATTCTCTTCCCAGACCGAAGAACTGTGGAGTAACATTAAAAGGCACAGATGCAATAATCCATTTTAGTAGAGGACAAAGTTGTTATTAAAGAGGTTGTTTAGACATCTGTTGTGTTTTCTGTCATTGTAGTCCATCTTTCCCCATTAAAGTCAATGTTTGCTCTAATATTGACTCTCCACCAGCATGCAAATAAAGCTTTACAGGCAAATTCAAACAATTCAACACTTCTGTTTATTTACAACTTGTTCCAGTATTTTTCATTCAGATGTATAGTGCTATTTTTTAAAAAAAAGCATTATTGTCATCTTTATAACAGAAACCATCCATTGTGTAAATGCTTCCTTGGACGTAAAACCATCAATGTGAAAGTCCTTTTTTAGAGCACAAGATTCACAGATGAACAATTTACTGAAATGTATTATAAATGGACAAATAAGCACAGTATGAGCTGGATTTTTGCTGAAGAATGTGCAGACGTGCACTCTGGAAATGCTAAGAGTTCATAATAGGTAAATGTGGCACATTCAGCTCTATATAAGCTGGAGTTTGAAGAGGAAAGTGTCCTCCTGTTACTGGAGAAACTGCATTTACATTTGCACCACATACTGATATATTTGCCAAATATTATATATACATATACATACACTACCGTTCAAAAGTAATTGTGAAATATTATTACAATTTAAAGCAGAAATTTACTCCTGTGATGGCAAAGCTGAATTTTCAGCATCATTACTCCGGTTTTCAGTCTGTCGAAAACAATTGGGCTGTTTAATATTTTTGTGGAAGCTGTTTTTTGTATTTATTTTTTTATTCAGGATTATTTATTTAATAGTAAAGTAAAAAAAAAAATCACATTTGAACAATTTATTGCAGAATAAAAGGATTCATGTCTTTAAAATAAATCTTACTGAACCCCATCTGTTTCCATGTTTTATGGGGACTTTCCATAGACATAAATATTTTATGACACAAACTGTATATTCTATACTGAAAAATGTGTGTTCGATTTACACTTGAATCAAATAAGTTAAACAAATATAATTTGTTCACGTAATTTCGACATTACAGAATTAAGTCATTTTTAAGAGACCTAATTAAGTAGTATCAAAGTGATTGTATAGGTTCCCTGACATAATTAATTCAAATTTAAAATTTCTTTGTCACATGACTGAAAGATTGAACTAGCTAGCTAAGAAAATATTAGTTAGCAATAGCACATATTAACATGCTACGTGCTAAGCATTACTCCTTGAGCAAAGCAGAAATAACACGCGGAGCCTAAGCAATGCTCCACTCTTCTCCACAATGGAGATTAAAACAGTTCTAATAATTCCAACATAATTGAACATTAAAAAATATTAAACACTATCAAGTCCCCTCCTTTTCTCATCTTGCTCAAAAACAAATAAAATAACACTTAATTTCAACATTTTGACTCTCCTCATGAAGAGCCAATCAAAGCATGGTGGGAATTACAGTTTCAGCAAAGATCATTTTTAAGTGCTTGATTGGTTCACATTCACCCTAAATCATTTAATATAGTCAATTGCACATTTTAGAGAATTACATTAATTTAAAGCACAAAGAAATCAAGTTGAAGAGAAACACAATTTTGTTGCGTAGAGAGCAAATAATACGATGGAGAAAAATGGACAAAATGTTTTCAGTGTATCCCCTGTGAACGTTTGTATACGTGTGTGATTTTGGGAGAGTGATACTATTTATTGGGCGTGTTGTGTTGCGTACTTGCTCTCTTCTTTCTCTCTTCTTTCTCTCTCTCTCTTTGGTAGGCTGCTAATTGGGATCCAGCTGAGTGAACGTCGCAGAGATCCCAAGCATAATGGACTCATTGCATTGAGCTTCGTGACACACGTCCGTTTGAAATAGTATAACTAATTTATTTACTGTTCTGTATATTATCAACATGGTGTAGTCACCTAGTTGACTAAACGCCACCCAAAATGAGTGTCCGCAATATGATTTAAAAATGTGGACATTTACAGAGACAGGAGAAGTAAAAAAAAAAAAAAAAAATTGTAATGCTTAATTTTGTTTCTCGTTGCTGTTCTGGATCAGGGTATTAAAGTGACCATCAGTGTTTTTCGTTATATGTTCATAACACCCCTAAGCAAACACATAAACGCCTGCCCGCCCCCCTGCTCGCCCGCTCATCCATCCATCCATCCATCCATCCATCATGTATCTATCTATCTCTGTATATAAATATATATTAACTATTATTTCTACACTTTCTTTTTCTCACAAGACTCACTTTTCAATGCAATTGCAATGAATGAGGTCTTGAGGCTATTAAGCTTCCCTCACCTCTGTAAATCATTACTGGATGTAAAATATTGTGAAGTAAAAACGTGTTTTCATGATTGATCATTGATGTCACAAGTGCTCAGGGATCCCTAGTGCAATGTGAGTCATACGTGCATCTTTTCCTATTGTCTCCGTTACATCAATAAATGTGGATCAAAGCCTAAAATAATAAAGACAACTGATCATTGGTACTTCTTTCAGCACCACAGTGTTTGTGATGCAAGAGCACTGGTTCTGCCATTAACGCCTCTATTCTCGTCTCCTCAGGCTGTTAAAGCGCTATCGCCCCGGTGCACCAGAACAGACTCTCACCTCGCCTGCCCACTGCCTCAAACAGCCATCTTAAATGGACCTTGACTTTGATTATGTCTGAGCTTCGCTCTCCCTCTCTTTTTAATACACTGAGCTGTTTATGTAATAAACGGCAGTATGGATAAAGTGTATCTACTACCTCTAGGGCACTACGGGGTTGTGTTTTATATGCGAGAGAATAAATGAAAGAAATGGAGGAAAAGAGAGTCTCTTTACCACGAGAGCTCAATATTAAGCCACCAGGCTTTGAACTTGATGTTGAAATAAAGGAGGGAAAAGTTGGAAGAGGACGGTTTTACTTCTGGAGAATTCTGGGTAAAGCCATTTGAGGCCAGGAACCCAGACTGGCAGATAATGAGAGAAAGAGCACATGTGGAAGACGGAGGTGCGTGATACGAGCATATGTGAGATCAGCAAGCTCTTTGTGCTGAGCTATTCTGGCCTTGTTCTCTGGCAGATTCCAAGGCTCTGTTCTATATGAGGAAGTTTAGATTTCATTTAGATATTTAGGGATTGGTTTTATGCATGTCTGAAATAGAGAGACAATATGAATGGCTAGATAAGAACAGTTTTTTTTTTTAACTGAAACAATATTTTGAGTCTTCTTGATCAAATACATCAAATAATTCCGTCAAAAGTATTAAAAAAATGTCACTGCCACCAAACTTTTTTGTGTAACATTACAAAAAACTACTGCAAAATTATTGGCCATAAACAGATTAACCCCTCATCCCCCACCCCAACATTCTTCCCAAAGATACATCTTATACCGTAAACATTTACAAATAAACATTTACAACTTCAACTATCAAGAACAGTATAAACATCTCAAACGTATCCTGCTCTGTTATTAATATAGCATACACATATTAAAAGGGCTGGGGATTCACTGCTACTTGGAAGGATACTGATATTGAGCTGAGACAGTCCCAGGTTTGGACCGACAGCTCAGGTACATGTGTATGTGTGTGTGTGTGTGTGTGTGTGTGTGTGTACTGAGACAGTGTAGTGTCAATGCATCGACGAGCAGTGGGTTCAATCTCTCTGTTAGCACTGAGAGTCACAAGAGCTCAAAACAGTACCGCTGCCCCACCCCCCCCAACACACACACGGACTGTCAGAACAGCAAGCCTTTACACCACACGAACACTTCCCTAGTAGACAATGAATTACTCCTGCTGAGAGCTGTTTGCTGGCTAGTTCACAAGAGGATTTATGTAAATCGGTTAACGCCGCCTACAAAATCTGTGCTGTACACACTTTGCTTGACCTTGTGGGTCAGTTCTGAGAGCTAGGTGAGTACTAGATATACTTTACTACTGCTTCACTCCACCACTGTGATCTAGACAGAATTGAAAAGTTCTTGTCTACATGTCTATGTTGGATATATGCCCTGTTATAACTGCTGCCATGATTAGGAATAGGAAAATTGCACATAAACCCTCTCCTTAAAATGAAGTTTAATTCACAGCCTGCTTTCTGCGGCCAGTAATATTGTGACGTTAATTGCACCACGAAAATAGGTGCTGAGTTTTGATATCTATAATAAGCCTAATTTACATATAAAGGACTTGTGTTTGTGCTGAAATGGAAGACAATGGCTTAATTAAAACACAGAGCAGTGCTATTTTAGTGCATTTAGCAGCTGGTAAAGTAAACTGTGGGTGGTTAGCAAATAAAATGCAGGATTTTGGGAACGAATACAGCTAAAGTGGTGCAATTGTTTAGTGAATACGCCCACTGTGTGATGAGGAACTCCTGAGAGTCAGAGAGATATATTTTTCATATCTAAATATATGCAACCAAAAAGTTTGTTTTTCTTGTTTTAAGCATAAATCAAGGAAAACATGGTCAAAATCAATTTGCCAGTGAGGTAAGAAAAATAAATGTAATTAAGTTTGTCTTGTTGCTAGGCTGATTGTTTTCCCTTGAATCTAACAAAATAATACAATGAATTTAATAAAAGATTGTTTCAAATGTAAACAGAGACATTAAAACACTGCAAAACATAATTTTTGAATCTTGTTGCTAAGCCGATTGCTGTCTTTGTTGTAATGGAATGTTTAATCTCAAAAAACATGAAATAAAAATAATTTACTAAATTAGGATTTAAAATGTAAATTGAAAGAAATTAAAACACATCAAAATGTCATTTTCTAAATGAGTATTTCTTTTCTTGTTTCCAGTGAAAATAACCAACCAAATAGGACTTTTAAAGCATAAAACAACAAAAATATGGTCAAAAATCAGTTTGTAAATAAAATAAAATGGATTAAAATGTGTCTTGTTGCTAGGCTTGATATCTCTGTAATGGATGTAACAGAGGCTTTGATCTCAATAATTTAATACAATTCTTTATTATTTACTATATTATTAATAATATAATTCATTTATTATTTCTTTATTATTTTATATATATATGTGTGTGTGTGTGTGTGTGTGTGTGTGTGTATGTATGTATATAAATAATTAAATAATTGAACTCAAATCAATATTTTACATCCATGTACTTCCACATTACTTATTACCCTCTCTAGATTTATTTTGTGATTCTGACCATCTGACATTGCATTATCCTTTCTAAGGATGTTTACTTATTGTGCCCAGAACACACATGTATATGTTTTTCAGTGGAAGAGAACACAGAAGAGCAAGTGATGTGAAAAGGACAAAGGATCAGACAAAGACAACAGGACATATTTGACCAGGATCTCTGGGAGCTACAGAGATGAGCCGAGAAAAGACAGTGAGAGACGTGACGGAGAGAATAAATTCCCACTCACCTGAAGAACAGCCTTCTTAATGACCCGGCCCACATCCTGTCTCCACTCTGGGATGTCGGGGTTGGCCTCGTCCAGATTAGGAGAGAAAGATAAAAGAAGCGATTTGAAGAATTCTGTCACAAAGGGAGAGAGAAGCAGAGGCAGACAGACCGACCCTTAATTCTTTCTCTCATAAGATGCCCAACACCTTCTATCTGCTGTGATTTGTTCCAGATGATTTAGTCGAGCTGTAGCAGAGTTATCATTACTGACAGGTATGGAAAGGTTAGCGCTGATCACAAAAATGATTACAGTCTATTTGGCAGTTGCCAGAAGGGAGGTTTATGACTAGCCTGCAGTGTCAAGAGACAATTTCCTGTAATTCTGAACACTCAGAAAGCAGTGATAATACATTTAATCTAGGGTTGTCAAATCAGTTAATCACATCTAACATAATATATTTTAATCTCATCTAACATAAAAGTTAGTGTTTATAAAATATATTATACACTACACACACAGATTATATATATATATATATATATATATATATATATATATACATACAAATACATACATACATACATAGTTTTTATGTTAGATGCAATTAATCGATTTGACATCACACAAACAAATCATATATAATTATTGTGACCATAGGAAAAAAAAAAAAAAAAGTAAGTCCCTCTGGTGAAAATCATGTTTTTTGTTGTTTATATGTCTAAGTGGTGTTTGTAATATGCTTTAAGTCAACAACATGTGCAAATTCATCAGTAAACACCATTGCTGAGTGTTTTCTCCTTCAAACTGCAGTGAACCAAAAACAGTCTCAAAAACACACATAGTTTGAAATCGCTGGTGTTCTTTTTTTGATGTCATTTTGGTGATCAAAGATTAGTTTTAAGGATAAAATTATTAACTACAGGGGGACTTTAAACAATGATTCAACATACATAGGTTTATATATGTACAGGTCCTTCTAAAAAAATTAGCATATTGTGATAAAGTTCATTATTTTCCATAATGTAATAATAAAAATTTTACTTTCATATATTTTAGATTCATTGCACATCAACTGAAATATTTCAGGTCTTTTATTGTTTTAATACTGATGATTTTGGCATACAGCTCATGAAAACCCAAAATTCCTGTCTCAAAAAATTAGCATATTTCATCTGACCAATAAAATAAGTGTTTTTACTACAAAAAAAAAAGTCAACTTTCAAATAATTATGTTTAGTTATGCACTCAGTACTTGGTCGGGAATCCTTTTGCAGAAATGACTGCTTCAATGCGGCGTGGCATGGAGGCAATCAGCCTGTGGCACTGCTGAGGTGTTACTGAGGCCCAGGATGCTTCGATAGCGGCTTTAAGCTCATCCAGAGTGTTGGGTCTTGCGTCTCTCAACTTTCTCTTCACAATATCCCACAGATTCTCTATGGGTTCAGGTCAGGAGAGTTGGCAGGCCAATTGAGCACAGTAATACCATGGTCAGTAAACCATTTACCAGTGGTTTTGGCACTGTGAGCAGGCTCCAGGTCGTGCTGAAAAATGACATCATCTCCATAAAGCTTTTCAGCAGGTGGAACCATGAAGTGCTCCAAAATCTCCTGATAGCTAACTGCATTGACCCTGCCCTTGATAAAACACAGTGGACCAACACCAGCAGCTGACATGGCACCCCAGACCATCACTGACTGTGGGTACTTGACACTGGACTTCAGGCATTTTGGCATTTCCTTCTCCCCAGTCTTCCTCCAGACTCTGGCACCTTGATTTCCGAATGACATGCAACCACTGAGCAACAGTCCAGTGCTGCTTCTCTGTAGCCCAGGTCAGGCGCTTCTGCCGCTGTTTCTGGTTCAAAAGTGGCTTGACCTGGGGAATGCGGCACCTGTAGCCCATTTCCTGCACACGCCTGTGCATGATGGCTCTGGATGTTTCTACTCCAGACTCAGTCCACTGCTTCCGCAGGTCCCCCAAGGTCTGGAATCGGTCCTTCTCCACAATCTTCCTCAGGGTCCGGTCACCTCTTCTCATTGTGCAGCGTTTTTTGCCACACTTTTTCCTTCCCACAGACTTCCCACTGAGGTGCCTTGATTCAGCACTCTGGGAATAGCCTATTTGTTCAGAAATTTCTTTGTGTCTTACCCTCTTGCTTGAGGGTGTCAATGATGGCCTTCTGGACAGCAGTCAGGTCGGCAGTCTTACCCAAGATTGCGGTTTTGAGTAATGACACAGGCTGGGAGTTTTTTAAAAGTCTCAGGAATCTTTTGCAGGTGTTTAGAGTTAATTAGTTGATTCAGATGATTAGGTTAATAGCTCGTTTAGAGAACCTTTTCATGATATGCTAATTTTTTGAGACAGGAATTTGGGGTTTTCATGAGCTGAATGCCAAAATGATCAGTATTAAAACAATAAAACACCTGAAATATTTCAGTTGGTGTTCAATGAATCTAAAACATATGAAAGTTTAATTTTTATCATTACATTAGGGAAAATAATGAACTTTATCACAATATGCTAATTTTTTGAGAAGGACCTGTATATCATTAAAAAGAAACCATCGTTGATTTGATTTATATTTATTTTGACTTTAAGAAAAAACTTTCTTGTATAAATCCCTTTTTACAAAATAAATATTGAAATGTTTGTCTATTTCACTCTTTTTTGAGATTATTAATAATACTAAATATATAAGAATTCAGTTTTTTTTTTTTTTTTACATAATGCATTTTTTTGTTGTTTAAGACTGAGAGTCTGGGTTTGAAGGGTTTGGAGTAAAACGATACAATAAACACAAAAAGGCATTTGATAAGTAGCAAATAAATAATGAAAGGCACAGTGAAAAGTTTCCAAGACAGTGTCATATATAAAAGAGAGAAACAAAGTAGTGTCCCAATACCTGCCTGAATGTGAACGCCTACCTTGTATGGCAATGGTTCTGGTGTCCTGCAGTATCGAGTCCGCTGACGAGACCTGAACAGTCACGCTGGTCATGCCCTCGCTGGTGAACGTGTGGGAAATACTGCTGTCCAACGTAATTATTGGCTAGCGACACAAATGTAGTGAATATAAAACAAAAACAACCAATACCCAATACAACGGTAGACAAGAAATCAATAATAATTTTTAATATATGTATGCTCTATGACTTCCTTACAGGGCAAACAAGCATAAACTAAAGAATGCATCTAAACACCAGAAAAACGACAGGAACAAGAACCACATTATTAACGGTTCATTGCTCCTGTTCTGTTTATCTTCCAACGTAAAATGTCTCGGAGGCCTTCGCCCAACAAAGCGAGGCAGAAAATCTGTAATTAGGAGCTGGTTGTACCTCAGTGTTGTTCCCCAGCCACCAGAAATAGGTGAGCGTTCTGAAATGAGAAGGCCAGACCACTGCCGTCAGGTTCACCTCCTTATTCTTAATGACCACATATGGAGCCAACAGCTGAATATGTTCCACAGGGCCTGAAACACACACACACACACACACACACTCACTCAATACAAGAACAGCAAACATATTTTGGAAAATCAACTCGCCGGCGGCTTGAATAACTAGTCGAGTCTTTGGTCTTGTATAATTAGACTGCTTTCGGCTTCACCTGACCCCAATTGGACGCTGTTCAAACAGAGCTAGACGGAGAGTAAAGAAACAGGAACAGAACGCAGGGGTCTCGAGACCTGTTTTAAAAAGTTTTAGTATCAAGTATTTTTAACTTGGCACAGCATTTTAGAAACGCAACACTCGCAGTGGGACGCTAAAAAAAAAACTACGCCAAGGAGTTAGCCAGCATGCGGCTGTCTGTCGCAGAGGCGTTTTAAGCAGGATGAATTTAAACAAGCAACGTTTTCAAGAGAGTTTTATTGAGGTAACTGTCTAACACCTAAAGCACTAACTGAAGCAAAAGTGCTAAAAAATGACAAAAAAAGGCTATATGGACAAGTAATCGACCTTTTTGACCCATTGTTAGTTCGCAGTCACGAAGAAACAGCCAAATGATCATAAAACATGAAACAAAAATCCTTACTTTGATTTCCGTTATCATTTACTCCATCTCAAATATATCTGTATTGTCTACCCTTCCCCATGTGCATATTTTTGCTTGTTCATTTTTTTTGCTATTAAATATTCTGTACACATCAGGAAATAAAAGTTGGACCTAATTGCTCTCATCTGATCAGAAGTGGCCACCTCCTGTTTGTTTGTGGAAAGTGCAGATAAAAGCTGTAATTAAGCACTGCAGTCGACTGCACCTGCAGAGGTCGAGGACACATGCAGATTTTGGAAAGACAACCTACCAAGTGTATTGTGCACATTTTTTGTTTAAAGGGATTGTTCAACCAAAAATGAAATTTCTGTTATCATTTACTCACCCTCAAGTTGGTAACTTCAAAGCCGTATGAGATTCTTTCTTTTGTTTAACACAAAAGAAGATGTTTTGAAGAATATTGGTAACCAGACTGTTGTATTTTTTTCCTAATATGGGAGTCAATGGGGTCCATCAACTGTTTGGTTAACCATATTCTTCAAAATATCTTCTTTTGTGTTCAGCAGAAGAAAGAAATTCATACAGGATTGGAACAAATTGAGGGTGAGTAAACGATGACAACATTTTCCTTTTTGGGTGAACTATCCTTTAAGAGATGTTTATTCAAAGTTTGCATACCAGTTACTTTATTGTCTGTGGCGCTAACTACTTTTTCTGTATAAATGTGCTTTATTATTTAACAGAATAGACAAAACAGTCTTTAAACTGTCTTGCACAGTTCATCCCCAACTCTAATCAAACACACACCTGCCTTTAATTTACAAGTGATCCTGAAGACCTTAATTGGTTGCTTCAGGTGTGTTTGATTAGAGTTGGAGATGAACTGTGCAGGACAGTCCATCAGCAGGAGCAGGATTGGGCACCCCTGGTCTAAATCAATCTCTAAGTCTATTTTCTTTTTTTTTTTTCAATAAACATCCTTAAACCATGAAGCGATAGATAGATAGATGGATAGATAGATAGGCCACTTAAGTGTACCCAGAGAGTACATTTAAATGAATATTTAAACACACTTAAGTACATTTTTAAAAGTTTTTTTTTTTTTTGCTTGTCAAATGAAATTGTTATTTGATATTGCATTTAAAGGTAACAATTTAAAACATAACTTCATCATTAAAAATGTGTAATTACAAATATATATTTATATACATGACATACAAGCGGAAATTATAAATTAAGTCTATTTTAGTTTACCATAGATGCTTGACAGTATATTCAGTAGTATCGTATTTCAAAGAAAACATAATTAATTATAAAATTACATATGAAGATACATATGGAAGTAAAATAATGCCAAATGTTTTTGAAACAAAAAGCCTGTTGAATTGCACTACTTGATAAAAATATGCATTGCATTAACCATGCTTGCATTTTAATGCATTGTATTTTTAGGACTTGCATTTTGTTATTGGCTCAAAATTGACATGGTTGAATATTTATGCTGTGAATATTTCAATTCAAAACATTTCAAACACATTTTCATTATTAAAATTTCAATAATCTATATTCACCTTTCATATTTCACTTCCAAAATATTCAAACTGTTTAAAAATACAACCTAAAATATTCAACAGGCAATTTTCGGTCCATTTTATTTCGCCTTCCAAATTCGCTTCCACAAATTCAGTGGTTCAAATTCGACAGTAAATTCAACATTGAGATCCAGGAACTGCAGGAAAAGCAGTAGATTACCGAGCGTAATCTCCATCTGCTGTTAGTCTACCTCACCAGCAGGGGGTGCAAGCGCGTGTTGTTGACGAAGACCGAGCAACAGTTAGAGCAAGCCATTCATTCATAAAAACAATTTTTTAGAAATGTAAGTGTATTTAAATTTAATCTATAATACATTTTAATTTAATTGCAAATAACATACAATTGTGTGTCAGAAAACTACATTCAGTTCACACTAAAGTATATATTTTTAATATATTATTTAAAAGTAGGCTACTTTTTTAAAAGTATGTTAAAGTGTATGTTTTTTTTTTGTTTGTTTGTTTTTCACAAGGGTGAATCTAGCTAAATTTACTGAAGTTTAGTGACTAAAACAAACCCGAATTAAAAATCTGTTCTCTGACAAACAAGTCTTACTATTTTACTTTTTTTTTTTTTAATTATTATTAAATGATATTTAGAAAGGCAAAAAATGCTATAGGCTAATAATATTATATAACATTCCCTCATAAAATGTAAACTTTTGGTACCTCGGCAAAATGGAGAAGGTAATATGACGCGATTGAAATGACATCCCATCATTCTGCAGAAGAAAAATAAACCCTGAAGCAGGCACTCGTTTGTGTGTATGTGTGAAACCTACACGTCACATGCAGGTAGAGGGATGAGGTGTCGAACCCGAGGCTGTTCTCCGCCAGCGCTGTTACTCTGAAGATCCCAGCACTGCGGTACACGTGCCTGATGCCCTCCTGCGTCCAGCTCAGGTTAGAGTAGGACACCGCCGTCCCGTCCCCGAAGTCCAACTGAATGTTTGTCCTCATGGAGTCGCCCTAAAACAACACACAGAGTCAAGTCGAATTATTACAACAACTCTTTAGCACACTTTCCTTAATGACGCTGTCTGGCAGCTGCGACCAAAAACAGCTGCGGGTAACGTCACCATTCTGCTTACACAGACACTGTCCCATCTGTTTTCAGACACAAAGCATTGTTTTCAGCCCCTGAGTTCATTCCTGCTATAACTGTGCTTCAAAAATGAAATGAAGTGTATGAAATCAGAGACAGTCATTGTATCAAATGAATTACCTTTCAGCATTCATTTCAACTTCCTGTGGGAAGCAGTCATATTACTTTTGATATGCAATAATATATATTTGATACTTTATATTGTGTTTGATTTGCATACAGTGAAATCTCATATATCCTAACGGGTCAAATGCAATCCACCGCAATCATAATTACTGTTATGAGATAGGATATTGCACGGGGAATATAAGCGTGAATGTGACTCGTACGGCTGTGAGTGAGTCTGCAGTCAAGTGGAAAAACATGAATCCTCAATCAAACCGATTTCGTACTATTTATTCCAATCCAAATAGGCATAACACTCTGCCATATGTACACTTTTAACTAAAGATTTATACAATATTAGCATATCATCCTTTATTCTGCTACAAAGCGGAGACTGTTTAACATTATGGTAAAATAAAACCCTTTTGTTGGCTTAATGCTGACAGTTTTCCTGCATCTAGCACATCAGACTACTGAAAGTCAAAAGTGACAAGTGTTTTTCATTTTTCTAACACCAGCATTACATAAAGAGTTAAAAAGACAATATGTCTGACTCTGTCTGACTCTGAGCATGTTTGAGTCAGATATTAAAGGGATAATTGACCCACAAATGAACATTCTGTCATCATTTACATGTATGGATAATCAAACAGTTGATGGGCCCCATTGACTTCCATTGTCTTATTTTCAAGTAAATGGGGTCCATCAACTGTTTGATTACCCATATATATTCTTCAAAATATCTTCTGTGTTTGGCAGAAGAAAGAGATTCATACAGGTTTGAAAACATAAAACATGTAATTAATGTGAATAGAATGTAGGTTTGGCTATGGTTGCTGCTGTGAGACCCCGCAGCAGATCTAGGCAGGTGGTTCTGGGGAGGTGGAGGGATAGAATGACAATTTGCCTAGCGCGCATTCGTTTGGATGTGTTGTGGTTATATTGGGAGATCGTGATACGTGGAATCGATTGGCTGGGAACATTAAATTGAACAAACCAATCAGAACACGAATAGAGTTTCATGGCTGCACTATTCATTCATATTCAAATATTAATTAAATTAATATGAACAGATGTAAAATGTCATTATATATTTGTAAGTCTATTATCAGGCATGTGATCAGCTAAGTAGAAAAAAGAAAACACATATTTCTTTGTCCCCATTCATTATAACTATATAATAATATAACACAATATTTTATTATCATTAATAAATAATAGTGCTGTCAAACGATTAAAATATTTAATCGCGATTAATCGCATTAATGTCATAGTTAACTCGCGATTAATCGCAAATAATCGCACATTTTTATTTATTCGAAATATCTCTTGATTTCTTTTTGTCCCATTATTTTTTTTCTCATTTTAGTGCTCTTATCAACATGGAAAAGTGGATCGGCTTGCTTTGTGCAAATGTTGTTTTTTATTTTTTTTTATTGAAAACAACTTTGGCATATACTGTGTTCAATTTCACACTAACATTCTCACTTGGAGCAAATAATCTCTCACACGATGTAACGCTGTCCATCAATAAAAGGGTGAAAGAAATACTGACGAGGTCATGATATTGACGAGGGGGCGGAGAATTCGCGTCAGCTGTGTGTGTGTGTGTGTGTTTGTGTGTGTGTGTGTGTGTGTGTCTATATCCGGTGTGGTGTTGTAGTTTAACTTTCAGACAGGACGAAGAATGCGCAGCGTCAAAAGTTGAACTATTTCGAACTTTGACCGTGGCGTGCGCGCCACTGCGCTTGCGCTTTGGTTGACAAAGCAACAAAACGTCCTCGCGCGGCGCAACTTAAGCCATCGAAATCATGATTGAAATGAATGGGTTTCATAGCGCAGCGCCGTGCATGCCGCATCCTGTTGCAAAAGCATGTAAAAAAACTACAAAGTTTGCTAGGCCAAAAAGAACGTTAATCTCGCGATAAAAAAATTTACGCCGTTAAAATGGGTTTGCGTTAACGCCGTTAATAACGCGTTTAACTGACAGCCCTAATAAATAAATACAATATTTTATTAATCAATAATAATAATTATTATTATTATTATTATTATTATTATTGATTAATAAAATATAAAATGTAATCATAAAATATTTTATAAATTAAATACTTGGTCACACTTATTTTATTAACTACTAATTACAACGTTTGCCTCAAACTATTAATAACTGCTTAGTAGTAAGTAAGGTAGTTGTAGTTAAGTTTAGGTATTGGGATGGATTAAGGGATGTAGAATATGATCAGGCAGAGTAAGACATTAATGTGTGCTTTATGATTACTAATAAACAGCCAATATCTTAGTAATATGCATGCTAATAAGCAACTAGTTAATAGTGAGAATTGGACCCTAAACTAAACTAAAAATATATTTGTATTGTTTATAATACTTATTATTAATTATTATTATTATTATTATTATTATATTATATTATTATACTTAACACGTATTATAATACTATCGTACTGTAAAAGGATTGTTCAATTACATTCAAAAACGCAGTCATTTCTTTTTACCCCTCAGATTTACACAACTCAAGAGGAAATGGAAATCCTTTTTCACTATGGAAAATTCAAAATTCAAAAATTCAAATAAAAGACTATCTATCAATCCACAGATAGCAGATCTTATAAGCCTTGCATTTCTTTTGACACTTGAAAGGCCTCTGGTGCAACTCCTGAAACATCTGCACCAAAACCGACCGTTAGCACTAGTTATGAAACTGCTTAACCAGCCAGTTAAAAACACTAAACGCCTAGAAAAGAAAGAAGAGGAGCAGGAAATTGAGATGAGCCCATGCCTTGAACCATTCCAGATTATGGGTGTCCCGTGCCATGAGAGAAGGAACGCTTAAACGCACGCATATGTGTGCAATATTCCCAAATCCGTGCTTACGCTTCCCCAAATCCCTCTCCTTTCTCTCTTTCCGCCGTTAGCACATTGTACGCTAATGCTATTGGGATATTAATTTGTAACACTGAATTAGCAGCACATGAAAGAGGGTGTTTATGCCCTGCATAATGATAAATCCAAAGCTGGCTGCTTTCTTCCTGTCTGTTTTGCTTTTAGACACTGCTGACTGTGAGAAGTGGCCCGCCTCTGTGCGTTTCTGCGCAGGCATGTGCACCGGCTCACTTTTAAGACATTCCACTCCACTTTGTGCTGAAAAAATTAAACTACACTGTGGGAGGAAAAAGGAAAACATGACTGAGAGGAGGAACAGTTTGTGTAAGTATAATGATGGTAATGACAAAGTTTGTGCCGAGATCATGTCCAGACAAAATACATTTCCTTAATTTACATTTTTATCGGGTTGTCAAGTACAAAAATATCAACATAATTATGACAAATATTCATTAAGCAAAATAAGCAAAAAAAGTTAGGGGTTAGTACGATTTTGTTTCTGAAAGAAATTAGTACATTTATTCAGCATGGATGCATTAAATTGACCAAAAGTGACAGTAAAGCCATTTATAACATTAGAAAAAAATATATAATTTCAAATATATGCTGCTATTTTTAACTTTCTATTCAGTGAAGAATCAAGGTTTCCTAAAAAAATTATTAAGCAGCACAACTGTTTTCAACATTAATAATAATAATACCAAAAAATGTATTGAGCAGAAAATCATCATATTAGAATGATTTCTGAAGGATCATGTGACACTGAAGACTGGAGGAATGATGCTGAAAATTTAGCTTTGATCGCGGTAATAAATTACATTTTTATATATTAAGAATGAAACCGGTTATTTTAAATTATAACAATATTTCACAATACCACTATATTACTTTTTCCCCCTGTATTTTCTGTATTATTTTATAAACTTTGTTCATTTTTTAATATTTTGTGAAGCAAAGGTTTTATAAAAAAATTAAAAAAAAAAAACCCTGTGTTGCACCTTAAAGGCATCAAATATTAAGGCCCATTTGATTTGCCTAAGAAACAGCCCCGGCTCTGACCCTCATGAATATAAATAGATGGAATCTCATATCTCTCTCTCTTTTACTAGCTCTCTTAATGAAAGGAATAAGCCCTCGTTTCCTCATCTCATCATACTGTAATGTGACAACTCTGCTGTGGTGAGATGCCTGGGGAGAAACACTTTACCTGGAATGAGCGTGTGTGTGTGTGTGTGTGAGAAAGAAAGCAAGAGAGAGTATGTGTGACCATCAATGAAAAGCTATTCCCCAGAAGGCTTGTAATATGTATCCGGCTTGCACCGTCCCATCTGTACGGAGTGAAGGCTTTTCCTCTGCCACGGCACAGCTCGGAACGGAGGACTCAGAATTATGGAAAGATTCGAGAATGTCAAAATGACCCGTGTGTGTGTGTGTAAACGCTCACATATAGAGCTTGATAATAGTGTCACTTAGCCACACTGGTCTGGAAGTCTCGGAAGACCGTCAAGTAAAGTGACCACACATAGTTCATTTTGGGATTGTGTCATTTGGTGGAGGGTTACCATGATAACAAATGGCACAGTAAAATCACAAAATAACTTTTTTTTTCCTGATTTTTTTGTACTTTTTATTTAAAATGACTTTTGTATGCCAATGTAGGCTTTATGGGTTGTGCGATTTTACGTTATGAGTAATCTTATTTCACAATAACGATATTCATCACAGTAGTTATTTTTGCTTTGAATGAAGTTAGATCTAAATCTTTGATACCGCTGAAATTTTATAATTCTCATCAACCAATTTCAACATCACGAAGAAAATCTCTAGCTTACTAAAGTATTTGTCATTGTTAGTTCACGTTAACTAATGTAGTTATCTAATGAAATGGAACATTATAATAAAATCCAATAAATACTGTCTATATCAGTGCTTCTCAAATAGTGGATTGTGACCTAAAAATGGTTTGCATTTCTATTCTGATGGGGTTGTCAGCATGTTAAATGCAAAAGAAAAAATGCATCTAAAAATATAATCATGCATTAGTAGGACAGCAAAATAAACACGCTTATCAACTTATAAAATGGAGAAAACGCTTCTCATTTCTTTATAGCGTTATTGCCAAAGTCTGTGTCCAATTATAACTTGAATTTTGCCATAAATGTATCGGTGACCTGACTGATACTAATATTTGTATATTTAATCATTTAAAAGTACTATTTTGCACACTGCTGGGCCTATAATATGCAAAGTATGAGAATTGAACACTGTTATGTTGTAAAATTGTGAAACATTGTAATTTTGAGGACCTTTTTAAGAACAAAAATAAAAATATATATAATATGTCGCCACTTGAAATCTCAATCCTGAAGTAAAGGCAGTTGAGAACAATGGTTTGAGTTAACAGAAATAATAATTTCCGCATTTCATGGATGTCCTTATATCTGATCACCTTTTCATATGGAGTTAGCACATCAATTTAATAATTACTACTGCATAATTTAGGTCTTGACTCAATACCAGGCCCATAACTATAGCTTCTGGCCATGCTGCACTTTAAATGATCAGATCAATGAATCTGATATGTTCCATTAGCGTCAGGTGTGAGTTTCTGAGATTCAGATCTCACCTCCTCCAGTCGCAGAAGGAAGGTCACATTGCTGTCCAGGTTGGCTGTGAGTTTGTCGTCACGGGTTGTCAGGACTAAACCTCGTGGGGGGCGGTTCGGACACTGCTGTTTCCTGGCCGAGTACATCTCCTTCACTCCTTTTGTGCAGTTATTCGCTACCACTTTACGATACCTGGAACACACACAAAAACTAGCTTTAAAATGTGTCTTTCTTTTGAAATAAAAGATTTGACGGTTTGATGCTATCTGACTCAACTGCATTCGTGTATTTTAAAGTGTGACTTTAGTGTCTGAATACTTAGAGGTCACTGTATTTTTCCATTTGGATACAACACTCTTTATGCAAAATGATAGATCCATTCTAAGCAGCTCTGGGTTTGATTTTTTCAGGATGAATCGATTTTGGCCACAATTTATGTGCCAGCTCTGACACAATCTCTGGAAATGATAATCGTGTTATTTCTCTTTCTCTTCCCTTGTCTGTAATCTTGCACTCTTTGCTCTGAATGGACATGCTTTCTTACTGATGTTGGTTTTCAAATTAGGTTTAAATGAAGTCTTTCCATTACACAGTGTTATCTGTCCGGCTAGGTCTCTTTGTATGGATTGTCTGTCTAGAAAGTTGTCGTAAAGACGGACGTCACAATCTCCGGGAAGTTTAAAACCTGCTCACGTCAATATGGCTTGCGCCTGCACCACAGCACAATACGTTTAAATCATGGTACACTTAATTAGAAATAACCACTTTTCAAAAACAAGATTAGTGCAAGTCTGATTGAATTGTTTCACAAAATGCTCTCTACTTTATCCCAATGAACACAGGAAAAATAAATGATTATTAGGATGTGGGATCGAAGTTAGTAATTGTTTTCTTATGTAAAATATATTAAATAAATGACAAATATATAAATAAGAATACATATATATTTAATTTTCTTAGAATATTTATTCAAATTACCTTTTTATTTTATACATATTTTGTATTGTTATTATTATTATTATTATTAATACAAATAATTATGATTATAAAATATATAACATTTAAAATATTGTATATATACTATTATAAAAATCTGATTTTTTATAAAATGCTAAAATGAATTAAATTTTAATTTCCGTTACTTAAAATAAATGTTAACTCAAATAATATATATATATATATATATACATACATGCAAACGGCAAACAATTACAACTACATTACTAAATAACTTTATACTAGTCAAAATGAAAATATATATAAAAAAAAAAAAATATATATACATATATATAGAATGTTATTTTTCTATTTTCTATTTTCATTTTATTTGTGAACAGAACAATGCTATTAAGTAGGGAAAGGGTTTATGATGTTTATGTAAAAATTATAGAGGTATGACTATTTAAGTCATTTAAATAGCTGAGCAACTGTGTTTGGGGGTCCGATTTAGCCATAAGTGACCAAATGTCCCACAGAGGAAAGTCAAATTCCAGCCTGATAGAATAAGATCTGTATGTGTATGTGATGCTTCTTACCCTGTGCTGTTGAGGTAGTTCTGCCCTTGGCTGCAGCTTCGAGACACCATGGAAGGGTTGAACCAAAATGCTGGCAGACAGTTTCCATCTCCTCTTCTCTCAAAGCCATAATCACTACAAAAGACCAAACCATTTTCATATACTGAACTCAAAGACTTATTTTCAGTGTTGTTAGATATATCAATCCATTCTTAAAAACATAAATTCAATCCAAGTTTGATTGACTAGTTTCACACAAGGTCAACACAAGTTCAAATCTGGTTTGCGACACTTCCTCATTCCGTTCCCTCCTCTTCTCCATCATTATCCTGTAAAACATTCTCTTAACTACTTGTACATCCTTTCATTCGTGCACAGCAGCACATCTTGTATTCAAGCGTGTCCCTCTTTTATGACCTTGAGACAATTGCAGCCATTGAGATGTATTAATTCTGGAATGATAAATGTCTTTTAGGCTCTGAGAGCTGCAGGCTTCAACGTATGTCCTCAATGTCTTTCAAATCTCTCTCCTCCCAGAAGCCTTGGAACCTGCTGAAGTGAATGTCTGTTCATATATCACCGGTGACTTTGATTTATCAATTAATTACTGATCCACAACAAAACCCAGCAGACCACATGGTCCCTCTTGGCATTAGGCATGTGGGTTTTTAATTATGAGCAGTTCCAATCCAGCACTCAAGATAAGATTCAAGCTTTAAAAGATTTGTGTGCTAGCGCTCAGATTATTCCTACATATATATATATATAAAAACAGTGTTCACACCATTTAGCTGTGTTTCATATCTTATGCTCAAAAGATCATAACATTTCAAAAGATGTAATGTATTTTTCTACACGGTGAAATGGACCGTTTGTCTTGTTTAGAGTGAGTATGTATTATCAATTATTTAATTAGTGACACTTTTGATGACTTTATCTTGAAAACTGAAACATCCTTAATGTTAAAAGATTACTGGAATAAAACGTTTATCAACTTTGAAGTGGATTTTGGTATAATGTGTGATGGTGTGGATATTTGATATTCAGAGGTAGGCTAGTAATGATGTATGAGGGTCATGACATTTCTTACTTTTTGGAGAAAAAAAAAATGGACTTGCGAATACAAGTTAACATTTAATTCCCATTGATATAAGTAAGAAGAAATGGACAGTTTATGAACTACAATTTGCAAATACTGACTGGTTTAGTAATGACACAAACTCTTAGATCATGATGTGAAAATCAAAAAAAATATAGACACTTCTGAACTTTAATATAACTTCCAGCAGAGATGTGCTTCTCTGTCACTCTCATTTACATCATAATCAAATAGGAACTCAAAAATGCTTAATATTTAGTGTGTAATGGCAGTATTGGACAATGACGGCACAATAATCCTTTGTTATAAAAGACAAATTGTACACGTAAATAGCTAAATTAATTCGGTCACACTATATATTACGTGTCTTTAACTACTACTGTATGTACTAACATTTAAATGAATAATTTGATAGAATGCACAATGTGTAGATACATGTTTTTACATTGTACTTATATATTTTTTAAAAAGCTGTAATTAATATCATAATATCATGCTGCGTCAAAATTGTGAAAATTAAGTAAACCCAGGCCTTTGGCGATAAAGTGGTCAGTTAAAGACGCAATTATGACAGTATTATATCCCAAAGCTTTCTGCTACACCCTCAAAAGTATGTTGTTTTCTTTAGAAAAACAGTACTTTAAGGGCATTGTATAAGTAGGCGAATTGGAACGCAGTAAAAGCATCGCAAACAAGTAGCAGCCAACTTTTACAGTTCTTCCTGAACCAGAACGACCAGCTTATGCTGCATTCATATCATTATTACCATAATTAAGAGATGGCAACCTGTGACATTTTACTCTGAGCTCTCAGATTTATGCGTTTCTCTAGTAACACTATCGAAATGAATCTGCAGCAGTCAGATGGTACAAGTAAGAGCACTGCAAGTTGTATACGTTCATTATTATTGTAATGTTATTTGCTTTGAGAAATGATTTAACACCGTCTCTCGTGACGCTGCTCGTGTGCATTCAAGACTTTTGAAGCGAGCGCTCTGAACAGAAAGGTGGGATATTATACTTTCAAATCTAGATTGATAGCCTTTACGAAATGGCCTACTCTAGCTTCAAATTGTGTTTAACTATCTACACACATTGCAATTAGCTAATACAGGTCAAGAAATGAAGAATTCTTAATTACATGTCCTAACAACAAATGCATTACAAAGGTTATTTCCTTCTCCCCAGTCCTCAGTGATTCCCCATATCTTATATCTGCAGCTAGAAGATGAGTTTTGAATTATTACGCCACAAACTAAACCAATAAAACGTATTAGTTGAGCTCTCTGTTGCAGAGTTAATAGAAAGAGACAATATATTATATTCCACAGAATAATTACTCTGCATATCATGTCACCAGTTCCTTTTTGGCCCTTCAAAACAAATTAAAAGTTCTCTGTGGTTTCACAGCAAATTCAGCAAAACTTTCTTTTCAAGCATTTTCCTATCACAAACATGCAGGATGAAATATGTAAAGGAGGGTCAAATTCATCTGGTCAATGAATATATTGAAACAAAATATCACAGCAGCTAATGGACTTAAATTAGACTGCTAAAGTTTGACTTAGTTCAGAAACAAATGAGGCTCAATGGAAGAAAAAAAAAAAAGTACCACAGCTTGGCTGTATTTAGTTTAAAGATAAAAAAAAGCAGAAATGGGTAAAATTAGCAAATTAATTAACATGCAAATTAAATCTATTTGGTAGTTTGTCATAGCTGTGTCATCCAAACTATTCCAAGTACAAATCACATAAAAATCCATTATAAAAAAAACAAACAAACAAAAAAAAAAACGCAAATGCAATGACACTGTGCATTATGGTTCTTTGATTTATCTACACTGAAGAAAAAAAGCATATAATCATTCACTTGTGTTCCAGGAAAACCAATCCTAACTTCATTCAAACTTTAATCAATAAAGGAGTTGAAGTTTCTTCCTCGCGATGTCAACAGAGGCGTAATCTGTACGAGACCAGTCTCATCCCAAGGCGTCGTCTAACTGACGCTTTTGACCATGTTTGACCATGCGTCAACATGCCGACGCACATGGCACCCTTCACGCGTCAATATGAGACGCGCCTCCTAGTGGTCTAACCCTAACCCTACCCCAGACCTAAACCTACCCATAACGGAAGCGTCATCTAACTGACGCTAAAGGGTGCCATGTGCGTCGGATTTAGACGCATGGTCAAAAGCGTCAGTTAGATGATGCCCGAGGATGAGCTTCTCATATTGACGCGTAGAGGGTGCCACGTGCGTCGGCATGTTGATGCATGGTCAAAAGCGTCAGGTAGATGACGCATTCGTGATCACCTCAGTCCCCATATGAAAACAGCAGCAGGCTTCGGCGTTATTCAGTGTGTTGAATCCGTAGCAGAGCAGTGTCATCAGCAGAGGGCAAGGTGTGTGCATTTATTGATGGGTTATCATGACACCTACATCGGTGTTGTTCTTTGTCATTAATTCAGTTTACATAATTGATGCAGGAGCAATACAATTTACAACACAATACACTGCGTTCACCCCTCATCACACTACTGTTGTTTTCCTCCAGCATGCATGAAGTCATACTGTAGAAAGTGAAAAGTTTGACATTTATCATTTAAATAATAATAATAATAAATAAGCCTGTCTAGGCTTTTGGGACTGGGCTTTTTTATGTTGATTCCCTTTCTCTAAATGGCATGAGACTTTGTGATTTGCCTACATTTGCTAGAGCTATTTTGCTAAAAAAAAAAAAAAATATATATATATATATATATATATATATATATATATATTGTAATAGTAATTTTATAATAAATTCAAATTCAAAAGCAAAATGTGTGAAAAAAGAGTGGAAAAGGAAAATGAGCTAATAAATGGTCCTCTGCTGCCATCTATTGGTTATATTGACAATTCCGTGTCATATTGCTCATTTAAAAGTGTTTGTTTTCCACCAGGTGACAGAAATCATCCACTAAAGCATGGCACATTTTCCATGTTATCCCCATGAATGAAAGTGAGAAATATCTTTTAAAGTTAATATTTTACTGCACAACTGCTGAGTTAAAAAAATAATAGTGTTTAATGTTACATGTTATGTGTTTCAAACCTTTTACACCCCTGATGAGTTTGAATCTCTGCATTTAATCTGCTCATCAGAGTGAATGACAGAGACAGAGAAACATCCCATAGAGTTGACTCCGCACTGACATACAATTATTAACTTTATGTAAAGGCATTTGTGGTTTTGATGTCAGTTTGAGTTATACATTGTCAAATTGATAGTTGTTTTTTTTTATATAGAACAAAAAAAAAAAAAAGATTTGATATAGGACGGATTACACATTCCAGGCTAGAAAATAACAGTAATATAAGGTTTTTCTGTATTCTTAATGAATATTAATGAATACTAGCTGGTTAAAATGATTTGATATGAAATCAACATTCAGGGATTGACTTGATAGGTAGTGTAGGCACCTACTGTAATGTTCCTACCTACCCTGGTATACAAAATATGAAATATATTTTGTTTTAATCATTCCCTCTTTGGGGCCTGAGCTCCCTAATATTGGAATCCTAAAATCGCCCTTGCCACAACTTCACCCGGAACATGATATCAACCGATGAGAGCCCACAGCAACAATCTGCACTCCGGACACACTATAAGACAACATCTTGAAATGTATTGTTTGAATCACTTAGTTAAGGCTAAAAACTAAGCCTTGCTAAAACTAAGTTCCTTTCATTTCTCGACTTCCCTCTGTTAAAAATAAATGCAGCAAAGATAAAATGTTTCTATAATCATTTCCTTTGATGGAAAAATTGAATCAATGTTTCCTTCTAAATCATGCGCTGCAGAGCTGCAGAGCTTTTATATAAATGAATTGGAATGTACTTTTAAGAGGGAAGTTGAATGATATATTTATCAGTTATCAAGAGAAGATTTCTGTGACGCCAGAGGTAATGGTGTAAACATATACAGAGTCTGGCAGGAATATGTAAGTGCAAACATCAAATGATAAAATCAAGTCAATGTAGAGACAATTTAAGACGTCTTCCCATATTTCAGTTGTAAGCTGCATTAACATTAACAAGCTGACTTTAGGAATTTTTCATATTTTGTGAAAAAGGTCCTTGGAAAGAAATCATCAGTTTAAGGGGTCCTTCCATTTCATATTTTGAACAAAGAATTGTTTAATGAAAAATTATATCATTAGAATCAAAGTACTGGGCAAATGAAAGAGGCATCCTGGGGACTACTTGCATTTAGAGAAGATGAATCAACACATCTCTAAAGCATGTTTAGATCCCTCCACTGGGTTTCCAAGGGTTTTAACCGAAAACGAGACCGCACAGTGTCAGAGATCAGCCAGGTCCCATCACCACACAATCACTGAGATCACTATCACCTGAGTACTAATCACCACACACCTGCACGTCATCAGACACTCTTCACAGTCAGTATTTAAGCACTCATCAGCCACAGTCACATTGTCTGGTCTCGTTTATAATGTTCAGACTCACTCCTATACTACCTAACCTGCTATCCAGCGATATCTCCTTGATCTCCATTCCTCACCTCAAGCTCCAGCGATCTCCTTTCGATCTCCAGCGATCCATCCGTTCCATTCCTCACACATCAGAGACACATCTATTACCATCACTATCACTCTTCTTCACCAGTAAGGACTGTAGATTTTAGGTTTTACCATCATCCTCCATCCCGTGCTGTCATCTATTTCCTCATACTATTGTGCCTTATCATCTGTAATACCAATAAACCTGTTTATTATCAACTTACCTGTTAACTCTGGAGTCTGTTCCGTAACACACAGGACAAGATAATGTACTAAAGAGATATTAAGGATACACGGTGTGTTTTTGGAAGAAGATGGAATGCTTGGTCTGTGAATGTGATAAATGATGTAGATCCCAAGGTATTTATATATACTTTAAAAGGAGCTCCAGACAGTCAACAAAAGACTATGAGGATAAAGAACCTCAATCTTCTCATCTTCTTTTAGCCTAGTGGACTTCAAAAGCTTTAAAGTCCAGAGACTGTCTGTGTCATGCATCTTAATCCCATCTACACTGACCCTGCAGAAGGGGTTAACCAGCCCACTGCTGTAGAAGCACAACGTCTATTCTGAGATCTTTGAAAACAACTCCTGGATCCCAGTGAACAAAACATGAAGGTTTTATAAATACCTGCGAGTCCACCTAAAGAGCAGAGGATATAAAACAGCAAAGCTGCACTGAACAAGAAAATCTAGACCAGACTTTATTTTTAAAAGAGTTTAAGGTGTTTTTGCTTTTAAAATAGTTCACTCTAGTATATTATGAGTAGTTTTATTATGATGTTAGCATAAATTTGTGACCTGGGTTCATATAAGGCCAGTGGGAGGTTGAAATGGGAGCTTCAGGCATACACTACCATTCAAAAGTTTGGGGCCGGAAAGATTATACATTTTTATATACGTTTCTGATGCTCATAAAGGCTGCATTTACTTAATTAAAATACAGTAGAAACTGTAATATTGTGAAATATTAATATAAATGCATATTTTAATATTTCAAAATACTATTTACTCCTGTGATGCAAAGTTGAATGTTCAGCATCATTCCTCCAGTCTTCAGTGTCACATGATCCTTCAGAAATCATTCTAATATGCTGATTTGCTGCTCAAGAAACATTTCTTATCATTATCAATGTTTGAAAAAAAAAGTTTTTACACTTTGATTATATTCAGACTAGTGAGTTTGTTAGAATGTGACTAGCAATGTGAATGAATGAGTATAAGCATACCTATAATAAAAATTAAATGTCTAAATTAAGATAACATCTAAAACTGTGATCAGCATATAATTACAATCAGTCTACATTTGACACCTTGTTTTAGTTGGTGTCAGATCAAATTAATAACAGACCAAATCTAAAGTAAATGAAAGCTTGCAAGACAGTTTCTTCAGAAGCAGAGGAAAAGATATACATGTACGCATCATTGCCCATTCTACTAGATTCAGCGGAACCACTTCAGTAGAGGGTCCAATTCTCACTATTAACTAGTTGCTTATTAGCATGCATATTACTAGCGTATTGGATGTTTATTAGTACACAAATTAATGCCTTATTCTGCATGACCATTGTGGCGAACAGGACGGCCGAGGGACGTGAGAGAACGGCGCGAGGCCGGTGGTGCGATTGCTAATGAGCAACACGTGAGGCACACCGGTCTCGCATCTCTCACGGAGGAGCGGAAGCATAAAGGAGGAGCGACGACGTTGATGATGGAGAGAGGAACAGGCCTGTATTTTAGTTGTTTTGTTTTTGTATTTTATTTTAGCCAGCAGTCGTCCGCGAGGGGCTGCTGGCAGTTCCTTATGTTTATTTTCGGTAGCCAGCAGTCGTCCGCGAGGGGCTGCTGGCAGTTCTTATGTTTATTTTCGGTAGCCAGCAGTCGTCCGCGAGGGGCTGCTGGTGGTATTTTGGTTAGTTGTTTTATTTTAAATAAATTATATTTTGATGGTTCGTCGGTTCCCGCCTCCTTCTTCCCTGAACATTGCTACACTGGTGCCGAAACCCGGGAAGAGGGAGGAACGCGCTGTCAGAGAGTCCTCGCCGGTGTGGGGAATCCGCGGTGCCATCGAGCATGGTGCGCGAGTCGCCGCCGCTCGCCGTGGGCCGGAGCCTGCTGCCATCCGCCGAGCGAGGGGAGGAACAGGGAGCGGGGGACTCGCGGCCACGGACGCTCGAGGCGGTGCGCTGGAGTGAGTTGCCGGTGGGACGGTCGAGCTCGCTGCCGGCCGCCTGGGTATTGGAGGGGCGGCTGCCATCCGGGAGGGAGAGGAGGAGTCGCCGCCGCTCGCCGTGGGCCGGAGCCTGCTGCCGTCCACCAGTGAAGGGGAGGAGCAGGGAGCGGGGGACTCCTACCGTCTGCCCAAGGCACCCGAGGAGCCGTCGCCGTCCACCGGGCGGCGGAGGAGCGTCGAGCCGTCCACCGAGGGCTACCCAGCGTCACCGCCAGGCACCGCGGAGGAGATCGCCTAGCTGGTGGGGGACCAGATGGCAGCGCGTTGTGGGAACCGGACCAATTTTTTTTTCCTCTCTCCCCTCTCTCGATCTGTCGCTCCTCATGCTTCCGTCTCCGTTTCCCTCGGTTTGTCTGTCCATACTCCCCAGGGATCGCCGCCGCCGGCGGGGGGGGAGTAGGCACAGGCTCGTGGGTACCCCCCGGCCTGTGAGGGGCGATGGGGGTATGTGGCGAACAGGACGGCCGAGGGACGTGAGAGAACGGCGCGAGGCCGGTGGTGCGATTGCTAATGAGCAACACATGTGAGGCACACCGGTCTCGCATCTCTCACGGAGGAGCGGAAGCATAAAGGAGGAGCGACGACGTTGATGATGGAGAGAGGAACAGGCCTGTATTTTAGTTGTTTTGTTTTTGTATTTTATTTTAGCCAGCAGTCGTCCGCGAGGGGCTGCTGGCAGTTCCTTATGTTTATTTTCGGTAGGCAGCAGTCGTCCGCGAGGGGCTGCTGGTGGTATTTTGGTTAGTTGTTTTATTTTAAATAAATTATATTTTGATGGTTCGTCGGTTCCCGCCTCCTTCTTCCCTGAACATTGCTACAAACATATTCTACATTCTTCAATCCTACCCAATACCTAAACTTAACAACTACCTTACTAGCTATTAATAAGCAGCAATTAGGAGTTTATTGAGGCAAAAGTCATAGTTTATTTTAGGCAATAGTGAGAACTGGACCCTAAACTAAAGCGTGACAGATTCAGCTGTTGGATCTAATAAGCTTAAGCTGGTTAAGTTGGTGAAGTGTGCTGTTCACTCACCACTCAAAGTCATGTGCTCTGCAGATGCAGGGTTCTGCAGAAAGGATCCTGGAGTTGTCCCATCCCACCATGCAGTAGTTTCCAGGACGACGCTTCATGTAGATCTGCTTTTGACCCATTATGCATGGCTCACCCTAAGAAAATATTAAAGTCAGCTACAGTCAATATTGCAACCCACACCCACCCTGTCCCCTCCCCTATTTTTTATTTTTTTTACCTGGTTATGCAGGTGCCAGGTTTGGTAGTCTCCATCTGTGCACCTTCTGGTAAATATGGACTTGTAGTCAATTTTGATAAGCTGCCATTCAGACCGGTGGCTGAAGTGTCCGAAAAACCTGCCAATAGACAAAGAAAGGTTTAACTCTCAAACTACTCACTCATTTTCAAGTGAACCAGGAGACCTTCATTAGCTGGTTCAGGCGTGTAATGTATGCATTGGAATTAAACTTTGCAAAAAGGTACATCTCCAGAGGCCGGGCAATCCTGGGTTACTTCATTAGCTATGTCTAAAATTGCTCCCTTTATCCTATAAAGTGCACAATATTAGGTTAATAGTATTATCTGAATTCAGAGTGAACAATTGAATGGCCCATATCGTTCTCTTGTAGAAATGCACTCTGATATATAATATGCTGTCCTGACTAACTTGGATAATGCAATAAATAAATAAATAAATAAATAAATATGCAATTGTTCATATTTGTTTATTCTTATGGGCAGTTCTTTCATTCTCTTATTTTTAATCATGACATATTTTAAGCATGGTCAACAAATATTTATGAAACAGACAATGTTAATATAGATAGTTACAAAGCAAAGTTATTGCGAATTTGTAATGAGACAGCCAGACACAGTGTATTCATAAACACCAGAAGAAATACATATACCAGGCCTTTGCCAAACGACATAAAACATGGGCTCTATAACCACTGTAACTGGCCAAGGTCCGCCCACTAAAACTGTTTTGTCTGTAGTTGTGACGTTTGAGGCTGAGACTAGGTAGCACCAACAGCTCTGTAGATCTTTATGCAGGATTCCATTGTTAGCTATAGATTATATTTAACAATAAACCTAATCATTTCCATTCTATCTTATCCAATACTGCAAGGATTGTTTAATGTGTGTTTAAAGTAATAATTAAACAGTACAAAATGACCCCGTTAAACTAGATACAGTACCATCACTGAGACATAATGAGAAATGCAGTTGGTTCACTGAGACTAACAACATTAGCTTATAGGAGTCTGATTAATTAACCTTTCCTCATGAGTGTATCTCTTGAACGCGCAGAGCTCAGAGGAATCTAATCGAAAAAAAGGACATGATGAGGATGCACGGTGAGGTGGCGATCAAAAACAAACCTCTATATACTTACGTCATGATGTGATTTTCTGCACCTGCCTCCACCAAAACACCATCCACGAACAGCGGCATGGCTGAGAAACTGTGACGAGTCCACTGGCGACCTTCATCGAAGCTGATCCTGCAGCAGACATCGAGATGTTCAAATGTCAGTGGATGACAAAACTTCAAATAAGAACGAATGTCATGAGGGGTTGGAATAGTGTTCAGTTTGTCAGATATGTTTTAATTTAGCCTTACTGTGTCAAATGTCCATTTTACTCTATTTAGTCAACCTATCCTGTTTTTGTTTCAAAGTTTTTTTTATAAGTCAAAAGTGTTGTGTTTTAAACGTTTTTTTGAAAAGTCTGGGAATTAGGGATGTGCCCAAAGCCAAATACTTTATTTGGAAATGCACTGATAATGGCTTTGAAACGAATAAAAAATTCTGCCTACTAAAAAAAATAAAAAAAAATAATGATAATAGGTGAGCCAGGATAGCACAATATTATACATAATTATACAAATACATATTATATGCTAGATGGATGTCTTTAACCATTGCGCTCGCATCTTTTGCAGCCTCTCTTTCTAAAAACGCGACACTAAAAAGTAGTTCAACTTTTTAAAAACGCGTCTCTGGATCTTGCACTTTTTTTGTTCCAGTGACCTGACCAGAGAGGGCCAGTTCACACAGAACACATTTTTGCTATTTAAAAAGGTTGTCACAGGTCAGTGGAATGAAAAAAGTGCAAAGTCTAGAGACTTTTTTGTTTTTAAAAAAGTTGACTTTCTAACTTGAGCTCTGGGTTTTTAGAATGCTGTGTCATGTGCGAAACGTTGTAAAAGACGCAAGCTTAAAACTTAAAGATGCCCATCTTGCGTTCGTTTACATTGAAAATTTATGAAAAACTAGTGCAGTGGAATGGAAAAACAAGTTTTGTGTGTTTAATGATGCTGTGTCGTCATCAACAAAAAAATTTCGTCACAGTTTTCATTCACGGAATTAAAGGGAAAGTTCACCCAAAAATGAAAATTATACCATAAATGACTCACCCTCAAGCCATCCTAGGTGTATATGACTTTCTTCTTTCATCCAAACACAATCGGAGTTATATTAAAAAATGTTCTAATAAAACGCATCACTTCGCTTTAGGAGGCCTTTATTAATGCCCTGGAGCCGTATGGATTACTTTTATGATGGATGGATGCGCTTTTTTGGACTTAAAAAAACCCAGTACCATTCACTTCCATTATAAGCTTGGAGGAGCCATTGATATTATAATTATATTTTTAATATAACTCCGATTGTGCTTGGTTAAAAGAATAAAGTCAAAAACACGTTGGTTTAAGGGTGAGAAAATTATGGGGTAATTAAAACTATTGGGTGAACTAACCATTTAACACTAGTTTGGAACAACATGATTAATAGTACATTATGATAGAATTTTCATTTATGGCTGAACTACTATATACCTTGAATAATATATCTTAGTTTTGAGAGGGAATACAATGCCACTAAAAGCTAGAGATACAATACATGAAAACCAGTACAAAAAAAGAAGATGAAAAGGTAAAAAGAAAGGCAGAGGTATAAGGAAACCAGAAACAACGTGAAAAAAAAAAATTATTTAAGAACAAAAAAGTTTTTAACATCTTAGATAGGAGGGAATACAAGCAAGTAAGAGCTGGAGAACTTTCTTCCTGAAAGTTTGATCATGATACTTTCTGACAGCTTATCAACATCATTTCACAGGTGCAAACAGTATAGTATCATGTTTGACAAGTCTGCAACGAAAGGACTGAAGCGTGATGGCAAAGTTGCCTCCAAGTTGTCTTCCTTCTGCTAAAAGCAACAGTCTGAGGCAGTGTTGACATGTATCCATTAAGAGAACATACAGTCAGGGCTGTTATTTGAAGTCATACTTGCAGGAAATGACACAACTGCCCTCCACAGTTGTGACTCCACTTACTGTCTCGGTTGAGTAGTTTAAGAGAACTAAGAAATTAAGCTGCCACACTTCAGTGGGCCTAAAACTAAAGCCAAACGCTTGGAGTGATAAGAGAGAAACGATTTAAGACTCTGGAGGATTAAATATCGCTGAAGCAAAACCAGGGAGGGCCAATTTGAAAGAGGAACCAATGTGTGAACTCTAGGGGATAAGTGGGAGGCTTTAATATGGAACACTTCCCATGGTTCGTCACATAAAAACTGATTCCAATCTGCTATTTGGCAGCCTTTTTGTCCTGCTGTTTCATTTTTGTTCTTGTAGGAAGCATGTTCGACTCACACCAAAGTGTTTTTTTTCTTTCCTTCAACGATCTCAATAACACAGAACTGACTCTGTCAGACAGTCAGAGTGCTGACCGAAGCAAGTGAAGCAGGAATTTCACCAAACCAGCATGAATAAACCTGGCAGAATCACACTTATTTTCACCTACCAAAGATGTCTAGTGGGCACAGTGGGCTGCTTCACGGCAACCAAAGCTCCACCTTTGTCCAAAAACCACACGTTGTGCTCTTCTTCAAAAATCTGCATCATGGGAAGAACAACATGGAGTTATTTTCATCTTATTGAACATATCAGAACAAAAGAGGCTTTCGCACTGGGTAGTTCTAGGAACTAGCCACCGAGAACTAATGGTTTCCTTAGGAACATTTTCCTGGTTGCATTCGCACCGTCAGTAGGAAGTCTGAAGTGACATATGCCAAATTTACACTGGGTAAAGTGATATATATATATATTAGGGGTGTAAATCGGACAGTTCATCACGATACAATATGATATCGATTCTCTCAGCCAGCGATACAATATTTGCTGATACCTCAAAAAATTCTGCGATACGATTCGATTCAGGACTACATCGATCGATTTATCGATATTTAGCTATTTAGATCTATTTCATATGTGCCAAGTTTACACAACCAGTTACCTTTTTATTAACTCACAAATGCAAGCAAAATATGTAACATGAACGTTTAATTAAACTCTTTGAAATTTGCACACCCTCTCCCAATTGGGACATTTACAACAGAAGAGTTCATTTGCAAAAATATATAACTCTGTTCTTGTTCATTTTCATAAATCATTTTTTTTTATTTATTTTGCATTCCAAGTAATATCAATCAAACTGCAGCTGGGTTGTTATAATAACAACAAGAAAAATACAGGTAACTTAAAAAAATAAAGTTCATTAAGTATGTTTATATATATATATATATATATATATATATATATATATATATATATATATATATATATATATATTAAAAGTTTTTTTTTTTAGCAAAAGCAGATAACTCCACATTTCTTGTTTCAGAGTTAAACAAAACCAAGTAATTGCTATGATACATAATAAAACAGTCGGTTCATCTTTGCAACGTTAATCTCCTCAGCTGACATAGACGCCTGACAAACTTTTGTTGTTTTGATTAGAGGCAATGCAGGGAGCTTTTCCCTCACCACTACCACGCTGCTTTAGCAAGGTTCCGAGATTTAATGAATAAGTACTAGTATATATTTAATGGGTACTAGTATCTAAATAATAAGCACTAGTATCTAAATAATAAACACTAGTAGCTAATGAATAAGTACTAGTACTTAATGGAATAGATCCTAGTATCTAAAAAATAAGTACTAGTAGCATGAAAATAGAGGCTTAAAGGATCAGTATGTAAGAAATTTATTTTAATTATTCATAAAAAGGCCCTGATGTGTCACTAGACATTAAGAAATCATGTTCATTTCAAATACTTATATCACTGACAACAGTAGTATGGCTAGGATATTGTCATTTAAAAAGTGGACTTGCAGCCCTCAACTGATGTTGATGTTGTCATGTTGTGTTTTGGTCTGATGCACCACGCTCCACCTATCTACCAATCACAAAGTCAGTAGTGTTTCGGGATCCGGGTTGCCAGCTTTGCTCTAATCTACCCTAACTCTAATCGGATTAAAATGTCTAACGTTACTAAATCAAAAAGACCTCGTTATAATTCAGAAATTCGTCGTGACAAAGTCCGAAATAAAACCAGAATTTGTATTGGAGATGCTTTTGAAAGATGGAGACGGCTGAAAACAGAGAAGAATTTGAACACAGACGCCAACGTTGCTAATTTTCTCCTGGACAGGTAAGATTCATCTATGCTTGGCTAACTTGTACTTGATGTCAATGGACATGTCATATATGCATGACAGTCTAACAAAGTTATGCATGTTCGTGCAAAGTAACGTAACGTTAGCTCACATGGACGTATACTAACATTAGCAACGCATTATAGGAGCCCGTTTCTCTGTCCTTATGCTGAGACGCAGAGGAAAACAACATAAGCACGCCCATTATGGCAATTTGAAACGTAATTGAGACAGAAGCCTAACTTTACCTCAGAAAAAATTATTCGTCATTCGTTCTTCGCATATATCGTGGACGATGGCATTCTCCAACACGGGCTCTTGCTCGCTTTCCATCTCTGCTGTGTGCGCGCGCGCCACGCGGATTCTCTGTCTCATGTGCGCTCGCTCTAGATTCCGGGACATTTTAACTCATTTGCGGCATAACTAGTCAATCACGAGTGGCACAACAGATGAATCTATAGATAAACTCATCTTTCAGGCATTTGACCGACCGGGTTGACATTTCAGCGTGAGAAATCGGGGGTGAGGCGTGTGAGTGTGTGAAACCACTCAAATGCGGGTGTCTCACGGCCAATGCGTGAGAGTTGGCAGCTCTGAAATTTAGTTACTCTAACAATATTTTATGATGAACTGAAAACAACCCTGTGATAGCCATGGTGATATTGAATTTGTCCCGCGGTATAATTGCTGTGGCAAATGTTTTGGTTATTTGTTAGCCTACTTAGGACAAAAACTTGTTTACCGTACATTAATAACAGATAAATAACGTTACAAGTTAGACTAACAGCTACCGTTCTGTCTGTCACATACGAGCATACATCTTTACGATTATACTGTCACATACGAGCATACATCTTTAAGATTATACTGTCATATACGAGCATAAATCTTTACGATTATATTTAACTAATGGACAATTAGTAAATTTTTAAAATACAATTACTTATCAAAACTAACTGTGTACGTCTCGTCGTCACTTGGCATTGGAAGCAGCCTACGTTTCTGCTGAATCCTGCAGCTTATCTGGCAACCTCGAGTCAGGGGGTAGGGGGAGGGGATACAGCGCTCTATGGTATTTTTAAAGTGATTGCAGTACCAGTTTTGGCCACAATCCTACATACTGCTCCTTTAAACGATTAAATGTTAAAACGGCTTGCCATAGACTAGCAGCCTTGTCACCTGACCTGAATACTGCGCGCTGACTTATCGGGTTGTGTTCACAAACAACAACTGCTTGTCAGTTTCTGCTGTAAAACATGACCTCACGATGCCTTGACAGTGAACAAAACCGGCTTTTGTGACAAAACGTGTTTAGGGTTCAGTCGATCTTGCCAGGCGTCTATTTCGATTATAAAGACACACCGGCAGACAGTTATAGTGAGTAAACGAAAATGCACGCTTTGGTGGAAATGCCCAGATGGACGTTACGTGAGGATGTGGAGGGTGTCAAAATAAAAGTTCCGTATATCGAAATTTTACATGTGGCATCGATCCATATCAATGTATTGTTACACCCCTAATATATATATATATATATATATATATATATATGGTACAGATATATAGTACAGAATTAGTACAGATATTTTTAGTACAGAGGTGTGAAGCAGCCATACCTGTCTCCAGTTATTGCCTGCGTCTGATGAAATGAACATAGCCACATTATTGTAAGACAGTTCGGAGCCAATATTTCCTAGGAAATAAACCATACAACACAAAAACAAACATTTGTGTTAAATAATGAAACAATGTAAAAACCAGCATGCCACATTTAAAATCCATAAACCAACAAATATGTATTTAAATTTGAATAAGCAGCCTTTTAATTGAGGTCAGGCAGTATGGTTCAATATTTGCTCAATTCATGCTCATACAAGCTCAATATATACACAACATCCATATACACACATACACAAACACACTCAGTTCTGACTGCAATGTTCCCTCACATCCTGAGAAAAACAATGATATGCACTATCATTGCAATATTTTTAATGTTTTTTGAGTCTCTATTGCTCACCCAGGCTCCATTTATTTGATAAAAAATACAGTAAAAACAGTAACATTGTGAAATATTATTACAATTTAAAATAATTCTAAACTATTCTAATATACTTTAAAATGCAATGTATTCTTATAATGCAAAGCTGAATTTTCAGCATCATTACTCCAGTCTTCAGTCTCACATGATCCTTCAGAAATATTCTAATATGAACTCAGTTGTGCGGCTTAATATTTCTGTAGAAACCATTATACTTTATTTGCAGGATTCTTTGATGAATAGAAAGTTAAAAAGAACAGCATTTATTTGAAATCAAAATCTTTGTAACATTATAAATGTCTTTATGGTCTCTCTTGATCAATATAATGCATCCTTGGAGAATAAAAGTAGGCTATTAAAATATATCAATATGACCTCAAACACTTCAAAATTCATCATCCAAGAGAAAATAGTCTGAGCTACTGTATATTATCCACACTCATTTTATATCTGTAAACTCTTACTGTATGAAAACAATTGTCTAATTTTTGTGAATTTTAGGAGAAACATGTTCTGAAGCTCTAAAAGAGAAAGTTCTGAGCAACAAAATTTACCTCTGGGAACGACTCTGAATTACAGTATAGCGAACGAGAAAGATAAGGAAAGAGTGCTGCATATTCACAACTGAACTGATACTCTTGTGTAGTTTTGTTGTGTCAATGTTGTTTTCCGCCTACGCACAAGCATGATGACTAGCGTATAACCGCCCGCAGTCGCCTCTGCTGTGTGCTGTTGCCCTGTCTTCTAAGACTGTCAGAATGAACTGAGAGGAAGTGATAGTACGTTCTTGAGTTGCCTGTGAGAAATTAGTTTATTTCATTCGAGTGAAAACTTTAACAGCAAACCCGCTTGAGATGTGAAATGAGAGAGATGTTTATGTTTAGAGAAATCCTGTATATTTAATAAATTATTGCACTTGAGGTGATTTCATGACAAATATATAACACCTGGCCACTCATTTAAGTACAGGGCAAATGAGAAATGAGTTATGAAACTGGATTACTATCAATGTTGAAAACTGTTGAACAGATGGATGTTTCTGTGAAAAACAGGAAAATTGTAATGGTTTTACATTCCATTACAAAATTTTGGTGCATGGCCTCAAACACGCATCAAAGCTATTGCATAAGCCACAACAATGCAGGCAAATAAGAAGAATGAGAAGAATGTGCATTACTGTACATTGCATGGAACTGTATTAGTTTGTTCTAATAGCAGGGAAGTGTAACAAAACCTGCACAACTGAGATTTAAATGTGGCTAATCACTTCTAGCAAATTAAGCATAAAAAGACTATAAGCTGCTCACTATCAGATTGGATATTAAAATTGTCGTTCTAAACCTGTATGACTTTCTTCTGCAGAACACAAAAGAAGATACTTTGGAGATTGACTGACTTCCACTGTATGGACATTTCTCAAAATATCTTATTTTATGTTCCACGGAAGACAAAGTCATGAGTTTGGAATGACATAAGGTTGAGTACATGACATAATTTTCTCTTGTGGTTCGTTTTTTCGTAATTTAGGGTGAACTGCTCATTGCAAACCTGAGAGGAGTCGTATGCCAAATCACATTTTCAAATGATGCCAAAAACCACTTTCACACCAACTAACGGGACACATCTCTGACAGCGAACAGCAAAAGCTATGGTGTGAAAGCATTCTTAGTGACCAGCCTGAAGTAACAAGCGACATTTTAGTTTCATACAAACACGCCGACACACACAACAGCAACCGAACATGACAGTCCCACACATGTCGTTCAGGTTTTCCATTTACCTGTAGCCACGATGACTCCCGGCGCCGAGCTCTTGGTGGAGATGGAGCCTGCGAGGTACGGGTTCTCTGACATCTGCAGTTGTAGGTGCAGCGAGCAAAACGGCTGAGCAGAGAGAAAGTGACACATCCTCCATTAGCCACAACAAAGCTATTATGTAGCTGTCAATCAAAGCAAGCCAACGTGATCCCGCAGGCAAGAGAAAGTCTAAGACAATAAGCGCACAAGCACTGCTGTGTTGGCCATATTATAGGTGACTTTATGCTTAATATTAAACAATTCATGATATAGAAACAACTCCCATAATTCACTGTCATGACCCAGAAGTAACATGGATTAATCCTGTATGATCTATTGTGGACTGGGTACAGTTAATCTTGTGGTCGGATATCTGCATGTAAACAAAATAACAGCTCAGGTAAATCAAGGCAATACATCTATAAAGCAAAACTAGCCAATCATGTTAAAGGACGGTAGAGGACAATGCTGCAAAGAGACACTACGATTATCAAGGCAACACAGCGAGAATAATGCTGCGTTCCATTCAAATTCGGATGTAGAATATTCAATATTTGATATTTGATATTTTCTAAATATGTACATGTCAAACCATAAAGACCAGATTTTTGGTAGATGATACAAAAACAAAACGGCAACGCTTCTCTTAGATTAGTAGGTGTTTGGCTGTCGACACAGTCACCTGGAAACAAATTTGCGGAGGATAAACAATGTGATGTTTTATAGGTGTACAATTATCAACACAGATGATCACCCCTGTCTCTGCACACGTTTGCTAACATTTGATCACATCATTTCGTAGCTTTGACTCATTGATGCGTTTTGTTTGCTTGATATGTTTTTTTAATTAACTTTGAGCATCTCCCTGCACTGGAAACACTGCACAATGATGTCCTGAGTTGTGATTTTTTGTATAAGTTTCCAAGTTTATGTGTCATTCTATTACACTTTTCCAATAAGGAAGTTGATTTCCCGAAATTGAAAGCACTACACTGTGGCATGCCGTGAATATATATATATATATATATATACACATACAGTGAGGAAAAAAAGTATTTGAACACCCTGCTATTTTGCAAGTTCTCCCACTTAGAAATCATGGAGGGGTCTGAAATTGTCATCGTAGGTGCATGTCCACTGTGAGAGACATAATCTAAAAAAAAAAACAAATCCAGAAATCACAATGTATGATTTTTTAACTATTTATTTGTATGATACAGCTGCAAATAAGTGTTTGAACACCTGAGAAAATCAATGTTAATATTTGGTACAGTAGCCTTTGTTTGCAATTACAGAGGTCAAACGTTTCCTGTAGTTTTTCACCAGGTTTGCACACACTGCAGGAGGTATTTTGGCCCACTCCTCCACACAGATCTTCTCTAGATCAGTCAGGTTTCTGGGCTGTCTCTGAGAAACACAGAGTTTGAGCTCCCTCCAAAGATTCTCTATTGGGTTTAGGTCTAGGCCACGCCAGAACCTTGATATAATTCTTACAGAGCCACTCCTTGGTTATCCTGGCTGTGTGCTTCGGGTCATTGTCATGTTGGAAGACCCAGCCTCGACCCATCTTCAATGCTCTAACTGAGGGAAGGAGGTTGTTCCCCAAAATCTTGCAATACATGGCCCCGGTCATCCTCTCCTTAATACAGTGCAGTCGCCCTGTCCCATGTGCAGAAAACACCCCCAAAGCATGATGCTACCACCCCCATGCTTCACAGTAGGGATGGTGTTCTTGGGATGGTACTCCTCATTCTTCTTCCTCCAAACAAGGCGAACGGAATTATGACCAAAAAGCTCTATTTTGGTCTCATCTGACCACATGACTTTCTCCCATGACTCCTCTGGATCATCCAAATGGTCATTGGCAAACTTAAGACAGGATTTGACATGTGCTGGTTTAAGCAGGGGAACCGTCCGTGCCCTGCATGATTTCAAACCATGACGTCTTAGTGTTTTACCAACAGTAACCTTGGAGACGGTGGTCCCAGCTCTTTTCAGGTCATTGACCAGCTCCCCCCGTGTAGTTCTGGGCTGATTTCTCACCTTTCTTAGGATGATTGAGACCCCACGAGGTGACATCTTGCATGGAGCCCCAGTCCGAGGGAGATTGACAGTCATGTTTACCTTCTTCCATTTTTTGCTCCAACAGTGGACCTTTTTTCACTAATCTGCTTGGCAATTTCCCCGTAGCCCTTTCCAGCCTTGTAGAGGTGTACAATTTTGTCTCTAGAGTCTTTGGACAGCTCTTTGGTCTTGGCCATATTCGTAGTTGGATTCTTACTGATTGTATGGGGTGGACAGGTGTCTTTATGCAGCTAACAACCTCAAACAGGTGCATCTAATTTAGGAGAATAAATGGAGTGGAGGTGGACATTTTAAAGGCAGACTAACAGGTCTTTGAGGGTCAGAATTCTAGCTGATAGACAGGTGTTCAAATACTTATTTGCAGCTGTATCATACAAATAAATAGTTAAAAAACCATATATTGTGATTTCTGGATATGATTATGTCTCTCACAGTGGACATGCACCTACGTTGACAATTTCAGACCCCTCCATGATTTCTAAGTGGGAGAACCTGCAAAATAGCAGGGTGTTCAAATACTTATTTTCCTCACTGTATATATATATATATATATGGAAAAGCATGCTTATGTTTTTCAGTTGTAGTTAAACTATCATACACTATTATTGTCACGATCCCGGGCTCAGTAACCTCTGTCTCTGGCCAGCAGAGAGCACCCTCGCCCGAGTACTGATCTTCACTTGCACTACATTCCCCATAAGCCTCTCTAATGACTCCAATCACCATGCCCAGCTGCAGCCTATCTACCAGGCTATTTAACCGCACCACAAGCAGCTCTCAGTGCGAAGTTTTGCTTTGCCTTTGTGAACACTACTGAGCGCTTTATCCAGTGATTGTCTGACCGTTTCTCAACCCCTTCTGTCTCTGATTTATCCTAGCCTGCTGCCGACCTACACTACCTCTGCCTGGTTCCTGATCCTTGCCTGTTTGCTGCCTGTTCTGATCTTCTGCCTGGAATTAGACCCCGATTAAGCCCGATTAAGCCTCTGATGCTGAGTTTGCTGTCTTTGACCTCTGCCTGTTTGACTATTCTCTCAATAAACTTATGCTGCAAATGGATCATTCTGAGACTGGTGATTCGCAACAGAAAACTTTGCCACAACCCGATCCAGCAGCTATGTCAAGTTTGTCTGCTGCCTATTCAGCCCAAGCTGATCAGATCGCTGCCCACCATCATCAGCTGAGTCACCTCACCTCGCTGATGGACGAACTGGTCAAAGTTGTTCGAGATCTCCAAGCTGCGTCATCGGAGCCGTCATCTCCACCTGCCGTCGCCGCTGTTGTCAGCCCTGCTCCGGTCCCGCCCACTGCGACTCCTCGTCTTGCGCTTCCGGAGAAGTTCGATGGGAATCCAGACAGATGCAGGGGTTTTATCCTCCAGTGTTCTCTGTACATTGAGCAACAGTCGGCTCTGTATTCTACTGACGCGGGGAGGATTGCATTTTTGTGTTCTTTATTGACGGGGAGAGCTTTGGAATGGATTACGGCCGTATGGAGAACAGATGGTTCTGCTTTCCCATCCTTCTCTGTGTTTCTCCAACGCTTCAGGGAGGTCTTTGAGCATTCCAGGGAGGGAAAGAGCGCCGGCGATCGCTTGTTGGAGCTCACGCCGGGAAGATCTACCGCTGCCGAGTATGCTCTCACGCATCGCACCCTGGCTGCACAGACTTCCTGGAACAATGACACGCTCAAGACCATCTTTCGAAGAGGCCTGAACCACGATCTACAGTCAGAATTAGCCTGTCGTGACGAGGGCAGGGACCTTGACCAGTTCATCAACCTCACAATCCAAATAGACAACCTCATGAGATCTCGCCGTGCCAGTCACTGTGCCACCCCTGCTTTCCGCCCTGTCCAGGCTACTCGGACTACGACTTCCGATCGCTCCGAACCTGAACCCATGCAAATCAACGCCTACCATTTGCCCACGGAGGAAAGAGACCGACGGCTGCGACTCCAGCTGTGTTTGTACTGTGGCCAGGCTGGCCACCTTCGCATCTCCTGCCCATCCAGACCTCGCTCAACCGCCCCTCGTCCGGTGAGTCCAGACCTTGAAGCACCATACCTCACCACGTCTGTGTTCGTGCCCATTGTCATAACGACGAACGGCAAGCGGATACCCACCAGAGCTCTGGTAGACTCTGGGGCTGCTGGGAATTTTGTTTCAACAGACTTTGCCCGTCTACACAATATTCCTCTAATCCGTTGTGTTTCCACCCTTGCAGTCGAAGCCATCGACGGAAGGCCATTAGGCTCTGGTCAAATCTCTCACCTCACCCATGAACTCCAGCTGCAGACAGGGGCGCTCCACTCTGAGCTAAAAACAATTCTATGTTTTCCATGGTCCACGCACTCCAGTAATCCTTGGTCTACCATGGCTCCGCAAACACAATCCCCAAATCCACTGGAGAACTAACCAGATTACCCGCTGGGACGCGTCCTGTCACTCCAAGTGCCTCGCTCCCGTTGCCCCGTCCTCCATCCAGGTCATCTCCGTGCCCGTGGAGAGGGCTGACCTGAACGGTCTTCCCTCTGAATACCATGATCTGGCAGAGCTGTGCTTACAATCTTATCCGCATTAGGGAGGGGGACGAGTGGAAGACGGCCTTCTCCACCAACACGGGGCACTATGAGTACCTGGTCATGCCGTTCGGCCTGGCGAACAGTCCTTCCGTCTTCCAGTCTTTTATCAATAACATCTTCAGAGACATGCTCCACCGTACCGTCGTTGTGTACATCGATGACATCCTGATTTACTCTGACACCCTCTCGGACCATGTGCAGCACGTTCGGGCCGTCCTCCAGAGACTCATTCACCACCATCTATACGCCAAGCTGGAGAAGTGTGAATTCCACCAGACCTCCATTTCGTTCTTGGGGTATGTCATCAGCCCACACGGAGTTGCTATGGACGAGGGTAAGGTCAAAGCAGTCCGTGATTGGCCACGACTCACAACCCTGAAGGAGCTGCAGCGCTTCCTTGGATTTGCTAACTTTTATCGACGGTTCATAAGGAACTTCAGTGCCGTGGCCAACCCTCTCACTTCTCTGGTAAAGAAAGGAACACATCGTCTTCCGTGGAATAACTCAGCCACCCAGGCTTTTAACTTGCTCAAACAACGATTCACCACAGCGCCCATCTTGCACCATCCTGACCCCGGACTACCGTTCATAGTTGAGGTGGACGCCTCGAACACTGCTCTAGGGGCCATCCTCTCACAACGACAAGGTTCGCCCCCCAAGCTGTACCCTTGTGCATACTACTCCCGTGAGCTGAACGCTGCCGAGAGAAATTACGATGTGGGTGATCGGGAGCTGCTGGCTCAAGGGTGCTCTCCATCCTTTCGTCGTATTCACCGACCATAAGAACCTGGAGTATCTGCGTGCTGCAAAGAGGCTCAACCCCAGGCAGGCTCGTCGGTCGCTATTCTTCACCCGGTTCCATTCACTGTCACTTATCGACCAGGGTCTAAGAATACAAAGGCAGACGCCCTGTCACGCCAAGGTGACCCCGAGCTCTTACCACAAGACCCCAAGACAGTACTGGCTCCAAACCTCGTTGTCGCCCCCATTCAGTGGGACATCGACACAGAGATCGAACAGATCAATTCCCGCGCAGGCTGTCCACCTGACCGAGTCTTTGTCCCCGAGACTCTCCGGAGCCAGGTCCTAGAACTCGTTCATGCCCATCCAAGCTCGGGGCATCCAGGTATCACCGCCACCATCCAGCTACTCCAGAACCGTTATTGGTGGCCCTCTTAAGCCTCAGACACCACAACCCATGTCCAACACTGCCGGGTCTCCAACACTCAGTAGTCGTCAAGTCAACTACCTGTCGGTCTGTTACACCCTCTTCCGGTTTCACAACGTCCTTGGTCGCACATTGGCATCGATTTCATTACCGATCTCCCAGTTTCTGAAGGATACACCACCATCCTCACGGTTATCGACCGCTTTTCCAAGGCCTGCCGTCTAATTCCCCTCACAAAACTCCCTACAGCACTGCAGACCGCCGAACACCTCTGCAACCAGGTGTTCAGGTTTTATGGCTTGCCCGAAGATATTCTGAAGGTCTGGTCAGCCTTTTTCAAGACCCTTCAAGTCAATATCAGTCTTACGTCGGGGTATCATCCGCAATCCAACGGACAGGCCGAGCACATGAACCAAGAGGTGACCCGTTTTCTGCGCTCTTATTGCCATCAGCACCAACAGGATTGGAGTCGTTACATGATCTGGGCTGAATACGCCCAGAATTCCATCCGCAAACACTCCACTGGCCTGACCCCCTTTCAATGCGTCCTGGGCTTTCAACCGCCTCTCTTCTCGTGGTCAGGTGAACCCACAAATGTCCCTGCAGTGAAGGACTGGCTTCAGCGCAGCGAGGAAACCTGGAACCTGGCCCACACCCACCTCCAACGAGTGGTTCGCCGTCAGAGGAAACAGGCTGACCGCCGGCGTCGGCCGGGGCCTGAGTATCACCCGGGCCAGTGGGTCTGGCTGTCGACCCGAGACCTACCCCTCCGGCTCCCCTGTAAAAAGCTCAGTCCAAGGTTCGTGGGTCCGTTCAAAATCACACACCAGATCACCCCGTCTCTTTCCGCCTAGATCTACCTCACCAGTACCGACTCGCTCCCACTTTCCATGTCTCTCTTCTCAAACCTGCCGATGGTCCCAATGAGAGGGAGCAGGGATCCCAGGACCAGACTCCCCAGCCCATTCTAGTGGAGGGCCAGGAGGCCTATCAGGTACTCCAGACGTCGGGGCAGGTTCCTGCAGTACTTAGTTCATTGGGAGGGATACGGCCCTGAGGAACATTCTTGGGTGGATGCTTCTGACATCCTGGATCCCAGCCTAATTACTGACTTCCACTTGGCTCATCCCACCAGGCCAGCCCCACGACCACGTGGAAGACCCCGACGTCGTCAGGCTCCTCGCGCCAGGAGTCGCTCACAGGGAGGGGGCTCTGTCACGATCCCGGGCTCAGTAACCTCTGTCTCTGGCCAGCAGAGAGCACCCTCGCCCGAGTACTGATCTTCACTTGCACTACATTCCCCATAAGCCTCTCTAATGACTCCAATCACCATGCCCAGCTGCAGCCTATCTACCAGGCTATTTAACCGCACCACAAGCAGCTCTCAGTGCGAAGTTTTGTTTTGCCTTTGTGAACACTACTGAGCGCTTTATCCAGTGATTGTCTGACCGTTTCTCGACCCCTTCTGTCTCTGATTTATCCTAGCCTGCTGCCTGCCTACACTACCTCTGCCTGGTTCCTGGTCCTTGCCTGTTTGCTGCCTGTTCTGATCTTCTGCCTGGAATTAGACCCCGATTAAGCCTTGCCTCTGATGCTGAGTTTGCTGTCTTTGACCTCTGCCTGTTTGACTATTCTCTCAATAAACTTACGCTGCAAATGGATCATTCTGAGACTGGTGATTCGCAACAATTATTTGGGGTTAGCACTTTCTTTTTTGAAGCCAGGATGCATTAAATTGATCAAAAGTGAAAGTAAAGACTTTTGCATTGTAACAAAAAAAATAATTTCTATTAATTAAATCATTTTGGGAAAAATAATCATGCTTTCCATAAGTTTTCAACATTGATAATCATAAGAAATGCACCAAATTAACATATTAGAATGATTTCAGAAGGATCATGTGACACATGTGATGATGCTGAAAATTCAGCTTTGACATCACAGGAATAAATTACATTTTAAAATATATTAGAAAACAGCAATTTTGAATCTACTGTTACTGTATCTTTAGTCAAATAAATGGTGAGCATAAGAGACTTCCTTCACTTTTTTTTTTTTTTACCACCAAACTTTTGAATGGTATTAAGTCAATTGCATAGCATAGCATGCCAAATAAAGTAGCATTTGATTTAATTTGACTATTACTGAAGTAGCCTCAAGCTTACAGCTGATTGCTCCATGTTAGTAAATATTCAGAAATAGCATGTAGAAACTAGACAGCCTCAAGCCGTGACTTGTACAAGTATATGTATTTATTTTAAATAAAGGGCATGTGTGATGTTTTATTACTGAATGCAATTGTGGGTATATGTTATTTATCCAATAGTGAAAAGGTAACATGAAGGGGGGTGGGGGGTATAGCATTGTTGAAAGTGCTATACTTACCATATGGGCTAATTGCCTTTTACAGTCACTACCAGCAAAAGATGGATTTGACATTAAAGCAGAGAAGTAACTCTCCTAAGACCTCCAACATAACAAAACAAGAATTATATCTGCTCTCCACGTGCAAGAAATTGTCCTTTTCATCCCCTAAATGAATGGCTTGACATTAAGTGGACGGCAAAGGCAACCGGATTTCAAGTCAATAATCGTAAGGATTATTGGAGGCTAATGAGAGTGTAAAACAAGAGAACTATTACAGTCAACTCAGATTCAAGCCTCTTCAATCTGCATGGGCTCTCTGTGTATATTTCGGCCTTCTTTTTTTTTTTTCCTTCTGCATCTAAACATGATACCGCTACTAAATATTCATGTTCCCTATGTGTATCCAAGACCCTAAAACTAGTTTTCATTTAAAAATAATAACAATAATAGAATATATTCCTTGATTTACCTACACAAGGAAAATCTAATATCATTTTATGCAATAGGATGCATTACAGTCTGTAGATTTTAATCAAATATTTTGGATAAATAAAATTACCTTGAGAGAATTAGACAGTTAAGCTAAGTGCATGCCAGCAAGAGATATTTCCTACATTTTTTTGCATACTCTTTTTTTATACCGATAAATAACCAAATAAAATGATAATAAATAAAAAAATTTTTTTTTTAGTAATAATTAATATGATTAACAAATTGACCAAGATAAAGGAATGGTTCACTCACTATTACAAATTGTAATACAAAAAAAGAAAGAAATACAACTTTCGTTTTTATTTATTTTTTCATTTCATTTCATTTCATTTTACTTTATTTTTTATTTTATAACAATTACAATGTATTTTAGTAATGATTAACATGAGATTAATAAAATGAAATGCTATTTCAACTAATGAAATGCAATGAAGTGAAATATTAAATGAAATGAATTTTTGTCTAACCCACATCTTTATTTCTCTCTCTCGCTTCCTTACCAGCACACAGTGAATGGGATTTCCAGCCAGGTCAGTAGCAGGCGCCTGCAAAAGCCTCCAGTCGCGGCCCTTGTTGTAAGTAATGTACGTCTTCACCTGGTTCTCCACCTTCCTATTAGCAATGAGCATACCTTCAATCCCTGCTACCTGGGAACAAGGGGGAAGAAATACGATACAAATATGAACATCTATATCCATGGTTACAGCTCTTTCGACTGTCATCTAATAAAGCCTCTTAATTACGCAGTATCTAGCGCCCACTCTATGATAGCTCAAGCTAGCTGACATGTTCCAGACAGTTTCAAGGTATTCCTCTAGGTGACAAGCATCTAACCCACAGCCAGGCTGCTCATCCTTAGCTTGAAACAAGTCCAAACTTAGCAATATTGAATCGTGACAGTGGTGCTAGCGACTGGTTTAAATCGCTCCCGCTAGCGAAGCCTGCTCTAAGGCAGGGTCCGAGTCTGTAAGTGGCACTAATAGGGACTGCATTTGACAGTGTCACAGTGACTGAGCCGCATTGGATGGACACGGCTAATGATGTCCCCTCCTCCGCTGGCCAGACGTGTCAATCACAGTGGTAATTATTTATTATCCTTTAGCTTCCATCTCTCCATTCCAATGTTCTCCCCGGAAGAAGATGGATGTACTGGTTGTGGTAGAGTGGTTCATATTCAGTATGCTCTGCAAATCGGGTCACACTTCAGTGAGTGGATCAGCTGCTCATTCGTGTTTACAATGAATTCATCAGGACTACATGTTCAGCACTATGCAGACAATCAAAAGAGCAAACAAAGCAGATATTTAGCCTGAAATACATCTGTTAAAAACAGAGTAAAAGCCAAATGACCAAGAAAGTCTTGATCAACTGGGAGGAAAAACTAATTGGAAATCATTGGCAACCTGGGGGACTGACTTTCTATATCCGCTTATAATCAACTTTGAGACCAGTTGGTTAAAAGTAATAATAAAAATGCCTAAGACTATTTTATTCTGAGAAAGCAAACAGTGAAACAATGATGTCAATAAACTTGTTGGGTCTATTGTACACTACACTCTTAAAAAGAAAGGTTAATTATTATTGATTATTATCATTATTATTCTTTATGGTTCCATAAAGAACCTGGGGATAGTTTTCCCAAAAATGTACTCACCCTGAAGTTGCTCTAAACCTGTTTGAATTTCTTTCTTCTGCTCAACACAAAATATATTTTGAGGAATATGGGTAACCAAACAGTTGATGGATTGACTTGAAAAACAAATATATATATATGGAAGCCAAAGGGGTACATAATCTGTTTGGTGACTGACATTCTTCTAAATATCTTATTTTGTGTTTAGCAAAAGAAAGAAACTCAGGTTTGAGTTCATTCCTGATGATAGGACCCCTTTAAAACGGAGTTGTACACGAAAAGCGATCAGTTCCCATTGAATCAGCGGCAGTGCCCCCCCCCCCCCTCCCCCCTCCAGACAACATTTAACTACAACTCAATTACAGGTTTGAAACAACTTGAGGGTGAGTAAATGATGACAGAATTTTCATTTTTGGGTGAACTATCCCTTTTAATATCCATGGAAACTTTCTATTCCACAAAAAAGGTTCTTTACTTCCACCTACGTACAGCGTGAACTTTCCAACGTGATTACGTAATGCCTGGCGTGTCGCAGACCAGCACAAGACGAACAATTGTGGTTAAAAAGTAAAGATAGTTAGAAGATAAGTTAAAAAATGACAGATAGTTTCGCTAGATAAGACCCTATTCCTCAACTGGGATCGTGCAGAGCCCTTTGAAGCACTTCAAAGCCCTTTGAAACTATATTGATTTGGACTTCAACAATTTGGTTACCGTTGAAATTCATTGTGTGGAGAAAAATAATTTCTTTTCCACTGAAGAAAGAAAGACATGAACATCTTGGATGGCATTGGGGTGTGTAAACTATCAGGACATTTTGGTTTTGAGGTGAACTAATCCTTTAATACATCATGATGACTAAATAAAAGTATTAATTTCTTTAAAAAAAAAAAAAAATCTTACTGACCCCAAACTTTTGACCGGTAGTCTTTATTTTAGTGTTGCAAAAGAAATCATAGTGCATATTGTGCCAATAGAATGACATGCTGCTGATGCCAACACCAAAAAGGTTTGTGCAAATAATGCCAGAATCAAAATATGCATTATTAATCATTACTGTTATAAAACTATATAAAAAGTAAAACAACACTTCTCGCCGATCAATAAGCAGATAAATATGACAAACTTCCAGCCACAAACCGCATCTAGGCTCCAACTGGAGTTTCAGTGAAAAAGGCCAGTTTTCAATAAGCAGTAATGAAGGCTGCTGCAATCTATTAGAGATATGGATGGACTGCTGATTCAGTATTGGCAGGGTAAGCGTGCATTGAGCCAGCCTTGGCACAGCAATGGGGAGGCGCATCATAACCAATGCATTAATGAAACCATCCTTGCTTGCACACACTAATGGAGACTATTTTTAGCTGCTTGGACAAGGGGAGTGAATGTTTCAGTCCTTAAGTTTTTTTTTTTGTGTAGGCTGCTAATTTTAAAGCAATATAATATAGTATATGCTGAGAGCAACCATAGTCTGATGGTAATGTCTTACTGTCATGAAAGAAGAATGGTTTCCTTGAACTCAATTGGCAAATCTATTCTTGTAGAAAAACTACAGACAATATTATTGGCCACAGGCAGCGGGATCGATCTTGAAATACTTATACTTCCGATGCTTACGATTTCTAGTGGGGACTTATCCTCTCAAAATAATATTGATTGTGGTAGACTAATGATTTTATTATTTAGTATAAAAAAATCAAGCAAATCATAAGGTTTTAATTAACCGCCACACGACGGCTTTAGGAATAAAGAGCACGATGGGTAGAATGTAAAAATAGGAGGACTATTTCAAAGACATTTATATTTTCCACACTTCCGGCTACCAGCAGGTGGCGCTATTACTATAACTACTGAATTACTGAATATGAGCATGGTCATGTGTTCAAGACTGGACAAATTTGAAGAGGATCATATGAAGACTGTAGGGGAAGTTTGTTAAAGTACGAAGCCTGAAAATGGCAAAAACTGCACAAAAATCGGAGAGGAAATTCAAAATGGCACACTTCCGGTTGTGTTTAGAGCTATGCTCCAAGATACTTTTTAGTAGGTATTGGGACATTACATGTATGTACCGAATTTTGTCCACGCACGTGAAATGTAGCGCCAGGGGCAATTAGTCAAAATATTTGTTTGCCCCAGTTTTTGTCCTTTTGCCTCACCCAATTCTGAAACCTATATCAGATGTAAATTACGCACCCGTGCCACCACCACCCCGCGGCTTTAGGAAAACAGAGCACGGTGGGCAGTATGTTAATATAGGAGGACTATCTTAAAGTAATTTGTATTTGCCACACTTTCTGCAACCAGCAGGTGCCGCTTTTGCTATAACCTAATATAAGCATCAATAAGGTCATGTGTTTAGGACAGGACTCTTATCAAACATGTGAAGTTTGGGGCAGATTGGACATCACATGCCTGAGTTACTGAAGGCTGTCTGTGGTTGCCTAGCAACATCGGAACTGCAAGCAACATTGACATAGAACTTATCTGATGATGCATAATTCACCCAGAGGCTGAAATTGGGTTTGCACATCTACATTTGTGCATCATCCGAAGGGCACATCCTTCGACGAAAACTCTAGATCTTCGCAATTTAATGTCGCAAAGGCTTTAAGATTACACTCACTAAATTTGAAGAGTTTCTGAACACCCAATTCTGAAACCCATATCACAAGTAAATTTTCACCACTTCTGAAGCGTGTGCAAAGTTTCCTGAGTTTTCTAGCATGTTTAGGCCCTCAAAAAAGCTATTCACTTTGGAGAAGAAGAAGAAGCGGAAGAATAATAATAAACGGAGCAAAAACAATAGGGTCCTCTCACCATAGGTGCTCTGGCCCTAATTATTAATATGAATGAAATATTGGGATAGACTTTGTTTTCAATGGCATCCGCTGTAAAAAGCTGTATAAAGCTCCTATAGATCACTTGTAATTTTCCACAGCTCATTATTGTTTTTGTTTTTTTCAATTGAAGTTATTTGATATTGATATGTTGCAGTGTTTCATCAGCAGAGCAATCCAAAAACACATTAAATAACAAAGATGGCGCTGCTGTGAATAAGGTCTATTCATTTTAGTACATGAAAAGAAAAGATCTAACAGCCTATTACTACAACATAGAGAATTTAGCCTTATTAAAAGAAGCAAGCAAACCAAATCCATTGACCTGAGAAAGGTATAATGCAGACTACAGCCGAGAGGTGTTTAAAGAACATAGGAGGAGACATAACAGGAGAAACTGATAGAGAGAAAGGTACTTCATTTCATTTAGTTCCACTTGACGTATGTTCTACTCTTTTATGAGCTGAGAATTTTTCTCATATAGGAGGAGTAAAAAGCCTCTAGTAAGTAACTTAGTCTGTTGCTTGACAATATAATAATGACCCTGAGCTCTGTTGTCTTAACAAGACCTTTGAAACAACTAAAAGAATCCTAATTATTAAATAGACATAGACAAATAGACAGCTATCATGCTCCAAAACACAGCTAATCTTAAGCTAGATTTTCCAAGAGGGAGAAAGTTACAGTCTTTTTTCATGGTACAATGAACTCTTTTATCTTGAAAGATCAAGGGAAACTTCATTCCTCTTGATAGGACCCCTTTAAAACGGGGTTGTACACGAAACACGAGCAGTTCCCATTGAATCAGCAGCCACTCCCCGCTAGCCCCCCCCCCCCCCCCAGACAACATTTAACTACAACTCAATTTATCTCTCTGTCTTCACTGCTATCGTTCATTTACGCTTGCTAATTCCCCAGAGGCTTAAGATAATGTTGGCTATGCTTGAGTGCCAGGGCAAGAAGTGGCGTCTGACATAAATTCTAATGCAGCCTGAGGAGTAATGAGCATCTAGCATGAAGTCGTTGACTTGAAGGCTAATGTTAGCGTGTTAACAAGTTAGTGATGAAGTTATGCCTCGTAAAGGTCGATCATGCTGTTGCCTCCAAGGCCACGGCTGGTCCTGACGTTTTCCAGGGCCAAGGTGAAGTACACCCCACGCGTGTCAGATATGTACAGGTTGTAAGTGTCGTTCTGGTTCCACTCCTGGACGGCGGTGAAAACCTGTCCTTGATCTGTGCTCACAATATGCATGTCCTAGAAAAAGAAAGAAGGAGAAAAGATGGCTGAAGGGTGAGAAAAAAGAAAGCAGAAGTCATTAGTAAAGACCCCTGCTAGTTCTTGTTAGGCATGATCTACGGGATTACACGTTTGCGCAGAGCTCAGTTGAACATGTGTTTTAATGTATACCCAGATGATCAAAGCTAGCCAACTGAAAAGATTTTGTACTTCAGTTCTGTAACGGGAGACATGTGCAGAAATGTGCTTGGCATTGGTAACTAAAAACCTTTACTTTTGTGTAATCATTCATCCAAGCCAATAGGTGTAAGTATAAAAGCCAAAACCACTGTTGTATCAAGCGAGGTATCTGCAGGGGATTTGTAAGCTGATCAAAAGATAATAATTAATTAAATCATAAAAATGCACAAATAAAATTCATAAATGATTTTAAAATAAACAATCAAAATAAAACAGGAACCCCGTATCTCCATATTTTGTCTTTTTTTTTTTCCATAAATCATTTATTTTGGTCACCCGTTACATCCATCTCTGGGTTTTGCAAATATTTAACTAATGAAAAGTATTACAAATAGCTTGTGACTAAAACGTCTAACTCCATTGGATCCGCAAATTGTCTGTTGGTAAAGCCTCAAAACTTGGGGGTGGGAGGAGTTAAGATGGATGAGCCAAAAAAATAATTTTGCCTGTCACAATCTGAGGTAAATCCAGCTGTTTCTGATTAAATATAACTAAATAAAACTGCAAATATTTTATTTTTTAATCAATCTAATTCATTTGAAATTTTATGTAGCCTCTTACCTTTGGAAGGGAGTATTTGGGGATTTTGATGCGTACAAAATGTTCTCTTTGATAGGATACATAGTAGCTCGCTCTACCAGTAGTCGTCACCTGAATGGGAAAAAATACACATATCTCATATCTCAGATATCAAATAACTGGCTTCAACATAAGATCCACTGAGAGTAAATATTGATTTTTCTTTGTACTTTGAAGAAAAGTTAAAAAGGGATCAGTATGACCAAAAACTTACATCACACAGTACAAGTAATTTTATATAACCCTGATGCTGTATGTTAAAATACACAATCTAATATTGGCTTTGTCAAAAGTAACCTAACTGGCAACTCAGAGATGGGTAAGTTTCAGCCAGAACATGTTGGGTTAAAGGTCTAAACGGTAGTATATATACAGGTGTAAATGGAATAGACGTTTTCAGATTATTTATACCTGTTTAGACCGTTTAGACCTTTAATCCAACATGTTCTGGCCGAAACGTACCCAACTGGAAACGAGTTGCCAGTTAGTTTACTGACTGTAACTGTACTAACTGTAGCTCTGTATACAATAAACGTTACATTTTGTAATGCATCTATCATGATATAGCAGAACATCTATCAGCATGTCTAGCAGTGATATATAGACCTTATGTAGCTCGCCCCCTTTTCAGCGCTGCACTCGTTAAGTTCTGTCTTCCGGTTTGTGTTTCCACAGAATGAACCACTCATTTTAAAATCTTCCAGGTACACTGACACTTGTTAGGACATCCACTTCAAACATCACAATGCCTAGGATAACTTTCGTTAACTTTACAATAAGTAAATCCACTTCACCAGCTAATTACTCTTCGACAGCGATGCCATAAAATATACATAGCTACCAGAACAATGGCGCATAAGGTCTATACTGTAATAGCATCCAGCCCTAGCACAGTAATTTAATGAGATCCTGAGCTATTAACCTTCTGTCTTCTCCAGCACATCAAACAAAGCTGCAAATCCAGAATGCTAATTCAGTAACGGAGTGCGCAAATTATGTCTAGAATGTTTCGTTTAAAAAAATCTCCTCTTATGATTTGGAGGATACTGCATGGTCTGGATTTGGCAATGCCCTTTGCAGTTCAGGAGTGGAGAGGTAAATATCTTGTAGGACAATCAATACCCTCATTATTCTCTGTCAAGAGAAATCTTTAATTCTCGCAAGCAACGCGGCTGCTCCCATCCCACTCCGAGGGGGATTGTTGCCGCTAATGATAGCGTGTGTAGCGAATACACACTGGTTGTTAGCATACACAGCAAGAACTGTCAGAAGCTTGTCAAATCTACAGCTACACAAGGGATGGAGAATGAAATAAATAACCGTTTCACAGCACAAAAGATATTTCATTCTGCCAAAGTAGCGCGCATGTTTAATTCATCCCACCTCTTTTCATAATTTCAATTAGAGGGCATATATACACCCAACAGGATTCCGATTTGAACATGGGAATAAAATGGGTCCATGATTATATGACAGAAACAATTAAGCTTCTTAGCGGGTAACATGCTTTCAATAAAGGAGGAGAGAGAGGCAGAGGAGGAGAGCGTGGTCTGGGGAAAGTTCTAAACAAACAGCATGTCTGACGTGTCTCCGAAAAGCGTCTCTGCGTGCAACAGAAGGAAGGAGCAGGCAGGATCGATGGTTTCCAGGGGCAGTTGAACTTCGAAAGAAATTGGGATGATCGATTTTTCTGTTTCACATTCTTTGGACTGTGATGCGACGAGACAAAACATTGGGGTTTCAGCGTGTTATCTGCTCTGCTGTTCTTCCGAGAGGGATGGGAGTAAATATTTTCAAACTTCCCATCAATGTGTGGAACTTTTCGGTTGGTTAGGAAATATTGCAATTTATAATTGTCTGAAGTTGTGGCAAATTTTGGCTATTGATTATAGATGCAATTTGTTGTATTTTCCCACACTGCTACATTTCACAAACAATTAAAGAAAGTAACAATGAATTACACGTGAAATTTTAGGGCATTTTCAGACCTGTAGATCATTGGATTTGTTCTGAAACGGGGACCAAGGGTACGTTTATATGACAACAACATACAGAAAATGGAAAAGTTTTTTCTTTGCACAGGTGACAACATTGTCAAAACAATCCCTGTTAACACGGATCTGTGAAAACAAATAAAAACGCTGTATTATGCAGCCAGGCCAGTAGTTGGCGATGTCACTTGTGTAAAGAAACACTACGCCCATTAGAAGAAACATTACGCACATTAAACACGTAATATGCATGTAAATGACATCACCCTGTGGCGAGCAGGATGAGGCCGAGGGCCGTGGGAGGTGGCGTGATTGATAATAAGTGACACCCGCGCGACGCACCGGTCTCGTATCTCTCACGGAGGAGCGGAAGCATAAAAGGAAGAGCGACGATGGTGAAGGATGAGAGAGGCCAGGCCTGGATTTTATTTGATGTTTTGTTTCTGTTTTATGTGCAGCAGTCGTCTGTGAGGGACTGATGCCTTTACTTTCATTTTGTATTTGTTTATTTATTAAAATCTGTTGAATGTTCGCCGGTTCCCGCCTCCTTCTTCCCATAACATCGAACATTGCTACACACCCTTTTCACAGATTCATATTTTTGGAGTTTAAACGGAGAAGATTTTCAAAAACTTGTACTTTGAAACTCGTTTTAAAAGTTTGTGTTTTCAGGCCCCAAAACCGTAGTTGTCGTCTAAATGAATGGCCAAAGCGCGTAAAAAGTTTTCAGCTTTAGGTGAAAACCCCTTCATTTGTTATGATGTTGCATTTTCGTCTTGTTTCATTTCACTTTCACAAGACAATATTTCAAAGCATATTTCAGAGTTTGCTTTCAATCAGGCCGAGACAACCTAGTTCGGGTGATCTCGGAGCAATTGTTTTGGTGCTGATCCAATCGGGATTGCCATGTTCATATATACCCAAACTAACCAAACTAAGAGAAAAAAACACACCAGGTTCTGAAACAAATACTCAAAACGAGCCAGGTGTGAAAACACCCTTAAAATATAGAAGGACTAAAATAGCATTTTCTTGTAAAATATACACTATACTTTTAAAAAATCATTTTCAGTGTAGGTGCCCTAAAATAGTTCCCACCCTCATTTGCACTGTTTCGAAGACAATTGTTTTGCATGCAGACAGAAATTAATATATTCCAAAACTGTCCTGGATTGGAATTGGAAATTTAGGCCATTACCATTTAACTTTTTCCCTTGAGTGTACGATTATTATTCTGATCCACCGGGATATTGAAAATGACACAAATAAGCATGACAGCTTAATAGCTTATCTACAAACTTTGCCTGAATGGTAAGGAAGCTTCACAAAAGTTTTTGATTTGCAATGTCAGGAGGGTGGAGAAATGATAACAGAATGTTCATTTTCAGGTGAACTATTTCTTTAAGGTACATTCACACTGACAGTGATCTGCAGCCCAAAGCAAGCAGAAGTCATTCATTTTCAATGAGATTTGGTGATTTGAGGCGATATGAGTGGCAGGAACCATTGTCGATGTGACAAAGGTGAGCAGAGTTCAACTTCATGCAAATGAGTAGCGATGCTATGGGAGTGAAGACAGTACGTGATCCGTAGATATTTTAATTTTTAATTTTATTTTAAAAAGTATGTACCAAATTAAGCATGACACTTGTTTCGAAGTGATTTTGAAAGGGAAACACTATATTTCATACTGTGTTCCACAATCAAGTTATTGGTTCAGTTTAGTTGTTACATTCTCTGTGAAGTCACAAAGCTTGAGATTTTGCAGGACTGTGAGTTGCAAGATCACCGTTCTACTAGTGCTTTATAAATGAGGAGCAACGGGAATGACAGAGCATTCCTCAGTGAGAATGAACTAAGAAATTCCAACAGGTCTGCTGCTTGAGAAAGTCCTTATCCCAAACCCTAAGTTAAAGTAAGGTGATCTCTGGTCCTTACCTGAACGAACACGTATTCATCCTGAACCACGAGTGAGTTGGTCTCAATATATCCAGAAAATGGATGTGTCTTGCTGGATTCAGAGCAGGCTTGAGCTCTGCATGTCACATACTGACAATCTGTAGAAGGAGAGACAGAAAAAGGATTCTAGATGTTAATTAGATTCTGATTCTGGGGGCATTGAGTTTAAAAACCCCTGACTGCTTCTTAGAATTTCTAAGGTCATCTCAGCTTCAGAGAACATCAAGTGGAAGTCGTTATTTGCTCACCCTCCAAATTTTGGTTTCTGGAAGCTTGGTTGCTATGAAATATTATTGTACAGAAAAACTCCTCAATTCTCTCGTTTGTGTTCCGCAGAAAAAAAAAGAAAAAACACCATGGTGTGAGTAAACAATGACAGATTTTTCATTTTCGGGTGAACTATTCCTTTAACCGATGCGAGAAAGCAAGGTAAGAGAGTCCGGGTCCTGCATTAATCTGCTATCAGATGGTGTATTTATCATGACGGTAATCCTGTCTAGCTGCCTGCAGGACTGGCTTTATCCTCAGCTTCGGAATTGATCCCCAAGCTCACGGGCTCTCGTCTCATCTCTTTTCCTCCTCTAACATCAGGTTTGAAGGAGGAGTGGACCGCAGATCAGTAGATGGGATGTGAGAAGAAGGTAAAAGTGAGAAGATGCAAGAGAAAGAGAATTCAAAATAACCTTATAGTACATAGTGTGAAGGAGCATTTCTTTGAATGGACGAGCACACTGAAGGAATATATCCCTTTACTGAGCGAGCCAGCATTTTGAGTCTGAATGAGACTCACAGAGACACTGAATGAAACAAAAAAAAAATATAGCTGGTGAAAGTACTGGGACATGTTTCAGAATTAATAGAATGAGTGTGTGACGCTCTGGCTGAACTTGATAATCCAAAAACGAGGCTTGATGCAGATGAACGATGAAAACACGTTTAATAACACAAGGAAACATAGAGAGAAACTTACCAACACGAAACCTTAACACAAGATGATGAACAAAAGGTAGATGCTGCATTGGTGGTGGTTGAGATTTCCCCGTTCTATGTAAAGCGCTTTGAGTACCCAGAAAAGCGTTATATAAATGTAACAAATTACTATTATTATTACTATTAACAGATGACTGAGGGTTTAAATACACAAGATAACAAGGGACTAAATGAAGGAAAGGTGATGGTGATTAGTACTCATGGTAAAAGAACAAGGATTGCTAAGGAGATTAACAAGACAGCAATGGAAACACAGGAAACAGGAACTAAACCACAGGAACTGAAAACCAGACACAACAAGACAAAAGGAATTTGAAATGAAATGAAAACGGAGAGACAGGTAATCGTGACAGAGTGAGGCATGAGCGAGAATCTTCTGGCTTTTTTCTTTTTTCAAATGAATCTGTTGAGTGAATGACAAAATGACTAAAAAAATCAGGGAAAATGTGATGTTTTGAATGACGTGTTTTAACTTTAATAATGTAATATAATATAATATAATCCCTTTTTTCTTTTTTATCCCTTTGATGAATGAATGTGTAGTATTTTAGAGATTGTTATACAATAACTCACTTATAATATAATATAATTTAATAGAATAGAATACTCAGCACTAGATGGCAGGACAGAATTGAAGAATACAGACAAAAAAAAAGACAGAAGCAACTCACGGCCATCGGGGGTGTGGGCCTCCATGTGCACTAGATCTAACTCCTTGTCCAGACCGGATACTGACCTGCATTAGACACACAACAGAGTGAAGAGAATGACGTTTTATCACAGAGACGGAAAAAAAAAATCCATAACTGATGTCTTACTGAAGGTCCATTCCAGCCAGCAAAGTGACAGAGTTGTGAGGTGCTATTTCTCCAAATGCCACATGATGGGAAAAGTAATCAAGGTACATTTTGCAGCAGTAACTAGAAGTGTGTCTAAAGCCATGTATTTGTAGGTGTTTATTTGTGCATGGTGGTGACAGTGAAAGAGAATAATGGAAATTAGAATTATGACACCTGCTGGACACATGAGAGTTTGTTGCAAGTCCCTACTAGTGCACTAGCCCTTAAAAAACCCATTAACTAGACTTTTATAGCTCAAGTAGGCTGTACTAGACACCACTCTTTCTCTGTGACTCATGCACAAATTGAAGACAAAATTCTTCTAAAGCTCTGCTTTCTCACCAGCAGTTTAAGCATCCTTGGTTTGCACTGAGTTATAGTATAATTAGTATAATAGTATAATTTTAGCTACATTTTGTGTGATTTGTTCACTTTTTACTCAGTTTGGTAAACAAGAAACAAAAAAAAGTATGGTCCATTTCTTTTTGTGTAAAACTATTTATTTATTTTCATCTTTAAAGTCTAGATGCAGTATGGAGTGCAATCTTCCTTTCTCATTTGCTCTCCTCAGCCATTTTATTCCTCTGTTCTTTCCATCTTGCCTGCCATGCTTATTCTCTCCCCTTCTGTGCCTCGATATTGAACAGAGAGGAGTTGTGAAATAAAGGTTATAGAGCTCAAACATCTGTGCAGATTTCATCTCACGTAGACCTGCACAACAGCCTGTGCTTTTTCTAAGCATAAGAGCGCGCAAAAAAAAAAGGACACAATTTTCAGCCGTATCCATCTTCTCAATTTCTCAAACTCTTTCCACATTTCATCAATGCGCCAATGTCAACCAGCACTCTATACACTCACCTGGTTCGCCCATAAAACTAAGTTAGTGAGACTGTGTGAGAAATGGAGATGAGGTGTGATTGTGACAGTATCACCTACCAGTAGAAGCGGTTCGGAGTCACTCGCTCATGAACTATCTGCCACTTTCGGCCAAAGTCAAATGAGCTATACAGCTGCAAAAAGAGGAGAAAAGAGAGAGAGAAAAAAATAGGCAGCCATTAAAATCTGCAATCATTTGCTCTGTTAAGTTGAAGCCATGTAACCTTTTGAAGGCAGTTTCTTAGGATCTCATTTAAGAACCATTTCTGCAGAATAACTGATTCGTCATTGTGATTTGTATTTCATTACATAGTTGAATCATTGTGTGTGGTGCTTTTTAAAGGATTGAGCAAAAAGCACAGGTCTTAAATCAGTTGTCATGGGTTAAGGAGAGCACCATTATGGTTGAGCTTTTCTAGGTAGTTGAACACACAATCGTATGGAAATATATGCCATTTTAATAGTGGAAAATGGAAATTGTATTTACTGCACATAAACACTGTTAAGTGGGTCATTTCATAAGGATCACAGTTTTCTTGATCTTTTGATATGTAAAAAAAAGTTGTGTATTAGTTTGAAAAAACATTGTAACATTCATAACTTTTTCCATCTATCTATTGAGAGAGAATATAATGCATCATATAGGTAAATATATATTATAACTTCGAAACTCTGTGGTTAGTTTAAGTAAATTTTTTTAAATAAATACATTTTTTGCTGTCACAAAAATAAGTTATATTTTAAAATATTGTAAAATATAAAACATTTATTAAATCAGTGTTATTTTAGTTTTTATTTTAGCTTTATTATGGGTTTATTTATATTTTGTATTAGCTTTTATTTTTAAATTTAGTTTTCCTGTTAATTTTAGCTTATTTTTTGTAATTTAGTTACTATGTCATTTTTTTATTATTATTCATATGTTGATAAATTTATTTTTATTTCAGTTTTAGCTAGTTTCAGTTTTTATTTATTTCCAGTTAATAATTTTAGCTTCAATTTAAATTATTTTAGTTTATTGAGAAGGCAAGTTTTCAACTAATAGCTTTCAACTAATATTTATATTTTATTTTAGCTTTATTTCAATTCACATAAATGTTTTAATAGTTTTAGATTGAATAAACGATAATAACCCTGTTTTAAAGTGCAATAATATTTTACAATATCAGTGCAACCATATATTTATATATATATATATATATATATATATATGTAGCAAGTCAGGCTCTTTTTAGCACTTTTGCATTTTTAACAGAATTTTAACCAGTCTCCTACTGGACTGTATCTAAATGATCCGTTTTAGTACCGCAAAGTCAGAATCACCGATGATAAATTTCCCCATTGTGTTCAGGAAATATATCAGACAAGTGATATTTAGCAAAATACTATCCTTCTGAATCTGTTACTCGTTATTATGGCTCAAATATCGGGACGTGACAGACAGTGGGCCATACAACAGGCAGGAACAAGAGAAGAGAACTGGCAGAAGTTAAAAGCACAAATCATTTGAGCACTTTACCTGGAGCTAGCAGCGCGTGAAACAGAACTCACATTATAATGTGTCTAAATGGAATTATTTGGATTGAAGCTGCGAGGTGAATCTCAAGGGAATCTTAATGGATGAGATGAGTTCACTCAGGTCCGGAGGGAATTCATTTGGAAGTTTCTGCTCCACTATGTGCTCTAGTCTGTACATTCATCTCAGTCCACAGAAAAGAAAAGACTATACCTTCAACTTCTCTTTCTAGATCCGTTAGGACAGCATTTCTCAAACATTTCTCAAAACGGGAGTCTGTCTCAAATAGCCAGGGGGCCGCAGAAACTTTCTGAATTTTGAACAAAAATTGCACTGCAAGCAATATGAATGCAACAGAGGCAGCATTTTCTGCAGTCTGGGTTTCCTATTAATTTCCTCCACAGACATTTCGAATAAAGTGTTTAAGCGTTGAACCAAACCATTCAGCTCTGAAAGGTGAGATGGGGTCCGTGAACAGCTATGAACTCATGAAAGGGTTCAAAAAGTTAGAGAAACCCTGGGTTAGGGATTGTTTTTCCAACATTAAAAAAAAAGCCAAGTGTGTTGTGGAGGAAATGTCTGAAGATGCATTGCACATCTTGACAAGTCACTGAACATTACATTAACATTAACACAGAACAAAGAGAGTTCGCACCACAAGCTGTTTACAGACAGGAGCTGGAAGCATCACACAAACACTCAATAACAGGACTGATGCTTTTGATGAGATCTGAAAAGTTTCTGAGAAGACTGACTAATATCATTGAAGCCCCATCAAATCCAGAAATACACAATGTTCAAAATGTACAGTAAAAACTAGGGATGTCGGTTTACATAAATTTCCGCAATCGACCGTTGTCTAAATGAATGATCAATTAATCGTTAACCAATTAAATCTGAGGCTAAGTTGGAGAACAGACTCAGATCTTATGAACCATAGAGAGTCATGTTTTCCCATACATTACTAGAAATATAAGTTAGAAATATTGAACATACTGTCAAAGAAGTGCAGAAAGACCCCTTACTGACTCGAAACATCCCACCAGCTGGCTTCATGACATATGAGTGCCAGCATGACCCCTACAAGTTGCTAAACACATGGCCTAATTTCCACTGCTCTAATTGTGTTTCTGCATGCCCAGCCGCACAATTAATGGCAAAGCCTGGCGCGTTCCTATTACACTGATGGATGCCACTGTTGATCGGCCCCCTGCCTGGAATAGAGCGTTGTTATTCTAGTCCTACAGTGAGAAGGCACCAGCCCAGTCAAGTCTGGCCTATTTCAACCACAATTCTTTATGATATTGATGGCTAATGGAGACAGAGTATAAAAATTGGAAAGGATATAGAAACTAATGTTACTTAAGATAGAAGAAAAAATAGATGAATGTAACTTTTGTATAAATATTTTTAGCTGTCTCTGTATGATAACACTAGAGGGATAGTATGTTGTTAAGATTTTATGTGAAGACAAAGTGAACCCCGAAAGACAATTATACATCACACTTAAAAGTTTATGAATGTTATTGTATATTGTAAGTTCATCACATTAATGCAAAGGATTGACAACGACACAAAGTGTCCAAAGAGCTTATTTTCTTAAATGTGTTAGTTCACAAAAAAATGATGTCATTAATGACTCACCCTCATGTCGTTCCATGAGAGCCACAAGACTTTCGTTCATCTTCAGAACACAAATGAATATATTTTTTATGCAATCTGAGAGCTTTCTGTTCCTCCATCGACAGTCTGTGCAACTACCACTTTCAAGCCCCAGAAAGGTAGTAAAGACATCATTAAAGTAATCCATGTGAATCCAGTGGTTTAATGAGAGCACCACGACGCATGATAGTTGTGTTGACACGAGAACAGACGTTGTTGCATGAACGCACATTGGAGATTAATATTTGGTAGTTGCATAGGCGGTCAATGGAGGAACAGAAAGCTCTCAGATTTCATCTTCATTTGTGTTCCGAAGATGAACGCAAGTCTTACTGGTTTGGAACGACATGAGGGTAATGGGTAATTAATCAAAGAATAAAATGTGGGTGAACTAACCTTTTAATTTTAAACTACATATGTAATGAAAAGTCAGCCGGACATTAATGCTAAACAAATAAATAAAGTGGACATGGAAAATTGATTTAAGTTGAAGTTGCGATAGTCTTTTCTTCCCTATTGTGAAGTATATCTGAGAGAAACGGCTACCCTCACGCCAGTAAACACGTCATCCGAAATGAGAAGAGATGAGCTGCAGGAGGAATGGGAAGTTATGTTGATTAAAGATTACAAGGACAAATGAATTAAAAGATGATGTGCATGGATACATCATTTATAAAAACTTCTGCAATATTCCATAAAAACCAATAACTGTCAATCTAACACCTCTTGAAATTATTATTAAGACTTTTGTTATACCATTAAACTTGTATTTTTATGACCTTAAATTTTATCAAACTGAATGTAAGACTTTTTCAGGACCCCCAGGGTCCCTGCAAACAAGAGTTTCAGTGCCTCGTCAAATTCTTAGACCTTTCAAAACAAGTCAGTACTTAATCAGATTGAATCTCAAATTGTCCCGGGCCTTTCACATTTAACGCAATCTTTCCAAATATGGGAGACAGGGTGGATTGGGGCGACTTGTATATATCCCTTGTCGGTGTAAGAGCCTATGGACCACTGGGTCCCTCATAAGCGTGGACGTTGACATATTGTGCCGCTGGCTGAGCTCAACCTGTAGTCATTCATCAGCCGGATGACATGCTCAATTTTAAAAGCTCGGAGCTGTCACAAAGTCAGCTTCATAGCTTCCCACTTACATCAATAAATCACTAGCTGCAGCAAGGACCCACTGCTGACAGTCAGTGACTGCCAACAGGGAGACTCTGGGGCCTTCTAATAGGAGGTGAGGGGAACAGGGAGAGGAGAGCTGATTTTAATAATGTACTTATAATGAAAAAGAAAATCTATAGCACATATTTGCATAACGCCCTGAACACTTGGATCATTTCCATTAAACTGTGATGGAGAGAGCAGGGAATATCAGGCATGGTTTGGAGGAGGAGGAGGGTGAGGATGAACCATGCCAGAAAAAGACAGGAAATAAGAAACGGAATAAGAAAGCAATTCATCTGGGAATGTTTTAGAGACACGTAAAAAAACTAATGGCCGTGGTTTGTAAAAGAAATTACAGACAAAAACATAACCGCAAACGCTGAGTTTAGGTTTTGTTTCTATTAGGTCATCTTACAGAAGAAATAAATACTTAGCAGAGTTTACACTTAGCATCACCCAATCAGAACACAGCGCATTTACATTTCCACATCACGTACATTTTTCTCCTTGCAATATGCAAATTAGGGCTACATGATTTGCCTCGATCATGAACATGTTGATATATACAACATTCCATTTAGATATATTACCGCCGTGTCAAAGGTTTCTATTTCCAACATGCACTGAACATTAGCCAATCACACTTGAGCGAATGAACCCAATGGCCAATCAGAGAGATGTTTAAATGAGTCACTGGACAAAAGGATTCTGCTCTAAATGCAGAAGCTGCATCCAAAATCGCATACTGTATATTAGGTACTACATTGGTTTGAAACTTACTTTATGGTCGTTAAAAAAAGTATGTTCTATATAGTATGAATGTGAGTAGTATGAATGAAATTCGGATGTACAGTACTATATCCAACATGTTGTCTCGTGCCACGAGATCTAGCGATATTAAAAGGTGATATTTCTGGCGAGGTGAAAATTTGTCTCGCAATATCATCAGCATGACAGAGTTGAATTTGAGGCAAAACCTTGCTGTTTGTTTGGGTTCCCGATAACGTGCATTTGGGAATGCATATTACGTCTGACTTGCTTTATGCTTCATAGCAAAGTGTTGCACTGTTTTTATTTACGTGTGGCTCAGTAGCTCGGTTTACAAACTCCATCTCACCATATGCTCTGAGTTTGGGTTGCTTATAACATTCTCTGTAATATCCGATTACTCTGCCGAAAATTTGTAAAAACTCAATTACCAAAATAATCATTAGCGACAGGACTAGATTAGTTAAAACATTTCAAAATGCACCTGCATTGTTTTGCATTTTGTGACTTTCAGTCGAAAAAAAGAAAAAAAAATTCCAGTCATATATTTTGTCACTGTAGATTTCTTAAATATTGTGTTAAAATATCATCTAGTCTCATGAACCCATTATCGTGTATCATCTTGTGAGATAAGTGTATCGTCATGTGCCGTAAAAGTCCAAGTAAAAATTGTATACAGTACCTCTAGATGTAACATACAAGTTATTCATTTTGTGTGCACTGACAGCCTCTGTGTACATTGTATGACTGGTAAGATGTGTTAATGAATACTAACGTGTTAGTAGTATAAGAATAAATAAATGTTGTGAGGCCAATATAGTTCAGTGAATTTCACCATTGACAGCTTGGTCTCAGATTCTTAGAGATCTCTACAGTGTTTAAATGATCTGTCAAGCACAAACTGTTTATGCTAGCAAGGCAGATGGCAAGATTAGCCCAATTTATGACTCAAATTCATGGCAGGAGGACACATTTAGAGGACTCATTTGCGATTTTCAAGGGACCAAGTCCAAAGTCCAAAAACAATAACTATAGCTAAGCAAAATTCAAAGATGCAGGTCATTTAGAGTTTATATTCAGCATTTTGTGTGTGTGTCTGTGTATAGCCTACATATGTTTACCCATAGATTCTCTCGCTCATTGGCCATTTCAGTAGTATCAGACCTATGCTATGGCCATCTCTTGCCATACGCGAGAGGCTGGCCATGAATTTTCTTGCCAATTATTTTTATGGGGTAGGTGGCCAGGTCTTCCCCCAACCCTCCCCATTACATGCCTCGGGACTCTCTCACACACGCACGCTTTCACCCCTATGGACAATTTAGCATTTAGATTGTGGGGGAAACCGGAGAACCCAGAGAAAACCCACGCCAACACAGGGAAAACATGCAAACTCCACACAGACTCCTGGCTCAGCCGGCACTGGAACCTTCTTGCTGTAAGGCGACAGTACTACCCATGCTACTTGGAATTTGAGAGTTTACTAAATTTAATTCTTACTGTACAACTGTTTATACTAAAAGGTGACTACATTTATTTGTCCATTTTTTATTTTGTATTTTACTTATTAGTTTTGTGTTTTTCCTCATTTTTTGTCATCCAATTTCAATCCATTTTTTAAACACATCCTTTATCTGCTCTAACTTTTCTTCTAACTCCTAACTTTCTCCTAATGTATGCGTTTTCTTCTCCTTGGCTATCTGTTTGTCCAACCAATTTAAAACGTAGTGGAAACTTGCAATTCCGTTTGGTGCCTCTAGAGGCCCTGAAGGTACAAATGTCACCTTTAAACTTGTATTTAACCCAAACAATTCCTTTACCTTTTTAATTAATCTCTTTAAAAACGATTTGAAGAGTGTTCACATGCATATAAACACCTCTTAAATACTTTCAGAGAATATTCAGCTTCTCCAGTGAAGTGTTGATCTGCCCTGCAGAGGAGAAGAATGAGTAAGTTATAGAATTATGGAAATGAGCAACCAAGCGTTATTGTTCCTGTGTCTGACCATTTTCATAATTCACTTTCATACCAGCTAATTGCGTTAGCTATAAATTCCCAATGCACTTATATACAGCACTCTAAATCATCTGGCGTCCTGTAGAGAGAGCCTGCAATGGCAATAGCTGAACTAATCCTTCCTTTCTTCATTTCCCTGTGAAGGAAAAAACACGCTCAGTGATCACAATCCCAAGACATTATAGGCAGAAGAAGGTAGCATATATGCAAATCATGCATCAGTATTGTTTGGGGTTGGGGTTTATCTTTGACACCCAGGCCCCCAACATTACACCTCTCTAAACTGTCACTCTCAATTTTGCCAGAACCATTAGCATTTTTTACAAGTGTTTTGACTGGTGAATTTTTCAAGGGTGTTTATAGACATGCTCTTCACTGTTGACTTTGAAAATAAACTTTATTTAACTTGTCCATTTACAATATCTGACAGTTGATATATGTATTGTTGAAAGTCCAACAAACCAATGTCATGGAAATGTCATTTCCATTTTGATCTTAAATTATGTATTGCATTTAAGAGCATCCTGTGAAATACAATTTTTGAAGTAAATTAAAAACTCCTTAAATGTCTCGCTAATGCTAAAATCATCTCCTTTTTTATCTGAAGCATGCTCTGACAATGTTGTTTCCTAAGTAAATGTGCTCTAACTTAAAAAAAAGACCTTTAATTAGTAACAATTGTTGGCTGTCATGCCTCACCTGAGGTGTATAAAAGAACTATAAAATACTAAAATTGTGTATTTCATGTTCTGTTTAGATTATCATAGTTTTCTAAATGTATAATTGCAAGAATTTAGGTCTGGGACAATAATAACAATACAAGAAGGTCCCATTTGGTTAACACTTTTGAAGAAGAAAAAAATAAACCAATAGAGATTTTAGTTTGCTTTGACCATCATATCAAACCTGGTTCAGATGGTGTCCAGTATGATCAGAGAGATCTGTGCATTCCTCTGGGGCAACAGTTGATGAGGTGATATTATCTGCCCAATGAGCCAGTCACCCCATGGAAATTAATGAATTGATCGGGTTATTAAAGGCACTTTATCAAAGGTACAGTCCTCCAAAATCCTGTCTGGCACAGTGTCGTGCCCTCCAAAGCAAATGAGTTAACCTCCAGAAAACACAGATGTAGAATATAAAAGAAATAGCCTCTTTTACTTCTGCTGAAAATGTTTTCCTCATTAACAGATGTTCATTAGTGCATTACCTATACAAAAGTATACTCCTGCATGTATGTATTCATGCACTGTGGAAAAATTTGAATAATTTATCACAATAGTATGTATAGCTCAAGAACATCAATTAAGTATTTTACTAAACATTCATTCATTCGTTACTTTAATGTAATTTAAATTGTAATATGTAACATGTTTTTAAGCTGTACAGGTCAATTCCATTTGTTAGTATAGTAATTATAGTAACCCATACTCGGAATTTGTCCTCTTCATTTAACCAATCCAAGTTAGTGCACACATTATTGTAGTAATGATACTAACTGGGCAATAACTAGGTAGCCTACTAACCCTGAACCTATACCCCTGAACCTTAACCCATGTAGTTACCTTACACAGTATTGTTGTGGGTAAGTACACTCTAAGTACATGGAAAGTGCATGTACTGTTAAGTAAAGTCCAACAATTTATTTATTTCCCAAAAGTAATGTATACTTTTATTCAGCAAGAAAACACTGAATTGATCAAGAGTGATAGTAAAGACATTTACATTGCTACAAGACATTTCTGTTTCAAATAAATGAAATACAACTATTAGTCCTCATGAATACTTCATTAGTCATCATGAATATTTGGAGAAGCTAAACAGTCTCTTGGCTTGGCACTGGAATTGTGTTCCACATTAAGGGAAGTTCAGAACGCCTGGGAGGCTTCGTCAGGAGGCATTCAAGCGAGGCATGAAGAGGGAGGTTAGACACAGGGAGGTGACAGGCGGGAATCCAGCTAAAGATACGTGCCATCTGGATGAGCAATGAGCTGAGAAATTCAGCTCTAACAGCACTGAAACAACTGACTTCACTGCAAAGAGGTAAAGGTGCACACGGACACACACGTTCCTTGCTTACACACTCAAAAGAGAAGTCACCAACAGACATACGGAGTTTGAGAGAGGATTATACACAGGGTTGATGGAGTGCATGAACATATACACTAAGGTCGCTGAAGTTTATATCATGAGCTATGAGGTACGACAGGCCATCATATATTGTGAATATAGACGTGACTAAAGGGCGTTGTCAGGCACGGCAGACAGCGGCCTGTCTGCAAAATCTTTAGCCATGAATATATTCAAAATACTGGATGACCTTAAGTTCCTTATTGCTTAGTACTTCATAAAATGCCATTAAAATGTAAATTATTTTATTTAATATATATATATATATATATATATATATATATATATATATATATATATATATATATATATATATATATATATATATATACATAGTCCCTGACATGTACATCATTATTCAAAAGTTTGAGGTCAACAAGACTTGTTTGTTGTTGTTGAAAAAAGCCTCTTATGCTCATCAAGGCTGCATTTATTTAATCAAAATATAGTCAAAACAACTAACAACAACAACAAAAAAACAGCATCATTATGAAATATTATTACATTTTTTAAAAATCTATATATTTTCAAATGTAATTTATTCCTGTGATGGTAAAGCTGAATTTTCAGCATCATTACTCCAGTCTTCAGTGTCACATGATCCTTCAGAAATCATTGTAATGAGATGATATGATGCTCAAAAAAATAGTTATTATTGGTTTCAACGTTGAAAACAGTTGAGCTGCTTAATATTTTTTTTATATTTTTTAAGAAAGAAAGAAAGAAAGAAAGAAAGAAAGAAAGAAAGAAAGAAAGAAAGAAAGAAAGAAAGAAAGAAAGAAAGAAAGAAAGAAAGAAAGAAAGAAAGAAAGAAAGAAAGAAAGAGAGAAAGAAAGAAAAATATTGGTAACCAGACAGTTGACGACTCATATTTTATTTTTTTATTTTTTTCCTACTATAATAGTCAATGGTTCCTATTCAGAGAATTTTCCTTTTGGATGAACTATCCCTTTAATATTGATCTATTTGGGGTTCTAATTAGGAGACGACGAGCACATGAATCGCTGTGCCATGCTGCTTATATTTATCCAGCAGTAAAAACGCTCCTTCCCACATCCAAAACAAGGTGAAGTGGATGAGAATCCGAAACAGTAGGACTGGTGGGACATTGTCCTGCTCTACTTCACAGACGATGAGTGGAAGGAGAATTTTAGAATGACATGACAGTCAATGACACTGATAGTTTATGAAAGTCGGTGACAATGACAGTTTATGACAGTTAATGACACTTTATTCAACAAAAACAACCACAGCTCGTTCAAAGCTGCGTCGTTGCAAGACGCAGGTCAGCAAAATGAAAAAAGTGCAAGGTCTAGAGACGTTTTATTATTTTATTTTTTAAGTTGAAGTCCTTTTAACTTGAGCGCTGCATTTTTAGAATGCCATGTCATGTGCGAGACGCCATGGTTAAAGACGCCCATCTAGAGCGCATTTACATCGAAAAACAATGGAAAAATAGTGTAGTTGCAGGACTCGACAATAAGGACTGCCCGATGGCCAGGGGCCAGTGTGAATGATGCTCGGGACAGTTGACGGGAGGGGTGTAGGGGTGTGCGATATGTAGTCTATGATATCGTTTTTGTTGATTTAACGATCTGACATCATCGAGTATGTCCCTCACTTTACAAAAACCAAACAAAAACACACCCATTGAGTGCACGCATACTGCGTGATTTAGTCTATTAAAATGCATTTATAAGGCCCCCAGATTCAAGATAAAGGGGCAAAAATGTATGGCCGCTGTATGTCTTTTATATTTATATCGTTTAATATAGTTTACCATTATTACACGAAGAGCGCCATTTTTCTCCAAATATCAGCATGATTACAAATGTGACATTGATTTTATACAATGTACAATTTAATAAACAAGTTAATATCAAGTGACTTACATTTTAGACATCAAATCATCTGTTTCGCTCTATTCAGCCAACGAAAATAGTTCCAAACAAAGTCCACAGCAATGTTTTGCGTCTCTGAGCAACACAAGACGGTGTATCTTTGAATGGATCAGCTTTTTTAACGAATCAGCTGAATCAATGATTAAATGACTCACTCGATAAGATCAATATTCCTGAATGAATCAGCCGTTTGAAAGAATCGGTTGAATCTCAATGACTCACTCATTAACAGTGACTTGTGACAAATAACATAATTTAACGTTTTATATTTTCAACATTTCATAACATTATTAACTGCTCTTCACTGATTAACTTTAATAAAGGTTGATCTATCATTATTAGAGTAGATTACAATTTATGTACCTGAAAATCTCCTGTTTAAACCTACATGAAAACCTAAAAGGCACCGTTTATTTCATATATATGTTTGTTCTGTGCGAACAGCCACAAATTCTCCCATTTTTGCACCCTATTGGCAACAAATGGAACTGCAACTTGTTGCTAAACAATGATAAACAGTAAACCTTAATAAAGAGTTCTACATAATGAAAACAATAATAAAATAAATACAAAAACAAAAATAATCCTACACAATAAAATAAAATTAACATTGATATACCTAATTACCAATGTGAATGGACATCACGTGCACAATCACACTCACTGAAGTTGAAGGCTTGTGCGTCTGCTATTTTACTCACTGTAATCCTCTAAAAGGACACATTTAGATGAACACTCCAGATCTTCCTTGCAAAGTCTCTGCATTACTAATCAAAGCAATGATGAATAAAAGGCGCCGTTCTAGGCTTAAATTACATGATCCCATGCGCTCTGAATTAAGAGACACAAATCCATCTACTTCAGTTAGACATGGTGCGTATTACAGCCGGTAATCTCTCCCAACCCAATCCAGAAGTGAGGAGTCATCCGCCGAGACACAGTTCACGCTATTACTATTAACACCTCGTGCTGCTAATTCCGTAACACAATGCATTTTCGCTGCAACAACACGAAAGGCACTAAAAAAGATGCTGTGTCTTGTGTTTATCCTTGTAATGTTTACCCGTTCCACGTTCTTCTATTTCCAGCGATGTCCCTGAAGCATCGAAGCTTTTGCTTTTGCTTTTAGCTTTTGCAAAGCTAGCAGTTACGATTGTGTGCAAAATAATTAACAAGATACATTTGCATCGTTAGAATGCAACAACTTGGAAAACTGGTTTGACAGTAGCAAACATGCTTCTGAAGGCAAGCCAAGACAACTAATGCAATCTCCAGCTTTTGAATGAGGGCAAAGTCATGAGGGAGATGGTACAAAAACAAAACATTTTTGTTTTGTTGCCTCACATGTTGCTAAACCCGACGAACGCATAATTAGTTACTTGCCAGGTAGAGCTTCAGGAAAAAGCAATCACGGTCCGTAAATGTGATGCTTGAACAGCAAAGCAGTATGTAAATCACTGCTGTATCTGTGTCGCATACTAACAAGTAGCATCCATCTGCTTAAACTAATCCTCACCTACAGCTGATAATAACTTACCAGACATCAATTTTTACAACCAAACATTCCATTTCGCGCCCACTCTCTCTGAAAGCTAATACCTGTAATCCTATGGGCATCTGTCAGGTCAAGCTTATCCAGGTGTAGCAGCATCTGTTCAATATGATCTCACAAAATTGTCTGGAATAAACTTTTTGTCCAGAAAATCCACAAAAAATGAACTGCTGAATATACTCATTCACTTTATTTAAGTTCAGTCAGTGTTCAAACTACATGACTGGACAGGATGTCACAGATAGCCCCTAGTTATCCCTAATTTTAATAACAATAATAACATCTGTAGCAATGTTCAGGGAAGAAGGAGGCGGGAACCGGCGAACAATCAAAATATGATTTATTTAAAATAAAACAAACAAACGAAAATACCGCCAGCAGCCCCTCGCGGACGACTGCTGGCTAAAATAAAATACAAAAACAAAACAACTAAAATACAGGCCTGTTCCTCTCTCGATCATCAACGTCGTCGCTCCTCCTTTATGCTTCCGCTCCTCCGTGAGAGATGCGAGACCGGTGTGCCTCACATGTGTTGCTCATTAGCAATCGCACCACCGGCCTCACGCCGTTCTCTCACGTCCCTCGGCCGTCCTGTTCGCCACATACCCCCATCGCCCCTCATAGGCCGGGGGGTACCCACGAGCCTGTGCCTACTCCCCCCCCCGGCGGCGGCGATCCCTGGGGAGTATGGACAGACAAACCGAGGGAAACGGAGACGGAAGCATGAGGAGCGACAGATCGAGAGAGGGGAGAGAGGAAAAAAAAAAAAAAACTTGGTCCGGTTCCCACAACGCGCTGCCATCTGGTCCCCCACCAGCTGTGCGCTCTCCTCCGCGGTGCCTGGCGGTGACGCTGGGTAGCCCTCGGTGGACGGCTCGACGCTCCTCCGCCGCCCGGTGGACGGCGACGGCTCCCCGGGTGCCTTGGGCAGACGGCAGGAGTCCCCCGCTCCCTGCTCCTCCCCTTCACTGGTGGACGGCAGCAGGCTCCGGCCCACGGCGAGCGGCGGCGACTCCTCCTCTCCCTCCCGGATGGCAGCCGCCCCTCCAATACCCAGGCGGCCGGCAGCGAGCTCGACCGTCCCACCGGCAACTCACTCCAGCGCACCGCCTCGAGCGTCCGTGGCCGCGAGTCCCCCGCTCCCTGCTCCTCCCCTCGCTCGGCGGATGGCAGCAGGCTCCGGCCCACGGCGAGCGCCGGCGACTCGCGCACCATGCTCGATGGCACCGCGGATTCCCCACACCGGCGAGGACTCTCTGACAGCGCGTTCCTCCCTCTTCCCGGGTTTCGGCACCAGTGTAGCAATGTTCAGGGAAGAAGGAGGCGGGAACCGGCGAACAATCAAAATATGATTTATTTAAAATAAAACAAACAAACGAAAATACCGCCAGCAGCCCCTCGCGGACGACTGCTGGCTAAAATAAAATACAAAAACAAAACAACGTCGTCGCTCCTCCTTTATGCTTCCGCTCCTCCGTGAGAGATGCGAGACCGGTGTGCCTCACATGTGTTGCTCATTAGCAATCGCACCACCGGCCTTGCGCCGTTCTCTCACGTCCCTCGGCCGTCCTGTTCGCCACAACATCAAAATAACACAATTACATACATTAATGTGAATTAATATAAAAAAAAAAAATTGTTTCACCTCATGTGAAGCAAATAGCTTGAATGTAACTCATTTAGTATACGAGGTTCTATGAATATGCAAATTAGCCCCGCCTCCACTCACTCACACCAGCTCAGAGATCGACTCGTAGATGATCACACGTTGACGTGATTGGTTACAAGGTATTTTGTGGCGTCAGAAACGCCAGCGATTTCAAACCGTGTTTTTGAGTCACTTTAGTTCACTGCAGTTTTAAGGAGAAATTAATGAACACTCAGTAATGGTGTTCACTTGTGAATTTGCTTGCACATGGTTCGTCTTGAAGCATATTTAAAACACAACATTAAAAACTTGATTTCCACCAAAGGGGGACTTTAATATTTTTAGCCATTTTTGATGGGGTTTACAGTTGATACAACATTTTTACCAAAACTTTTGACATGAATGGCATGTAAATACATTTTATTCATCATATAAAATAGGTCATATTTTAAAAAAAAGGGGCCATTTTTATGAGGCACTAAAGTTACTGTATTCATGCAGTGTGGCAATGGAAGCAATAGTTATAACTCGCAGCCAACAGCTGCTGTCACCACCAAACACATCTGTAGTAAAAGGTGATGAAACTTGAAAGATTACATTCCTGTTACATAACCAACACTTTCCCTCACAGCACCTACTAACTTCTGAGGAAACCAAATTAACTTGCTAATTTTTCCCGTAACTCTTTGTCTGTCACCAAAATAGGTTTCAGTTTGAAACCCTTACATGCGGTGCATTCCGAATTGATGGAGCTGGTGGCGAGTTATGGCCATTAGTGGAATAGCAGGGAGTGGAAATGAAGAAGAGAAGATGGACAAAATCACACACAGCTGGCTGGCAGCACTGCACTTTGTAACTATAAATCTTTGGATCCTCCTTCACCTCTCTGACCGTGGCACGTCGGCGTTCTAATTTCATGGCCCAATTAGTAAATGATGGTACAGTGTCCTGGATGAGTTCTATTCCAGTGCCACGCTCAATGTAATTCAGCTTTAATGTTGTCATTGTGTCTGTATGTTGCAGATGCACTGCAAGAGATGCTAAGAATATGAGCTGCTCAAAAGCGGCAATATCTGTGAAGACAAGCTGCAACAAGAAATGCATCATACTATGATATAGGGCTGTCACGATTCCTCGATTAAAGTAGAGTACTCGATAAAAAAAAAGTTCCCGATTGCAATTCACCCGTGTCGAGTAACCGGCAAAATATCGGAAGTGATTTGTTCCACTAACTAGAATACATGAACCACATTATAACAGATATGCTAAAATAATCGTTAGCTGCAGCCCTACTATGATATTCAAATTTTACGGTCTATGTAATTCATACCGCATTGCATTCACAGGACTCTTCCTCAATGTTTCCGCTTTCCTTATATAATCTGTCCCACACAGTAAATGGCTTGTAATATTTGCTTAGAGTAGATCTTAATTACAAATATAAGTCTGCAGCTTGTTATGTTGGAGCTAGTGTTGGAGCTTATGTTGCTGAAAGATGAAGCTTCAGTCAGTCACTTTTCCCAAAGCAAAACACTTTCAAGGAACAGTAAGGCATGATGAAATTCCATGCTTTTTGACTCCTCCATTGGCTGCTGCATCCACAAGCTTCTCAAAAGACATCAGCATGCGTCTCCCCAACACTTCTTTTGACATACTAGCGTCTTTGTGAATCTGAAATATTTTAGATTTGTCCTCAACAGGACTTTCCATCACTGGTTGTCACTCTGTGCTTCATGGACTTCAATATAGCTACTGTAATCTCGTCAGCTAGCTGGCTTTCCGCAACAATGGTTTCTTAGCTGCAACCAGCTCTTCCAGTTCACTTCTTAAAAGACTTCTCATGGTTGAAGTGTGCACCTTGCTGCTGGATGGCTCCCAGATGCTGAGCAAGCGCTTTGATGGATTCTCACTGTCCCGTAAGGAAGTGACCTTTAAGTACCATGAACCGCAATACGTTTAAACATCATTTGCCTGGGTGGTCTAAGCTAGACATTTGTGCATGTCACTGTTTCAAGTGAAGAATAATCTTTCCCTTTTATCTATTTTCTGTTAACAACGACAAATAAAAACTTTAAATAAAATAAACAAACTTAAAAAAAGGTTGACACTGGCTCTAGTGCTAAAGTGGTACTAAAAGAGTTATTGAGGCGAATCTCAAGCAAACGTTGATGCAACGTTACTGTAATACTGTAAATGAAACCATTGCATCTAGAATGTGTGAGTTTGGAATTCTCATTACAATAAATGTATTATTGTAATATAATAATGATAAGAATATTTAATCTAAGAATATATATATATATATATATTTATTTTTTTTCCTTGACAAGCTTGGTGAGTAGCATCCATTGACTGAACACTTGTGTCACATCTATCAACATTTTTTGGTAGTACTTGCATACATGCTCTAAACGTGTGCGAATTGAGGGATATTTGTCTTACCCTTCTCAACAGACGTATTGAGGGTAGAGAGTGGCGACACCAAGCTGCTCCTGTTTGTGCAAGTAAATGTCAGCCTTGTCTACAGCCCCTATGTGGTCTTTGATGGCAAACTGTGATGACAGGTTCAAAAATGTAGGCAAAGACGGAGGAATAATACAGGGAGTGTGAGAGAGGAGAGGTGACAGAGGTTGAACAGGAAGCATGTGAGCAACACAGCATCAAGTGACTGCCACAGTGAGACCTACAGCTTCAGAAAAGTGAAGATTCTGACATGGAGTTAAACGATACAAAACTTCATTAGAAAGTAAGAAATGTATCGTCTTCGGTGACACTTTTGCATCCTTGGTGTGTGTGTGTGTGGTTCAGGTATACATTACGTTATGGGGAAGACATTTTTTGGTAGGAAAACAGCTAATAAATCATACCAGATGATGTTTTTTGAAAATTTAAAAATGCTGAAAGTTTTCTGTGATGGGTATAGGTTTAGGGTTAAGTGATAGAATATACAGTTTGTACATAAAAAGCATTGTGTGTGTGTGTGTGTGTGTGTGTGTGTGTGTGTGTGTGTGTGTGTGTGTGTGTGTGTGTTTGTGTGTGTGTGTGTGTGTGTGTGTGTGTGTGTGTGTGTGTGTGTGTGTGTGTGTGTGTGTGTGTGTGTGTGTGTGTGTGTGTGTGTGTGTGTGTGTGTGTGTGTGTGTAAATTTATACAATTATATACTTTTTTATTATTATTAATATATAAATGCATTTTTGTTTCATAAATCAACCCCTGGACTATAAAAGTGCCTATAGTTAAAGAAACACCCATTTATTACATCTTTATGAAATTCATCTTACACAATTTGTGAAAAATTATGGCAGGCAATATATTACACTCAACAATATGCAGTGTTTTATTTTCTCCTTTTTCCCCCTTTTTTAAAATTGTTTTAATGCTTGGGTCAACCGCAGTTTTACACCAAGATTACCCTTGGTTATGAAAGGGATCATAGACATTAGAGTCAAACTTTGTTTATAATGAGTTTGCAAATATTAACTGAAGTATTTTCAAAGCTGCTTTAAAATTTCTGTAAATTATTAAAAAGCAAAATAAGAGAATCAATTAGAACCTGAAGGCATTTCTTACTGATTACCTCGTTATTGCATTATAAACTGTCACGTCCAGTCTAGATTTTACCTCTACATCTGCCATTACTTTCTTTTGATTTTCTTAGTATGCCTCTCAGCAGGGTCCCTTCTCTTGTTCTCTCTATTTATAACACGCACACCTTTCTAGCAGTTATTATCCAAGATGACAAAGGCTAAATGACAGCTCCCACCTTTAAGAGAACTGGTCAGGTAAAAAAAAAAAAAAAAATAACAAAAGGTCAGCGCACAGATGAAAAAGCAACATGCCTGTTGGAGATATGAATTCTAACTTTCGGAAGGCAGACAAGTATCTAGCAAGGGCACAACAAAATGCTTTCTTTTGAATTTAGGCCTCATTGCAGTGGGTATGAGTATGGGAATAATGCACAATAACGATTTTTTTCTTAATGAAATGTAACTCATCGTTTTAAAGCCTCAATCTTGCCACTATAAATTACACATCACTAATCGTAATTGTAGCTTTAGCCTCATGCTGTAAAATACACACTGCAAATTTCTCCTTACAATCCTGAATCTGAGCATCTAAGTTGAATAGGAAACCAGACACAAAATAAACAGCAGACTTGCCATGAAAAATAACAACCCACTCCAAATAGATGTTATACCCAAAGAGCCCCATAGATTTAAAATTGCTAAAGAACCCCCCGTTTATCAATGTTTCTGCTACATCGTCTAACACCTTTCGATTTTGATGCATTTTACCCAAAATGCACCGTCTGCTAAGCACACAACACAAGCACTCATTTCTCAGTCCAACCCACATGTTATTCCAAATGTTATTAATCTGTCTCCTGGCAATTTTTTTAACCATAAAGCAATGGCACTTCATAGGAATCCAACTAGCTGCGCATCTTTTATTTCAGGGTGCAATCGAGTTGCAGGTGTGCGGCTGCATTCTTTACAAAAGGAGTACGATCGCATCCACCTGTCTTTTTCATCTGCATCATCCACAGCAACCACAGAAGGAAAAAAGGTGGAAAACTTCACAGATGCAACAACTTTCTCAAGTTTATTTATATCTGTAGGTTATTAGTTAACACAGGCACAGCTTTTGCCTCTGTGACTAATGGTGTCTGCCACAGTGACTGCTGTTGTCTTGAACATCACTTTGCAGTTTATCCTAATTAAAGGGATATTCTGGGTTCAATACAAGGTAAATGACAGCATTTGACGAATGTTGATTAAACCATAAAAAAGGAATCGACTCTTCTGAGTTTAAGCAAACACCAGGGATGCAGTGAGGTACTTACAATGGAAGTGAATGGGGACAATTTTTGACATATTTAAAAGCAGAAATGTGAAGCTTGTAATTTTATAAAAACACTAACATTAATTCTTCTGTTAAAACCTGGTATTATTCACGCTGCAAAGATGTTTAATTCATTAATGTAGTTGAATTAATTTATAGGCTACGGCTGTTTTAGGGGTTTAGTCATTACAACAAAGCAGAAAAGGTTAGTAACCAATTTGTACAAGTTGCGCACCGAACAGTTCTAAACACAGTTTAAAATGTAAAATAAATCAATAAAAATAGTTAAACTTATAAGATCAAACATATATCATATTATAACTGAAAAAAAGAAGCATATAGCATATAGTACAGTACATACATACACACACACACACACACACACACACACACACACACACACATATATACTTTTATTTCAAGGTGTAATTGAGTATTATTTGAGCTGTAAAGCTTTTTAATTCATTATTTTTATAGTCATTTTGGGGTTTAATGCATTGCATTGTCATGACAACAAAGCAGAAAATAACTAAAATCATGCAAATCATAGTGTTTTTGTCTTGTGGCTGTACTATTAAAACAGTATTTTAACTTTTACGGATTGGCCAGATCATGAACAATATCAAAATTATTAAAAAAAAATTAAAACTTAATAATAATAATAATAATAATAATAATATCAAATATCTCTAAACTTCCTGAAATGATTGATACCGATGTATGGTTTTATTAACTGCATTCACAATTTTCTGTGATTGTGTGCACTTCCAATTCATGCCTGCTATAGTAAATAACTGGGAGAATAACAAAATGCAGTAAATGCTCAAATAATTTGCACTATACAAACCAGTGTGATTATGATTACAAAAATAAATGAAAATAATATGATAGTTTTCAATATCAAGCAGCATAATGGACAGTTTTTGTAAAGCTAAAATAACTACAGGCGGATCAGACTAACAAAATTGTACAATGTCCGTGTCTGCTGTCACATCAAGAATAAGGTGAATCGGTAGATATTTAGTGCAGGCGTGTGCAGCCGGTATCACATTTTGTTATGTCAGACACATGCACAAGTAAATGCATTGAAACATGCTCTCAGACGGCTCTCAGTGGATGTTATGCCATCTCCGGGCCTGTAATTAATGTGTGATATGTGGTTATGCTAGTGTCAATCATTTGTAATCTGTACAGCCATTAAGGGGCGAACTTGTCAGAGCGATTGATCTGCGGCGTCTCTCAGACGCTGTTTTATTCTCCCGCAGTGAAAAGGCCGTGGCATTTGATTGACAGTGTATCTCTGCCTGCGTAACAACTCGCTAGCTAATGTTCACACCAAAAGCAAAAGTCATCTTTCTCTGATAATCATGGACTGGTTCTGCCAGAGATGTCATGGGTTATGTCGCAGTTTAAAATGGGAAAATGTAATAGTTTTATATATAGATGGCTGGATGTGGAGCACCCTGACGGACGAGGATCCTGCGTTGTTTACTGACTTACACAACATCAGGGGTCGGTTGCTAGTTAATAGTTAGTCATCTAATTTCTTTCTTCAAGACTGGTGCTAATTTGTTGAAGTCAGTTACATAAAAAGGTAGATCAGTCTAATTTGAATCAGAAAAGTAAAAGTGATTACCTCTTGACTAATTTCTAGTTAGCCATATTAGTTCTTAAGACACAGTCTTAACATAGTGGCTAAGTTAATGCAACTGGCCCCAGGACTTGACTGGTGTTGCTAGAAATTTGCCAATCTAATACTACTGATGATGATGATATTGTCAATCATATGAAGCATTCCTTTTAAAAGGAATATAAATAAACTGAAAAGGTGAAAATGCTTTAAAGCCAGCATTTTTCAGATGATGGTTTGTGACCCAGCGATTTACCAATATAATCTGAGTGGTTCAATAATTATTGTTAAATGATACAATACCCAATTAATACAGCTTACAAAACAACTGCGATATATATATATATATATATATATATATATATATATATATATATATTGATTAAAATAAAATAATTTGAGGAGTATTGTTATTTATGCATGTGTCAATTGTCTAGTGTGTTTTGATTCATGTTTGTATTTCAGCTCAAGTGATTTAGGGTACGTTTACAGGACAACGATATGCTTAAAACGGAGACGTTTTTCCTTTGAGTTTTCCGCGTACAGACGGCACCATTGCCAAAACGATCCCCATTCACACGGATCCGAGAAAACAAATAAAAATGCTGTATTCTGCTTCCAGACCGTTAGATGGCGATGAAACACAACTGAACACGTAATACGCATGTGCATGACGTCATCCTCTTCATAGATTCGCGTTTTTGTTGTTTACACAGAGACCATTTTCAAAAACTTGCACTTTGAAACACGTTTTCAAAACGTTGCATTTTCAGGCACCCAAAACGCCGGTGTTGTGTAAGCGAACGGCCAAAACGCATAAAAAGTATTACGTTTTTAGTTGAAAATGGTGTCGTGTAAACAGCCCATAACTGTCAGTCTGTGAATAAGGCTATGTTTACACGAAAACGATCTGAAGAGAAAACGTGAAAGTGGCATTGCGTTATTACTTTTTATTCTGCGTTTAGACGAGCGTTATGGGGGGGAAATCCGCTTGCATATGGTGACGCAAAAGTGTGTGAAATGTGGAAATGGAGTATGCACTCCAGGCGGCGAGGTGGCGATGTGAAGCACTGACACACAATAACACCAATATCTGAGAATATTTTGTACAACTGCTGAAAACACTCTTGTATGTTTATCAGAGCTGCGAGGGCAACTTGAAGGTCCGACGTATGGAAATAATCCGACATGTTGGTTGTTATTTTCCTGTACTGGCGCATGCCTGTGACGTAAACGCGTACGCGACGAGAGCCACCGAGGGCAGATTTGCGTTTTTACCGTTTAGACGGGAACGCGGCGGTGGAGCGTTTTTAAGATTTCCACTCTGGAGGGTGGTTTCACTTTTTTGCGTTTTTAAGCCCCAAAAACACCGTCGCCGTGTAGACAAAAGGCACATCCGATAAAATATTTTTACGTTTTCACCCGTGAGCGTTCTCGTGTAAACAGGGCCTAAGTTCAGTTCTCCTCCGTCCTCTCCCTGTTTGTCATTACGGTTTCTAATTGATTATTAGTTCTGTTCAGGTGTGTCTTGTTAATTATCTCCTCAGCTTTTTGTCTAAGTCCTGTGTTTTGTTTTTTTGTCTATTTAAGTCCTGTTCGGTTGTCTGTCGTCGTTGCATATTAGCTTGGTTGTTCTGTTCTTGCAAAGAGTCTGTTCATAAGTGTTTTGTTTCTTCTATGTTCTTGAAAATAAAAGCTGAGCTGCTGCAACTAGATCCTCACCTCATCTCTGTTACATTAATATTACTCAAATTATCCCTTAAATCCAATCATAATTACATACCCTGGTCTTTAGTGACCCGGATTGAACATGGATGGATCACTAACTGCCTCAATAGTATAAAACTCTCCTCATATGTTAATAACAATTACACAAAAATAACATAAAGCTTTTTTGTTCACAGTCTCTCTCTTCTGGAAAAAGTATACAAAAATATTGAAGAAATATTCCCTTGACTAACTTACCTCAGACTAACAAGTGTCTCTATTTGTAAGTAAATACAGAAAAACTTCTATACAATATAAACAATGAATATTCATGGCACTCCATTAAAAAAAAGCACAAAAGCTTCACGTGACCCATGAAAAGAAGAAACAAAATCAAAAGGAAGCAACACAGGGGGAAGAAAAAAAAACATTAAAAACCTCACTGATGCAAGTCTGGTGAAGGTCTGCCTGATGTAACATCTTAAATTAACATATCAGTTGCACTACCCAGTCTGAAGGCCAAGAAAGTGATGCTAATCGACTCTAAGACGAGTGCATTCATTTTTAAATGTTCAACCCATGGGGAGATCTCCAAAGAGAAGCTGTTCTACGTATAATAGTCAACGCATTGAGACATGTTATTCTTCTGTCGCTTTGACGCACATTGTAGGGAAGGTTCTTTTGTTTATCAATGAATAGTTGAGACGCTCTAATGTCATGGCATCGCACTGCTGCTGGTATGGAGTCCTTGTCAGATATTTTCACACCGTTCGCTGTTGGCCAGTCAATTAGGGGTCTGGGTAAAGCCCCAGAGAACCGTACAAACCAGAGCCCCATTTCATTTAACAGCGTTCTGTTGTTTTCCACTGTTGTGCATGGCTCGGCTCTTTAAAGACCTATCTGAGCTACTATAGACTTCACCCAGCACTGTCAGTCTGACAGCATAGAAAGCGATGTTGTAAGCTGCCCTTCGATGCAGATCTAGGACTTGGAAGACAGTGGAGACCGTAAAGCTGAGCTTAGAACGAAAGCTGAAAGGACCAAAAATAGTATAACAGGAGAATGTAGACAAACAGTGAAGACTTGCTGCCCTAGATAAAACCTGACCTGCAAAGACAGGAAATATGGGACACAATGTTTAGATTAGCATTTTAAGAAAAGGTAGATCATAATTATGTTATTTATATATACAGCGGGTAAAATAAGTATTGAACACGTCACCATTTTTCTCAGTAAATATATTTCTAAAGGTGCTATTGACATGCAGTTTTCACCAAATGTTGGTAACAACCCATGCAATCCACAAATGCAAAGAAATCAAACTATAGATGTGCATAAATTAAGTTATGTGTAATAATGTTAAATGACATAGGGGAAAAGTATTGAACACAGGAAGAAAGGGAGGTGCAAAAAGGCATGGAAAGGCAAGACGATCAGTAATTAGAAAGCAATCCTGCCCCTTGTCAGTGCAAATTAATATCAGCTGGTTCAGTCCAAACTGATTGCCTATAAAAAGGTGTCTCATTACCAAGGTGTCACACAAGAAACATCTCAAAACTTCTGAATGTTCCAGCGAGCACTGTTGGGGCCATAATCCGAAAGTGGAAAGAACATCATTTTACCTTAAACCGGCCACGGCCAGGTGTTCCTCGCAAATTTTCTGACAGAGGAGTGAAAAGAATTATCAGAACAGTTGTCCAAGAGCCAAGGACCACTTGTGGACAGCTTCGGAAAGACCTTGAATTAGCAGGTACAATTGTTTCAAAGAAAACAACAAGTAATGCACTCAACCGCCATGGCATGTATGCACGCTCACCACGCAAGACTCCATTGCTGAAGAAAAAGCATGTTGAAGGTTGTTTAAAGTTTGCTGCACAACATTTGGACAAGCCTGTGAAATACTGGGAGAATATACTGTATTCTGGTCAGATGAGACCAAAATTTTACTCTTTGGATGCCATAATACAACAAACATGTTTGGAGGAGAAATGGCACTGCACATCACCCCAAAAATCCCATACCAACAGTGAAGTTTGGAGGTGGTAACATCATGGTGTGGGGCTGTTTTTCAGCATACGGTATTGGCAAACTTCATATAATTGAAGGAAGGATGAATGGAAAAATATACAGAGACATTCTTGATAAAAATCTGCTGCCATCTACCAGGATGATGATGAAGATGAAGTGAGGGTGGACATTTCAGCAAGACAATGCTCCCAGACACACATTCAAGGAAAAATGCAATTGGTTTCAGAGAAAGAAAATAAACCCGTTAGAATAACCCAGCCAATCACCTGACTTGAATCCAATTGAAAATCTATGGAAAGAACTAAAGATCAGAGTTCATAGAAGAGGCCCACGGAACCTTCAAGATTTGGATTTGATTTCTTTGCATGTGTGGACTGCATGGGTTGTTTCATGTCAATAGCACCTTTAGAAATATATTTACTGAGAAAAATTGTGACGTGTTCAATACTTATTTTACCCGCTGTGTTTGTGTGTGTGTGTATATATATATATATATAGACACACAAATAGACACAAGTGAGCACACAAATAGAAATGATTAGAAAATAAATAAATAAATCTTGCTTCATTATATATATATATAATGAAGCAAGATTTATTTATTTATTTTCTAAATAAATAATGAAGCAAGATTTAATTATTTATTTTCTAATCATTTCTATTTGTGGTCTAGAGAGTAAAGAAATCCATATTGGTTTGGAACAGCTTAATTTTTTTTTTTTTGTGAACTATCCTTTTAAGACTTCCATAAATACATATAGACCCTCAACACTTAAATAATAACTAATAGTGGTGATAATCAACAAACACACCATTACATACATAGATCTGAATATCACCACAAGACACAAAACAAACAATAATAAATAAAATAAAATCAATCCAGCAGAAACTTAAACAATAATAAATACATGCAATGCATTCTGGGAACTCATAAAACCTTATCTTCAATTTAAAAACCTTTATTACCAAGCTAGTTTGGGCAACATTTTAAGGCAATATTATTCATCTGATTTTGTGTTCATATGTAGAATCACAGTTATTCACATTTCTTTATCTGTCGGTCATATCTGCAAGGCAGTCATTGTCTTCAAATGGACTCAAAGTGCAAAGGTTTCTTTTGGTGACATTGCAATTCTTGTTAGTCTAAATTGATGGGTTAAATGGGATAAACTTGCTGGTTGAATTGCAGTTTTAAGTCAAAATATATTTTGTGTGGAACTAAAAATATCCATGTGCACACTAACATTGTTTTATTACTATTAGTTGGTTCATAACTATTCATATTTTGTAATTAATTATATATTATTTAAATGAATTACAAATTCAAATTTTGTAATTATATATTTTTAAATAAAAATAATCTACACTACCGTTCAAAAGTTTGGGGTCGGTAAGATTTTTTTATGTTTTTAAAAGAAGTCTCTTCTGCTCACCAAGGCTGCATTTATTTGATTAAAAATACAAAACAAACCCAGTAATATTGTTAAATATTATTTCTATCTAAAACAGCTGTTTTCTATGTGAATATATTTTAAAATGTAATTTATTCCTGTGATCAAAGCTGATTTTCAGCATCATTACTCCAGTCGTCAGTGTCACATGATCCTTCAGAAATCACTCTAATATGATTATTTGATGCTCAAGAAACATTTATGATTATTATCACAGTTGACAACAGTTGTGCTGCTTCATATTTTTGTGCAAACAGTGATTCATTTTTTTCAGGATTCTTTGAAAGTTCAAGAGAAAAGCATTTCATTAAAAAATAAATATTTTGCATTATTATAAATGTCTTTACTGTCACTTTATATCAATTTCATGCGACCTTTCTGAAGAAAAGTATTAATTTCTTAAAAAAAAAAAAAAAAAAGAAAATTGACCCCAAACTTTTGAACGGTAGTGTATTTTAAATAACATTTTTTTGGTCAAACCATCATTTTTTTATTTATGTTTGGCAGAACTAAACCTTTAAAGAAAAAAAAAAGAAAAATCTTCTAATTCTCCCTGTATCTTTCTGGAGAGTGTGTCCTGATACGTTATGAATTCCTATACTTCCATTTCTCCCTTATTCTCTCAATCTGTTACCCCCCATCATCCATCTCTCTCTCTCTCTCTCTCTCTCTCTCTCTCTCTCTCTCTCTCTCTCTCTCTCTGGGGAGGTATTTCAGCTTTGTGAATGATGCGGGAGGTCAGGGAGCACCTGAGGAGTTATCCACAGGCATTTACGAGCCGTCCCGTGAGGCAGCCACCCCAGGGGAGAGGTCAGAGAGCTGGAGAACTACAGCGCTGACAGTGTGACTGGGGTTTGAATATGGCCAATGTGTTTTGTATTCCCACAAAGACTGATGGGAAGTAGTGGGGGAGCAAAAAGGTTACACATACACAAATATATTGCCAGAACGTGCACACAAAAAATAGCACATAGGGTATATATTTGGAATGACATACTATGTTTTCACAATGTACTGGCCAATAATCTCAGAATGATTATTTATAGTTACAATATTACCTAAACTCATTCGAATACAAAGTATGCATTTAATTTATAATTTACAATCGGTTGGTTCTGTGCCAGTTGCCTAAACTGCTTAGACTAGTCTTTAAAATTAGTCATCTATTTTTTTTTTCTTCAAGACTGTTTATAACATTAACAAAAAACGAGCCAATGGCAAAGAAATGCCATGGGTCTGCGGAATTTACATGACGTAACTCCGCCCCACCTCGTGGGTATATAAGGAGGACGCCGGCAACATGCAGTTATGTTTCTTCGCTGAGGAGCCAAGACTGAACTCAGGCGATCCCCGCGGTACAGCGGAAGTAGCAGGAAGACGTAACGTCTCCGTTCCCTACTCAGGGAACGAGGGTTACATACGTAACCGAGACGAATGGGGTTACCAGTCTAATCACGCCACCTTCACAGCTGTCTTCCAGTGCCCTGCGTAAATCTGAGCCCTCGAGAGACTTTGGACGAAGGACTCCTATTTATCACAGGAATACCAAGGTACACTGGGAAGCATATCCCATACCTTTAGAGGAAATATGCAATTAACACCAACCCAGAGGGGGGCATTTGGAAATACACATATGACCCGAAGGAAACATATGGAGAAACTCTGAGGTGTCCAGCCGCAGGTGGAATATTTCAACCTCAGGGGTGGCAAGGTGGCTTGCCAAGGGAAAAACACATGCTCAGAGAGGCTTACCGTGGAAATACACGTGTGGGGGTAGCTCCGGGGAGGGACCATGCACACGGGAGGCACCTAGCCGACGCCCAGGCAATAGACACTGGCGCTAGCATCAGGGGTGCTGGAGGAACTCAGGGCTTGCGGAGAAGCTCAACTGAGCAGAATATCGCACGTATCCAGTCCGTGGAGTGGAATGGCGAGCAAGCGAAGACACCTGAGCGGGTCCGGTACTAGCTAGTTGAAGCGAGTACATGAGAGGACACAGGCTCCACTCGGAGATTGTAGAAACTGGCGAATGTGTTCGGTGTCGCCCAGCCTGCAGCTCTGCAGATGTCTGTTAGCGAGGCGCCATGCGCTAGAGCCCAAGAGGATGCCACACTCCGGGTGGAGTGGGCAGTCACACCAAGGGGGCACGGTCGACCTTGCTGCTGGTATACCAAAGCAATGGTGTCCACTATGCAGTGAGACAACCTCTGCTTTGAGAGAGCCTTTCCCTTCAGCTTCCCACCATAACAGACAAAGAGCTGGTCTGAGGTCCTGAAACACTGCGTCCTGTCTACATAGGCGCGGAGAGGGCGTACTGGACAGAGCAGTGCCAAGGCTGGGTCTGCCTCCTCCAAGGGCAGCGCTTGCAGGTTCACCACCTGGTCCCAGAAGGGAGTGGTAGGAACCTTGGGCACATATCCAAGCCGGGGTCTCAGGATCACTTGAGAGTAAGCCGGCCCGAATTCCAGGCACGCTTCGTCAACGGAGAATGCGTGCAGGTCCCTGACCCTCTTGAGAGAGGCCAATGCAACCAGGAGCGCTGTCTTCATTGACAGGAACTTAAGCTCCACTGATTGCAGAGGCTCAAAGGGAGCACTTTGCAGGGCACTTAAAACCACTGAGAGGTCCCAAGAGGGAACGAGAGGAGAACGAGGAGGATTCAGCCTCCTCGCCCCCCTCAGGAACCTGACGATCAGGTCGTGCTTCCCTATGGACTTACCTTCCACTAAGTAGTGGTGTGCGGCAATAGCGGCAACATAAACTTTGAGGGTGGAGGGAGACAGCCTTCGCTCCAACCCATCTTGAAGGAAGGAAAGCACGAAACTGATCGAACACCTCCGGGGGTCTTCTCGGCAAGAAGAGCACCAGTTGACGAAGAGGTTCCACTTCAACGCGTAGGCGTGCCTCGTGGACGACGCTCTAGCGGAAGTGATGGTAGCCACCACCATAGGTGGTAGGGTACTCAAACCTGCCTCGTCCCGTCCAGGAGCCACACGTGGAGGTTCCAGAGATCGGGACGAAGGTGCCATAGGGTGTCCCGTCCCTGAGAAAGGAGGTCCTTCCTCAGAGGAATTGGCCAAGGAGGTGCTGTCGCGAGGAGCACTAGTTCGGAGAACCAAGTCCGGGTGGGCGAGTACGGCGCAACCAGAAGGACCTGCTCCTCGTCCTCCCTGACCTTGCGCAAGACCTGCGCAAGAAGGCTCACTGGGGGAAACGCATATTTGCGGCCCGGCGGCCAGCTGTGCACCAGAGCATCCGTGCCGAGAGTGCCCTCGGTCAGAGAATAATACTGGTCGCAATGGGTCGAGTCGTGGGAGGCAAACAGATCTATCTGTGCGTCCCCGAACTGGTCCCAAATCAGCTGGACCGACTGGGGATGGAGTCGCCATTCTCCAGGGAGGGGCTGAAGCCGTGACAGCTCGTCGGCTGCACGGTTCAGGGCTCCGGGAATGTAAATGGCTCGAAGGGACCTCAGATGCCTCTGACTCCATAAAAGGAGGTGGCGAGCGAGTTGCGACATACGGCGGGAGCGTAGACCACCTTGATGGTTGATGTACGCTACAGTGGCGGTATTGTCTGATCGGACTAGTACGTGTTGACCCATGAGCAGCGCCCGGAAGCGGTGCAGGGCAAGGCGTACTGCCAGCAACTCGAGGCAATTGACATGCCATAGGCGCTGGGGTCCTGTCCAGGACTGTCCATTGCACATGGCGCCCCAGCCCGTGGTGGAGGCATCTGTTGAGACAACAACATGCCGGTAAACTCGTTCCAGGGGGACACCAGCCCTGAGAAAACTGAGGTTCAACCACGGGGTGAAGGTCTGACGGCAGGTCGGAGTAACTGGTACTCAGAGCGTGCCTTGTTGCCATGCGTACCTCGGGACTCGGTCGCGAAGCCAAAGCTGAAGCGGTCTCATATGAAGCAATCCGAGCGGCGTCACCGCGGCTGCAGATGCCATATGCCCCAGGAGCCTCTGAAAATGTGTCAGTGGAAACGCACTCTTGCCCTGAATTTGTCTCAGACAAGTCAGCAGTGACTGCGCGCGCTCGCTCGTAAGCTGCGCGGACATGGCGACCGAGTCGATGTCCATACCGAGAAAAGAGATCCTCTGCACGGGGCAAAGTTTGCTCTTCTCCCAGTTGACCCGAAGGCCCAGACGAGCTAGGTGCCGGAGCACAAGGTCCCTGTGTTCGCAAACCTGATCTCGAGAGTTAGCTAGGATCAGCCAGTCGTCGAGATAGTTCAGGATGCGAACCCCGTGAACCCGAAGGGGAACAAGGGCTGCCTCGACGACCTTCGTGAAGACGCGAGGAGACAGGGCTAGCCCGAAAGGGAGAACCGCGTACTGATATGCCTGCCCCTCGAAAGCAAACCGGAGGAACGGTCTGTGTCGAGGAAGAATGGAGACATGAAAGTAGGCGTCCTTCAGGTAGATCGCTGCAAACCAATCCTGGGGCCGAACACATTCGAAAATGCGTTTGGCGGTGAGCATCTTGAACGGCATCCTGTGAAGGGAGCGATTCAGCACGCGCAGGTCCAGGATTGGTCTTAACCCACCGGTTTTCTTGGGGACAATGAAGTAAGGGCTGTAGAAGCCGGACCTCATCTCGGCTGGAGGGACAGTCCCGATTGCACCCTTCGCCAGCAGGGTGGCAATCTCTGCTCTCATGATGGGGGCATTGCCACCGACCAAAGTGGAGCGGACTCCCCTGTAGCGGGGAGGAGACCGTGCGAACTGAATCGCATAGCCGAACCTGATGGTGCGGGCGACCCAGCAGGACAGATGGGGAAGCTCTAGCCAGGCTCCCAAGAACTGTACCAGCGGGGTCATGCGGACCACAGGCATCCCCCCGGAGGGGCAGCGAAGCGGAGTAACTGGCCCGGACGTGGACGGCATAGCGATCCGGTGTGGGGGCGCAGTTAACATCCGCGCCCTGACAGAGGAGGCCAGGGAAGGACCAGCGTTCCACGGGGGCCTGCTCTGCCAGGGGTCTGGCGACAGAGTGGGACAGGGATGAAACGGTCCGTGGACGGCACGCCGTGTCGACCGACTCTGGGACAGAGGGGGACGAGGAGAGCACGGCTTGTGGGCGGCGCTCTGTGTCGTCCGAGAACTCTGTGTGCTCAGGGATGAGGGGGTTGTTTCTTTCTTTAACCACATTAGGGTGCTGCCCACCCGTGGGTGAGCAGCGGGGAGTGGAGAACAAAAGATTCTCCCCCGGCCCTCCACCGGGGGAAGGAATGGTCCTGCTACCATCTCCTGGGAAACAACCATCGTCCCTGAGCAGCCCGTCTCAGGAGCGCCGCTTGGCCCGGCGCTTGGCGGGGGGCGGGGCTGGAGAGGGCTGTGGCGCCTTCCTATGGCTTCCTCCGCGACTGGGCCTGGGTGAAGGCTGCTGCTTTGGCCGAGCGGGAGGGGCGGGAGCCTTAGGAGGGCGCCCTCGGCGGGAAACAGGCTGAGGCGTCTGCCCGGCCGACGTCGAGGCCGGGCAGCGGGTCGGCGGGGCAGAATGTGTTTGATTGCCTCTGTCTGTTTCTGTGCAGTCGAGAACTGTTGGGCGAAGTCCTCAACTGCGCCGCCGAAGAGGCCGGCCTGGGACAGGGGCGCATCGAGCAGACGTGTCCGCTCGGAATCCCGCATGTCAGCCAGGTTCAGCCACAGGTGTCTCTCCTGGACCACCGCAGTGGACATCACCAGACCCAGGGAGCGCGCGGCTACCTTCGTCACCCGGAGAGCGAGGTCGGTTGCGGCACGCAGCTCATTGAAGAGCCCTGGGTCTGTCCTGCCCTCGTGCATGTCTCTGAGCATCTGGGCCTGGTAGACCTGCAGAGTGGCCATAGCATGCAGAGAGGTAGCCGCCTGTCCCGCCGCTCTGTAAGACTTCGCCACCATAGATGACGAAAATCTACAGGCCTTGGATGGGTGCTTAGGCTCGCCCTGAGAAGAAGCACTCTGAGGACACAGTTGCATCGCAAGAGCGTTCAACCGGAGGAAGCCCAGTGTACCCACGGGCAGCCGCCTCATCGAGGGGAGGAAAGGCGGATGAGACCAGCGAGTGGTCCCGAGAAGACAGGGGGGTCTTCCAGGACTTCGAGATCTTATCATGCACATCCGGGAAGAAAGGTATTGGGGTTTGCCGTGGACCACGGGGGTCGGCAGCCTTACCCAAAAACCAATCGTCCAACCGCGAGCGCTCAGTACAGGGTGGAGGCCTCCACTCTAGACCGATGCTCGCGGCTGCCCGGGAAAGCATGGCCGTCATATCCGGATCCGACTCAGGCACAGCCGTATGCACACCGGCAGGTGGCAGCTACGCTGAATCTTCACTTCCGGAAGAATCAAGCCCACCTTGTGATGCTGCTACAGACATAGCGTCTTCCTCTGTAGCTTCAACCGAAACTCGCGGGCCACCCGAAGGTCGACCCGCGGGAATCGGAGGTTCATTAGCGGGCACCGTCACCGAGGAGGGGGGCTGGGGTCGCGGACACATAGTCGGCGCCCTCAGGTCACCCTGGCCACCAGCCGAAGTAGCACTCCTCGGGGTAGCGTTAGATCGGGGTGTGGATGAGGGGACTCTCACTCTTGCGAGTTCATTGAGTCTCGACCTAAGTGACGAGATGGTCATGTTCCCGCAGAGAGAACATGACTCATCCACGAGCGCTGCTCTAGCGTGATCCATGCCCAAACACACTAGACAACGCTCGTGCACATCAGAGTCAGACACCAGCCTGCCGCAACCAGAAGTGCACGGGCGAGGCATCTTTGAAAAGACGTGCCGCGTGCAAGCTCTTTTAAGAGAGAAACACTCTGAGTGTCGAAGCGCCCGGGGAGACACGCACTCTCTGGCAAAACACTGCACAGATAAGCAGGAAGCACGCGCTCGCCAGATATCGCCGTCACACCAACACCAGAGGAACTCGTTCGTGAAGCTGACAGTTCAGAGATGGTTTGTGGAGTGAAGAGAAACTCTTGGCTCCGAAGCGAAAACATAACTGCATGTTGCCGGCGTCCTCCTTATATACCCGCGAGGTGGGGCGGAGTTACGTCATGCAAATTCCGCAAATTCCGCATTTCTTTGCCATTGGCTCGTTTTTAAATACCCGAAGCTGATAGGCTTTCTAAGCGAAACCCCATTCGTCGTCATCCGACGTAACTCGGAGTGACAACGAAAGGGAACTGTTGCAGTTTACACGACACCATTTTCAACTAAAAACTTAAAACTTTATGCGTTTTGGTCATTCACGATTACATAATAACACCGTTTTGGTGGCCTGAAACGCAAACCTTTGAAATCGGGTTTCAAAGTGCAAGTTTTTGAAAATATATACCTTTATCGTCTCAGTGTAAACGTGAATTTGTAAAAACAGTGATGTCATGCTCATGTGTTCAGTCTAAAGGCTCAAAGTGTTTATTTACAAAGTGACATCGCCAACTACTGGCCTGGCAGCAGAATACAGCGTTTTCAGTCATTTTTGCGGATCCGTGTGATAACGTCTGTATATTAGTTTTGTATCGTATTTGTTTACACGTTTCAGTAAGTCTGGTGGGGATTTTTTCAGCAACTCTTTCTGCAGGTTACATTATTACGCCAGTAGGAGGCAATAGCTATATGAGTAAGTCGTTAAATCTTCATTCAAATGATTCTTTCAAGCATTCAGGCAATGAATTATTAGCTCAATTGATTCACTTAAAAACGCTGATTCACTCAGAAATGAATCACCTATGGAGTGACACAAGTGACTATTATTGAGCCAATGAATTATTCACTTCAATTGATTCGTTCAAAAACACTCATTCAGAAATAATTACAGCTAGTCTGTTTAGAACCATGCTATTTATCGTTGGCAGAGTAAAAAGTAGACAAAGTAACTGGCAATATTGTGTCTAAAATGTATGTTTCTCAAAATTAGCATTTTGTTTATTAAACTCTTGAATGCAAGCAATATCACATTTGAAATCATACTTTTTTTTACTTCCGAATATCACTACTTTGGCATGATGCTGCTTTGTCGCGATCAACAGCTCTCAATCGTGATGTTGTTTGAAAAATAATCTTATTTCTATAATAATTTATTTTTTGAATATACTTAAGAGCCCACGCCGTAAGAAAATAAAAAGATTAAAAAAAAAAAAAAAAGATAAGGTACATACATTTTTCAGCTAGGAAATGATCTGTTAATTTACAGATATTTAACCCTAACCCAACACAAATAAAACACCAGTGTAAAATCTACATGCTTCAGTTAAAAAAAGAAAAAAAAAAAAGAAAAAACACACGAAATGCACACTTTCACATACTATTTTTGTATAGTATAAGTAGTGCGGTGTACAGTAAGTAATAATCCATTCCTAAAATTCTCAAATGCACAAAACCCTTGCTATTACTGTGTCCGTCATATAAATATGGCCTAATATTTATTCTGTTTATCTCTTTATCATGCTTGGATTGGGTGTTTTTTAGTCCTTTTTAGGCTAAACTTTTTCTTGTGAATTTATTCTTTATTATCTCTTTCGAAGGAACATTATGAAGGGAATTCTGTAAAATGTCAAGATCTTTATAAAAATAAATAAAAAAAAACCATAGATTCAAAAATCTGACAATGAAATATGCTCAGTCTTTCAGACAGGTGTTTGTTTTTGACTCTTCAAGACAAGACACAAAAGATGCTTCAAGTGAGTCGCAGTGATAAACCAGAGTGTTTATCTGATGTGTCAGATTGTCAGAAGTATGTGACAATGATATGCACTCAGCTGAACAGATTAATGCTTGTTTTGATGGAACAAAGCAACACACTCTCGTAAGAAAACATTACTCTAGTGACTCTTATTTTGGAACATCACAATGTAGTGAACTTGTTTTGAGGAGTTCCATGCGTTGATCCAATTCAAAGCTTTTGAAAACGGTTTTACTTGTTCTTACTGTTTTTTTTTTTCATATACTGTACAATGAAATCAGATGAAGATTTGTCAAACTCCAAAAATGAGGAAATTATAATAAAAGTGACCCATGGCGGAGGGGAGATTTACCTGCTAAATTATGTTCTTATTTTGTCACTTTTTAAATAAATTATCGAGATTTGACATGCATCTACCTGACATCTGTGTAGGTTAATGATACGTGCTATCCCGTTATCCCGTTAATTTTTTTGTTTTGTTTTTTAAAAAAAAATACTGTAAAGTACTTCTATTAAATACAGTAAAAACAGTAATATTGGGACATATTATTACAATAGTTTTCTATGTAAACACATTTAAAAATGTAACTTATTCCTGTGATGTAAAGCTGAATTTTCAACATCATTACTCCAATCTTCAGTGTCACATGATCCTTCAGAAATCATTGTGCTAGGGGTGAGCGATATGGTAAAACATATTATAATAACAATTTTTTCCATGTTGGTTTTTAAGATGTTTCAAGTCACAGAGCAGTGCAGCCAAACTAATTTATCTATTTTAAAAAATGTAGCTTTGTAAGGTAACAAAATGAAGAAGAAAAAAAGTAAATCAGAAAAATTATTGACAGACCATTTAGGCCAAAGTAGAGGTAGGCAATATGACAAATCTTATTTTATCTCTGGAGTCATTCAAACCTGTGATAATACAGAGTAGAATTGCACATTGTGCCTCATAGTATGTCAGTACATTGCTTCAGTATTGCGGGTTCATAAAATAACCAATAATCACAACATAAAAGAATTTGATATAAATTACATGACAAAAACAAACAATTCTATTAATATTGCAATGGTGCAAAGTCCCTGAAGCTGAAATGAATTATCTGTCATCTCATTCAACAGGAATGGTAAAGCTGACAATACACAGAACTTTGAGAATGACATATCTGTTATCAAGAGCAAAATACTGGAATGATAGAATGTGGGCATCATTTATTTGTCATTTATTTAGACAACTCCTGCAAAGAAACAATAGTTGAATACTTTAGCAGTGACATTGATGATAAAAAAAAATTTGTGCGATTTAAAATGGAAGATTACAGAGGAGAAGCCAATGCCTGAAGGAGAATGAAAGTTTTGTCATCTCTCAACTATCTGCCATGCATAATTTTAATCTCAACTCTTTGCTGCCGATGAATCAGTGCTGGGCTCTTCCAGAAACACCCAAGGCTGGAAGATTTGCACACCAAACATGTGTTTCAGGAATGGGGGTCTGTAATACCTGGTGAAAGCTTTCTGACGGGCTGATGGCACCAATATATGTACACAGTCAGGCACGTGCACAGGTAGGGCTCAAACTTTTTTGGTGGTGGTGTTTTTTTCTTCTTCAATAAATCAATGCTATTGGTCACCCTTTACGTCTGTCTGTTTTACAAATATTTAGCCAATGAAAGTTCTTAAAAAGAGCTTGTGCAAATCTTGTTCGATCCTCAAACTGTCTGTAAACCCTGCCCCCCATCTGATAACTCCGCCCCCTCTATCTGAGAACTCCGCCCCCTCTATCTGATAACTCCGCCCCCTCTATTGTGACTGATTGAACTGAAGTTCCGCAGCAGACGCACAGCAGACAGCAGCTGAACAAAGTTTTGCAAGGGTAAACAAATATCTTATTGTTTGAATAAGTACTAAACACTATGTTTATAAAGGATCATATTTTATTTATTTGATGTCTGACTGAGATATGTGGGAGAGAGAGGTCTAGCATTTGCCATTTAGTCATAGCCAATACATAGCCTAAACTTAAATAGTCTGTATATTTGCATTCATCTTTTATGAAATGAGATTTTGGCCAAATGTATTTTACTACAGGAAAAAATGAGTGCCCATATAGCTACAACAAACTAGTTTGTAACCTGTTGTTGAAAATGTATTATGATGCCGCTGGCGCCGTTTTAATGATGGACAAAATGCATTTGCGCAAATTTGCTGGTCAAAAACTTCGTAACTGCATTTGAGTTTGACTTTTATAAAATGTTAACAATATATTGATAAGTAATACAACAACATATAATTTGTTTTTACCATCGTAAAATCATAAGCACAGGTGCGCTCCGCCCGCTCTGATCCTCGTCACCTATAACATATATTTCGAAGAAATTTCTAGTTTGATTTATGATTGCTGACACACTGAATTTATTAACATTTAATCATGTTATGGTAATAATATTCAATTATGGTTAATTCAAGGCTGTTAACATGCACATATTCACTATATCTAGCTAATTTTTGAATTTATAGTGTTCTAGACTCTCCGCTCGTCTTCAAATGTATAAATGTAAAACATGTTTTTAGGGCTTTAGCCCTATATTATTATTATGTTATTAATAGTGATTAAATCTAAAGCTTTTGAGACTATTATTTTGTGTTAATAGCAGATTATAGCAGACCCATAGCAGATTATTGTTGAAATAAAACAAAAGTTGAAAAAGTGAAACCAAAAAAAAAAAGAGTTATAGAGGTTTAAGTTTATGAAAATGATTTATGAACATATTTTATATAAAATATATATTTTATGAAACATGTTGAACTCTAAAACTGTTAGAAAATCAAAGTCATAAATATAAAAAAAGTTGTGCTCCATAAATGAGGTTGATATCTCAAAAAATGAGCTTTCAGAAAGATTTTGTCTGGGCGCAGTACCACATTTCCCCTAGTGGATGCCAGCAAAACTCCACTGGTGCACACAGTGGTTGAATTTGTGATTTGCAGTTGAGTTTTTCTCTCTCAAATATTAAAAGCACACACTATTTTTAATACACACAATTATCATTGCATAATTTATGCAGTTGACTTTATAATATGCAGAAGCAGAAAACAAGAATAAAGTGAGCATTTTCTTTATAGGCCAAACCTGAGAAAATGGCATCAAAAAAAAAAAAGCAAAAAGTGTAATTTTGAAGCCTTGCCAACAGAATGAAAGCCCATTAACAAAGACTGCAGAATTGTGTAGTTAAATTGCCCTGAGATTAAAAATTGCAATGGTTTCAATGGGGTCCTGAGAGAAACTATTTTGTGTACCTAGTGCAAAATAGATTCATTAAAGGAAATGGGTGTGAAATAGAAAAATTCCAATAACAATACACACCTGTGCCAAACTTTATGCAGCTGGCATTAACACGGGCAAGCTGATCAAAACTGAAGCAGACAAAAATGTCCATAAGGTCGCACAAGGGTTAATTTCTTAAAGGAGAATCAGTTCACCCAAAAATCAAATTGATGCCATAATTTCCCCACCCTCAAGCCATTCTAGGTGTATATGACTTTCTTCTTTCAGCTGAACAAAATCAGAATTGTATTAAATGGGATCATGGCTCTTGTAATGGCATTGAATAGTGTCCGAGTTTTTGAAGCCCAAAAAAGCACATCCATCCATCATAAAAGTAATCCATACGACTCCAATGAATTAATAATTGCCATCTGAAGCGAAGCAGTGGATTTCTGTAAGAAAAATATCCACATTTAAAACTTATAAATTATAATCACTGGCTTCCGGCAATGGCCGTGAACACGTTCACGAGAGAGTCGAGTTTAAGTGGAAGGGTGACCTCTGACCCGACTTATGACTCATTAAAATACTTACTGTTTCAATAATATTGCCACGAGATGCAAACAATATGCATGTTACCATGATTTTAAAATCACTTTTAAAATCAATTTTCCAGTGGGAATTTCCTGTTTTAGAAACATTTCCTTTCAACATGCATGAAAATGCAATACTATAAACCCCAAAACGACTGTAAATATGATGATTTAGCAGCAACATCAAATAATTGTTTTAACAATTCCTTTGTTAAATGCCTTACTGTAACCTCAATTTTTCAACATTATGCAACAAATACTATTGATTGTGCATATTTTATATTGAACCCAGAATATTCCATTAATAGAAACAAGCCAATTGCATCAAATAAAGTGAGGCTCATTTGGTGTACTTTTAAATTCATGGCCATGGTTGTTTTTGTAGCAATCTTGTTCCTCATGGTTGCATAAAACGGCCATTTAGCGTCAGCTATTAGTATCACTAAAGACATAGAATGGCTTTTGTGGACTTTTGCTGGTCAGTGAAACCTCAGTTAACCAAGCTTAGAGAGTGAACAGGGATCAATTGCTATTTCTTCTGCCAGATTCCCAGAGGCTCCTTTATTGTAAAAGGGCCTGAGCTCGAGTTCTTTAGAGGAAAGGCAGAAAGCTGGGCCTAAACCACCATCTGTTTTTAATGAATCATCAAGAAGTGGGCCTGACCAGCCTGACGCCTCTCTATAAGACAATGTTTCAGGTGTTGACCTAATCCACAGTTCTGCTCTGTTCCTGATGAGACTAGCCACAGTGTCAGCCACCCTTGTCCATTCAGAAAATGAGACACTTTAGTGCCACATCGCCACAGCGCCACAGCACACGTGTCATTTTTTGAGCGAGTAAGCACGACTGTCTCCAAGCACATTGCAGTATGGCTGAGATATTCCATGTTTTATCACTAAAAGTTTAGAGACAGAAGTGAAAAGGATTCTACATTGACATAATCAATCTTTTTGCATCCATGCTTACAAATCACACTTGGAACATGTAAACTACAGCTGATAAGTTTGGGGTTAGTACGATTTTTTTTTGTTTTTGCAAGTCTCTCAGCAAGGATGTATTTTTTTATCAAAAATACAGTAAAACCATAATATTGTGAAATATTATAATAGCTGTTTTCTATTTTATTTTTTTATTTTTTTGTGTGTGAATTTTCAACATCATTACTCCAGTCTTCAGTGTCACATGATCCTTCAGAAATCATTCTAATATGCTGATTTGCTCCTCAAGAAACAATTCTTATTATTATCAATGTTGAAAACAGTTGTGCTCATTAATATTTTTTCCACAAACCATGATACTTTTTTTTAGGATTCTTTGATTATAGAATGTTTAAAAGAACAGCATTTATTTGGAATATAAATCTGATGTAACATTATACATGTCTTTACTGTCACTTTTGATTAATTGAATGTGTCCTTGCTGAATAAATATATTTATTTAAATACAAAAGATTAATACAAAGTGTGGACAGAAATATTTGATATACATGTATTTACAAGCTTTAGCTAATTTCACTTTGCTGGATGTCCATTCTGTTCACACTTTCATTGGATTTTCTTTAAGGACCTTCAACGAACATGAATCACTGCCAAATAAAAGGGCACCTTTAAAAGTCAAAAGTCTCACAGGCAGTTCTTGGTCGCAAGACGTGACAATGGCCGTCTTTGAACCTCTCTCACTGTAAGATGAAGAACCAAGTTTAGGAACAGAATTGCCACGATTGCCTACTTTCTGCAGCCTAAACAAGCTCTTCACTGCTCAGTTTCTTATTGTATACTGAACAATTGCTACTCAATGAGACAATTGCTATTCAATGAGTTCTTCTATGGCAGTGCTGCGAAAACACCCTTTTGGAACCTTAATTTTTGGAGTAACAGGACCTGATGAGTCATTTTCAGTAAGACAAGGTATGTGCATTAAAAAAGTGAATATGGCCAACTGTGGTTTTTACCACTGGAGGCTCATTATTTTGCTCAGAATCAGCAACGCTTACCTTCTGGTCATGGCTGTAGGCTAATGCCCAGTCCTCTTGTGTGTGATGGAAAAGCAGACTTAAGACGAAAAAGCTCAAGCGGTACTTCTGATAACTGGCACCCTCATCTGAGCTGATGAGAACACTGCTTTCAAACTCCGGGTCGGTCAGCACCATTATCTGAGAAAAAAACCCAGAATAGCACAGAGGTTAACCCTGTCAAGCTCAACATATGAAATAATAGTCTGAAATGTAATGTAATGAGATGCAATGTAAATCAATAAGATCTTTATAACAGTATAGCAGACTACTGACATTAAATGCAAATAAATATCAGTTGTCATTCTGTATCTCCCAATTATACGTCTATCAGAGTGAACCGACAAGGGACAACTAAAACTCAGGGTTATGTATACAAAGGAGAATGATGTGTAAATAACCACGGTATGACTATTTTGCTCTATTTCATTTTCATTTTTAGGTGAACTATTCCTCCAATAAGGCTTTAAACCCCCAACTAAACTAGACTAAAGCTCAGACTAGGTCAAGGTTGACCATTACTTCCAGTCTAAATGGAATAACAGTGACACCCTGAGCAAACTGGTTCCACTTTAGAACTGACCTTGACTTAGTTTCCAAGCTCTTCCTAAATTGTTTCTGGCTGTAAGGCAACTCTGTGGATGGGCAAACCATTTAATTAAAACTCTACTGGTACTGAATATGCTGCATTATGGAAAGTGTTTCTTTTTTATGCCCGTGCTTGACTGGGCCGCTGCATCTGATCTCCATGATAATTAAAGGGTAAGTACACCTGTCTGCACATTAAATGGGCTCTCACCTGAATGCCAGGCGCCGTGTTCACTGTCATACGAGGATTGCCTCAGTGCTAAAAACAGTTGCAGACATTTTCATTATGGATTTTTACTGCTTGGAAGAAATGCCGCATATACTGTATATTCAAAGTTATATAAGTTTAAGTGGAAACTAACAGGCTCTAAAGCGTTTCGTCGCACATTAATTTAAGCATGTACTCTTTGACATCTAGATGTGTTAATATTTAGCAAGCAAACCGTGAAACATAAGCTCGAGACCTCCCAACCTCTATCGTCTCACTCTTTCTCTCGCCTCCATCCACACTAAATGTAAACGGCTGTTTTCTTCCCTCAACTGGATTTGAATTGGAAAAACAGTGGTGCATTTGTCACTGACAAAAATCCCACCTCTCTCTCCACAAGCTTTAACTACGAATCCTCCGGGGCGGGGATTTAGATAAATTGTTTTTCATTAAGCGGCAATAAACAGCCAGCCGAAACGCAGCCAGGATTTTGTTGGCCTGGGCACCCGATTTTTACTGTTCATTATCATTATAAGAAGATAGAAAAGGGCCCCTTGTGTCTTCTGGTGTCTTTGGGCTTGTCAGATGCAATTCAGAGATTTTAGGGTCTAATCATTTTTCGTAATATTGCATTGAGTAGCAGTGTTTGTTATCGAAGGGAAAATACTTGCACATTATTTCTAGTTAACTTAATGCTCAGGAAGAACAACTTCCAGTCACATCATCTGAAGCATAGGCAATGATTTATGTTTCTGTCCATAACACTGTTATGTTGTAACGCTTAATATAGCGATAGAATTGTGTGTATTACGACCCGCCGGGACCAACTTTGAGCTCCACCAATCAAAGAGGTTCCTGAATCTCAATCGTTTTTTTTGATTGGTTAAAATCACAGAGGTTATTGTTATTGTACAGATATATTGTTTTGCACCTATGATCTGAAGATTTTTTATATATATATCAGTGCTGTCAAACGATTAAAATATTTAATCGCGAATAATTGCATTAATGTCATAGTTAACTCGCGATTAATCGCACATTTTTATCTATTCTAAATGTCTCTTGATTTCTTTTTGTCCCATTATTTTTCTCATTTTAATGCTCTTATCAACATGGAAAAGTGGATCGGCTTGCTTTGTGCAAATGTTTTTATTGAAAACAACATTGGCATATAACTTATTGTGTTCAATTTCACACTAACATTCTCACTTGGAGCAAATAATCTCTCACACAATGTAACACTGTCCATCAATAAAAGGGTGAAAGAAATACTGACGAGGTCCTGATATTGACAAGGGGGCGGAGAATGCGCATCAGCTGTGTGTGTGTGTGTGTGTGCTTTTGTCATCAAGTGGTATTTCAGACTGGACGTGCTGCGATGATGATAGCTCAGTTCACAACAACAAAACACACAGATCACTTTGGTCTCGTCAATGGAACCATTTGGCAACTTTTTAAAAGTAAACTTTCCATTCAGAATCTTGTTGGCATCCATTTCGGCATCTCGCGCTCGTCATCCACTCAAAACGTAACGTTAACCTACTATTTGGCCGGCTCGCAAGCCTAAACAAGTGTGTGCGGCGTGCCTATTGTTTTGTTTCCGGTCTAGCTGGATCCGCTTGCGCTTTCAAAACGTCCTTGCACGGCGCAAGCCATTGAAATGAATGGGTTTCATAGTGCAGCGCCGCTCATGCTGCGTCCTGTTGCAAAAGCATATGAAAAAACTACAAAGTTTGCTAGGCCAAAAAGGCCGTTAATCGCGCGATAAAAAATTTGACGCTGTTAAAATGGGTTTGCGTTAACGCCGTTAATAACGCATTTAACTGACAGCCCTAATATATATATATATATATAAATTAGTGGTCCTGAATTAAAGGTCCACTAGGGGGCCTCACCAAATTTACAAAGGGGCCTCAAGATGACTTAAAAGGGTTAAAAATGAGACAAAACAAGCATGACAAAACAAATAAAATAAATTAATTTCTCATTTTATTAACCCCCTCAACTTTTTTCCCAACAAGATTCCTACAGTCTTGGAAAACATGGATATATAAAGGAATATTAAAAGTGATTTCTAGACCTGAAGAGCTCATGTAAATGAATAAACTCATAAAGTACCATCAAATATTTATTGTATCATTTAGTAAAATTAAATAAAATCTCCATCCTTCTAAATTCTAAACAACTGGAAAAGATGAATAGTGTTATGGACAATCAGGGACCTTGGAGACAAAAATGTTGAGAAACCGCTGCTAAAAAAAAACATTTTGTGCACTAGAAACGGAAATGTTCACCATGGAACCATATGCCTGTATTTCAAGAATATATATAGTCAGATGTATTGGACTATTTTACTTGACAGTGTTCTCTTAGAGCTAAGCATAACATGCTTGCGCTAGCAATTCCCGTTTTACCCTGGAGATAAAATCAATGGGTGGAGATCTTCACCCTTTGCTGATGTAATATATGGATATTGGATATGCGATAATGAAAGTTCAAAATTTGCAAAAATGTGCTAATTTTTTTTAGTATGCGAGGCAGAATATTCTATAGATTATATGCACATATGGATCACAGTCAGATAATGTACTGTAGAGCTGCAGTCTTCTGACTTTTCCATTAATCATTCACAGTTTTTAGTCTATGTTCATGCTAAAGATTGACTTGCATCTACATCAGAATCACTGATCGTATATTATGTTGTCTGAGTGCATCAGAATGACATCACATCAGAAAACGGATCCAATTTACACCTCTATTTAGCACTGTCCGTGTTAATACCAGGTGTATATGGGGTCTGCGAGTCACAACTGGGCTGTACAGCGGGAAACCGCAAATCTGAGGTCAAACAGATACTGATGGAGCATTAGCAGATCATTAAGATTTCAAGTCACTAGAACATGACAACTGTGAACAAATGTTTCTGAGCTGAACAAAGGAGTGAGGCGAGTTGCAAAGTACAATCAATAGTGTTGAGGGCTCTCTGTTATCTGCCGACACCCAGATGGCTACCATCCTGCAAACTAATCTACATGCAGCGCACAGTTAATGGCCCACACCTAGCCTATCGCCACTGAACGAGATTGGTGTCGGCGCCGTTAAGGCAGTGTAAACAGCAGGAAAAGGACACAGAGTCTCAAATTAATCATGTCATGGCCGATCAACTGTGTTTTATAACAAATAGAGTGGTGGAAATATAAACGGGCTCATTTGTCGGCGATCTTCGCATCAGCATGTAATCTCGTCTCCATCGGGTGCTAAAAGAGCCGCACACAAAGCACTTTGGATTCTTGGCAAGTTCCCATTTAAGAGCTCAGGCAGAGCTGAGGAAATGTCATGCCCATCTCTCAAATGGAAAAGAGTTCTGTTAAAGGTTATAGGCCTAAACTTAGCCCTATTTGAAAATAGCCATGGGATCTGCCAGAGTCAATCCTTTTCTCTTGATTGGGACTCTGTTTGCCCACATAGTCAGGGAAATAAGCAGACGCATTAATCCAGTTTGTGCATAGAGCCACTAAACAACAACGATACCTTCAGATGATGCATATTGTGCACTGTACGTGTCCACTGAGCAGATACAGTTCACAAAAGCAGAAATAAACTAAATCAAGAGATGTTCCAAGGAGACCATCCATCTGTCCTGATGGGAAATTGTACTAATGGGACCAATGAACAGTTTGAGGGCAGATAGGAACGAAAGTTTAAGATATGCTTGAAGGACTAGTATTATGCTGTGGTTTATGTTTGGATGTTTATGGGCTGTCTTTAAATTTTCTTTCAAGAAACTGATACTTTTAATGAGCAAGGGCGCATTAAATTGATTAAAAAACATCACAGCAAAGACATGTATAATGCTTCAAAAAATGTTTTTATATAAAATGCTGAAAAAACAACCATTTTCAACTAAGAAGAAGGAGAAGAAGAAGAAGAAGGGTTTATTGAGCCCCAAATTAGAATGAGTACTGACTGATAGTGTGACATCAGCTGCACATCCATGATGTGAATCTCCCGTTCCACCACATCCAAAAGCTGGTCTATTGGATTAAGATCCATTTAAAGTATAGTGAGCTCACTGTCATGTTTGAGATGATTTGAGCTCTGTGGCAGCACGTTATCCAGCTGGATAGCCATGAGGAGATGATACACTGTGATCATAAAGGATTGGACATGGGGAGCATCAATACGTTTAAACAATGCTCAATTGGTACTAAGGGGCCCAAAGTGTGCCAAGAAAATATCCTCACACCATTGCAAATGGTACAAGGCAGGATAGATCCATGCTTTCATGTTGTTTACGCCAAATTCTGACCCGACCATCTGAATGTCAAAGCAGAAATCAAGACTCACTAGACCAGGCAACATTTTTCCAATCTTCTATTCATTCGGGTCACATGACATCACTGTAGCTTTGCGCCGACGGTCTTTACGACTGACGGTCTCAGTAATACCTGCAATATGTTGTGCAGTTGGCTGCAAAAACAGCAGAAAGAGGAACCCCGAACTGGTATTTTTTTCTATACGAAAAGAAAAGGATAGAAGAAAGAAGTGGTTAGCTGTCAGGTGGGGTCTAAGCACTCTCCGTTGGCTTGCGAGCTGGAAAAACCAAACTCTAGTCAGCCCAATCACATCGTGTATAGAGTCAGTGGGCGGGCTTATGGCTGCTGCTGCTGGGAACACCACTGAAATCATTCTTAAAAAAGGAAGATGTGTTCGGAGTTTAATCTATCAACTAGCATTGCTCTGGTTGGCAATCAGAGCAGAGGGAATTTGAAAGACAACCATTTATCCCGCCCCTCGGATTGAGCTCCATCAATGGTGAGTTCCCAGACCCAACATATTGATGTGGCTTGTCAGGCTAGTAATGGATAGCATAATAATAGTTGGAGTCGTGGATCTTCTGTAAACCTTCTGTAGGACAATCCAGGTAGCAGCTAGCACTAAAACTGAGCAGCTAAAGCTCTAGCAGAAAGCTGAAGTACTCACTAGCAGCACTGACAATCAACAATGATCAGAGTAACCCACCACAGACTATTCACATAAAGTCACAATCACCTCGTTTCCCTTCCCTTCATGTTCTTTCAATGAGTATAAACACATCTGACATTAAAGAACATTATCCAGATTAATGACAGCTAGCCGTGAGCTACCAGCTACCAGCTACCAGCTGTTAGCCACTTAGCTAGCTAACAACTCGCTATCTAGTCAGAGCAAACTACCACCAAAATCATACATTTGATTTTTGTTTGATTCCCGTCTTTCACCCATCCAGCCACAGCATATTGATACGCGTCTGTACTCTTGAAAGCCTCCAAGCGATCCCCACTGTATGGGCAGGGGTTATGCACAAGATACATACATACATATATATATATATATATCATGGAAGGCCAATTGGGGCAAGTCTGGGGCATATAATAATGGACAAAAACTGGGGGTAACAAATAAGGATCTAAGCCTAAAATTGAAATTTTCTCCAGGTATTTCTGTCTCTCTCATTCAAATGGGCAGTTTGGGCGGCCATACCAGGCGAGATTGGACGTAAATATGGCAGCGTTCTATTTGGTGGTGACATAGATGGCATCTATGAATTGTCCAAATTTGGTGATCTGACGAGAGTGGCACTGGTGTGTTTTTTTTTGCCGTCGTTGTCCGTCTGCTTCAAGGTTCGACGTGTTCAGAGACGCTCTTCTGCAGAACTCGGTTGTTACGAGAGGTTATTTGACTCCCTGCTGACCTGCACTCACATTGCACTTAAAGTTCTGGGATGTGTTTTTGAAGAAAACAGGAAGAAAAGTGCTTTCCCTAATAGACTGTCTAATAGATTTATCACTTACGCAGTGCAGAGATTTTCACTTAATTGTACTGCACGCATCAGAAGATTATTAAGAGGACATCTGACGTTGATGGAAGAAGTTGCAGCTTTACTCGCAAACTACATTTCATGTTCATCAATATGGTTAGAACCTGACTCGTTAAAAACTTAAATACACTCAAATTAAATCAGCTCAAACCAGTCATTCTCCTCTGACCCCTGGCATCAACAAGGCATTTTCCCCCAGGTTGTGCGTGCAAATCCCAGTAGATCAGCAGCTTCTGAAATACTCAGACCATCCCATCCGGCACACATGCCTCATTCAAAGTCACTTAAATCACCTTTCTCCCTCAGTCTGATGCTCAGTTTGAACTTCAGCAGATCGTCTTGACTATCACATGCCTAAATGCATTGAGTTGCTGCCATGTGATTGGATGATTAGATCTTTGCATTAACAAGCAGTTTAGCAGGTGTACTTAATAAAGTGGCCGATGAATTTATTTCACTTATCACTGTTTTTAATGTATTTTTCACCAAATAAATTCAGCCTTTTCAGGCATAAGAAACGTCCTTTTTTAATTAACGGAATTTTTTTAAAAGGGCACCTATTATGCAAAATAGATTGTGTTGTGTAAACACAATCACCATACAGTGATAAAAATCCACCCACTCCTATTTTTTTAAATCCCCATTGAACCAAAGCAGTCTCATTAAAGTCATTTAAAGAGACTGTCATTTAATGCCTTAATGACATCATGCTGCTCTGGCCCCGACCACGGCCGTTGACTGACAGTCCTGCATTACCATAGTTTCCGCCCTCAGCGAGTTGTCCGCCATTTTCTCCGAGCAGCTGTAGAGACAACAATGTCTCGTAAGCAATCCCGGTGTTCTGTTGTTGGATGTAAGAGTGAACATAAGAGTCTTCATTTTCTCCCATCATCTGAGCCACTGAGGATGCAGTTTTATTTTGTTCAGTTTTATTTCCTTTTATTTTGAAGGGAATGCGCCCCAAAATATACCTAAATTAGTTTATGTCTGCGCAAATTAATTCACTCCAGACTGCTATGTGAACGAGGGCCAGTACAAAGCAGGCTTTGCTAAAAAGTTTTTACTCAAGGATGGATCAGTACCAACTGTTCGTGATCCAGCTTATAGTCTCCGGAGAGACACTGATCACAGCAGTAATGAAAGGGAGAGCGCGCACTTTATTACAGTTCATAAGAGTCGTTTTACAGATATAAAGTTTACCAGTTAATTAAGCACCCCCCGAAAAAAGCATAAAGTCAGTGTAAATTTGTTTACTATTAGTTATAACAAGTGTTTCTGTGTAATTTGCAGTGTATGTTGATGATAATGAAAGGGAGAGAGTTTATGGATAAGATTTTAATGCGCACTTATTGTTATGTTTTATTCAGCTCTTACAGTGATTTTCTGGAAAGCGAAAACGGACGCTTCATCTTTTGTGTGATGTTCAAAAAAAATTCATAAAACTGATTAGTAAAGTTTTGGCCATCATTCGGACATGGGTCCACTACAACAGGCTTAGTGGATAAAAGCAAGATGACAAATAAGTTATAACCATAATTAAACTAAACCATACCTGTTCTATCTCCATACAGCATATATTCTCTGGCTCTCTAGGCATTAATGTCTGACTCCGTGTCGAAATGAACACCGCTACTGAGAGTTTGACATTTTACTGCGTGAGATTGTCCTGTTTTGTTGCTGGTATGCCGTAGAATGAGCTCTTGAAGCTCCGCCCTCTTTTTGAAAGGGGGCGGGGAGCAGCAGCAAAAGGGACACACACAAAAATAACGAGTTTTTGCTCACCCCCAAAAGTGGCAATTTTAACATGCTATAAAAAATTATCTGTGGTGCATTTTGAGCTAAAACTTCACATACACACTCTGGGGACGTCAGAGACTTACTTTACATATTTTTTATTAGAATAATAGGTGCCCTTTAAAAAAATCAAACTGAACTGAAAACATTTTAGCATAATATTGGTGCACAATATCAATATAATACAATAAATATAATAATATAAGTGCACAAGCCAAAAATAATATCTGAATATAAAATAAAATTGTATTAATAACTCATATAATATAATATAATGCATGCTGTTCGGGTGTGATTTTGGCTCATATTCCAAGAATTGCTGCAGGTTGTTCAGGTTGGTATATGATCTTTTTATAGGCTTTTGGAAAGCAGAAAATAAAGAAAAATTTCAAAATAGCTAGCTTTATTTGAAGTAGGGGAACATGGAGTCTTTCAAAGAGAAGAAAAGGCGTCTTACCTTTCTCTTGTTGGTGGGGCAGACATAGAGGTAACTCAAAACGGTCTTGACTCCCACTTTATCATTCAGTCTCTCATAAGTGCTGCCATAATCAGTTGATCTGCAAATAGAAGCAACATTTTCAAAATGGCATTCAGAAGGCATTCATTTATTTATTTTTGTGTGTGATGGGGGGGGGGGGGGGGGGGTCATGGTATTCCCTATGTTATGGGGAATGTCCCCCACACATATAGTAATACCAGTAAATGTTGACCTTGTGGGGAACATTTTGTTTGGTCCCCGTGAGGAAACAAGCTTATAAATGCTACAGAATGTGTGTGTGTGTGTGTGTGTGTGTGTGTGTGTGTGTGTGTGTGTGTGTGTGTGTGTGTGTGTGTGTGTGTGTGTGTGTGTGTGTGTGTGTGTGTGTGTGTGTGTGTGTGTGTGTGTGTGTGTGGATATCCATGCTCCATTCATAACCTGGCCGAAATGAGTACATTCCCCAGCAAAATGAATCGAGATTGGAATTTGTGGACCTCAGCCGAAATCAAATGATTGAACAGATTTCTACAAATTATATTCATGAGGGTCTTTCACAGATTTTTTTCTGTTCTTTTTCCTGGCTATTTATATTTCCCTGATTCTCAGCGATGAGCAGAATAGCTCGCTAAGACAAACACAATCTGCTGAGCATATGCTGAGCAATTCTGCCTTGTTCTACAAATAGCAAAACTAACATCATCCTGCAACCCCTGGGCATAACAGTGACAACTGATCCAGAGCATACGCTGATTTGTTTGGAAAGGCTAATGATATTTACAGTCTTGCAATACAGACGTGAGCACGGACGGTAGGAACATGTCCCTAATAGAGATAAGAGACTACTGAATGATACCAGCATTTCTAACCGATGTATCAAATGAAAGTATTTTATTTCACATAATGTATTGATGTGTAATGGCACGTCAGAGGAGCTGAGAGGTGTTTTTTTATGTGTTTATCATTGCAACCAAAACAACAGGCGCTATTGCTGAGAAAATACATTCTGACTAGTGAGAAGCCCTTTACAGGTCACATGAGGAACAGTAAAAAAAAAAAAAAAAAAACACCCGACAACCACAATATATACTATATATAAAGCTGTTGATTTTAACATTTGAAATCCTTTTATAAAATCACATTGCAATTAAAGGTGTACAGTAAATGTTTTTTTAGGTAAAATAATAGAATAGAATAGAAAAAATAAATAATAAATAATATAGCCTATACTATAAAGTACTGTACATAATATGTAACGTAGATATATACAACTTGATTGATATATACAACATACTAAGATTGAAAAATGTCTCTAAATGTAAAAATTAAAACCTATGCCTGTGAATACAGAAACATCATAACAAAAACACACTTTTTTTGTAAAAAGACCCACAGTTCTTGTCAACTCTGCAAAATCAACTGCATGTACCCAGTTCCTGTGTTTTTTTATTTGCCAAAAGCTTGATTAGGGCTGGGTATCGTAACAAAATTTTCGATACCGATACCGATACCGTGACAATATTACATTACCTTTTTTTTCAGTTTGTTGACTTTTTTACACTCATATTTTGAGTCAGTAAAAAAGCACCAATGCTAAAGTTTATGTTTTGTATGATTGTTTCTACCTTAATGCATTGTTTAACAATGAAACAATGAAAATTAATTGAATTGCATTACACACAGTCACCTCTAACAGATCACTCAAAATTGTAATTTAGACACACGCATTTTCTGTAAAGCTGCTTTGAAACTATATGGTTTGTGAAAAATGCTATACAAATAAATGTGAATTGAATTACATACTGGGGTGCGTGTGAACTAAACGCGCTCAAAGCTTATAAAAAAAACCCTGCATAAAGCTTGCCACAAAGCAGTAGCGAAAGTAGCCAAATGATTATGGATGTGTCGGGAAAAATCGCAAGGATGTATTTAAACTTTTACTGATTGTGTTGTCTGCATATGGCGATGTTGCCTCGATCATCATTCCTGCAGTATAGGCTAGTGAACACGCACGCGCGCCTATGGATTGCATAAGCAAACTATTTATTTCTAATTGTTTCGTTTAAAAGTAGACCTATTTGAACTTATATTTAAGTCTATATGCCTTCTCGTGTCTGTGAGTCAAGTATCATATACGCTGAGTTTCGGTTCATTTGTGACGCGCTCCATTGCAGTCGAAGACGGATGAACACTCTCAAGTGTTGCCGGTCTTGGCAGCAATTATCTTGTCGAAAATATTGCATCGTGTGCTTCTAGCATCGAGTGTGGTACATAGGTAGGTACACTGTTTATCTTTTCCACATATTTTCTATCTACCTGGGTTGGGACACACACATACACACACACACACACACACTACAGCCTCACGTGCGACGAGCACGTCTCTCTGGGCAACCACGTAAACTAACGTAGTGTTTTTCCGCCACAGCCAATCATGCTGCATGCTTATTCATTGTTTCAGTGACGTTGACTAGATTAATCCCTTAGGTATCGAAATGTGGTACCAAAAAACAAGACATGTTTCGATATTCGGTAGTACCGAGACAACTCGGTCGGTACCTAAAAAGTATCGAACTCGATACCCAGCCCTAAGCTTGATAGAGTTTCATGTTTTACTTTGATTTCCTTTTCCTGAATTCGCTCTCCCCTCCCCTCAAACCCCTTATTTTATCTCAGCAACTCTATCTTGCCATTCCTGCCATCTCTATTTTTGCCTACACCTCTCTTGTTCTCCTGAGTGTTGCCTATTTCAGCTGAGTAAAATATGCCTGTGTCCCATGTCTCGCCCACCGATTTCTCTCTCTTATTCAACCTCTGTTGGGAATATAACGCTCTTTAATAATACAAGCAAATGTATATTTGCTATTTAAGTCTTAAAGGAATAGTTCATCCAAAAATATAAATTCTGTCATAATTTACTCACCCTCATGTCACTCTAAACACCTTATGATTTTCTTTCCTCCGGGGAACACAAAAGGTGAATTTTTCAAGAACAACCTGGCCTGATTCTTTCAAAATATCTGACAACTCTCATTCAAATTTTGTATATTCCAAACAAAAGCTACACTCTTAAAAAAAAAAGGTTATTTATTGGCAGTGGTCATGATGGTTCCATGAAGAACCTTTAGCATCCGTGAAAACATTCTATTGAACAAAAGGTACTTTATAGTGGAAAAATGTTCTTTAGATTCTTAAAATCTTCAAGCTAAGAAAAACTGTTTACTGAAAGGTTCTTTGGGGAACCAAAATAGTTCTTCTGTAGCATCTTTACAAAAAAAAAAAAAAAACCTTTTGGAACCTTTTCTTTTAAGGGTGTGTTCACATTTGTAGTTTGGTTGGCTTGGTTTGTTTGGGCCGGACCAAAAAAAAAAACTATTTAGTCCTGGTCCATTTAGCGTTCACATTGGCATTTCAACATCGAATCTATACCAAACCTAAAGGGATTGGGATATGTTCACAACCTGATTATTACGTATATTTCAAGACGGAATTTACCGAACATCCAAAACAATGCTGTGTTCTAGGATAAATGCGCTTGCTATATGTGCGCAGCTACATATGATGGTATTTTGAACAGCTGAGGACTCGTGAAGAGCTTATAAAATGTGTAAAGGAGTTAAAACAGCGGCAGGAATAACTACGTCACATGAACACAGATCTGCTGTTGTTCTGACACCTGTACTGAATGTCTTGGGTTTTGACTGTAAACCTTGTTCCCTATCAAGGGAACTCAACACTGCGTCGTTGAAAACAACTTTTTGGGGACGCTCCCTTAGTGTGCGCCTCTGAAGTATGAATAAAACGAATCCAATCCTGAATACAGGCACAAAGCAGTTCGCTCCAGTGAACTTGGGATGTCGGTGACCGAACTGCAGTCTGTACACATTTTTTATTATAATCAGAACCCACATAGATATATTCGGAAGGCGTCGCCATTCTTCTACAAAATCTACTAAGGGAACCAGCCTCTCGAGACTGGCCTTGGGTGTTTTTCGAGCACTGTTCTCGACCACCTGAAACGGAGGACCGGCAGGAAGAAGTCAAGAAGGATTTTGTGACCATAGTCGGTGCTCTTTTGCAAGCTTTTGGGGCGAACGCCACAGTGTGGAAATCAAAGCGGCCTGAAGCGTCAAGGACGGCGGGACAACATCTCTTCCCTGTGAGAACAACCTCGATTGCTCCACAACGGGAGGGGCAGCCCTCAGAGGTCCTACCACTTCGGTTAGGACCTCTTTCCCGAAGCCCTCTTCGCCTGAAGGACGTCCCTCAGGTCGCCCTTCTGGCTGGAGTGAGAGCGCTTCCTCGGTTGCCAAGCTCCCGCAGAAGGGGCTCAAGAGGAAACGCTCTCTTTCTGTTCCTGGTGATGGGAGGAGCTAGTTGACGACTGGGGCTGGCCGCTTGGACAGTAGTGACTGCGTCGCCGAACAGGCCAGAAGGCGACAGCGGTGCATCCAGCAGAAAGGATCTATTTTTCTCCTTAATACCCAACAAATTCAGCCACAGATGTCTCTCCGTGGCCACCATAGCTGCCATAGAGCGGCGGATAACACGCGCCATCTCTTTAGTGGCACGGAGAGACAAATGTGTGGCTTTTCTCAGTTCTGTGATATCTGCAGGAGTCTGTCCCTCGGCCTCATCCAGGTCTTTAAGGAGGTCAGCCTGGTACGCTTGCAAAATTGCCATAGAGTGCAAACACGAACCAGCCTGACTAGCCGCCATAAGCCCAGCCAACCAGTGCAGAAGTGTCCCTGTACGGTTTGCTGGGCAGCGTCGGGGTTTTAAGCGAAGATGCCGCTTCAGGAGAAAGATAGCTCGCTAAAGCTTCCTCCATTTGCGCCATCTTGCCATATCCCAACTCTCTCGTATCCACCACATTACTATACAGAGATAAAGTAGGTAATGATATGCGTGAAGAGTGAGGTTTTTCCCAGGATCTGGAGATCTCTTTATGTAGATCTGGGAATCATGTACCGTTTTTGGTTTGTTTACATGTCTTTGGTCTGTGTTGCATTCATATATTATTCGAACTGCACCAGAGTTCGTTTGGAATGGATCTAGACTCATCTTTTAAGTGTTTTAGGTCTGCTTGTTTGATGCGCACCAGGGTTCGGATGGCAGCATTCACACTTATTCAAATAAACCGCACTAACAGAGCAATCACACCAGGGTGCGTTTAAATATAACCAAACATCTCAAGTGTAAACACACACTAAGAGTTTGTGTGTGAGGAAGAGCTTGAAATTCATGACCAAACGTCAAATTCACTGAAGTGAAGTAGCAATCTGATTCATGAATGAATCATTATTTTGAGTTGGATATTTTCATGCAATCAGTCTTGAATGATTAATTCATGAATCGGGCTAATCAGGTTCTCAAGTTCAACTCATTCCCTCATGAATCAGTTGCAACTCAGTTTAACTGGAGGTGAAGATTTTCAGTGCACAATTGATATTTCAGCATGTTCTTTACACAACGCTATCTTACAAGTAATTGTAATATTTAACAAAAATACTTGATTTATGATGCTTCTGCATCCTTTTTGAAGATTGCTTCTTCATTCTTTCCCACAAAATGTGACTCAGTGAAATATGGCTCTAACATGTCATGAACCATTACGTATGCTTTTGTTTAAACTACTTGTGAACAAGTTAAAGTTGAAAAATATCACACATGACAGCTCACAAAAAAACATTCACATTTCTGTGGGGACCAACACAAAGTAAATAATTCATGCTCTCTCCCAATGACTTGCATGTAAAATATAGCCAAAGCAAAAGAAAGTGAATAGGCCCAGCTTCTCAAGTCTGAATAATTTAGCAGGAGAAACGAGCTGTTAGCCAACACAATCCTCCCCGAATCTCTAATACTTCTCCATCACGTTAGCTTGCTTCACAGCAATAGTGCAGAGACGATAGTGTTTTGAACACCATCACTGACCCCATACCAAAGTGACAGTCTCAGAAACACATCCCACACACCGCTTCCAAACAGAGGCAATCTAATGTGAGGCACCATGGAGGATTCCCATTTTCCATCGCTCAATTCCTTTTTGCCTCTTCCTAGGAGCGGGTCCCACCACCAATATGGCAGTAATGGATTTCAGTGAAATTACAATGCAATCTTACCTTTACTGTTTTATTTTGGAGTGGCAGCAAAATAAAAGCTCAAGGATTATTCACAGTAAAGAGACCGTCACTTCTTCTACATATATATGTAAAAGGAAGGTGAAGTGAGAAATAAAGAGGAAAAATATAGAGTAAACTCCATCTAGAGCTGGGTGGTATGATGGTGTATACAGTCTGAGCAATGGTTGAAATGTATCAACCGGTATTTTTTCTGCTATACGGCAAAACTACAGCTTATGCTTTTATGGCTTGAAACAGCTCATCCAATCAGAATTCAGAGCCATATCCATATTATAGTGCTAGTATCATTGATTTTGCACTGATGCCAGGTTAATCATTTAATATCAATGTGATATTTTTCAAAGATATACAATCCAATCAATCAAACAAACAAACAAACAAATACATTTTCCTATTTGTTAGGATGTAAAAGTGGATTGTCAAGGCACTCGTATTTGAACCAATCTACTTGAAAAGTCAAATAAATAAATAAACGAACAAATGAATGAATGAAGTAAAAACTGTATTTTCATGGCACTCCACCGGAAAAAAAGAAGCACAATAGCATGTGACTCGTGAAATAACAAGCAAACAAATAAATTAATAAATAAATAAATTTACAGTAATAAATTGGATGGCATCTTTAATATGATATTTAATGCACTGTGTTATCCAATTATAGACATTACCTCAATAGTTATTTAATATAGAAACCAGCAAAACATTAGCCTAGGAAAACCCAGACAACTTCCAGCAAATTTGAATTTGCTCTGAAAGTTAGTCTGGCAAATAGCTCATTCAAGCCCATTTCCAATCCGACGTTGTGGCGGGCTTTACACGATGACGACAGCGCTGGGATTTTGAAGCAGATTTTGTAGCCTAAATTACAAAGATGGATGCCGCCGTCGAACATCCTTCGTTCGAATCAGCTATTGCATCTGTTTTAAGCGATTTGAACGTTTCCTTTTTGTTAAAAACCGAGCAAAGAACAACACTCGGAGATGTTTCTCCGCCGGCCGCCGCTCTGCATACGTCATCTCCTTCAGCGCTCTGATTGGTTTTAGGTCTACCCGCGACGTCCGTTGGTGACGCCCCTCTGGAAATGATTTGTCTATGACGCTTTGCCAGACCATAACTCAGTTACAACTGAGAATGGTCTGGTTTTAACCAGGCTAGCAAAACATAGACATCACTAGAATATATATATTCTATTACTATTACTATTACTATTATATATATATATATAATGGATTCATAAAAAAAAGGAAAATGAAGTACAGCATTGCTATAGTTAAGGTAGCACAGCAGGAAATGGGCTCATGATGTCTTGTCTTGTCTTAAGCCTCTTATTTAAGATGATTGAGGTGGTTCATATTTTTATAGTATCATGAAATTCTGGGGAAAAAAGTTAATGTTAATGTTAGCAGTTTTATTATTTTCATGATGTCAGAAGACACAGGAGTTGAATTATGAAGGTGTGAGCTATTGAGGGTAACCTGCTAAATGTGGTGTGAGGGTTTCCTGCAATTGTATGATGTTCTTTTATGTTTATAATGTTTTCCTTGCACACAGCTAAGAAAGATGTGGTTTGTCATATTATTCAATAATTCAATTCCCACCAGAAGAGCTCTGTCGAGATGGCTGGTATAATTATGTTCATACACCTGCTAGCGAGTTTGGAGAATTGTGACGGGGACTTTAGAAAACCATTAAGAATAACGAACATCAAAAAAACAGTATGTTAGGAGAAAAACAAGTCGGAGACATAAAAGACCAATAAAAGCAAATGCCTGAAGCAGTGGCAACATTAACACGGCCTAAAAACACAGCATGGACCTTCTCCAGCCTTCCAGGAGAGAAATGAATGCCGTGAAAAAGCACTGCATCAAAATCCCAGTGTGAATTCAAGGTCGGGAAATAAAAAGAGACTTTTTTCTGCGGTGGCACGTGTGTGAATCTTTCACACTGAAAGCTAAGGGGACGGGCACACTTTGGTGAAACATAGGCAATAGCTTTTTGGCACATTTTGCATCTCATATGGTATCACTGTACCTTGTCTTCCATTTTCACGTTGAAGATTGGAATGCACATCTGGGAAATATGGCATTTCAACAGGAAAAACACACAAGAAAACTGTTTGTGTTCTACAATGCGGAGACACCCAATGGCAAGATGTGATTCCCGACGTTTGACCATGAGCCATCTTTGTTTCTGTGAAAATTGGCTTAGTCCTCTGAATCTGGAACTGCACGGCAAAAATGGAAGTCATCACAAACTTTCAGTGAATGTAGGAAGCATGGTAGACAAAGACACGGAGAGAATGTGAAAACGAGAGGTTTGGTGGCCAGGTATCACGTTAGGGATTGTCTGTGAGGAGAAGCCAGATGGTGACGCAGTAAAGTAGAACAATGTGGAGGCATGTGCACCAGGCTCCAGGGATGGCAAAAGAACAATGAACAGCAGAGACATTCAAAAACAAGCCACTACATTACCATTACCAAGCCACTACATTACTCAAAAATTCACTCAAAATAAACCAAATAACCGAGGCTGTAACATTATCTGTTGTTTCAATCAATCCCTCACTAATATGTACAGTATAACTCTGATCCATATGATGTATAAAAATGATTTTGTTTGATATTTTTTTTCTTTCATGTGCAGAAACCTTGGCCCTAGAAGTGTGAGATCAGGAAATCCGAGGAGCCCGACGTACCTCGGATGTGTAAATTGACCAAAATGAAAATGGAAATATTGTAACGTCATTTATTTCCAGCGCCTGAAAAAGGCAAAAGGGAGCAGAAATGATTATCCTCTTACTGTATAAATAACGAATTGCTTGTGAGCTTTCAAAGTAGTTGGCTTTCAGTATCACTTCGGTGCGTCATCAAGCCTGATCGTGGTTAACAAAATAAAGACTATTAACTTTAGCTAAAATGCTGGAGTCCAAATTATGGAAGGATTTCAAAAGAAGAAGTTGTATGACAGAGCCATGTATAAATTTGCAGTAATACAGAAGCATTACTAATGTTTATAATGATCATAGTTTGGAGATGGTGATGTGTGATTTGCTCCATTTGTTTTAAGATTATATTCGCATGTTTGCATACATTTCAACACAAACTAGATTTGAAGGTAAATGCACCATTATAATTTATTGTTACACTGTTTAAAAAGGGAAGCAACGGGACAAAATATAGACTGATTATAATTAACAAAGCTGTTATATAAGCTATTAATATATTAACTGACACCCACGATGAGCACTTGTAGTGTAAACCGCTTTGATTATAATGATGAAAAATGTATACCTTAATTTATTTAATTGATACATTTAATAAACTTATATAAAAATTGATAAACTTATTTAATTAATCAAAAGTGACAGTAAATACATGTATAATGTTGCAAATTCTATTTTGAAATAAATGCTATTAGTTAGAAATTTCGAAAAAATAAAAAAAAATCACACGGCAAAATAATTTTCTACTACTAATGATAAAATAATAAGTTTAATGAGCAATTTAACAAGGATGATATAAAACTGAAGACAAGAGTTATATCTGCTAAAAATTGAGCTTTGCGATTACAGAAAACAATTAAAAAATACAATAAACAAAATTTATACTAAATTGTAATTATATCAAGATATAATTGTCTGTTTTGTAACAGAAAATCTAATGAACTTTTGAATTGCAGTATATGGAACTGCAATCATTATCTCACTGTTGTCAAGTCTACAGTCCAATTAGTGAAATAGTGAAAGATCTGGAAGTGTCATCCAGCGTAGACACGATGTAGGACGTACGAGTTTGATCAATATTCATTTGCACATCAGCCCCTCTGGAAAAATCTCACACAGAGCAGCACTTCTCGTCAAGACAAACTCCCAAAGACCTAGTTTAGACCAATATAGAACTTGTTCCTGATCTGTTCCTCAATGCACAGACACACATAGCTCTACTTTTCTGATGCCAGCTGGCCACTGTCCAGCAGATAGTGTCCGTGTTCGCTCTGATAACCCCGGGCAAAAACACAAAGGTGTACAGAGCAGTGAAAAATGAAAGGAAGGGAAAGATACCCTGGATCAATCGCTTGGTCTCATATTCTGAATCCCCAGGGAGACTTGAAAAGGATTGTGAATGGAAACATTTTTTTCGTACTTGAACTTGTGCTAGTAAGATGAGACTGTAGAGACCTGAATCCCTCTCGCTTTGGCAGCCCTGGGGCTAAAGTGAGCCTGGAGGATGGCAATACACATTCAGTATTGTTTGGCTGTGTGGGAACAAAGGTGGAAAGGGAGGTGAACACGGGCGAAAAGCAGGAACAACGCATCACTGCTGGCTTTAAGATTCTGTTGTGATATATTATGCCGAGGAAGTTTGTGTGTGAGGTGGAGGTTAATCTAACTTCAGGCTGCCGACGTTGACATGAATCAAGCGTTTGCACTGACAGACTAACTGTGGTGGTTTGAGGGAGAGAGACAAGGCAGGAAGCCTGTTGCCCTGTTTAACCGAACAACCAATATTGTGTGTTTTACATTTATTGCATGTTTAACTGTGAAACAAATAAATTATTTCACGACCAGCATAGCTCATCCTGGGTCGACATTTCATTAGTAACCATAGGCAGTTTTGATTTACATGCTGTTTAATGTTGATGATCGTGTTATTTAAATATGCTTATGCTGTAAAATGTTTCTGATTCTTCACCTGTTTTTTTTTTTGTTGTTGTTGTTGTTGTTGTTGTTGTTTTTTCAGGAGATTCAGCAGTCTTTCAGAAGCTGAGTAATAGCGCCCCCTACCATATAACAGTAAACACACGGAAAGACGGAAATTTCCATCAATGGCGGGGAAAGAGTTAATAAAGTTGCCGTTTTAAGGTTTCATCATGAACATTTGTCCAATAAATCGCAATAAGCGTTGTGCTTTGTTAGGCTACTTTTGATATGAAAGTCTCAGCGTTCAAATTCTGTCCATTTATTACCAAATTCAAACAAAAAATACCGTTTGGGCGCTCTCTGATGTGGCGCGAGCGAGAGAGAACAATATAGCGCCTCAGTTCAAGCCAAGCTGGGCGCAAGTGTAAGCGATCATTCCTTCCTTTTTACTACGTTACAGAACGAAATAAATATGAATGAACATCAGAAAATATGTTGAAAGAGACAGTCCAACTTACCGTAATCCGTATCATGTCTCAGTCTCAGTCTCAGACGTCAATAAAACAGCTCGTAAACTGCTTTGTCACGAAAAGCCATTCGTTGACCATTATCTTGATAGTCAGTAAGAGAGCTCTCTACCAAGTGGACATGGGTGAGAATTACAGTTACAAGATACAATAGATCACCCTCAACTAACTAACAATTTGTTCAAAAATGGTGATTAATTCAGTAACTAAACACAATTGACTGTTGCTTAGAGGCATTTAGCAGCAAATGTCTGTCTGAAATATAAGTTCTCAGCAAGATTTTTGTAATTTTTAAAAAAATATTTTTATGAAATATTATTACATTTTAAAACAACTTTTTTTACATTTAAAATAAAATATAATTTATACTGTGACGTAAAGCTGAATTTCCAGCATCATTACTCCAGTCGCCACTCTTAAACCCTAGTTTATTCAAAAATCAGGTCTGCTGTCTTCTGAGTTTCTGAACAGTGATATGGGAAACAAAACACGAAGTTTAGCTGAAACTGTGTGAAGCTTGATACCGTCTGACAGATACAGAACATGTGTTATAAAGACTAAACCCCCCTGAACACTCTCGACCTCCAGTTGTTGTCTCACTGGTGATTTGTGCATGTTGCTTGAAAAACTTTGATAATGACCTCACACTGTCAGGACGGAATACTTGCAGTGGAGTAACACACTTTTGTTCATTTTTAAATCCCATTGTTGTACCACTACATCAGAGAGCTCAACCAGACTTGACTTCACACCCAGATGCATGAGTGAAAGTTTTATGATGACTATGAAAATCCATTCTGCTAAGCCGAGACGAGGACGGCGGAGACGTGATGGATGTGTTTGCTATCAGGGTGTCCAAGGAAATGGCAGCAAATAAAATTTTCATAATCTGGATTTCATCAGCAAGCTTATCTCAGTAAGAAGAGAGCTTGTGTGCATGCTGTCATTGTGTTTAATGCTGGAATGTACATTCACACCAATACTTTTACCTATCAACACTTTAAAGCCCCCCACTGGTGAATATCAAGTTTTTAATGTTGTTTATATGTCTATGTGGTGTTTTTAATATGCTTTAAGACAAACCATGTGCAAATTCATGTCAACACAATAGCTGAGTGTTTTCTCCTTAAAACTGCAGTGAACCAAAGACAGTCTCAAAAACGTGGTTTGAAATCGCTGGTGTTTCTGAAGTCACAAACCTTGTAACCAATCACGCCAACGTGTGATCGTCAGCGAGTGGATCTCTGAGCTGGTGTGAGTGCGTGGAGGCGGGGCTAATTTCCATATCCATAGAACCACGTATAATAAATGTGACAAGGGTGTAGAGTTACATTCAAGCTATTTGAAGGCATGAAAAATTGTTTAAATATGTTTAAATATGCCATTTCGGTGATCAAAGATGAGTTTTAAGGGATACAATGATTGCCTACAATAATGTTTAAGAATGTTAGTAATTTTATTGGGAAAAAGAATGTAAGAAGACTCAATTAGTTAACTGTAAATTACCTTACCAAATCATTGCTCTTATTGTTAACTAAAACTACGGCTATAAAAAAGAAATACCGTTCTTCAAATTAAATTGGAAATAAAATAAAATTTTAATATTAGATGCCTTAACTGAAATAAAATTTGTTTAAATTGAATTACAAAAATTATTCAAAAGAATTTATTTTAAGACTAGGAATATAAGTACTATAAATAATTTCGGAAGCCCTGAACCGCAAATAAAATTATTTGTTTGAATATTGTGAGAATAAAGTCGAAATATTTTGAGATTAAAGTTGAAATATTGTGAGAATAAAGTCGTAATATTTTGAGAATAAAATCAATTACAAGTATACAGTCTTCCTTAGAAGTTCTTTTTTTCCTTTTTTTTTTTAGTAAAGAAATGCGCTTGTGAAGTCGAACTGCCTCGGACATGGATCTATCTAAGCATAATAGTAGCTTTTTACTTTTATCTGGGCTTTCAACAAATTGTTTGTTATTGTTTATTGCATTATTTTAGTATCGTGTTAATATAGCTAATTGTTCATGGAAATGTCAATATTAAACATATGTAACTTCCTCCCTGAAACTGCACAAATACTTTCTATGCGCAAGCCTCACAGGAAGAAATACACACAGGGTGAAGTTACTCCACAAATTGAGTCTAATTCAGTCTATTACAATTGGTTGCTCCGTACCCCTGCACTTATTTTGGCAATCCATGACAGCGGATCGGAGAGAAAAGTCACAGGCGGTTGTTTAGTCTGTCACCGAAAAACAGTCGGTATAGGTGTGACACCCTCATCCAAAAGCGAGTTGACTAGTGGGACGCCGCCTTAAGCAATTTCCTCGTGAAACCACAACAAAGACAAACGTATATCCTCACACACAAAGACGCTTTCAATCTGGCACAAGTATACACCTTTCAATTTCCTCTCAGACACAGAGCAGAGACAATCACACACACGCTCACACAATTCAGGCCTGAGGCAGACTGTCAGCGGCAGCGTCTCTGCTCTAATAACAGAGCTCATTGAAGCATAATTGAAAATGACTTTGGAGAATTGCCACATTAAGGGAGCAAGGTGGATATCTGCAGGTGTTGAGGAGAATTGTGTTCGAGAAAAATACACTGAGAGAGGGAGAGAGAGAGAGAGAGAGAGAGAAAGAAAGAGATGAAAGCCGTGGAGGGGTTTCCCGACAGCATGAAGAAGCCAAATGCGGAAAAGGAGGGTTATAGGGAGGAACATAACGGGATAGAGAGTGGATAGATAATAGAACTAAGAGCATTTACATTTATAGACGGCCCGCAGTCGGAGAGGACGTTCCCTTCTCTACAGGTTCTGAAGGTGATCTCAAGAAATGAGACATCTTTCAGGGGAGGGATAGAGAGAGGTGAGATGGGGAGAAGAGGAAAACAATGATGCACGGATTGCAAAAACGACACTTCTCCTGCAGATGCGCATTTGCAAGGTGTTTCGGAGAGACTCAGAAAGGATGGCTAGTATGAATGTTGAAGTGAAGCTGTTCATGCCGACAACACAAAGGTCATAGAGCTCCAAAAACAAAACACTAAAACACCGGGAACAAAATAATACATACAAATGCAAAAAAAAAATGGAGGAGACTAGAAGCAAGAAAACAAAAGTAGGCTGGGAAAAAATTAAATGAACACTATTTACACTCAGCAATGGCTCGCAAACTTCCCAGGCAATTACACAGAAATGACAAGTAACACTGAATTTTGAAAAAGAAAAACTGAAATAGTATTTGCTTGTAAAACCAAGGGCAAAATGTCACGTATAAGTTACATTATAAATGCCTCGCATTGCATTTTTTTGAACCAAATCCAAATCTAACACCACGCTCTGTTCAGTTTAAAGTTCTGGAGCAGTTTCTTGACTTGCAGGTCAAAACACCAGAGATTGTTGGTTTCTTGCAGCCAGAGCTTTGACTCATGGGATAAGGAGATATGGTCGGGTCCACATTGCAACTTATTCCTTATAATCGTTCACAACCATTCTCCTCATTCATTTTTTAAAGTTAGACATCAACCTTCTTAGCATTCCTCAATCAATTCATTATAAACAATATAACCAGAAAACTTTTCCCATTAATTTAAAAAGAAATTGTAAAAGGTTGCTAACAAGGTGTGTAACAGTGTGAGTATTTTTTTTTCTGCACAACAATAATTGAATATTTGATGACTGAATGAGTGCAATTCACCTTTATTTCACAAGCTGGCAATGTCTGATCCACAATGATGAAGTGATGTTTCACTCATAGTTACCGCAGGCAGAAAGCAAAAGAACAGGAAGTATCATCAGCAAAGCTTGTAATGAGTCAGAGATTTACTGCAGAGCAAGTACTGAATGCAATCAAATATTACTGTCACTGTCACTTGATACTGGATCTGGTGAAGAAGCTGTCTGTGATCAAAATATTGATTTTGAAGATGTTGAAAATGATAGTTTTGAGAATATGTTTAAGATGGTGAATATGAGCCAGATGCTGAATGTACTGGGAAATGAGCTCTGACGAGGACAGTGATGATGGTATAAAACATTTGCTCAAACTGAACGATTCCCAGCTCCAAACAGTAACAAAATATGCTTTATTTTATTCTTCTGTAATTGTAACTCTAATATCAGGAGAGTTTTTATATTATCGTGACAGGTAGAGATCCATCCGTGTTAGATATAGATCCGGGTCAATAAAGACCTGAATATGTAATAATGATTGGCGAAACATTCATGCATTTAAGGGTTAACCAATCAGTAAGTAATAGCAAATTTAGGACTGAAATTCTTCTACATGTAATCATTTGTCTTTTTTACTCCTAACATGGTCATAAAATGCATCACTAATAATTGAAGTGTTACATATTCACTCTTCAAGAATTACTAATGAATTACTAAGAATTACTTCAAGAACTACTAGTGATCTGGACCATTATTTTAAAGTGCCATAATGGTCCAGATCACAAGTAGTTTTTGAAGAGTGACTAGGTAACTCTTAGTGAAGCATTTTATTTATTGTATTACTTACTGATTAGATCATCTTGTTTCTATATTAGTTAATAGTAGTAGCTGAAGTGTAGTATGTAGTATGCAGAATGTAGTACTACACATTTGACCTGCAGTAATTCTTCTATAGTTACTATTAATGATGAACCATTATTCTAGAGTTACTAAATGTTGAAGAAAACATTTAGTTAAAATAATTGTGCATGTCTGCTCATTATTTTAAAGACTAGACAAAGCAGAATATACTCTTTTGCTTGTGAATATCAAGTGTACTTACTACTAAGTGCTCAAACCACTTTTTATCACAGATTTATTGCCATTATCCTGACAAACGTTGGCAAATCCAGTGATTTGATTTTTCCTTCAACCAGGTACCTGGTCACATGACTTTCCTGATGAACTGAACCAAAAAAAAAAACAATGTACTTCAGAAGTTGCACTATACCTACAGTTCCCAGGTCTATTTAATATGCATCGTAAGGCCTGTGATGGGACTGTAGGCAGACTGCCTGATGCTGAGACTTAAGGAGAAACAAAATCAATACAGTATAGCCAAGCTATTCTTTTGCCATAATTTTGAATCAATACACTTAAGTATCAATCAGTATCAGTATCACTATTCTGCATTGATTTGATTTTTAGGTAGGCCAACTTATTAAAATCAATTGCTTCTAATTTATTAGTTCAATATCTTTTTTAAAGTGAAATTGATTACATAGGTTCACCTAATTTGTTTGTTCAGTAATAGAGATAAAAAGGTGCAATGTGCAAAACAATGCATTGTTGTGCAGTGAATCACAAACTTATAAACTTCATAAATGCATACAAGTCTGTCTGTCTATCTGTCTGTCTGTCTGTCTGTCTGTCTGTCTGTCTGTCTGTCTGTCTCTATCTATCTATCTATCTATCTATCTATCTATCTATCTATCTATCTATCTATCTCTATCGTCTGTCTGTCTGTCAAACAGAACAACTAAACTCCTTAGTATGGTGACATCTTTCTCAACCAATCTTGTCAAGCATGCAGAAAATCCTCTCTAGACCATCCTTTTCTCACAGTGATCTTCAAGAAAGCTTTTATGTTCAGAAATGAATCTTTAAAATAAAAGAAGCATAAAAGTTTGACATTTCAACAAGGCACTATTACTCTTGCATGAGAACTGAGACATTCTCAGGTCACAGCCAGAAGGACAAACACGGGTTGCGCACAAACGCAGATGCTAGCTGGGGAACTAAATGGGGATCAGAATGTGGTCAATTCAGGATCATCCCGGCATGTCAACATCCAAAAACATGGAGCTGGGAAGAGAGAGAGACAATGAGCTCCCTGTGTAATCCATTTCTGGTTTCAAGGCATCATTTCTGGGTAACTGTTAAGCAAAGCTTACATACAGTGTGAGTGGATCTGAATGTGGAGAGGAGAGGGATTTGCCCATCACTGATGCACAGACATGAACGTATCCTCTCAGGACAGGAAGACTGATATAAGGTGACATCTCCATGTCATGAGAATTCAGGTCTGCGAGAGTGTTTCTGACTTTATATTTAGAAAAGGGGGTATAAGGATGGAAAGTAACAAGAGAACACTTTCATACAGGGCCAACCTGTGAGTTTGAGATGACCGGATGACTGTACATATCAAATGTATAGAAGTTATAGTCAAGTCAAGTCAAGTCAAGTGTATTTATATAGCGCTTTTCACAATATAAATTGCATCAAAGCAGCTTCACAATATCAATCAAATAACATAACAATGTTTGTTTCTTAGTGGAAAAAAAAAACATCCACGTTTGGTAGGGCTGATCAATGGTATTAATGCTTGGTTAATTAATTTGAATATCCCCAACTGAGCAAGCCAAAGGCAATAGTGGCAAGGAACCGAAAAACTCCATCAGGTGACCTACTGGTGTCCTAAAACTCCATCAGGTGACCTAATGGAGAGAAAAAAAATACAGTATGTAGAAGATGCCCGTTTTAGGAACTGTGAGCATTCACTGCTAAATATTAAGAGGTGAGTTTAGCTTAACATGATGCTCTTCCAATGCATTATTAAAATAAATAAATAAATTAAACAGCTGCTATAGCTCCAAATCTTGTCCTACCACGCTGTAAAATAGATATATGCATTTTGAAAATTTTGTTAAATAATTGAATAAAGACTGATCAAACAGCATCCCGGTCAAATACACACATCTGATTTACACTATATAATTCTATGAATCATATATAGGCCTTCATTTTTAATACATGGCAGCAGTAAACTTTGAATTCAGATTAAATCATTCCACTTATTTGGCCTTCAGGTTGTGATGAATAATCAACATGTTTGAAATGTACAACTAATTTGTGGAATTATTAACGTGAATTACAATAATTGTTTCATTGCCCTAGTAAAAAATTAAAATTCTAAAATGTATTTGAAAAACATTTATTTTATGCTAAGTATACTACAAATACATCTACTTATCTATATACGGTACGTAATATAAATACCCTGCAATTGCACTTTTAGTATACTAAATTCATATACTTTAAGTCTGCTAAATTTGAACAACAAATTTTGTTCGTAATGTACTTAAGTTATCCAGAAATAGTGCTGAGGTCCAACTAAAGATGTACTTAAATATATTTGATTGTGCTAAAGTGGAAATATTGCAAGTATACTTCAGGTGCACTTTAAATATCTTGCATTTAAAGACTGATATTATCATGTCTATATCATGATCATACAATGATATCCTTACTAATAGTGATATCAAAACACATTTTAGGCTTAATATTAAGAAATGTGCATTGTATAATAAAAAAGTACTCCAAATAAAGTTTAATTATAATATTTATATCAGTAAGTCACAAGCGATATGGCAGTAAATAGTTCTGCCATGACCGTCCCAGTCTCTGTCCTGATGAGTGTGCTGAACTGAAGAGGAGAAACGCCAACATGGATCTGAATCTGCAGGATCTGGAGAGATTCTGTATGGAGGAATGGTCTCCGATCTCCTGTCAGGTGCTCTCCAGACTCATCAGGCATTATAGAGAAAACTCAGAGCTGTTATCTTGGAAAGAGGAGGTTGCAAAAAGTATTTAATAAAAGGGTGCCAATAATTGTGGCCAACGTGTTTTGGAGAAAAACATGTATTTCAATATGTGATTTCCCCCCCACTTTCCCTTCTTGGTAACACTAATAACTGCATGCTATTAATAATAAATTAAGCACTAGTAAACAGTAAATTCATAATTTATAAAGCATTAATATATATTAATAAACAGTTTATAAATACAGATATAAATGCTTTATTCTTGATTTATAAGCATAACTATAATGTGTTTAATATTGTATTTTCATACTTTATTAATGATCAATTAATCATTTCTAAATTAAGTATAGCATTATTTACAAACCGTTGTCAGTGATTCATAAGATCACGTAGATATTGTAAGTAAATGGAGTAAATTCAGGTAGTTATAAAGCATTTAGTAGTGGTCAGTTTTGTGAGCTCATCTAAAGTGAGGACTAGTTATGCCTTGTAAAGCATTCTCAAAGGAGATTTAAAGGCTCATTTATCTTCTAAACAGAAAAAAGAAACAAACACAACATAGTGATACAGAACATAGAAATATTTAACAGCCTTTAAATCTCCTTTGTAAATGCTTTACAAGGCATAACTAGTCCTCACTTTAGATGAGCTCACACATTAGTTAACTGACCACTACTAAATGCTTTATAACTACCTGAATTAACCCTGAATTACAGTACAAATGCATGTTTATAAAGCATTTACTAACACACAAAGTAACTATTACCATATGGCTGAATAATAAGATGTATGAATGTACATTAAAATAGTTTATCAATCATTTACTTACACTTTCTAAGTGATGTTATGAACCACTGACAACGCCTAAATAACTGATTTGTAAATAATGCCATTCTTTATTTAAAAATGATAAATCGATCATTAATAAAGTAGGAAAATGCAATTATTAAACAAATTATAGATATGCTTTTAAATCAAGAATAAGGCATTTATAGCTGTATTTATAAACTGCTTATTAATGTCTAATGCTTTATAAATGATGAATTAACTGTTTACTAATGCTTTAATAGCGTGCAGTTATTATAGTGTTACCCAATTCTTTTACTTCAATGAAAGGATAGATTTTTTTTTAATGAAAGATCAAAAGGATAAACAATGCAGAAGTATTTTTTTTACAGCCATTTTTGATCATATTGACCAGGGGTGTCATTAATTCTGACCACAACTGTAATCTTTATAAAGACTTTAAGTATATCAATTTATATTAAGTACATAAATATGTAAATGTATTTGTAGTAAACTTAGTATAAAATAAATGTATTTCAAATCTATTTCATTTTAATGTATTTATTTTTCTTTGGAATGTATAGAAGAGCAGACTGATATTGTGATTTTCATTTTCTCTCTCCTTCAGCTCTCCCAGCATTTCTTTCGTTTTATAAGGAGGTGTGTTTGATAGTATGTTCACACACTCTCACATCCTCATTAAAACTGCCGGTGTGTTTCAAAGGAGTCTGGTTGGTGTTCGAAAAGGCAAAGCTCTGTAAAAGAACCACCCTCCAACTGCAACCGAAAGTTTTCATTTTCATCCCTTCATTCTTATTTCTTATATCTGCTTCGTTCTCCTTCTCCAATAATAAGCTTCTAGATCCAATCAGCCTGAACATATAACTGTGGAGAGAAATATTGCTCCGAACTCTTTGGGAAAGTTTCCTTTTCATTGTGAAGATGTGCAATCCATCCCACTATCATTATCACTTAAGTTTGTTTTGCTTGTGCAATTTGCTTTAAAATGTTCCATTACCTTTATGCATTAGATGTTAATTATTTTTCTTATTGATAGTTTAAGAGTAATTGAAGTAAAATTGGTTTTGTTGATGAGTTTAAGTGCAGGCACTATTAAAGGAGTATAGGGTTTACATTAAGTGGAAGTTCATTCTAGGACTCGGCATCAGAACAAACTTCAAAATAATCGTGCAACTTTTTGGGCATGAATGATAACCCAAATCATACAACTTGTTGAGGAGTGATGTACTATTACTAAGTGATCAAACTTACGAAGTGCCAACTTACCATCTAACAACCTCCAATAAACCACCCTAATAATAGGATAACAACATAGTGAAAATAATTAAGAATACCTTACAAAACCCATAGCAACCACCCACAAGCATGTGACATCCAAAAACAAGGACGAGCATGCACCGTTTGTAGTTTTGAAAATGTATTAATATTAATCCAACATGATTTAGTGGTTTGTTCTAATTCCAGAGTATTTCACAGCACAGTGATATATTCTTAGTATTTGCAGCCAACTGAAAACAAGACGTGCATTGAGTGCCATGACAACAGAAAAGTGGCATTAAATTAACGCAGAAACACAATAAAGCCTAACCATAATGCTACTCTTTTTCAGCCTTGCATTTCCTTTGAATGTAGAAAAATTGATATATACAATCAATGTCAGCAAAGTTGATACTAGATTAAAAGAAGTATTCATGAAACAGCACATGCAGCTCAAGGGTGTCAAACCATGGAAACTGTACATGGATTTATTTGTTTCTGGTGTGAATTTGTCTGAACAACGTGCTTTGTAGAGTTGTTTTTTTTTCCCCCGACAGACTTGCATTAACAGCACAAAAATGGAAATAAACAACAGGGATGAAACCAGACATTCATGAACAGAGCCCTCTCAATTCAACAGATAAACTCTGGAGGCAAGCAAAATATGACATGTGTCATTATAATAAATAATTGGGGCCGTGACAAAAGGAAAATGAGACCTTTGAACCTTCCATCTTTATGTTGGCAGATATTATCTGTCAAGTATATGACTCAATTCCTCTATTTAGACTATTTTCCTTAAAATGAAAGACCCTTGGGGCCACTAACGCAGGACAGGGAACAGTCTGACTCCCATTTCTGACACATCTGGTGTGTTGATGGGATTTTAATTTGATTACAGCAAACATAACAAGTGCCTCTGAGGCTGCTTCTGAAACTAGAAACCGCTCGCAAATCCAGTCTAGTGAGCACATGCTGATGGCGGTGATGATATTCTCAATTTATTATCATGACAGACACTAAATTAGAGTTGGCTCCAGGATATGAGGGGAAGTCCCACCACAGTGTAATTAAAAAGGTAAGAATATCAATGAAAAAAACAGAGTGTGGTAAATGACCTTCTGAATAATAATCGTTAGTGATTTATGATCGTCGGAAGGCACGGGGAGGAGGGCGAAGCAGGAGCGCAGAATTTTCATAAATCTTATATATATATTAAAAGTAGAATCATAAAACTGAAGAGGTTCATGAGTAATATAGAAGGAAGGAAGGAAGAAAGGAAGGAAGGAAGGAAGGAAGGAAGGAAGGAAGGAAGGAAGGAAGGAAGGAAGGAAGGAAGAAGGAGGGAGGGAAGGAGGGAGGGAGAAGGAAGGAAGGAAGGAAGGAAGGAAGGAAGGAAGGAAGGAAGGAAGGAAGAAGGAAGGAAGGAAGAAGGAGGGAGGGAGGGAAGGAAGGAAGGAAGGAAGGAAGGAAGAAGGAGGGAGGGAAGGAGGGAGGGAGAAGGAAGGAAGGAAGGAAGGAAGGAAGGAAGGAAGGAAGGAAGGAAGGAAGGAAGGAAGGAAGGAAGGAAGGAAGGAAGGAAGGAAGGAAGAAGGAGGGAGGGAGGGAAGGAAGGAAGGAAGGAAGGAAGGAAGAAGGAGGGAGGGAAGGAGGGAGGGAGGGAGAAGGAAGGAAGGAAGGAAGGAAGAAGGAGGGAGGGAAGGAGGGAGGGAGGGAGAAGGAAGGAAGGAAGGAAGGAAGGAAGGAAGGAAGGAAGGAAGGAAGGAAGGAAGGAAGGAAGGAAGGAAGGAAGGAAGGAAGGACGGACGGACGGACGGACGGACGGACGGACGGACGGACGGACGGACGGACGCCAAAACTGATGTCTGGCCTAAGAAAAATGAAGGATGATCATCCTTTATTCAAATATTTTTTAAACATATTGTGTTAATTTTGTAAGCATATTGCTAAATAAGTAAGTAAACAAGTAGGTATAATATAATGTAATGTAATATAACATAATATAATATACTATAATAAATATAATATAATATAATTCCACAATTGTCTAAGAAAACAGTACCACGTGTAGACAGTTTAATATGTACTTAAGTATTTACTGTTATTTTCATTTGCTTTAGATGTACTGTACAAACAAATTCTAAATTGTTGGAAAAGTCAAGATTTCACTCTGTCTTGTCTGATCAGAGTGCGTTGTTTGAAAGTCGAACAAATGTCAATTCCATAAAGCCACTAAGATTGTTAAAAAAAAAAACGCTATGGATTTTTTTTTTTTTTTTTTTTTTAGCCTAATAAGAGATGGCACAAAGAGAATCCCTGGGGAAAATGAAGATTGCCAAAGTTCTTGTTTTTCCTCTGGCTGAGAGGTAAGTTCTGACTTCTTTAAAAGGTCAGGGACATCAGGTAAGTTCTGCTCTGAAAGGACTGACTGGTGTTGCACGCGCTGACCTGTGAAATATCAACTCTATATAAGACCTGCCGCTGCATTTGAAAGTCTGTCAGCGGTCACCCTTACATGACCCCTCTCGGGCAGCAACGTCAGACGGAAGGAAGGAATGGGGGAAGATGGTCCAGAAACACGTCCATTTGATGCGGAAACTATGACGTTTTATATATATATATATATATATATATATATATATATATATATATATATATATATATATATATACATATGTATATTTGTGATGACAGCTATTTCAGTTTTGAACACTTTTTTTCTCCTCCTGTGAATAAACTTCTATCATAACAAAGCTCAAGGATGTCTCAGACCTTAAGAGCTCTATTTGTTGCTGATGAATAATAAATAAGATATTAGGTGTTTCCTCTTCCTCTGAGAGCGCAGGATGCTTGCATAAGAAAGAGGTACGGCGCTTTGAGCAAAACAAGTGTCAGTTCTTTTCCTGCCGTCAATATTTCCTTCACATCCACATACAGAGGGGTTCATTCACTTTGAATATTATCTGGGAAAAAATGACTGATCCAGCTCCATTGTTTAAGGTCACGCTGTTCATTAAAACTGACACGCCGTTTCTCAGAGCGATGCTCGTGCCCTGACCTTTCTCAAAAAGTCAACAGCTGTCTAGTTTTCTGCTAGCGGAACTGAACTTCACCAATTGCTCCTTCAAAATCCACCTCCATCTTAATTGAACTTTGATCTCAATTAACAATGACGGTGTGTGGGCCTGAAGTGTATTACATCATGAAACGCCACTGGTGGTGACCAAAGCTAAACGAAGGAGAAAATGGCAATCGGCGCCAGGGTTGTGCTTAGCTTTGCTGCTAGCTTGTGTAAATGAGCACAGAACTCCCCAGAGGCCTGATTTGTGGATAACTGAGTATTAGCGAGCCATCATTTTGTCAATACATACTTTCATTGCTGTGGGAGCAGTCATTGTGATGTATTATAACTGCGGCTGCACTGAGCCCCAGGGTTTAGCAGGCCAGTGTGAGAATTCAGTCATCCTCATGACAGCTGGGTTTGTGTTTGCATTTGGGTTAGTGCTCATTGGTATTATGATGGTGTTTTTTTTTTTCAAATATTTCTTTCTCTTCATCTCCATCTTATGGGTTCAATCCATTTTTCTATTTAAAATGGCATGCATATCAGGGTTAAAAACCATTCTGAATTGAAGAATGAAGATATTCAACACCGGCAATGCATTCTGGGCAATGAAGTTTTCTTCACCCTCCTATGAAAAGTTTTATATTAAATTTAATGAAATGTGTAAACTAAATACAAATTTTATAAACCTTTAAACTTGAGGGCTTTCTTTGTTCAAAACTTTTAAACAAGAAAACATACAACATCAGAAAACGCCTCGGTTACGACTGTAACCTCGGTTCCCTGAAGAGGGAACGAGACGTTGCGTCGAATTGACGCTAAGGGAACGCTTTGCGTGATGATGTATTGAAGCACATGTAAAATCAGTCCAATGGTGTGACGGAACGTCAGAGGCGGGTGACATCATGAACCAGGAAACTATAAAACCTGCCCAAAACAAAGCGGCGTCAGCTTCGTAAGGTCTGAGCAAGTAGCTTACAGGCACGTAGGAGATATGGCAGGTGACGCAACGTCTCGTTCCCTCTTCAGGGAACCGAGGTTACAGTCGTAACCGAGGCGTTCCCTTTCAAGGGAACTCGCGTTGCGTCGAATTGACGCTAAGGGAACGTCTATACCAACGCCACCATAGCGAGAAGTGCCTGTCCAGTGTGAAATCAAGGCGAGCAGCACTAGGACGAGAGCACTCGGGACCCTGGTGTAGAGTCCAAGTCCAGAGAATAGAACCTGACGAATGTGTGAGGTGAGGACCAGCCTGCCGCATCACAGACGTCTTGAAGAGGTACTCCAGACAATAAGGCCTTAGAAGCCGCCATACTCCTAGTTGAGTGAGACCGCACCAACATGGGTGATGGTAGTCCGGTCGACTCATAAGCAAGTGAGATAGTCTCGACCACCCACTTGCTCATTCTTTGCTTAGATGCTGGTGACCCCTTATTAGGGGGTCCAAAACAGACAAAGAGTTGTTCGGATTTACGCCACAGGGCAGCTCTGTGGACGTAAGCATCTAACGCCCTAACCGGGCACAGCAAATTGTGCTTTACCTGGTCCGCATCCTGGAAGGGAGGAGGACAGAAGGCCTGCAGCACTATAGATCGGGCCACATTAGTGGGGACCTTGGGAACATAACCCGGCCTAGGATGAAGGAATGCTTTAACCATGCCGGGCGCAAATTCCAAGCACGAGGGTGCAACCGACAGAGCCTGGAGATCTCCTATTCTCTTCAAAGATGAGATAGCGAGGAGGAACAGCGTTTTTAAAGTAAGAAACCTGGCTGGAACCTCTTCCAAGGGCTCAAAGGGAGCCTGGGAAAGACCTTGGAGGACGATAGCCAGGTCCCAGGTCGGGACCCTTGTGCGTGCAGCAGGCCTCAGCCTCAACGTGCCACGGAGGAAACGAGATACTAAGGGGTCTTTACCCACAGACATTCCACCCAAAGGGATGTGGTAAGCACCTATGGCCGCCACATAAACCTTCAACGTGGACGGGGATAGACCTGCAGTGAACCGCTCCTGCAGAAACTCCAGCACTGTACCAACCGGGCAGTTAACTGGGTTTAGCTGACGGCCACTACACCATGAAGCGAAAACCTTCCACTTCAGGGCATAAAGTTTCCTCGTGGAGGGAGCTCTGGATTGTAGAATGGTCTCCACAACCTCGGTTGAGAGACCTGACTCTATGAGCTGGGCCCCCTCAGAGGCCAAGCCCACAGGTTCCACAGTTCGGGACGAGGATGAAATATCGAGCCCTCTGCTTGAGACAGTAGATCTCTTCTGACGGGGAGCTCCAGAGGAGGCCCGTTGAGAAGAGACACTAGATCCGCAAACCATACTCTGCCCGGCCACCGCGGGGCTATAAGAAGCAGGCGCAGATGGTCCCTGCGAACTCTCTCCAGAACTCCCGGGAGCAGAGCAATCGGGGGAAATGCATACAGACGTAGCCTCGGCCACGTCTGTACCATCGCATCCAGTCCGAGAGGAGCTGGATGCGTGAGGGAGAACCAGAGTGGACAGTGAGACGTCTCTCGAGACGCAAACAAATCCACTTGTGCTTGGCCGAACTCCCTCCATATCAACTCCACCACCTCGGGGTGGAGCCTCCATTCCCCGGGCCTCGGCCCCTGTCTCGACAGGATGTCTGCTCCTATGTTCTGGGCCCCCGGGATGTAAGCTGCTCTGAGTGATAGCAACTTGCCCTGGGACCACAAGAGGATCTGGTGCGCTAGTTTGCATAGTGGGCGTGAACGCAAACCCCCTTGATGATTTATATAGGCAACCACCGACGTATTGTCTGTGCGGACTAACACATGGTGGCCCCTGAGATCTGGGAGGAAGTTCTTGAGAGCAAGAAACACGGCCATCATCTCCAGGCGATTGATATGCCAAGAGAGATGATGGTCCCCCCACAGACCCTGAGCCGAGCGTCCCTCCAGGATCGCTCCCCAGCCCGTGAGGGAGGCATCTGTCGTTAGCATCCTGCGATGACAAGAAGCTCCCAACACGGGGCCCTGGGACAGGAACCAAGGTTTCTTCCACGTAACCAAGGCACGTAGGCAACGCCGCGTAACCTTGATCATGCGAAAGGGGTTGCCCCTCGGGGAAAACCCTTTGGTCCTGAGCCACCACTGCAAGGGTCTCATGTACAGCAGGCCAAAAGTTATCACGTTGGACGCTGCTGCCATCAAACCCAACAGTCTCTGAAACTGTTTCACAGTGAGTGACTGGCCTAGCTTTATCCTCTTTACGGCTGACAGAATGGACTCTATGCGTGCCGGAGACAGGCGCGCCCGCATCGACATAGAATCCCATACTACCCCTAGATAAGTGGTTCTCTGTAATGGAGAAAGCACACTCTTCTTGGCGTTTAGCCGTAACCCCAGCTCTCTCATGTGGGCGAGGACGACATCTCGATGCCGAATCGCCAACTGGTGCGACTGAGCTAAAATCAACCAATCGTCGATGTAGTTCAGTATGCGAATACCCTGCAGACGCAGTGGCGCCAGAGCTGCATCTACGCATTTCGTGAAAGTGCGGGGTGATAGTGCTAGGCCAAATGGAAGAACTCGATATTGGTATGCTTTGCCCCCGAAAGCAAACCTCAGGAACTTCCTGTGATATGGAAGGATGGAAATATGGAAGTATGCGTCCTTGAGATCTATCGTGACAAACCAGTCCTCGGATCTGATCTGTGGCACGATTTGTCTCAAAGTCAACATTTTGAATTTCAGCTGCATGACTGACTCGTTCAGAACTCTTAGATCCAAAATGGGACGCAACCCCCCGTCCTTCTTCGGAACGATGAAGTATCGGCTGTAAAACCCGGTGTCCCTGCTGGAGGGAGGTACATATTCTATGGCCCCCTTGTCCAACAGGTTCTTTACTTCTTGTTCCATTACCAGAACCTGCTCGGGGCCCACCACGGTGGGAAGGACCCCCATAAACCTGGGCGGGCGAGACCCAAACTGTATTTGATAGCCCTTTTCTATGGTCTGCAGGACCCAACAAGAAATATTTGGCAGTAGCTTCCACGCTACCAAAAATTCTACTAGAGGTACCAGCCTCTCGAGACTGGCTTCTGGATTTAGTTGTTGTTGAACAATCAGCCCGTCGCCCTGTAACGGCGAACCGGCAGGGAACGACTGAACTGACTGCTCTAGGACCCTCCTCGGAGCGGGCGGGCATCCCAGGGCCACTACGTTTCCGGGTGGCATCTGAGATATGTGCTCGCTGGAGACCGCTGCGCCCTGTAACACACGAGGTGGCAGGGTTAGCATAACGGTCCCCTGAGGGCACCGAAGAGAGACGGGCACCGTGTAATGAGGTGTTAACCGCTCTACTTCGGGGGGGAACTGCCCTCGATGGCCTGCGCACTCGGACGTCAGGACCTTTTCTTTGCAGCCTTCTTTGAAATAATGACGGTCCTCAGATCCGTCTTACCCCTACAAGGCTGCTGCTGAGCGCGCCCCCCGTGTCCCCAGTCTTTTTGTGGGGGAGCACGGGAGGCCACGCTCTGCTTTTGAGTGGCACGGTGTGAGGAGCTGGCTTTAGATGTTTGGGGCTGCTCCCGCTCAGCAGCCCCGGAGACATGAGTTCGGCGAGGGAGAAGCTTTTGAAAAGCAGCCGCTTGTTTGGCTGACTCCTGGAACCTCTCGACGACCGAATTTACTGCGTCGCCGAAGAGGCCAGAAAAAGAGATGGGAGCATCCATTAAAAAATGTTTATCTTTTTCTTTAATGTTGCTTAAATTCAGCCAGAGATGCCTCTCAGTGGCCACCAGGGCTGCCATAGACCGGCCGATAGATTTAGCCGTCTCCTTAGCGGCCCTGAGAGACAAATCTGTGGCCCGACGCAGTTCGCAAACAGCGTTCGGGCCAATACCCCCGCCTTCATCTAAGTCTCCTAACACCTCAGCTTGGTAAGCCTGCAGCAAAGACATGGTATGTAAACATGCTGCAGCCTGACCAGCCGCTGAATAAGCTTTACCCACCAGATTTGATGTTAATTTAACTGGTTTGGTGGGTAACACCGGGGCCTTAAGGGAAGATGCAGATTCGGGAGAGAGATAGCTCGCGAGCGTCTCTTCAACCCTTGGCATCTCCCCATAACCGTGCTCTTTATATTGGGATATAGAAGAATAGTGAGATGTTTGTGCACTGTAAACTCTATATGATGCTGGTTTTCCCCACGATCTCGACACCTCGGTGTGGAGATCGGGAAAAAACGGCAGACCCCGGCGTTGAGGTTGTGCGCGAGAGGGCAGGAAGCGTTCGTCCAGTTTACTTTTTGAACGAACGTCCTGCTTATCTGACGGCCAATCTATATTTAATCTTTCGACCGCTCTCGTCACAACCTCAATCAGCTCCTCAAACGCGTGAGATTGAGGTGGCGAATCCTCAACATCACGTGAGTCAACACTAACAACATCTAGTTCCTCGGAACTAGATAGTTGTAGTGTTGGTGCCTGTATCAGGGCGGAAGAAACCGCAGCGCGTGCTTCCGAACCCTGATACAATGCACTAGATCTGTCAGGTGAAGGCAGAGATAAGGCCGGGCCCGTCTCTAACCCCGCTGACAGATCCATTTGCGAACCCCAAGTCTGAAGCCTTCGCAGTGCCTCAGCATTGGGGAACGCGAGCCTGGGCGTCCTCGCTAAAGAACGCCAGGCGGGATCGGAGCGTTCGTAATGGAAGCACTTCACAGTGCTCACAGCCAGCGCCCTCGAGCGCTGACCGTGCATGCTCCTCTCCCAAACAATCAACACAAAGAACGTGCGTGTCCCCACCCGTTAAATAACGAGGGCAGGGATGCACACACGCTCTGAACTGTTGCTTGCTCGCCATGCTGAATAATATATATATATATAACAGACAACACTAAATATAACAGACAGTTTCACATATAGCGCTTGTGAAGACACAGAAGCTGACGCCGCTTTGTTTTGGGCAGGTTTTATAGTTTCCTGGTTCATGACGTCACCCGCCTCTGACGTTCCGTCACACCATTGGACTGATTTTACATGTGCTTCAATACATCATCACGCAAAGCGTTCCCTTAGCGTCAATTCGACGCAACGCGAGTTCCCTTGAAAGGGAACTTGGATGCTTATACAGCAGATTTTTTTTTTTTTTTAAATTGATGCTACCTGACTAGAGAAAACTGAGAAATGAGGCTTTCTTCCCTTTTGCCAAATAGGACAATTTCTACACCAATAATGCACTGGGCATGTTGGCATCCAATGTCACTCTCACCAGTCTGCTATGGATACACTTGACCAGGGTCAAATAGCACCTTGCTTTTGTAGGAAATACTTCTTAGCAAACTTTTAGTCATACGATTGTTGACTTGTTTGTTCCCGCAAGTATTCAAAAGTAGAGTAAAAGTTTAGCGGGAGTAACTTACTATCCGTTTCCAGTGAAGGATCCAGCGCGTGGCTAAAGGCTGCAAAGAATTGTAACTAAGTAGAGAACATCGCGATGGAAAATCTGACAAACCTCTGTGTTTGTAGTCAACATTTCAAACCGTATGACTACGAACACAGTGTTTTAGAATAACACAAGACGCGTCGCTCATATTGTTTTGAATGGGAAAAAGTGCAACGGCCAAAATGGCCTTATAAGTCTTGCCTGATAAATAACAGCCAATCACCGATTGGTAAAGTCATCGCGTCACTTTTAGATGCTCCAGTTGCCCATGAGCTTGATTCAGCCTGAAAAATTTAGCTTTCTGTCATGATTCGAGCGTTTAGAAACAAAATTTATGAGACAGTTGATGTCGGATTTCATTGGTGATTTCAAATATTAAATTTAATCGTAAGCTTGGCGGACAGTTTCGTAGAATTAGTTGTTTCCCCATTCAAAGAGATAGGAGCTGTACTTGCATGCCCAAGAGGTGTTTCAAAGATGGCCGCCGAGTGAAAAGACTTGTGTAAAAGGGACTTTGGGGAAACCAAAAGAAACTGCCGTTCTGTCAGTTCCACCCAACCTCCCGAAGCAAAACGGCGTCACATACAAGTAAGAAAGCTGTTGCCACAGGGTTCCATTTTTACCATAGTGCTGTTTAAAAAGTAGACAAAGTAAGATACAGTTTTCAGTGATAAACCCTTACAATAACTGTTCTGTTAATATTAACCCTCTGTCGATCCGACTGTCCGTGGACAGGGATTCAAAATGCGGAAGTATAATCTACAGTTCTTTAGTACTAATTTAATTTAATAATTGATTATCTTTACAAGAAAACTGAATCAACACTGAACTGACTTCAGCTGAACAACAGCCGGAATGCGTAATTTTCCTGTTATCACTGTAAAGATGCTTTGAAACTATCTGTATTAAACGCTATATATAAAGGTCACTTGACTTTTTATAAGGAAACACTATTTTAGTCTTTCTACTTTAAAATTTCACATTTCAAGGGTAACTTCGCTGATTTTCAACCCACTTTGTATTGTTACAATGTATATGTAAATGAACAATGTTTACTCATTCTCAGCCTAAGACTTTTGAGCGCTATAGGGCTTTCGTGAAAACTACTACTATAGTAGTAAAAAAAGGAATCAAATTCAAATCTAAAAGGCATTCTCAATTCATATTGCTGTTTCATATACAATTATATTCACATAATAGATGTGACATAGGCAAGTAGTGTAAAATCTTCCATTCTTTAAATGCACTTAAAACTGAATTATATACAGTATAATTGACTTATCTTTCCAAATCCTTTAATCTGTTGTATGGTATATGCTTAATTCCACAATGATTTATATTGCACAAAGAATGAGACATCCTTGAATAAGAACATCCATCCATATATTCTCAGAAAAGCCATTAACCTTGAAACCCTGCTGAAAAGAGCGCTGCACTTGTCATCTCAAATCAGACGTCATCACAAATCGCCAGACTTAAGCACCTCAATACGGAGCTTCTCTCTGTCCAAAGTGAAGTGTTCAGCTCACCGTGTGAAAGATAAGGCTGCTCCTATTACTCTCAATTGCACAACGCATCTAAAAACACCAGTAAACGAGAATCTAACAGAGCCAAGAAGGATTACGAAGGGATGGCGAAATGAATTGAATTTACATTGTAGAGGACTTTTGTAGTTTGGATCAGTGTCAAAGTCTTTTTTTTTCCCCTCCCAGCTCTGAATATTAAGAAATAGGCTTAGCTATGAGCTACTTTCCAACTGAGGATATCAATTATTTAAACTAGTAATAATAAATCAATAAAAATAAATCAATAAAAAAATGAACGAATTATATATATATATATATATATAAATTAATAAATTCAATTCAGTTCAATTAAAAGTTATGGGCTAATAACAAGTGCTCAAGATGGAATGGTTCCTGAAGTTATTACTCCCGCCCCTCACTTCAGGCAAAACCACACAACCCCACTCCCATACTCTAATGTAATGGAGAACGGGAGATGAGATAAGATGGGAGGGGAGAGATGCGAGACAGAGGAAGAAATGGGATCTTTTAGCTCACCTCCATAGAGTGCTTTCTGTTACACTGCCAAGGTGAAAGTCATACAGCTTGGTGAGAATCAGAATCACCTGTGAAAAGAAAGTCAAAAATACGATAAATCTATATGCACTGATTTCTTGACATATATTCATTGCTCTTATTTCGTTCCATACATTTATATTCATTGCTGTTTTTTTTTTTTCTAAATGATTACAACAGGAGACATATTGTCAGAGGCTAATTGCAGGACATGTACAGTAGTGAGCAATTCAAGTTAACAATAAAAGTGCTAGAGCTCTCAAGAGAATAAACCGAACTTTCATGATTCTCAGTACCATAAAAATAACCTCACTACTTTTTTGAATATATATAGAAACATTAAGTAATTACATTCAAGCAATGGCATGAAAACTTCAATTATTTAAATTTACAGTCAGCAATAAAGAAGAAAGTAATTTCTCAAGACTTTGACCTTTCTAATGATGTATAGTTTGTCATGATTAAAAAAATACTTATAACTTTACTTATGAAGTATGCTCATTTTCCAAAAGCCTTCAAGTGTTTCTTTTCCTGACCCCCGCGTTGATGTGTTTACTTCTCTTTTGTGTCAACAGGCAAGACTCAATCAGGCTTCAAGGCTTTAATCTGGGCGGGATTGAGCTTGATAGTTCTCAACCCTGACCTTGGGCTCTATGATCTGTGAGAGCTTTTAGCCTCAGGGTCAGTGAGAAGACAGCAGGAGCTGAACTAGCCATCCAGAACGCCAAACACTCATGCATGCTCCCGCATCACACATTCACAACACTGGCCCCATGGAACGCCTCGACATACTTCACTGCACACACCACTGAAAATGATAAAGGCTTAAAAATGTGTTCCCTTTCGTTCGTGAACTCCTACCGACGAGACGGTTATCATACGTAACCGAGACGTTTTCTCTGTGGTTTCCTTCACTTTATGGTGGAACAGTATAGTGGGGTAAGATGTGTCGCCCACTAAATCTAGCAAATACATGATCATATACAGCTGCCTGGACCAGGACTAAAACTAACAGGGTAATTATAGTTAACCAAAAATATGACCATTAAAAAATGTTACTTGAAATAAAATAAATGTTAACGGAAATAAAATATAAAAAAAACTCTTTTCATTTGCGTTTAGTTTAAAAACACTGTTTATAGACATTGTAAAAGATAATACAATTACAATAAAAAAATTCATTCAAAATATTAATAAAAACTATAATAGTATCTCAATGATACAAAAACAACACGGAAAACCACACAACACACAGCCTTTTTTTAATTTAATTTAATTTTATATGAAATAAAATAAAATACATATTTTATTTGCATTTTGTTCTTATATTTTATTTTAATTAATGTATTTTTAAACTGATTAAATATATAAAATAGAAATATAAGCAAATATTATTTTTTCATTTGGCATTGTTTTCTCCTAAAATCATTTGGCAGCAGACATTCTCTATAGAGAAACAACTTAAAGTAAAAAGTGGCACAGCTTACCCCACTCTTTGAACAAATAAGCTGATAGCATGGAAGATATGTTTACAGCTGCTACTATAACTTATAGAAAGCCAAACACAAAATATTGGCCTAAAAAAACTATAAACAAATCTCTAAAATGACTTCCAAAATTAATTTAGCATGTTCACGCACCTTGACACAGTCAAATGGTGGACTGACTTCCACCATGACTTAATAACATTTGAAACCAAAAGAACATACATGAACAGCATGACATTAGGCAACAGACAGTTATATAATTAATAAATGGCTCAGTGCTTATACATTTGCCTAACAAACGCAAGGCGGAAGACAGCAACTGACAAAGGGCAGCCATGATTCAACTCATGGTCCCTCACGTTGACATTTTACATAATTACAGCCATTTCCTTATGTCAGATGCTGCCGTGTTTCCTGTTCAGGTCTAGGTAAGTTTGAGATTATTGGTTTCATTTGCATATTCATATCCATTTTCCTTTGATAGCTTTGCCTATAGTTTAAAACAGGCCTCTTCCCTGAAGCAGGGCGACAAACAAGCTGTCACTTTGACTCATGTTGGTAGTAGCGACTACTCCGTGTCTGTTTCAGCAGATAAAATTCATGAAACGTGAAAAACATGTTGGAGAGGGGGAAAAACTGTTCAAACCCTTCTTCCTCAAAGAAAGAGTCTACTGTACGACCAAGTGGCTAAAGCAAACAAAAAGGCCAGCCGTGCTGAGCGAAAAAAAAAGTGAGTTTAGACTCATGGAAAAAAAAATCAGTCTAGCCAACTCAATTTTACAGAAAAAATGTAAATATTTTACGAATTGGTGATTTCGTATAAACTCACATGATGTGAATCGTACACAAATGTATGATTTTTAGAAAAAAGTAAGCATGTCTTCCCCTAACCCCACCTCAAACCTAACTGCCACTGGGGTGTAAGCAGATCATACGAAAATGTACGTACGAGATTGTACGAATTAATATGAATAAGCAGTGCTTATTCACTTTTTTGCTCAAAGGCCACTGAGCATTTAGGCTGCTGTCACTTTAAGACCTCACACAAGGATCCATTATACTGTTACACATGTGTTTTCTCTCTCAACCGTGTACATTCACTTAAAACATAACTGACTGTGTTTATGTAAATACTCGCCAAGACTGGCATTTTGAAATTTTATTTTGTGTGTGTGTGACTGTTTAAGCGCAATAAGCAGCGAAAAAGAACTCAATTTAGCACTGAGAGGCGGCTTTACGACTTTACGCACTTTAAGTGTGAGCACAAAATATGTGGGAATGAGTACAATTATGAGCAAAAAGTACAATCCCACACTGGAATTCAAGCCCTGTAGCATAAACATTATTCATCCTGAGCAAATGAAACGAGTGAGTGGAGAGACGAGTTCACTGTCGGAGAGATGAGAGAGCAAGAAAGCGTATAGTATTCTGCGGAAAATGAGTATTTGAAGTGTTTCAGATGATTCACTATCAAAATATAATTTTGACAACACTATATTGCACTTAGTTTATAATTCCAGATGCCTTTTTAAAAGACTACAATTGGAAAATGTATGTATTATATATAAAATTCAACCCGCCAAAGTGGCTATAGTAGGAGTGAATGGGTTATTTGCCAGACGCCACTACTGAAATCCACCCGCATTTGGAGATTGGGTTAGTCTAGAACAGAGAGGAGCAATCCATTTAAATAAGAAGAGAAACAAATTACGGGAAGTCTTGTCCGAGCTAGAAGAATCATTCACAACCTCTGAACTCTTTACTCCTGCTTAATTCTCATGTTCTGTTCAGAGACCCCGGGCCATTTTAATAGAGATTAACATTAAACAATTTAAAGAGAAATAAATCCTCTGAAAATATAGACTTGATCTAGAAATTGAGAGAGACGCACTTCAGAAATCCTGGAGAGAGCAGAAGATGTGCAGACGCTGCAATATCAGCCATAAGAAAATTATATATTTTTTCTTTTCGTTTTATCTTTTTACAAGTACTATACTTACTATATTATATTTATCTTTTCCAAAAAAAAAAAAAACTTACATTGCAGATACAGAGAAACTCCCTGATGTATTTGGAGTGGATGAAAGCTACACAGCTAGAAGCAAAAATAGCATAGCAATATAAGGAAAGAAAGAAAGAAAGAAAGAAAGAAAGAAAGAAAGAAAGAAAGAAAGAAAGAAAGAAAGAAAGAAAGAAAGAAAGAAAGAAAGAAAGAAAGAAAGAAAGAAAGAAAGAAAGAAAGAAAGAAAGAAAGAAAGAAAGACTTATACAGGTGTGTGTGAGAGAGACAGCAAGATTTCTTGTTGTCCCTTAGGGTTTCTATTGTTTATTGTGTCAAAGCCTCCGCTGCAATGGCATTTTACACAAACACAGTGTGGAGGCTCCAACTTCTTGATGCCATTCTGCATTGTACTTTCCAGCAGATAAGCAGCACTCTTGCTGACAAATAAAGCATGGGTCCACATCTGACTACTGGTGCTCGGCATCATACACAATAAACCACTGCAAAACAGGCAGAAATTAAGTTCCAAACGTAGCTTTCCCTCAGTCCTGTCAATCATCATTTCAGGTGTCCCACTGACAATTCTGCCAGTATCCCCTCCAATTTCTCTCATTCTCCCTGTACCTTTACGGGGGAGTTAGATAGAGTTCGGGTTCAAGCCTCCTTTGAGGACAGCAAGCCAAGTTCGTTTACCATTAGCTACTGTATTGAGATTGGATTGGCAGGCGAACTTGTGAAATGAGCAAAAGGGTCAAAAACGTAATAAATTAATTTAATTTCTGACTTGTGATGCACATATGTGATTCTGTGATTTTTGTGATTCTGAGATATCACACCATGTTCATTTGATGGCCACAGGAGGAAGGTCTTTTCTCCATTCTGTCAACTGATGGAGTAAACTGAGCTGGATGATGACATCACTGTTTTCTGCAGAACTGCTTTGTGGATGAAATGAACTAATTGAATAATGAATCATCTTTACAAAAAGAACTAAATCAACAATGAACTGACTTCAGCTGAACAATGACAGTTATCACTGCAAAGCTGATTTGAAACTATTGTATTGTATAAAGCGCTATATAAATAAAGGTAAGGTGACTTGACAACTTAATGGATGTTTTTAACTTGATTAAATTAAGGAACATTTTTACATGCAATTAGTTTAGGTCTTAACAACAACAATAAAACAAGTTAATTTAAATATATAATGTTTTGTTTAACCAACTTAATTAAAAAAAATGAATACAGTTCATGTTTACTAACCAGCCACTGTTATGCTTAATACAATTCCGTTCACAACATTATTCAAAATGATCACAGAAACTCTTCTAAACACCACTGAGCATAACACTGACAACACTAACAGTTCGGTCTCAAAAAAACAAAAACATTCACAATCCAGCATAAAATTATTGGGCTAACATCTATTTAAAAAGTTTAAGTGGACTGAATAAAATAAAATACATTTGTGACAAAACATTAAATATTGTGTTGCATCAGCAATTTGAACAAGCAGTAAAAATATATATATATATTTTAATGTGTAATCCCTTTAAAAAAGTCCCATTTATTGTGTAGTTATTGTCATCCATTATTACACTCGCTTTTTATTCGCCATGTGCTTTTTACATTTGTATTATCTGTAGCAAAGAGTGTTGGAGCCTATAAGAATAAATATAGCCAAACTGTGCATCTAATATAGAATTTTTAATAATTTCAATATGTTTTTTTTTTTTTTTTTACTGAATCTTACAGCCCTAGTCAGAGCCTCAGCAGAAAAGGAAATGTTTGCAAGCTATGTTCAGCCACTGATAAATCGGTTTTGAGCATAGATTTACGTTTGTGCAAAACCCATAATCCATTTAACTTTCAGACTGTTGCTTTCAATCATTGAGGCTCAGAGTCCCATTCATGAGCTCACCCACTAGTTAATTCATTTATTTAGTCACATGATTACTGTGTGTACTAGTAAAAAGATGATGGAAGTAGACTACTCATTCACTGATGCTGCTCTCCGCAGAACCCCAATTGACCTGCAATTAATCAGAGAAATGTCAATTATCCATGACTTGGATTATCATCATTGGACTTTAATTAAAGCAACTGCGACAAACAGAAATATTATTAGCATAACTAAATGTTCCATGCTCACAAAGACCAATTTAAAGTGTCAAACTCAATTTCGAAGTGACGCGGTTTGCCCTACTACTAATGAAGGGACTAATGGCTTCTTTAGAAAAACGCCTCTGTCTCTTCCAAACTCTTTCTCCATCCCTTTTGAAGCATCTTGAATCCTTTTATCGCCTGTTAGCTGGAGGCTACTGCAGGGTCAACTACATGCTGACCCGTGTGGCCATAATTTAACTATTGCATTTTAAGCAGGAGAGTGTGAGGCCTGTTTATGAATCTGTTGATTTTTAATCAGCCACTGAAGTCAGAAAGCTCAGGCAAGATTTTTAGGAATCAACTGTTCAACTCATCAACACAAGATGGTTTTAACAAATGCACCTGCAGTTAATGAAGGCTGACAGACAAATGTTTGAAAATGTCATCGCTGCCTTTTGGCTGACACTTTTACAATGTTCAGCGAGACATAACGGACGCTAAACAGATTGTGTGTTCCTCTGCGGCAGAAGGCAGATTTAATGTTTCAGCGCCACATCATGTCAAAACAGCATTGCAGGTGGGGACTGAAATACTCCCTATGGATTAGAGCAAAGCATTAGCCTTGATGCATCAACATGTTTGATTTAGATGTTGCAACAGGAGTAGAGGACAAGTCTATCTATCTCTCTATATATCTATCTATCTGTCTGTCTGTCGGTCTATCTATCTATCTGCTGTTCCAAATCAAATTGGATTTTTGCAATGCTTTCTCAATTGAATTCGCAGCCCCTGCTTGTAACATACATGCAATATGAACATGGCCCAGCACTTTTTGGTTGATTGAAATGAAAAGATACAATTGTCTGAATCACATTTGGTGAAACAATTCCGAACAATCCCAGTGAAGTATGGCACTGCTCGTTTGGTACATCCTCCCCAAACTCACTGCAAGATGGGAAATTGCACAGCGAAAATTGCATTCTGCTTTAATATTTTTAGGCGTGTTTGTGTTGTTACTTGATTTGCATAATTCCTTAACAGGCACTGAAGCAACAAAGACATTGCATGGAAATAAATTACACTATATGTGGGAGCAATTCACATCCACTATAGTGGATTCCTCCTGTGTTTGCAAATATCCAGAAAGAGAGATAGTTCCGCCTCCTCCGGGTATTGGCATTATAACGTATAGAACAAACATGTCAACATTTAGATGTAGTACCAGAGTAATGCCATATAACTCAATTAAATGGCGAGAGAAAATAATCCATACAGTGACATGTGACATGCACTGATGCTAGATTGCTATTCATAACATAGTGTAGTTATGCCAGTATGGCTGTTAACAAAATGAGAAGGATTTCTCATTAAAATGAACATGGAATACCCTGAGCTGTCTCTCTCTCACACACACATAATCTGTCACTCTCTCAATGTAATTTATGGCATTTACTACCTCGTAACTCAGTGAGGAATCAAACTCTTGCCAGCTTGTGTCATTTCACACAACCTTAAAATGAAACATAGACATCTATTTTAAATGAATCAAGATATCTCCAGGAAGAATATTTTTATAGAGTGTCATTATATAGAACACCAAGGGAGTAAAGACACCAAATGACTTCCTTTTTTCTTCTCACTTTTTTTCTTAGAAGAGAAAATGAAAGCGGATGTCTCATGAAACACACACACACACACACACACACACACACACACAAACAAACAAACAAACAAACATAAAACACATACTTAACTTTATGAATTCATGAGTAAATGCATGCTATATGGGCCCTATTTTAACGATCTAAATGCATTGTCTAAAAGGGCTGTCCCTATTCTCTTAATGAGTAATGGGTTTTTTTTGGGTGTAACATGCAATAAACCAATCAGAGTCTCATCTCCCATTCCCTTTAAAAGCCAGTTGCGCTTGTGCCATTGTGGATTCGCTATTTACATGGTGGAATTTGCAAGCGGAAAAACTGAACGCTTCTCTAGCGCAGAAACATATAAATGAGAAACGCGAGGTTAAAGCGCACGAGCAGACCATCTACGGGACAAAGTGTGCGCGCGTTGTTACTGCTTTTACTTCTAGTTATTACTAATGCGCTCTTCAAATAACAAAAAAATATTGCGCCATTGACTTTAGACCAGGGTTTTGTTGGTCAATGGCGCAGTCTAGTTCAGTTGCCTCAAAATAGCAACACACCTACAATGTGCCAGAACACACCTCGTTTTCAGACCAAATGGGCGCAAATGCATTTGGTATTTAAACAATGTGGCGCAGGACGTGAAAATGATAACTGTGTCAGGCTAAAACTAGCAAAAAACACTCGCGTGTAGGGCCCATAAACTGTACTAAAGATACTTGCCTATACAGGTAGATGTGGTGACTACACCAACTGAACACACAATCTTATTCTATTGATGGCTATTCAAAATTAGAGAAGTATTCTGATAATATAACTTTATAAAAGCAACATATTCTGTATATATCGCTATCGTAGGGTTCAGAGACAGCCGGACCCAATATCAATAACACGTATAAGGCCATCCCAATATCGTCTTCCAGAAGCCACATGTATCACTACATAAGCATTACCTCCACACTGTTAATAAACACGTTAGCTGTCCATTAGCCGCTAATCAGAGCAACAGGCCATGCTAAAACAGAAATGCGAGTTTGCTGCCCTGTGACAGTTTGACTGGAGGGCTCCTATCACAATCTAATTAAGTTACTGCAGTTCACTGTCGAGTCGTCACCGGGTATTCTGGGGGAAAGTGTTGGGTGGGTGCTCATTGCTCAGATCGCTTTGCGATTAAATTTAAGAGAAAACGCACAGACATTCCTAGATCACCACAAAAAAAAAAAAAAGGTCACAACAGAGAGGAACTACATGTCGCTTGGGGTATTCATAATTAAAATCAGTGTAAGTGTGATGAATGCCCGTTAGAACGAAACAGGGAGAGCTTATCTGGGAAATTTTTAATTAAGAAAATCTTTAAAATATGGACTTCACCCCATCTGTCAAGCACGTAACTAGACGTAACTTTAGTCTTTTAATAAGTGGAAATCGGATTCTACTTGGTGATGAGAGAAATGGCAAAACTGATCTGAAGGAAGTTGTTGAAAGTTTACTTCTATCTGCAGCGTGATGAAAGCTACCTTCAAACTGTCACTGCAGAAAAAAAGTTCCACACCTACCCTGTCAAAAAAATTATATGATCAATAAGTTATGACAACATATGTTTTACATTACTTTAACTCCTCAAAATAAGTTAAGGAATTTTCAACTCTTTTATAAGTTATACAAGATTCAACAATTTTTTTTAAAAGTCAGTTTAATGTAATTTAAGTTAAAACATCCAAGTGTAGCGGTTCCTCTGTCGTTAAAGGCACGAAGGCGAAGATGAAAGGTTTCCAAGATAATTGAATAATATTCCACAAGGTAATACACAGACAGCTAGTGCAGACACAACCAAACACATACGAGACCGGACAATGAACATCAGACAAGCAGAGACTTCAGTTGTGCAGATAACAAGGTGCTAATCAAACACAGCTCAACTAAACTAACTCATAATGATGGGTGACCATGGAGATGGGATGCATGTGATTAAACAAACTAAAAGTCCAAACTAACAGAACTGTGACACCAAGTTTATGGTACTTTTCTTTTTTTTTTTCTTTTTTTACAGTGTACTTCAAAAAGTTTAGTTTCTATGTGAATACACACACAAAAAAACATGGACATGATTCGGTCCTGAAAAAAACACACTTCTTTGTCACACTTGTGCAAAAATGAGCGCATTGGAAATGAATGGGAGAATTGAATGAATTTCATAGTGAAAACCTTTGGTGCGGCCAAACAAAATCTTCCTGAAAGCTATTTTTTGAGATATAAAGCTCAAATTTGGAACGCAACTTGTTTAGATTTATGGCTTTGATTTTTGATTTTGAGTAAAAAGTTTAAATATAGATTTCATTTAAAAATTGAAAATAGTATTTTTGTGCATTTTTCATAACAATAAACATCAAAATTCTGTAACTTTTTTTAAGTTCTTTATGTTTTTTACTTTTTTCACTTCAGCAATAATATGCCAAGTGTTGTCTTTGAAAATAAATTTTCACAAACTTAAGTCTGTGCTCTAAAGCATTCAATATTTACGACAGTTTAAGTTGGAAATGTAATTATCAGGTCATAATTTATGCTCAAAACGTGAATAAATGGAATATAACTACTGCGTAAATAAAATGAAGTACCCTAAAATCCCCCAAAAATACAAAATATTAAATAAAACATTTTGTACATTCCTTTCATTGAAATATATATATATATATATATATATATATATATATATATATATATATATATATATATATATATATATTTGACACGCTACATGCTGCTTTAAATGCTAAATGCAAATTGTAGTTTGAAAAATCATGTTACTGAAAAATGTAGTTAAGTAAGTAATAGTCACTCCTCAACACTGATCACGCGAGTGGATATAAGTAGCAACATAAGCACTTTATTGAATAATAATGTTCACTTTCATTTTCATCAAATGCTTTTTGCTTTGAAATTAATTCCCCATCAAAGCCTATAAGGGATGGTAATGATAAAGTACATCTAATTTCAGGGTTTTATCTTTACAAACATCTTTTACCCTAAAGTGGTTCCGATGCTTATGCACGTCTTTACTTTTAATCGAACAAAGTAATTAAACACTTCAATCATACTAATGGCTGCCATTGATTCCCATTATCTGTCATGTATATCAACAACACAGATTTATACGTAATATGCATCGCTGACTACACTTCTTTCCCACTTCAGTTCTTTAAGGAGCGTGTTACCATGGCAACAAGGCCCCCCACAAAAATCTGTTTTTGCTCTTTAAAACCACCAGGCATCCATTTTGTGCATAGGAACACGTTTTTTTTTGTTTGTTTGTTTGTTTTTTGGTTTTGGTTTTTGGTTTTTTTCATGCATTTCGATGTGAGTACAAACTGAAAGCAAAAAAGTAAACAGACAATGTTAAGGTCAAATGACCTCAGTAAACCTGCAAAGTCTTTGCATCCTAAACTGTCACTTTAGATATGATCAACTCCTCTAAGGGTTTATTTGCTCAAACATTCTGTTAGAAAAACATTGACATGACTGCTTTGAGTCTTTCCTTGGAGAAAAATAAAGAGATAGAGGACAGAAAAAGCACACACTTGCTTTAGTGCAGATCTATTGTATTCATGAACCAACCAGCTTGTTGAAAACCCCAGCAAAAAGGGAAAATAAACTTTAAAATTGATGCACAGACTAGTGTTTCCTCTCCCTCGTACGCCCACTTCCCCTTTCCCAGGGTGCATCTGCTTCTCCCTGGCCGCCTCTCCAAGTCGAGTGAATCAAACACTATTTGACTATTTGACACGCTCACAGCCACAGGAGTAGAGGACAGAAAAGTAAGTATTAACCCTAATAGAAAGTATATTTTATCTATTGGTAAATAGTGACCTGAATTTGGGTCTGTCCAGATCCCTTTTTACGTACATGTAAAAGAGCTTCCAGTACATTTGGAACGACATCTGGTTGAGTAAATGATGACAGAATTTTCATTTTGCTGGGAACTAAAGCTTTAATTACAGAAATATTATTATATGATATCAATAAAATTATGATGTGCGTATATTGCACATAATGCACACAATACACACGTCTCTGATTGAATAAATATTAATTTGCTCACTGCTGGGGGAAAAAAAACAGTTGTGAATTGTGGAATAACCAGTGGCTTTGTATTGAGATCACATAAATGAGTTTAACAGTTCCGTGACCTTATCAGTTGAACCACAGCCATGATTAAACACTCATCAAGAAACACAAACACTCATCTATCAAGCATAGAAACCTCACGTTCCTTCACTCAAATCCCTTTACCCTTCAGATGGAATCAAGGCAATTAGCTTGGCTGGGTCCTTGCTTTTTTATTCTTATCTTTCAAGCAATTATCTACATTTCTACAAGAAGCAAGGCATCGCTTTAGGTTCTCCATGTGTCACACATACAAACATGAACCACACACACACACACACACACACACACACACACACACACACAGCATGTCCTCTTGATTAACGCCTTGCTACATCCTTCAGTCTTAATTATGTGTCTCTTTTTTCACACTGAGCTCCTGCCAGCTAATGGGAAACATTTTACCTCAAAGGAAGCGAAGGGGGTAAAAAACACATAGATGTTTGAAGAATTGAGACAAGTAACTAATAGCGTAACCTTACGTCCAGACATCAATCAGATGAAATTAGAAAGGGAATATGTTGTCTGTTTTACAGCTGTGAGATATGACTTCTGCCCAGTAGGTGTTACCACGGAGACTGCATGCTGTCATCCATCAAGTGGTGAATCCTTGAGGATTATGGGATATTACCTGATGTGCGATGCATGCCAACTTAGCAAAGCGCCGACTGTCAAGGACAGCGTGATGTGAGAGCTAAATGATGATGTTCTTCCAGGGTATGTAACTAATGGTTGCATTACTCAATGCAAAAACTTTTAGCACTAGTTTTTTTTTTTGTTTTTTTTTTTAAATGTATGGTTGTCCTTCCATGAAAAATAGGAAGAGTTATAATAGTTAACTCAAACTTAAACCATATAAGGATGGGTGGGTGGGTGGGTGGATGGATGGATGGATGGATGGACGGACCGATGGATAAATGAATGACTTGAAACTTAAAAAATAAATAATAAAACTGTAAAAAATAAAACTGTAATAAAATAGATAAAAATAAAATGGCAAGGCAAAATGTCTAATTATCATTTAGATTTACCTGATGTAGTAAAATAACAAACTTAGTCAAATATAAACTAACTGTATAGCTATATTTAAAAAGAAAAATAAATAATAACAATGGCACATTAAAAACTGAAAATATACAAATAAAAAACAGTTTATAGTTAAATATAACTATACATAACATTAAAATACCATTATCAATACACACACCAAAAAAATGTTTAGCATATGTAGACCATATAAATAGTCTTAAGGGTTTTTGTAACGGTTCATTTTTGTTTATTAATTCCACAGTTATTAGAATTCTATGAAAAATTGTCAGAATATCCTCAAGGGGAGTATAACGAATTAACCTCTACTAAAAACCAACAAAAAGTGGGAAAAGAGAGAGTGAAATTGCCCATGTGGAAGGAGCAAATGTAAAACACAATGACTCAACTCTTCACATGAGGTTAGACTTCCGAAACAAATCTTCTCTCCTCAGAGCGAATGCAGGAAAAACAGGTTCACCGTGCTTTGTCTGCCGTGATTCAGCCTGACATGCACAGAGAGCCCTTGCAAGGCCCGTACCTGTGAGTCACTGCTTCAGCTCCACTGCACTGAACTTCACCCCTCGGACTCGACCGCAGAAGCACACATTACACGAGAAGCAAAGTGAACGAATAACCCCATAGCTAGTTGATGACCGAGAAACTGTTAACTTACGCAACTGGAAAGAATATGCTTCTCATTACACACACACACACACACATAAAGAAATACATACAGTATATATACACAGTATAGAAAGAAAAAGAGAAAGAAATATGTGTGAAAACCAAGGCGCATAAAACAACTTAAAGGGCTCTAATCCATTTAGAACACAATGTTCCTTTGGGTTATTTTGTTAAAACCAATTAGCACTGGAAAGGTCAAAGGCTTAGATGGGAGGAAAAAAAACATCAAAGTAGATCCTTAGTTTAATTTGACCAACAGAGCTGATGCTTTGCAATTCAATTGTGCATGTTAATAAGAGCACTTGAATTTAAGAGGAAGGAGAGAGAGAGAGAGAGAGAGAGAGAGAGAGAGAGAGAGAGAGAGAGAGAGAGAGAGAGAGAGAGAGAGAGAGAGAGAGAGAGAGAGAGAGCACTATGGCGCTGGCCTTTTTCTGTAGCTCTCAAGTATGCACATTATCAGGTGGCTGTTTACCACAAGAACACTTCTGTGCTTGTGTGGAAGCCCAAACCAACAAAAGCCATCATCCAGGAGACCAACCACTCTGCATATTTTATCTGAACATTCAACATGGTCCACCTGACAGATTTATAAATGACCATAATCATCTATCAAAAGATGCTTTTTGTCCAAAGAGACTTACAATGCTGTAATTGAAAGGTCAGTCCACATGTCACCTGGGGTTAAGTGCTTTGCACAAGTGCACAGCGGTAATGTGCCAGTGGAAGGCATTAACTCTCAAGTCAGTGTGTTTTTTATCCTTTTATGTCACTAATATCTCAACAGAGTTGAAAGCAGGTTCCAAATTTAATGTCTAGCTACTATAAAAGCAATGCAGACGCTCACTGATGCAAGTAAATCACTGAAATCAAGAATTACACTGCTAGTGAGAAATTTGGACAGAGCTGGAAACATGTTTTTGTCTTGGAAACGGATCTTAAACACCTTTTGATATAAAGGTTTGTTGATCTAAAAGGGCTAGAAAAGCAATAGAAAAAGTAGAAAAGCAGCCAACAACGAACATGCAGCCGGTATAGTTTGCTTTGTCAAGTGAGGCAAACTGTAATTTTGGCCAAGTCAAGAAGTTGGGTAGATGCCTTAAATGAATAGTTTAGTCAAGTATTTAAGTTAAAAATGTATTAAAGAAATACAATTGCATAATTAAAGTGCAACAGAAACCAGGAACAAACACAGAAGAAGACCACACACACACACACACACACACACACACACACAACTGTGTGAAAATGCTAATATGTACCACACTAGCCATGACAAAATACTGAAGCTCTGATCTGGAGCTCTCTGACTCTTCACAGTAATCTATTTCTAAAGTTTTGGAGAAATGAAAAAGAAAGCAGCCTAAATTACAGCAATTTATTACAACCATTAAAGCTTATTAGCCAGAACTTAAGCCTCATCAAGTTTCTCCTGAAACTCTATGCAATTTGAAGAAACCAGACGCACACAAACATGCACACATACCCTGATCGGTACCATATGTAGCACATTTATTTTGTCTGTCAATATCCTGAGCATAGTCAATGCATCTCACGAATTTCCAATGCCTTTAAACAAAACAGCAACAAGCTCTGAGAACTGTTTTGTACAGTCTCTCTCTTTTTTTTAATTCTACTTCTGTATTCTTTTTTTATCATAAGCTCTTTGATGTGATCCATTATATCATAATTTAACTTTTTAGCAAAGAAGCTACCAAAGTAGTGGCCTCACATTTTTGCCACATTGCTGCCGTAAAGTCATTTTCGTTGACAAAGAACACTTGAGGACACTTTATAGCTCTAAAGTTCCAACTGAGAAGAAAATAAATTATATTTGAGATCTATTTAATAACTAAGTTGTTTCTCCTGGACAGCAATAAGAATAAATGGAGAGATCTCCTGTTTTAAAAGAGACATCAGTGATGCCTCAAACTAAATCAAAATCCAAGTTATCTGAGCAATGAAAGATCAACTAAACTAGACACTTTCTGAATTATGTGTATATAAACTGATGGGGGGCTCTCATTATTACGGGAGCAAAGCGATCACTTTTCAACTTGGTTCAGTATTGTGAAGAAACCTTCCAATACACCAACACATACTGTACACACTTAAGGGCAGTTCACAGAGAACGCATTTTTGCGGGTCAGTGGAATAAAAAAAATTAAAATAAAAAAAAGATTTGAATGGCACTGTATAGTTTATAGAAACGTTCAAAAAATAGCAAAAGCACTAAAGACAACCCTGCTTTCATCTTTTTAAAGCAGTCTCGTGTTAGATCTTTTTTGAGCACTCATTCTGCACTTCCTCTTCTGTTCTAATTCTAGTTCTGTGTACATTAGTGTTAATAAAGGATGGGAGTTATGTCCATGTGTATATACGCAGTGGACTTGTATCATGGACTTCCAAAGGCTTGTTTTCTGAAGAGAAGTACACAGCAACGTGTGTGTTCTATCTCTATCAGCCCTTTGTCTGCCTTCTTAGCAAAAATTTTATACATTTTGGCCATTTATTTACATGACAATGGCATTTGGGGGGCCTGAAAATGGATTTCAAAGGGCATATTTTTGAAAACAATATCATATACTTGTAAATTGCAAAAACATGAATTTGTGAAAACGGTGATTTAATGCTCATGTGTATTAGGCGTGTTTTTCTTTATAAAGTGACATTAGACGTGTTTCCAGTTCAGATTTGCGCAAAACTGTTGTGAAACTACGCCATTTCCTTTAACAGATGTTATGCGACTAAAAGTAATTTTTTCCTCTTGCGATAAGTCATTCCAAAAACCATGGTAACGGATGTTGGTAGATTTATGTATATCCCACCCACTGCACTAGCCATTATTTTTAATCGAAGGAGACGTAGGTTTATTATCCAAGCATTACTGGCAAGGAAAGCCCCTTATACTTGGCAGCCGCCTCGTATGGGGTGTTTCTGGGTGTTTCTCCCTGAAATCTGCTTCAAGGTCTTGATAAATTGTGGATATATCTTTGTTGTTTAGAATCCAGTATTACCATAATATTTTGTCTTTTATGAGTTTAATGAAGAACTCAGTCTCGTTTTCTGTCCAAACATACCGCGCCAACTACGTCAGGTGACCTGTAAATGCACAAAAACTGTTTCCATTGCAGTTTTGCGAAATATTAACTTTTCGAATTGCCTGAAAAAAACCCTCATGCGAGCGTAAAAGCTTTTTTTGCAATATATGTGAGTTTTTACGTTTCCATTGGGTGTATTTTCAATTTCAATTTGCGCAATTTAAAGGGTTATGGAAACGCAACTATTGCTGACCTGACGTTTTTTAATCGTTTTCGTGGATGTATGTGAAAGGGGATCGTTTTGACAACATTGTCGACTGAATGCAAAAAAATCAAGGCAAAAACGTTTCCGTTTTAAGTACACTGTTGCCATGTAAACGTACCCTTAGTGTAGGTGTGGGGGTTTTTTTTCAGGTCAGAGTATTTTGGTTCGATTTGGCTTTCCATGTTTGCTGTTGCCATTTGAAAGATCTCACAGACCACAAGAACACTCAGACCATGAACAAATCAAGTTTATGTCATAAACCATGATGAATGAATCCTCAGAGGTGGCTTGGTGCTCTGGTGATCAACACCAGGTTTAATGGGAGGAAATAAGAGTACAAGAGAAGATTTCCATATCTATGGCATAATTGGAAAACTTTCGCACATATTTGAGACAGTCTCTCAGTTTGGAGCACATCCCTGAATGATATGTCGAACCCCTATTGTTTTATTGTGGAGGAAATGTCTGAAAACTGCCGCTTGGTTGAACGGTGAATAAAAGATGGATTTGAAATGGCTTTTTTCTTCTTTCAGACCAGTCTCTGTCTCTTGTGCTCTCTGACTTCCTGTTTAAGCAGCTGGAGGCTAAGAGCATATAGCACATATTAAGATGGAATACAAATTACTTCCTGTTATTTTTTCCCCTTGCTGCGTCCAGACAGGTCATGAAAACCATGCCATGATCTGCTATTTCACTACGGGTCTCATTTGTATTCATAGGTATTCATATGTGAATCATTCACACAGACAATGAAATGTGCAATAACAACTATTGACAGTGATTAAAATTTAGAGATATACAAATGAGTATCGATTCTAGAGACACTATTCAAAAGTGGGACTGTCATTCATGAATAAATCATGGAGACAAAATCCAGATAGGAATATTAAAAGCAGTGAAAGTCTTTTGCACTCCTAATATGGATTAATTTAAATATCATCAAATCCTAACCTCATTAAATGAAATTTAATTGAAAATATCAGTCACAATGTGTGTATCACTCATTTACCGATTTGTGAGTGTGTGTGTTTTGCGGTATTAAACATATAATTTATATTCAATGTGTACCTCAAAGAATTAATAAACATTTGTGTGTCAGGAAAGAAAAGAAAAACATTTCAGCATCTATCCAAAAAGATGAAAATGATTGCATGGTAGAAATACAAAGTTCTGTGATAAATCTCTAGATGGCGCAGGCTGACAGGTCCTTAAAGGGAAAGTTTGCCCAAAAATAAACATTTTGTCATCACCTATCACTCTCAAGTTTTTCCAAATCTGTTTGAGTTTCTTTCTTCTGCTGAACACAAAAGAAGATATTTTGAAGAATGTCGAAAACTAAAGAGTAGAAGGTACCCATTGATTTCAATGGGGTCCATCAACTGTTTGATTAACCATATTCTTCAAAACATCTTATTTTGTGTTCAGCAGAAGAAAGAAACTCATACAGGTTTGGAACAATTTGAGGGTGAGTAAATAATGACATCATTTTACTTTTTGATTTTAACTACCCTGTCAATCTGCTTGCAATCACATCATTCTCTATAGTGCACAGCTGATTGGTTCCTGCTGTATCAGCAGCCAATGAGCTCGCTGCTCAACTTTCAAATACTTGGCCAGTGTTTGCTGTAGCAGTTTGCAGTGCGCTTCAGAAACCCTCCACCTTCCCCAGCTCCACCTGCATAGATCTGCTACATGTAATTTATGTCGTTTTTTACAGCGGCAGCATGTATACTTGCTCACATCAGTGTGTCATGCATGTATTGGCAGTTGCAAGTCCTGTAATTGCTCTGAAGCAGCAGCAATAACCAACAACAGCATCAGCAGCCGTGTAGCAGATTCCGCCAATACCAAACACATTAATATTGGCATATCTATTAACATGCCAAACACTCTGAGAGTTGACAGATTTAGCATCACATTTTTGGCATGAACACCTACAAATACAAATGAGATCATGTTGATAATTTTTAATGTAAATGATAATCACCTCAGATTTCTCTGTGGAAGGACAAATATAGGTGAAGCTGTTTTAGCCATAAAAAGAGGGCAAAACTGTCAGTGCCAGTTAATTGAATTTTACACACAATAAAAACACATTTTAAAAGTTAAATATGTTGCGTGATCCATCATCATTTTTGCATGGTTTGATTTTTCTCTTCGTCTTTGAGTTATGAAAGAAATGAAATAAAAATAAATGAATAATAACTTGGGACGTATATTAAATCAATCAATTAAATTTACCTAGCGAAGCATGGAATAAACAAATAGTGGGATGGACGTATTTGAAGTGGAGATGGAGACAGGGACCATGCATGGTTCCATGAGCAGATTATGTGCGCCGTGGCCATGCATCTCAATTAATATGCCAAATGTAAAATTGGTTTACTTGTACTTGACTGGGTTTTCCAATTTATTTGTGTACAGCATTACAGAGAAATGTTTAACAAATGTTTCTGGGATCTAATGAATGTTTTGAACATACCGTTAACACACTTGCCCTCTTATATTAAAAGATTATCCTTGTTTTAAGATGATGTCTGAAATGAACAAAATAGAAGCAGAAGAAGATATGATAAGAATTCTTCTTTTAAGCAATATTACAAAAGCAAAAATCCTGTGGCTGCAGGTAACGAAAATCGCTTAAAATAATACAGGAATGAATATTACAAAATAGCCCCACACTACAGAATACCTGAAAAATTCCTTTCCATTTCTAATCTAACTAGTAGTCAAACATTCTTTTGTTGCTTTTTTTTTTTTTAATGAAACTTCAGATATTTATACAACAAAATATTCTGGGGGCCATGAATGTTTAGTGAAAGTGATCAAAAATGCTGTCGCTGGATGGCAACTTAAAAAAAATGCTGGCAGGGAAAGAGTTAAAGGTATATTTCAAGAATAAAAATTAATACCTAAATAGGAGCAAATTAGTATGCTTAAAGTGCAAAAATAATATATAAATAGTAAACTATAAGTATGATGTTATGTTCACTTACAAGTATACTTTCAGTATAAAACTACTAAACTAATTAGTAGGCTATACTTCAAACTGTACTTTCATAAACTAAAAAATGTGCTACAAGTATTTAACTAAGTATACCTACCCTTAAAGTATTACTTAAAATGATATTTTAATACACTTGGACCGATTTAGTAGTATAGTACTGAAATAGTATGCTTACAAGTATACTACTAGTACATTGATATCAGTATACTTACAACTTAAAAATATACTTGAACTTTCTTTAAGTATACTTAATAAAAATTAATTTGAAGTATAGCCAACTTAATTTTTGTAAGGGTTATCAATTATTAGAAATGTGTTTATGTGTTATTCTTAGCACTATGTTATGGCCTTAAAACCGTTTTACCATAAGGCATGGTTTGTAAACTAATACATTTTGATGTTTGCATATGTGTTCCATATGTATGGCTTTTCTGATGATGTAATAGCTCACTGTATTTGCAATGCAAAACACTCGGGTACGAGTCCACTGAAACACAAATCACAATAAAAGAGCGCAAAGAGTTGTAGAACAGATACAATGGTATGGTTGCTTTAGCAAATGCGTTTTTATCTCACGTTTGATTTTGTCAACACTATAAATTAGGTTTAGGCTTATGTGCACATGCAAAAGCGCATTAATCTTTTAGCGCCACTTTGTATGAATTAGCTTTGAAACAGTGCAATTTTTGTGCAAAAACAAGGATTCTCACAACAACATTTTTATGTCTAAATAAATATTGCATCTGTGGAAAACAAAAGAGTATATCTTCAAAAACGTTTCAGTCCATTAAATGGAAGTTAGAAGGCTCAAACCAACATTGGACCCAATTCACTTTCATTGTATGAAAAAAAAAAAAATCTTCGGGAGCAGCATGAGACTGAGTAAATGATGGCACAATTTTTATTTTCTTTCTATTTAAGTCCTCTTAAACATCGACAAACACATATACACATGCTCTTGCGCGCTCTACTGTCAATTTTTCATTTCTGTATCTTTTCCCTGCTGCTTCTCTCGGGGTGGGTCTGCATCTATCTGTCATTTCCTCAGTCTCTCCCTGCCGCCGTTTCCCCCGAGGCCGTCGCCAGATCAATGTTAGTGAATGGCTAGCTTCCAGAACTTCCGCTGAGTCAGAAAGGTGGGAGAATTTGGTGAACAGTGACAACAAAAGAACCCCTCTTCCAAAGAAGCTGTCCAACCGTCTATCTCTCTGTACCTGTCCTGCAGCCTCTGTCACAACCCCTCCCAGGATACAGACTGGGTAAACACAAACCGGGACAAGCGTCTGAGGTAATTTGTGTCATTGTGAGATGTTCCAGTCTGTTCGGAGTAAATCTGCACACGCGCACAGGCTAAAGTCAGCCGATTCGTCTTCATTCATAACAATCTGTCATAACTTGGCCATGTTAAAATATTTTCAAGGGAAAGAGTCTTTACCCCGTCTCCCTTCCCACTGCTTTGGGCTAAATGAAAACCAAACAGTGCATAGCGGTGCATGTGTGGGTGTGTGTGTGTTGAGGCTAGCAACTATATCCACAGTGTTACGTCTCTCCATGCTTTGGAATTTCCATATGTCTCTGTGGTTACTCCTGCCATCCATCACAATTGTTCTCTAGGCAAGACAGCTGTCCTCGCCTCGGGAATATTCACAGCCCACCAGCCCATCAAATTACATCTAATTCTCTTTCAGTCAAGCCTGAGACTCTAAGAGAAGTTCAAACCGGCCCGTCGCTGGGAGGGAATTCGGGGGCAGAGTTGTTGTTGTTGTCGGCGGCGGCGGCACAATGTGACTCCAGTCGCGCAGCAGCCTTTTGGGGAAGGTGAAAAAGTGTGGGAGTTAGAGGGAGTCAGTGGCATTTAAAAATATTACAGTGGAATCAAATTTTCTTGGTCTCTTTTCGCCTGTATGATAAAGTGACAGAAGAGAGAAGGTCAACAATCGTGTGAGACATCATTAGTGTTTTGTTTTGGGAGGCGTGGAAAAGGCATCAAGCAAACATTAATCTTTTTTCTCTGGTTTCTGTTTTATCTTTCACTTTTTATCTCTTGTTCTGTTCAAAAATGTAGTGAGCTGCCTTGCCGTCTCCTGTCTGGATTTTGCAGATGCCTTCTAAGTTTGCATTCATTTTTGTCCAATTTTTTAAAAACCTTTTTTGCTTCAAATCAAAAGTTTGTAGTGTTGTGATTTAACTCGTAGCTGATTGGCTTGGTTCATGGCTCATTACTCTCTCACAAAGATTACTTTAAAATAGTTCCGTTAAAAAATAGTTCCGAAACCAACGCCGCTGAAAAGGGAGCAGGCACAGAGTTGCCGTAGAAACGCATAATTCCGAGTCCAAGGACTTGAACAGATCAGAATAGACGTCGCATAATTACGTAATTATGACATGGCGTAATTCCAATAATTAACTACTGTTAATGTCTTAGTGCAAGGTCTGCAAAAAACAAACATAGACATAACACTTTAAAGTAAAGTAGCTAGAGATGAATAATTATGCCTGATTATCATTAATGAGGCTTTTGCATTTATTAATAAAACGTACACCCTCATTGGTAGTTGCTGCAAACAACGTTACACTCATTTGCATAAACCTGAATGCTACCAAACCTTGTTGCATTGGCAAACAGTTCCTGCCACTCATGTATCTCCAATATTCACTGAAAATAGGTTGTTTTCTTTGTCGTTGCAATTCTCCACTTGTATGAATGGCCCTCTAAAACGCTGCCTACACAGACAGCTTACTAGGTTTTGGAACATAGCCGCTGTCTGCATTATCAATGTTTTTTCTCTAGCTCTCTCTTCACCTCTCCTCAGTTAACTGTCCCTTTGTAGCGACTGGCGACTCAGTTTGTACATGGCCGGTCTCCTGCATAATTAAACACAGCCAGTCTTTTGGGATGGTTTGTTTGTGAGGGAGGCTCATTCCATCCCAGCTGTTGTGGTGCGGTACTAAACCTCCCCTCTGCAGATCCATCCCAGACCTCCTGTTCTGTCCTCAGTCGATCCCTGTAACGTGCATCCATGTTTGGTGGGTGAAACATTGTTTATGGGGCTAATGTGCAGAGGGCAGCAGTAAAGTATTAGAAAAAGGAAATAGTGGACAGTGCTTTTCACAAATAAGCCTATGCAGCAGTTTTGTGATGCTTATTTTTTGATAAAAGATGCAGACTACATCTGGCACGCTTGCGCCTGGGGCACTTTTTAAGGATGTTTTTAGCACTTTGTGTGTCCTGGCTGCGGTTACGGAACTCTGAGCCACATCATCAGAAGTCAGCGAAACTGGGCAGAAGCGCTAAGTGAGGAAGGGTGTGGGAGCTGCATCATATCAGTTTTCTGCCCACTTCACATTCTACGCTAGGGCTTTTGTTCCATGGGGGCCCAGTTTGTTGGCTCACTTAAGGAAACTAGAGTGTAATTTATTTGATGTCGCATGGCATGTTGCCAGACGGTCTTGATATTCTCGTCTCTTTTACTCTACATCATCCTTCTCTGCTTCAACTGATATCAAGTTTAATAGAAACCGCATCACACTACTGAGCGTAAGTGACACCTCCTGTATATTAAGCTCCAAAAATAAAATAAAATAAATATTAGTAGTGATGTTTGATGTTTAATATATAAACATCAAATATATATATATATATATATATATATATATATATATATATATATATATATATATATATATATATATATATATATATATATTTGCAGCTTTATTGGGTTAATCCCCAAATTATTGACTATGATTGGATTTTTTTTGTCTTCAAATATTTGACATAGTAAATAATTTTTGTGGATTAACCCAATTAAGCTGCTTTACTAAATAAAATGTTTGAATATTAAATGCCATTTAATCAGAGTAAAACTGCCAAAAATTAATAAATTTTACTTGACAAAATATTGACTAAATTTAACAGATATTTTTCAAAACACACATACAAACACACATACAAAACATACCACACACACACACACACACACACACACACACACACACACACACACACACACACACACACACACACACACACACACACAAAAACAAAAAAAACATTTAATGTAAACATAACTTTGGTCTGAAGGAACTGTTGAAATGAGACATTTTTTTTTTCTCAATTCAATTTAAGACTCAATTTCCATCAAGATTTCAGCATTGATGACTAGGGTTGATTATTGTGTCCACTAGATGTAAACATTTATATTTGGGTTTTCACTTTTAAGAACTAGACCATGAAGGAAAAAGAAAAGGGAACAGAAAATGGTAACAAAAAAAAACAATAGACAATGAAGGTGGAAACACAAACAAGGGATGCACAGTCAGAATTTATTTGCATTTGTACAAAACTAAACTATAAATAAATAAATAAATAAAATCCTCTACAGGTCAGCTTACCAAACAGCCATGTGTTTAATGCATCCATAGTGGTCAAAGAAGTGCACATTTAAAGGCCAGAGCACCTGACCATGTAGCAGGGCAGAAAAGTAAGGCATGCCACAGACTTTAGGTCCCGGACACAGCCTAGATCTTAGATCCTACCTGTCTGTAGAGTATAATATATAGAGTCTATATAGAGTATAGAGCATAAATGTTGCCTCTGTAGTGGCTATAACTCTGTCCATTCCCTGTAGCCTATACGTGCCAATCAAACCCATCTCTTCATTACTATACACCATAGAGGTTTGTGTCCTGTTGTGACTGTTTCCAAACCTTAGCGGTCAAATGATGTCCCTTGGCAATTGGATTTGTCTTTCTTATCCGCTATCAGTCTATAAAGTGCCTGCGGCCTCATTTTCAGCTCATAGTTTGGTAACCGTTCTCTTTCTAACACCATGCATTCGCTGTGTTTGTAAAGGTCAGAATCAGACTTTAGCCCCAGACCAAGGCACACAACATATCATAATAAATAAAACAGTCATGAGAGCTTAGCTTAGTTTTAATGATGACTAAAGGTCAGGATTTCTTTACCTGGTCAGGATTTGAGGAAGGAGAGAACGTGGCCATCTTATGCCAGAAATCTAGAAACTTTATTCTTTAAATTATCCTTAATATAACTAGAGACGCACCGATACAAAATGCCTCTGCCGATACTGAACGTTTAAAATTTTCTTAACACACACAGTTTCTGCCAATCTCATGTTAAACTTGTCTTTAGTCTTTAGTTTAAACTCTAGTTTAATCTAGTCTTTAGTTTTATCAGATTTATAAAAGACGGATCCAGCTGTATCGAGCTCCTGGAGTTAGAGTCAAGAGCACGCGCAGCTTTTCCGTAGCGATCGTCAAGCTGTGACATCGATATAAATAAAACAGAAACCAAAACTTTATTGTCTTAAATTAACTATGGCTAACAATCAGATCCAGTTGTATACATATTTGATCCACAATGTTAGTGTGTGAGTTGTTTGGAGTGGTTTTACAATAAACAAATTGACACTTATGGTGGTCAGCTGAACAAATGTATTCAAACACACACAATACTTCATCGCATCATCCCTGGATAACTTTTTATTCACTATACGTTTGTGTTGTTTACATTATATGCACTTACGTGCCAAACTGAATCCACTGTTCCCTTAATGCTGGGTTCTTTCCAGCTCTTTATCAGTGTAAATATCAAAGGAAATTTCCTTTAAGGAAAATGATCCTCACACAAATGTTTTTTTCTTCTTCTCTATTTCACATTAGTCCACTAAGATCAAGATTCTCCATAGACATTTTCTTTACACATACCTTCTAATAATCACTTATAAAACAAGAACTAAAATGTTGACAGCAAGACGCAATTGATAGATAATATGAGCAGTTTGATACAAGTGAACTTTCAATGTCGTTTACAAAGGTGATCTTTCTTTATCTGAAAGCTTGAAAGATATTGGAATGTTTGGCATCTATGGCTTTATGAAATGATTCTCATTAACAACATCATCTCATCAGCACTCCAACAGATCTCCTTAATGTTTTATTAATGTCGTAATCTGCTAGAGGGTGAAATGTTTTATAGCTATTCCAAACACACACACACACACACACACACAATTGGATATCTACAAACTAACATGCAATTATCTAATCAGTGTTACATCAATTCAATCTTATGTCTTCATGTCTTCAGTTCAATAGAAATGATCGCTATTTATTTATTTATTGACATGGAAAAGTGGCATTAAAATATAATTTGCGTTGAAGTGTGAAATTTCGCTAGTTAGCGTTATTGATTTTGTTCTTTCACTAAAACAAAAACGGTTTAAAAATGCTTATATTGACTTCTAAAAGTGATACTATATCTATTTTCTGTTTATTTCATACTAAAACCAATTTTACGATCATGGAAACCAGAGCCCTTGTGATTGGCACAATTTTAGCTCGTTGGCTTATTGCCATCAGATCATTGCAGGGATGTTCGTAAAATCTCCCTCCACGCATGCACTATTCATTTGGAGTTCAGTTTACTGAGATGGGCGAGGAAAACAGAACCAAGGCCAGGACCTTGGACTCTGACCTCCCGGCCAGCCGAGGAAATCAGCCTGCAGGTAGAAGAACTCTGGTGGGTCTCTCTGGATGTAAGAAAGTTAATTCAAAGGTACCTCAGCTGAAACCTTGACCTTGGTGTTCGCAAAACCCTCTTCTCTGATAAGGCTCAGTATTTCATAAAAAATTAAATCTATTCCTCCACATTTACCTTGTTTGTTTGCACCTTGTTTATTTGCACTCTTGCTTTATGTAACCTCAGCCAATCCATCATCCCCGGTTGGATTTTCTGGCTTTCTTCTCACCTGTGTTAGGTGCACCATATGGCACATACAAGTAAATGAGTACAAATCTGCATTTGTCTTCATTGCACATGTTCTTAACTGGCAATGCAGTGAAAGCAGCATTCTGCTCCAACAAATTGAGATGGCTCTTTCGCTCTCCCTCCCAAAAGCAATTTATTTTGCAAATCCAGTGATCACCTGAGGTACTTTTTCAAAATGCCTGTTTTTATACTGCGTTACAGTGTCTTTATTTGTGAAAATGTGTAAGGATGTCTTTGTAGCATGGATACAAAGAAATCCGTGAAGAAGGGGCGTAATAAATTCACACGGCTAAAAATGCTGCAAAGTTAGTTGGGCACGGGAAATAGCCATATGTTTTCGTCTGCCAAGAGACTCTCCACTGAGCGACAGCTCATCCGTTAGCATATGTTAATTGATATGTTCATGTTCTTAAAGTGGAGGTTGATGCATTTTAGTCATTCTCACTGATATCTTGAGACTTTCAAAAAGCTTAAAAGACCATCAGCTGTATCGGAGAATGAAAAACACTATGAAATGGTATTCACAACACACTAAACATCCATACCATGATGTATTTCCAAGTGAAAGAATATTAAGAGTGGCATACTGTGGGCCAGGACTTGATTTCATCAACTGGGCTTTGATTGGATTTGAGAAGTACATTATGATATAAAAGGGTAATATTATATTATGAGTTCACGTTCAAATAATCCTTCATGCTGGATATGGGCGGCACTAAGAATGGGCTTCTGGGGATTAAGTGGTTCATGTAAAACTATTTTATTAACACACAAGCCAGCCAGCATTACATTTTTTTTTGAAAATTAGAGGGGGGGGGGTTTCCCCTTCACGTGCAAGACTACATTTTAACATCCTTCAAACTTCTAAACACACTTTTAAACAAACAGCGAGCCAAAGACATACATCTGTTATTAGCGAACAATGGAGTACAGAAAGCCGAAAGAAACTACTTTTAAATGTTTTTTTGTTTGTGTGTTTCTTTTTTCCATTGCTACAGCATTCTAAAATGTATGCGGTTATAAAAATGCTGACATAAGGCTATGAATAAGGTCAATTTGGCCATTTTTAAATTGAATTCCAATATTAATTAATGATTTGCTTACCAAAAATTATTCCACAAATATGTAAGACTGCAGCATTTATTATCAAGTGCATCATAAAGCATATTTAATGAAATGATGCCCTTATTCACAGAAGCCTGACCCTACAACTGCTTCTGACCACAGCCATGATTACATAAACAGAAGAAAAAATTATTATAATAATAACATGCACTGAAAAATCATGCACAATAAGGGGATGGATGGATGGATGGATGGATGGATGGATGGATGAAAAAAAACTGTCTTCTATTCTTTAAAAATTAGCCTCAATGCTACTGAACTTCTTAGAAAAATCAAAGTTTCTCTGTTCTATTACCTCAAATTCAATGTAACTAAACAATAATTACATCAAAGTAAGGCATCACTGATTAATTGATTATCATCAACAATGTAAATGTCAGCGGGTCCAGGCCATTTAATTATGAACAGATACACAAAGAACATATTTGTTTGCACTGCCGTGATATTTCAGAAGGCATGTGTTCGTTATCTGCACCGTAACCTAGAAAGATTCCTGGGAGCATGTAGGACAAAATTTAAAATGCCACTTAATTCAAAGTCCCATCTGGGGGATACGGCACGCATGCAGACAAGCATCGTTTCACCTCTATTGAAACACACCAAAGTCAGCTCCGATGCTCACCGTACACTAGTCCCGGGAGCTAAATGGGATTAGTTACGCTACAGTTAATCCATAATTGTTTTTTTGTCTTATTCAAACAGAGATCTTTTGTTTTGCAAACAGGCTTTTGTTTCTTCCAGAAAATGTAATTGCATATCTCTCATCACCTAATTTATGAACGGTGTTGACTTTGGCATTGACGATGTCCTTACTTGTTCAAACTAAAGGATGGAACTAATCGTAGAACCTGATAAACTCACAGCTAGAATATATTTCTCCCACATCTTTTATTCCTTGCACTGTTTTGTTTTACCTTTATTCACGCAGATAAGATTATGTAAATCAGTGTGGTTTCTGAATATCCCTTGAATTTAGATACTTTTGCCCAATAATTCAGGGCATTTATGGGTATTTATAATTAAATAAATATCTACACAAATCTTGCCTACCCTCCCTACAAGTTAAAGGGGTGGTTGCTTATGATTTAATTTTTTAAACTTTAGTTAGTGTGTAATGTTGCTGTTTGAACATAAACAACATATGCAAAGTTACGATGCTCAAAGTTCAAAGTTCAAAATCTAAAAACTTAAAACTTTTTAGGGACTACAACAAACGGCTGGTAGGGATAACAATGAGCTTCTTCACGGGTTAGTGACATCACTAACCCTAAAATTGACATATACCACGCCCCTGGGAACATGATTTATATATTATCATGGTAGAATATGCTAATCAATGACTAGAAGATAGTTAACTCCACATCAGCTACATACATTCATCAACTATCCTGTTGCATTACATGCCACTTCTTCTCAAGTCTCTCCTTCTATGTCCGACTCCGGTTTGAACATATTAGGCTAAAAGTTTTTGAAATTTTTAGTGCATGTCTGTGTGAAGTAATCGGAGCTGCTAACACACACAAGCTCGTGAGACTCCGACCTCTGTGCCGGGAGCAGCAACTCATTTGCATTTAAAGGGACACACACACAAAAACGGCCCGTTTTTGCTCACCCTCAAAAAGGGACAATTTTAACATGCTAAAAAAAAATATCTGTGGGTAATTTTGAGTTTAAACTTCATAAACACACTCTGGGGACATCCGAGACTTAATTTACATCTTGTAAAAAATGGCGTTATGGGACCCCTTTAAACTGTATTTCATGTAGTCCTTTAGTCATTTTGTTAATGGTTTTAAAGGATAAAAAGACGTTAAACAGCATGTCCATATCATCATCTGCCTAATTTGGTTTGATTCTATCAAGTGATGAATGAAATACAAAAATAATAAGGTCGTTTGCATGAACATAAGTCCGTTGACATGACCAACAAAAGTTGTTGATGTCAAGTGTTTACTTCTCCCATTAAAAGTTGATAAGCCAATTAAAATTTCTATCCGAACCCAATAATATAAGCAGTTGCATTTTATAATTTGCATTTGGCCTTGTTTTTCTATGCTGTCTGCAACCCTGTTAAAAAAAGACCTATGACCCATTTTTGCATTGTGTCCCACCAGTTGGAAACCAGTGATATTAAGCATTAGTGTGAGAGGAATTTAGTTTACCGCACTTAAAGTCAAATGAAGGACAAATAAACAAAATCCAGCTCATTAAAACAAGGATGTTTCATTAAGACAGTGATATGCCACATGCCTTTGCCATCTAACGGAAAACAACACGAAGAAAAATCATTGAAACTGATAGCTTATACTGTCTTGTTAGAGGGCATATAAACCTTCCTTCCAGACGTCTGCACTCAAAACAAGACACTCTGAAATAACACAAACAACTGAATGTAAACTACTTCAGACATACTGAACACAAAGGGTGAATCTTTCCATTGGCTAAACTGGTCCTTTTTTATCATACTTAAGGCATTCATTAACTAGATTTTGGCAACCATAAACAATGACATCTATGTACTATCTGCTTTTTGTGCGCGCGTGTGTGTGTGTGTGTGTGTGTGTGTGTGTGTGTGTGTGTGTGTGTGTGTGTGTGTGTGTGTGTGTGTGTGTGTGTGTGTGTGTGTGTGTGTGTGTGTGTGTGTGTGTGTGTGTGTGTGTGTGTGTGAGAGAGAGAGAGAGATGTATGAGGTGCCCCTAGGGACATTATTCAGAATTACCATGCACATACATGTACTTTTCCTCTCACATACACATATGAAACCAAATTCATTCACATACAATAGTGAAATGCTCATACACATACAAGTGAAATGCTTTTACAAACACAACTGAAACGCGCTCATACATACAACTGAAAATATTACGCTCACACACACAACTGAAATGCTCTCACACACACAACTGAAATGCTCTCACACACACAACTGAAATGCTCACACACACACAACTGAAATGCTCTCACACACACAACTGAAATGCTCACACACACAACTGAAATTCTCACACACACAAACACAACTGAAATGCTCTCACACACACAACAGAAATGCTCTCACACACACACAACTGAAATTGTTCCGCCCCAACGCTAATGAAATACACAACAAGCTTAAAATGTTTACATTTATTGAAGTAACAAGTAGTATCAGTATTGTAACAAGTTGTATCTAAATACAAACTATCTAGACATCAAATAACAGCAAAAATAAAGAAAATAAAAGTGCAGCTGTATAATAACTTGCATAAAATTCAAAAATAGAGGAAATAAAAGTGTAGTTGTGTCAAAATTTGTATCAAGTTCAAAAATAGAAAAGAAATAAAAGTGTCGTCATAGCATCAGCACCCCCTGGTTGGGGGCTGTGGACTAACATAATATTGTACTTAAAAACGTGAGATAAAAAACAGAAGTATATTTCACACATTAAAATAGACATAACATTTGATATGGGATTAAAATGATGGGTAGTGTATAAGATATAAACTAGTAATTCATTATTTTAATATTCCTTTGTTCCGATCAGAGCATGTGAGCGGAGAGAGAGCGCATTTCTGAATATTTCTCCACTCATTCCAGAATGTCCTGCTGGCTCGAATGTGGAATATGTGGAATAAGGGCTGTCTCCGACTAAAGTTTTTTTCTAGTCGACTAGTAGCTGTTCATTTAAGCCATTAGTGGACAAATCGCCCCTTTATATTGATTTAATACAGGATAATGAGCGTTATATTGCCGCACTCAAGCGCACGAGCGCACACATAAAGCTTGCCACAAAGAACCGGTAATGATTATGAATGTGTAAAAAATAGCAAAGAGACATTTAATTGTTTATTAATAAACTGGTGTTTTCTGTGTTGCTGCAAAGATGAAGTTGACGATGCGGACTCGCCATCAACGAATAAAGATATAAAGGTATAAAAAGGAAAATTTCCTCCCGTTTGGCGCGCGCCACCTGTCACGTCTCTATTCCCCACCAGTGGGGCGCGCCCCACACTTTGAGAACCGCTGGTGTAGCGCGATTGGCGGGCGAACGAACGGTCAACTTCGGTCGCTTGTATTGTGAAAGGCGCGCTTTTGTACTATGCTTTCTTTCAACAGCTTCTAGTTCTTCGTCTTGAGGTGCACTATTGCCACCAACTGGAGTGGGGACTTAAACCACCTTCCGTTTCAACTGAAATGTCCTTCTGTTTCAACTGAAATGCTTGCGTACAACATACTGAAATTCTTGCATACAACATACTGAAATGCGTATTAGTTGTGTTTGTAAAAGCATTTCACTTGTATGTGTGTGAGCATTTCAGTTGTGTGTGTGAGAGCATTTCAGTTGTGTGTGTGTGTGAGCGTTTCAGTTGTGTTTGTAAAATCATTTCACTTGTATGTATGAGAGAATTTCGGTTGTGTGTGTGTGGGCGTTTCAGTTGTGTGAGTGTGTGTGTAATATATTCAGTTGTATGTATGAGACCATTTCAGTTTTGTTTGTAAAAGCATTTCATTTGTATGTGTGTGAGCATTTCAGTTGTGTAAGTGAGAGTAATATTTTCAGTTGTATGTATGAGTCAAGTCAAGTGTATTTATATAGCGCTTTTCACAATATAAATTGCATCAAAGCAGCTTCACAATATCAATCAAATAACATAACAATGTTTGTTTCTTAGTGAAAAAACATCCACGTTTGGTAGGGCTGATCAATGGTATTAATGCTTGGTTAATTAATTTGAATATGAGAGCGTTTCAGTTGTGTTTGTAAAAGCATTTCACTTGTATGTGTATGAGCATTTCACTATGGTATTTGAATGAATTTGGTTTCATATGTGTATGTGAGAGAATAAGTACATGTATGTGCATGGTAATTCTGAATAATGTCCCTAGGGGCACCTCATATAAAACTCTCTGGAGTGCATTTCCTCAACTCCCATCATCCCCTCACAACCCACCTCTATTCCGCCCCCAACCCTACATTTATTCTTCCATTGATGAATTTCACTGTGCCTCATGGAGCGGGTTTTCCATCCTCATTAACCTCTCAGTGCTGGCATACCTCAGGGCTATGTTCTGGGCCCTATTACTTTCAGTCAATACACCCACTCAATGGTACATCTCTGCATTTCTCTCTCCTCCACCTACCCAAATGACCTTTACTTACCACAGGCTAACCACAGATGGTCCAAACTACAGGCTGTCAATTTGACATGCTTCCTCTGAGTCTCAGTATGCTGAATTAACGTCTCTAGCCTTTTTTTCACATATTCCGAACCTGATGGTGGAGTGTCCAACATTTGTTTCATCTCATCAACCCACATTGTCTTGATGTGTGTGTATTCTAGTGTATAGTGTAATTTACTTGAACTCATAAATAACTAAATCTGAATGTTCTCTCAGGAATAGCTTTTCTCAGCCATTTTTATAATGAATTTCAACTTGTCAAAAAGTAATAAAATACTTGTCTTTGTAATTGTGCCTTTTAAAAAAAATAAAATGCTACTGTTTGATTTAATGCCATAACATTCATTCTTTTTAAGATTTAAGTGATTTAAGTGTTTGCTGATTTAAGTGTGTGCATAACTTTTGGGGTTACTGTAGTCCATAAGTAGGCAATTGCATACTATTAAATTTTTTTTTTTTAAATCGCATAACAGCTGATTGCTCTCTAAACCCTAAAAAAAACATTCAACATGCAATGCTAATGTGCTTTGATTTGTAGCATACAGCAATGAGCTTCATATGCTTTAAAATGTAAGCTACATTTATGCTTTCAGAAACTTAACAAGATCAACAGAATTAGAGGCTATTTCATGTCTAGCCGTGCATTCAAGATAATGCCAAACGTCTGTCCTATAGTCCTTGAGTCAATCTCCCTGGGAGAAAATCTGTAAAACTGTTCATCTGGAAACTGCAATGCTTTGGATTTAGAGCTTCAAGCTAGCTTTTTCTAACCAGCTTCGTCCAATCCATGCCAGGAGGAAAAGCATTGGAAACTGCTGCCCAGAGCAGATGGAAGTGACAGCATTACAACATGCATTTCTACAAAGGTAAAGTCACTGAATGTGGGGACAGACGGTGGGAGAGTGTCATTCAACCTCAGGTCTCCAAAATAAAGAATTAAGTGATTAGAGAATTAAAAAAATTTAGGTGTATCCCAATTTTTTTGGCTGGGATGGCTTATGAGGGGTGCCCGACCTGATACATCCACCTACATCTGGCAGTCAATGTTATTAACCAAAATTCCAGCTGTATGTTAGTGGATATCAGCAGCAGAATCAGGGACACAAAAAGTTATTTATAAGCAGATTGGACGCCTGGGAGCTGCGCACATTGATTGCTGCCGTCGCTTTCCAACACTAATGACAACTGCAACAACCACTCAGTAAAAACAACCATTTTCAATGCCTGATCACCACTCAATTTAACGCAATGATGAAATGAAAACCTATTCAACATCAATTCTGTCATCATTTACTCACCCTCATGTTGTTCTAAACCTGAATGATTTTTTTCTCTGGAACACAAAACAAGTTAAGGTTCATTTTGTCAAGGATTCTTTTTTTTCCATACTATGAAAGTCAGTGGGGTTTCGCTAATGCTCTGTACCCCATTGAATTTTATTGTACTGATAAATGCAACTATTTAACTCATTTCTCGACATTGCTTCCTGCTCTGATTGAAAAGCAGATGATATATGGTTTTATTAAAGGTCTAAAACAAAGTTTAACATTTTGAGTTGGCAAATCAAATTGTAGGAACCCATCTAAATATTCCCCCTTTCCTCTATACATTATTATTATACACATTTGGCATTTACTGTAAGGTATAAAGAACGAACACTTAAGGTCGAGCAGGGACCATGTTCTCAGACTAAGACTCAGATGAAGCAGAAATTATAGAGGCATCCATTTGTATCCCATTTTAATGAAGTGACTAAACACTGCCTCGGGCTTGGATCTGAAGAGAACAGTAATGAATCCATTACATGAATGAAAAAAAAAAAAGAAAACACTTTACACGGGCTACGAGACCCAGTGCCTTTTCATGCCTAAATGCACTTCAGGTCCTGCTTGCACAAAGTAGATAAGGAGTCCATAAATAGTGTTTTCTATGGAAATACTTTCTTGCTACATGATGCATAATTGTTATATTCCAAATGGTTCATGCAAGGGCTTGTTCAAATTAAATTTAACACCAGCAGAAATCTTTATAGAAAGAAAAAAAAAATTGGGGCTTTTGCAAACTTTGTAAGTGTGCTGCATGCAACAATAATACAGTAATATAATTAATCACTGTTTTAATCAAAACATAATCTGAAACAACTGCAACAACTCGGTATCTTACATCCATTAGACGCTAATCAAATGTTTTCCTTCCCATTCATCAAAGATGCAGAGGGTCACATGCCTATTCTACCCAGAACAAAAGTGTATCGCACAGATTTGTCATTTAGTATAAACTGAGTTTTATTTAAGTATCTTACTATTTAACAATTTACTATTTAACTTTGTCTGATGTCAGCTCTCAGAGGCCTTAGGCAAAACAAAACAATTTTTTACACAAAACATTGAACAGAATTTCTACAGGGCTGAAAGCAGTTTAAATAAACCACAGCATTAGCGATACAGTCTAATACTGAGAATATTTAAGAAAGGGAACAATTCTGACCACTTGAAAAAAAAAAAAGAGCAAATGTTACAGGAACATTTTTATTATCCTAGGCTCATTAGAGAGCGCTCAGGGAGTTTTCCACTGAAACGAAACACAGATGTCTTTAGAAATTGATGTGCTTACAAACAAATGGGCCATGAACATTGTGATCTCAAAGAACGATATATATCCCTAATGCTGAGAAAGATGGTGTAAAAAAACCATTTCACAACAACCCATGCAAAAAATTCCACATATGATAATTTCAAGGGTTTAAAAGCGGTCATAAGTTTTCATGCAGGTATAGATTGGTTTATGCAGGTTAGTGCTGGTATATGTTTCCATCCACCTATTTTTATGCGCATTTGGGATATATAAAAAAAATAAAAATAAATAAGAAAAAAACCCTTGCCAAGATGTGCATAAATCCAATAAGAAGACATGACCCCTCATGGGCTGTAGGTTAGAACATAGGTTCATTATTGGCCGACGCTGGTCATGTGTGTGATGCGTGATGCTGGCCAATAATGAGCTTACGTTCTGACGTACAACCCAGCGCACAAAAAGTATTCTCGTCGCTTGATAAACTTATGGTTGAGCCACTGTAGTCACTAATTGGACTATTTTAAACATTGTCTTTACTAATTTTCTGGGCCTTTACTAAGTTTACATCCCATAGAAGCCTATGGAGGAGTGATCCAGCTCTCAGATTTAATAAAAAATATCTTAATTTGTGTTCCGAAGATGAACTAAAGTCTTAAGCAGTTGGAACAACATGAGGGTGAGTAATTACTGACAGAATTGTCATTTTTGGGTGAACTAACCCTTTAAAATGTCCCTATGCATCCATCAACTAAAGAGCATGTGCACAAACTTATTGCCGCTCATAAACCAGTAATTCAATAAATTCAACATCAATTACAATATGATAATGTAAAGATAAATAGGCAGTCACAATATGTATTAATATAATTATATGCTTAAATGAGCAAATGAGCTTTGAATGAATTAAATCATGAAATTACTTACTGAAAAGAATAATAATCATATGAACAATACTCAATAATATGTTAATTCACACACGTATACAAAGTATATCACACACGTTGTATAGAAACCTTCCACACTTTTTTTTCCCCACCAATTTTGTTCATGAACATTTTGGAAAATGATGCGCGTTTGCATCTAGGATCATTATACGCACGTCTTCAGAAACGAGGCCCCTGGTCTTTCTCAGCAAAATAAACAAAAATCTTTTCAAAGTTACTTTTTTTAATTACTTCCACAATTTTGTATCCTTCGAAACGGTGTAGAAACTAATGAGATTTCAGAGACTGAGCTAGTGCTGAAAAACACCATGTCAGTTGATACAACTCTTATCTTAACTGACTCTCACAATCATTCATTTTCACTGGGTTCCTAATTAAAGTTATGAACATGAGGAGAAAATGGAATTGAGAATATGACTTTGCATGTGTAAAGTTAACCAAATCAGGCTTCATGCATACACTATTGCAACACTGAAAATGAACAACCCCTTTTTATTACTAATCCAATTACTATTACTATCTAATATTAATGGCAAATATACATGCATACATAAACGTATAAATGATCTAGCTTCACTATCATTGCGTCAATGCACCTTGTTCTAACTTTCAGTGAATACATATTTGATAAGGTAGACCGTTTGAATAAACTCAATTAGCATGAGCTGCTAGCCACTAATGATCATAGGGGCATGCAGCGGATTCACTGTGGCGCTCGGCTCGATTGGCGCATTATTGCTAGCGGAAAGGGAACATAAAGTTCACTCACCGCTAATCAACTGTCTTGATGCATTGGGTTGAAGTGGCATGATAATTAGCATAATTTGTCACAGTGCCGACTAGATTGCTCAACATAGGTTGTACGCATTGTGGAATGGCACTACTTGTTCATTCTGAGTTCAAATCTCCCTGTTTTTATTTGTCTTTATTGTGCTTTCACAATTATGGTTGTGGGCGGTTGAAGAGAAAGAGGTTCTGAATGGGTTTTTAAAAGCAAAAAATAATCCCAGGTTTATTTGAAAAGGGCTGTCAAGCACATACTGTCAAGTGATGAAGCTGCAAGCTGAAAAAGAAATATTTTTGTTCTGACCATTTTTTTAAAAACTGATTCACCCCCCCCCCCCCCCCTCTCTAATACATCTACTTGCTACTAAAAGCCTCTATTAAAAACTGAATATCTTTCAAATGATTTGAAACCTATGACAGCTTAATTGTTTCCGCCACAGAATCAAAAATAAAAAAGGTAATTGAGACTTTTTATCTCACAATTCTGACTTTTTGCTCACAATTGGGAGTTTACATTTTGCAATTCTGAAATATAGTCGTAATTGCGTGTTATAAAGTCAGAATTGCGTGTTATATAGTCAGAGTTGTGAGATATTAACTCGCAATTGCGAGAAATAAACTCGCAATTCTGACATATTCTCAGAATTGCATGTTCATATATCACATTTCTAACTTTAAAACAATTGGGAGATACAAAGTCAGAATTGCATGATATAAAGTGGCAATTGCGTGTTATAAAGTCAGAATTGGAAGATATAAACTTGCAATTGCGTGTTATAAAGTCAGAATTGAGAGGTATAAACTTGCAATTGCGTGTTATAAAGTCAGAATTGAGAGGTATAAACTTGCAATTGTGAGATAAAAAGTAGCAATAATCTTTTTAAATGATATTCTGTGGCGGAAAAAAGCTTCCATAGTAACCATAGACCTGCAAATCTTGCACACTCAAATTTACATTAGTTCTTTCTCAAGCATTTGTAATATAATTTATCGTTTTGTTAGTGTGTTAGTCTCGGAAGACTGACTCCAACTCCCAAAAGTTGTGTTGCAGTTTTCTATTTTCACATGTGCTGTTTGTAGTTTTGTTTGCAATATGCATCAGATGGTCAGTAAGCGTAGGCCTACTGTGGATACTCGACGGCTGTGCCATCTGAGGCCGAGACTGAAGCTGGGCGCAAACTGTGCTTTTTTGACAGAAGTGTTGCTTGTCAGATTCTATGAAGTTCTTGGCTAAACACACAGTCACATATACAGATACACAAAGAACTCTTCACCTAGGAGAATACCTTTTTTATATTATTCTGAAATACAAGCTCTGAGGTCAAAGTCTGGATAATTCAAGAGGAGATTGACTGTCTGCACTAGAAATTAATATAAAGATATATATATACATAAGAAAAAATTGATACTGTGGCTTTAAATTTGCCCAGGCACTAAACTCAGAGTAATCTGCTAGGTTCAGACATACATTACAACGGTTAATCAGAAAAAAAATAGGTTCCACCTGAACTTACTCACCAGCGTTGAAGCTTCCTGTGCAGTGAGGTGATCAGTTTTACATTTTTTTTGTAGGTTCACTCCAAGGGCAAGTGTCAGTAAAATGAAGCATGACACATGGTATCATGTTTTGGGGTAATGATCCATGTAATAACTGAGAGGAATAAAAGAGTCTGTTCTAAAACCCAGGTTTAGGATGGCTTTATACACCCTGTGGTGTCTACACATATAAAAGTACTTAATGCACACAGATATGCAATATCTGACACAAAAAAATGATCTCTTAGAAATGATAGTCACATAAACTATTTTTGACAAGTGTTCAGCAGCAGAATTGTGACTGATGCACTGGTCTGACGGCGAAGAGCTTTAAAACATTAACACAACAAGTGGTGAACTCATCCGTTTTCATATTTAATAATAAATAAATGATTTTGGCTTTCTAAGCATCTTCCTCAAGAGAAGATGAGGCCTAAACAATTGGCTGTGACTAAATATACCATCCCACTCACAAACAGGTTGATCTGAATGGCCTTTGAAGCCAAAAGCTATGCAAGAGACAGAGTTAGAGACAGTAAAACCCCAAAGGTGATTCATTGATGTTTATGTGATCAATAAACACAATAAGCAAGCGCGCCTAGGTAAAAAGGTATACGGAAGGTAGGAAGGTTCGGATGGATGGATGGATGGATGGATGGATGGATGGATGGATGGATGGATGGATGGATGGATGGATGGATGGATGGATGGATGGATGGATGGATGGATGGATGGATGGATGGATGGATGGATGGATGGATGGATGGATGGATGGATGGATGGATGGATGGATGGATGGATGGATGGATGGATGGATGGATGGATGGATGGATGGATGGATGGATGGATGGATGGATGGATGGATGGATGGATGGATGGATGGATGGATGGATGGATGGATGGATGGATGGATGGATGGATGGATGGATGGATGGATGGATGGATGGATGGATGGATGGATGGATGGATGGATGGATGGATGGATGGATGGATGGACTAGTTTTTAAACACACCTAATATGTGACTGTATTCAAACTAATTGACCTTGTTACCAGTTTTTTGAAGAAACTGTTAAATATATGCCAAACCGTCAAATATATTCCAAAAATATATTTAAATATATTCCAAATCGTTTAAGTTTGTAATCAAGATTTTTAAATACCTTTGAAATACTCTTATGCTTGTCAAAGCTACATTTATTGATCAAAAATACAGTAAAAATAGTAATATTGTGAAATATTATTAAAATTTAAAATAAATGTTCCCTTTCGTTGTCACTCTGAGTTACGTCGGATGACGACGAATGGGGTTTCGCTTAGAAAGCATATTAACTTCGAGTATTAAAAAACGAGCCAATGGCAAAGAAATGCCATGGGTCTGCGGAATTTGCATGACGTAACTCCGCCCCACCTCGTGGGTATAAAAGGAGGACGCCGGCAACATGCGGTTATGTTTTTCGCTTCGGAGCCAAGGGTTTCTCTTCACTTCACAAGCCATCTCTGAATTGTCAGCTTCACAAACGAGTTCCTCTGGTGTTGGTGTGACGGCGATCTCCAGCGAGCGCGCGCTTCCTGCTTATCTGTGCAGTGGTTTGCTAGAGAGTGCGTGTCTCCCCGGGCGCTTCAACACTCAGAGTGTTTCTCTCATAAAAGAGCTTGCACGCGGCACGTCTTTTAAAAAGATGCCTCGCCCGTGCACTTCTGGTTGCGGCAGATTAGTGTCTGACTCTGATGGGCACGAGCGTTGTCTAGTGTGTTTGGGCATGGATCACGCTAGAGCAGCGCTCGTGGATGAGTCATGTTCTCTCTGTTGGAACATGATCATCGCGTCACTTAGGTCGAGACTCAATGAACTCGCAAGAGTGAGAGTCCCCTCATCCACACCCCGATCTAGTGCTCCCTCGCGGGATGCTACTTCGGTTGGTGGCCAGGGTGACCTGAGGGTTACGGTCTGGAACAAGGCGCCGACTATCTGTCCGCGACCCCAGCCCCCCCCTCCTGTGTGACGGTGCCCGCTAGTGAACCTCCGATTCCCGCGGGTCGACCTTCGGTGGCCCGTGAGTTTCGGTTGAAGCTACAGAGGAAGACGCTATGTCTGTAGCAGCATCACAAGGTGGGTCCGATTCTTCTGGAAGTGAGGACTCAGCGCAGCTGCCACTTTCCGGTGTGCATAAGGTTGTGCCTGAGTCTGATCCGGAGATGACGGCCATGCTTTCCCGGGCTGGACGATTGGTTTTTGGGTAAGGCCGCCGACCCACGTCCACGGCAAACACCAATACCTTTCCTACCCCTGTCCCAGGCCGGCCTCTTCGGCGGCGCAGTTGAGGATTTTGCCCAACAGTTCTCAGCTGCACAGAAACAGACTGAGGCCATTAAACACATTCTGCCTCGCCGACCCGCTGCTGCCTCGACGTCGGCCGGGCAGACGCCTCAGCCTGTTTCCCGCCGAGGGCGCCCTCCTAAGGCTCCCGCCCCTCCCGCTCGGTCAAAGCAGCAGCCTTCACCTAGGCCCAGCCGCGGAGGAATCCGTAGGAAGGCGCCGCAGCCCTCTCCAGCCCCGCCCCCCGCCAAGCGCCGGGCCAAGTGGTGCTCCTGAGATGGGCTGCTCAGGGATGATGGTTGTTTCCCAGGAGATGGTAGCAGGACCACTCCTTCCCACGGTGGAGGGCCGGGGGAGAATCTTTTGTTCTCCACTCCCCGCTGCTCACCCACGGGTGGGCAGCACCCTAATGTGGTTAAAGAAAGAAACAACATCCCTGAGCTCACAGAGTTCTCGGACGACACAGAGCGCCGCGAGCGTCCTCGTCCCCCTCTGTCCCAGAGTCGGTTGACACGGCGTGCCGTCCACGGACCGCTTCGCCCTTGTCCCGCTCTGTCACCAGACCCCTGGCAGAGCAGGCCCCCGCGGGACGACCTCCCTGGTCCTTCCCTGGCCCCCTCTGCCAGGGCGCGGGTGTTAACTGTGCCCCCGCACCAGGCCGCTATGCCGTCCACGTCTGGGCCAGTTACTCCGCTTCGCTGCCCCTCCGGGGGGACGCCTGTGGTTCGCATGACCCCGCTGGTTCAGTTCCTGGGAGCCTGGCTAGAGCTTCCCCGTCTGTCCCGCTGGGTCGCCCGAACCATCAGGCTCGGCTACGCGATTCAGTTCGCACGGTCTCCTCCCCGCTACAGGGGAGTTCGCTCCACATTGGTCGGTGGCAATGCCCCCATCATGAGAGCAGAGATTGCCACCCTGCTGGCGAAGGGTGCAATCGAGACTGTCCCTCCAGCCGAGATGAGGTCCGGCTTCTACAGCCCTTACTTCATTGTCCCCAAGAAAACCTGTGGGTTACGACCGATCATGGACTTGCGCGTGCTGAACCGCTCCCTTCACAGGATGCCGTTCAAGACGCCAAACGCATTTTCAAATGTGTTCGGCCCCAGGATTGGTTTGCAGCGATCGACCTGAAGGACGCCTACTTCCATGTCTCCATTCTTCCTCGACACAGACCGTTCCTCCGGTTTGCTTTCGAGGGGCAGGCATACAATGCTGTCTTCACGAAGGTCGTCGAGGCAGCCCTCGTTCCCTTTCGGGTTCACGGGGTTCGCATCCTGAACTATCTCGACGACTGGCTTATCCTAGCTAACTCTCGAGATCAGGTTTGCGAACACAGGGACCTTGTGCTCCGGCACCTAGCTCGTCTGGGCCTTCGGGTCAACTGGGAGAAGAGCAAACTTTGCCCCGTGCAGAGGATCTCTTTTCTCGGTATGGACATCGACTCGGTCGCCATGTCCGCACAGCTTACGAGCGAGCGCGTGCAGTCACTGCTGACTTGTCTGAGACAAATTCAGGGCAAGAGTGTGGTTCCACTGAAATATTTTCAGAGGCTCCTGGGGCATATGGCATCTGCAGCCGCGGTGACGCCGCTCGGATTGCTTCATATGAGACCGCTTCAGCTTTGGCTACACGACCGAGTCCCGAGGTGGGCATGGCAACAAGGCACGCTCCGAGTATCAGTTACTCCGACCTGCCGTCAGACCTTCACCCCGTGGTCGAACCTCAGTTTTCTCAGGGCTGGTGTCCCCCTGGAACGAGTTTCCTGGCATGTTGTTGTCTCAACAGATGCCTCCACCACGGGCTGGGGCACCATGTGCAATGGACATGCTGCCGCGGGCTCCTGGACAGGACCCCAGCGCCTATGGCATGTCAATTGCCTCGAGTTACTGGCAGTACGCCTTGCCCTGCACCGCTTCCGGGCACTGCTCAAGGGTCAACACATACTAGTCCGATCAGACAATACCGCCACTGTAGCGTACATCAACCATCAAGGTGGTCTACGCTCCCGCCGTATGTCGCAACTCGCTCGCCACCTCCTCTTATGGAGTCAGAAGCATCTGGGGTCGCTTCGAGCCATTTACATTCCCGGAGCCCTGAACTGTGCAGCCGACGAGCTCTCACGGCTTCAGCCCCTCCTTGGAGAATGGCGACTCCATCCCCAGTCGGTCCAGCTGATTTGGGACCAGTTCGGGGACGCACAGATAGATCTGTTTGCCTCTCACGACTCGACCCATTCCGACCAGTATTATTCCCTGACCGAGGGCACGCTCAGCATGGATGCTCTGGCGCACAGCTGGCCGCGAGGCCGCAAATATGTGTTTCCCCCAGTGAGCCTTCTTGCGCAGGTCTTGCGCAAGGTCAAGGAGGACGAGGAGCAGGTCCTTCTGGTTGCGCCGTACTGGCCCACCCGGACTTGGTTCTCCGAACCGGTGCTCCTCGCGACAGCACCTCCTTGGCCAATTCCTCTGAGGAAGGACCTCCTTTCTCAGGGACGGGGCACCCTATGGCACCCTCGTCCCGATCTTTGGAACCTCCACGTGTAGCTCCTGGACGGGACGAGGCAGGTTTGAGTACCCTACCACCAGCGGTGGTGGCTACCATCACTTCCGCTAGAGCGTCGTCTACGAGGCACGCCTACGCGTTGAAGTGGAACCTCTTCGTCAACTGGTGTTCTTCTCGCCGAAAAGACCCCCAGAGGTGTTCGGTCAGTCTCGTGCTTTCCTTCCTTCAAGATGGGTTGGAGCGAAGGCTGTCTCCCTCCACCCTCAAAGTTTATGTTGCCGCTATTGCCGCACACCATGACTTGGTGGAAGGTAAATCTTTAGGGAAGCACGACCTGATCGTCAGGTTCTTGAGGGGGGCGACGAGGCTGAATCCTCCTCGCTCTCCTCTCGTTCCCTCTTGGGACCTCGCAGTGGTTCTAAGTGCCCTGCAGAGTGCTCCCTTTGAGCCTCTGCAATCAGTGGAGCTTAAGTTTCTGTCAATGAAGACAGCGCTCCTGGTTGCATTGGCCTCTCTCAAGAGGGTCGGGGACCTGCAACCATTCTCCGTTGACGAAGCGTGCCTGGAATTCGGGCCGGCTTACTCTCACGTGATCCTGAGACCCCGGCTTGGATATGTGCCCAAGGTTCCTACCACTCCCTTCCGGGACCAGGTGGTGAACCTGCAAGCGCTGCCCTTGGAGGAGGCAGACCCAGCCTTGGCACTGCTCTGTCCAGTACGCGCTCTCCACGCCTATGTAGACAGGACGCAGTGTTTCAGGACCTCAGACCAGCTCTTTGTCTGTTATGGTGGGAAGCTGAAGGGAAAGGCTCTCTCCAAGCAGAGGTTGTCTCACTGGATAGTGGACACCATTGCTTTGGCATACCAGCAGCAAGGTCGACCGTGCCCCCTTGGTGTGACTGCCCACTCCACCCGGAGCGTGGCATCCTCTTGGGCTCTAGCGCATGGCGCCTCGCTAACAGACATCTGCAGAGCTGCAGGCTGGGCGACACCTAACACATTCGCCAGATTCAACAATCTCCGAGTGGAGCCTGTGTCCTCTCATGTACTCGCTTCAACTAGCTAGTACTGGACCCGCTCAGGTGTCTTCGCTTGCTCGCCATTCCACTCCACGGACTGGATACGTGCGATATTTTTCCTCAGGTGAGCTTTTCCGTAAGCCCTGAGTTCCTCCAGCACCCCTGATGCTAGCGCTAGTGTCTATTGCCTGGGCGTCGGCTAGGTGCCTCCCGTGTGCATGGTCCCTCCCCGGAGCTACCCCCACACGTGTATTTCCACTGTAAGCCTCTCTGAGCATGTGTATTTCCCTTGGCAAGCCACCTTGCCACTCCTGAGGTTGAAATATTCCACCTGCGGCTGGACACCTCAGTATTCTCCATATGTTTCCTTCGGGTCATATGTGTATTTCCAAATGCCCCCCCCCCCCATCTGGGTTGGTGTTAATTGCATATTTCCTCTAAATATGGGATATGCTTCCCAGTGTACCTTGGTATTCTTGTGCTAAATAGGAGTCCTTCATCCTTACAAGTCTTGCAAGGGCTCAGATTTACGCAGGGCACTGGAGGACAGCTGTGAAGGTGGCGTGATTAGACTGATAACCTCATTCGTCGTCATCCGACGTAACTCGGAGTGACAACGAAAGGGCACGTCTCGGTTACGTATGTAGCCCTCATTCCCTGAGTAGGGAACGGAGACGTTACGTCTTCCTGCCACTTCCGCTGTACTGCGGGGATCGCCTGAGTTCAGTATTGGCTCCTCAGCGAAGAAACATAACTGCATGTTGCCGGCATCCTCCTTTTATACCCACGATGTGGGGTGGAGTTACGTCATGCAAATTCCGCAGACCCATGGCATTTTTTTGCCATTGGCTCGTTTTTTAATACTAGAAGTTGATAGGCTTTCTAAGCGAAACCCCATTCGTCGTCATCCGACGTAACGTCTCCGTTCCCTACTCAGGGAACGAGGGTTACATACGTAACCGAGACGCTTTCTATTTTAATATATTTTAAAATGTAATTTATTCCTGTGATGTCAATGCTGAATTTCCAGCACCATTACTCCAGTCTTCCATGTCACATGGTCCTTAAGAAATCATGATTGATTTTTTTATCAAATAATTGCAGTCTTGTTGATGGGAAATCAATAACTAGCAAACTTCTGGTGCCAAATTAGCCACTTTAAATTAACATAGGTAAAATATTCAATTTACTATTTTAAAAAATGTATTATTTAATGTGATTTAAAATTAGATTTATAATAATAATTAATGATAATGTACAAATCTAGGTTTTAAAATGTATACAGACCCAAACTTTAATAACGGAGTTGAAAATCAAACCAAATTTTTTTTAAGGTTAAGCATAATAACTCTATTTTGAACCCTAGTCATTTAAAGTGCAGTGCATTTCTTTTTAAAAAAGTCAATCCGATCACAAATTGAAAATCCATTCTATAAAGTACTTCTGACTGATTATGGCATATCAGTTGCCCTCCATCACAGAGTTCAAAATGACCCATGGGACTAAAGCTGCTGAAAAGAGATAAAACAAAAGCCCAAATCCCTCTCTATCCCCTGAAAGCTCCAGCTGTTGAGCTGTCCCCGCTATGTGGGGTAGACCTTATCCGAACTGCCAATTAACCACCAGCGCTCGGAAATTTGTGCACATATAGCCCTGAAACTCTCAACACTTTTGACAGAGTGCATCAGAATGTGAGAATTGGTGGAACACAAAAACAGCTCCTCCGCTTGTCTCTCACTTTTCGTCTATACTTGATAGGTGATGTTGGAACACGGCTTTCCCATCAGTTTCTCTTGACTGCAGTCAGCCTGCAAAGGGGTCTTTGAAAGTTTTCTGTGACAATTTATGGGTGCCAGATTTTAAGGGCTGAGGTACAAGCTCGATCTTAACTGACGTTTTGGAAGAGGAAAAAGTTTGCTAATAGCGAATGCTTATGGTTAGCTTAAAACAATCCAGAAATAATTGATCTAAGAGAGGAACGTTTTGAAAAGAACCACTTAAGTTGTCTAAATATTCCAGTACAATCATTTCAGCGCTTCATTTAGTGGCAAGAAAACTGTAATTGGAACATATGAACATTACAGTTCCCTCTGGAGTATTTCCTTAGAGCAAAGTCACATTTAACAACGGCCTTTTATCAACATTGTGCTTCAGAATCAGCAGACACAACTGATAATAGGTTTTCTTTTCAAGGGACAATGTCTCATGGAAGCGCTAGCTCTGTAACACATTGAATGAAACCAGCAGCGTAATTTATATTCAGAATCAGACAAGACCTACTTTGGCGTAGTCAAATCCTCAGTTTGTTATTTAATGAGGGGTCTTGTCAGAGACGATCTAACAAAGCTCCAGCTCTGTTAAATATTTAGGTTTAGCCTATTTAAATGGCACCACTGATGCTGCTCCTCTAGCATTTGGACTTTACCGAGACGAGGCTCTGAAAGTTTGACATTAGCAGTCGACTATGATCTGACACTAGTTAGACGAAAAGGTCCAATGATGATGAGAAGAAACTAGGGAGATTGTTGTGTGGATGCTTTCAGTACGTCCTGCAGCTCTGATTCACATTTTTATAAGAGAGAGAAGAGAAAGGGAGTTAAGGGGAAAATTATCTTATGCGTTTCCCTCCCTCTTTCATTAATACTGTATTTTGTCACATTGAAAACAGCCACTAGGAAATAATTGTTGGAAATAAGGGTACATATGCAGAAGCGGACAGAGAATATGCCCTTAAAACACATAATCAAAAGCATTTGCACAAACTGTGGAGACATTGATGTTCAGCTGCAGGCAGATATCATATACTTTACCCAGGACTGGTTAAGAAATAAAAGGCTGAGGGAAAACTGAGAAACCAAAATCTCCCTGTACAAGGGGTAAGGTCACTTAATAAAAAAAAAAAAAAAAATGGGCTAAAAAGTGCAAAAGAATTAAAGGACACAAAGTTCAGAAAGGCTCAGAGCAATGTGACATTTTCCTTGTAATCTAGCCATTGATTTTCAGCAGACTTGTGCAGTGGCTGTATTTCTGAGGTTTATCATACTGTCAATGGCTTGATGGACTTAACCCTCTGGGTACTAAGCTCTTTTTGGTCTGTTTTCTCTATATTTACATTTGGGCTTATAAACTATATCTAATGGAGATGGAACACTATGTGTTTGGTATCTATGGATTCAGAAGACCCTAAGCTAACATAAGCACTCATGTAATGTGTTTATAAAGGAAGTATGAGTGAACATGTACAATAAACTAGAGAATTTCAGTACAAAAACTGAAATTCGATTTTTGGCATTTATTTCTGAAAATCACACATCACTCAACAATAGTGAACAGTTTTTGAACAAAAATATATATTTTTCAAAGCCTTTGCTTGACAGACATGTGTATTTGTTAAATAAAATGTGTAAAGAACAATGATGTAAAATGTAACTTTATTTACAAATAGTCCCAGGCGTTTTTCATAGGAATGCTTAGAATTGTATAAGCAATGCTTTCTCCTCGTCACTCTCCAGTAATTGTTCCAGAGCTTTTTCCACCGTAAATTGTGTACTGCTTGCCATCATAAAAGTGCTAAAACAATAAATAATGCTATAATTGTATGTGTGTGTGTGTGTATATATATATATATATATATATATATATATATATTATAATTGTTCTGTCTCTCTCTCTGTGCGCTCTCGCTCCGTAAAGGCTTGTTTATACTCGACGCCTCCGTTAATTTGCTTTCTGTCTTCTCTGCCACTCAACTGTTTGCGTAATAATATATAGTAGGCTACCACCCATTGCAAGGCTACAGAGTCCTCCGATTTGCTAGAATACGTCATGGTAACCTTCCTCTGATTGGGTAAGAAAAATATTCCTCCATCGGGAATTTTTCCATTGGTTGTTGCTCGTGAATCTGCCAAACAACATCGATTTCATTGGCCTTTGACGTAGTGGTATTGCGCAACAAGGAAGTGTGGATACAAGCCGGGTAAGTTTGTTATCACTGTTTTCAGTGGAATCTGAGGAAGACGGCAAAAAAGACCGCACCTCTCTATCTAGTTTTTAAGATAATTACACATTTGTAAAAGTATGCCATTTTGGGCGGTACCGCCCAATCCGTCCCCAGAGGGTTAATTTCATATCAAATATTGGTTGTTGGTAATAATACATAGTTATTATTAACAAAATAGTGTTTCACATTACCGACAGTGTACGGGTAAGTTTAGGGGTGGACCTTTATGATTCGTTTTTAAATACTTATACATTTGTGTATGCATAAGATAACACTACCTCATTAGCATGACAAGCCAGACCCACATCAAGATGTTGGGTTTGGGAACACACCATTGGCAGGGTTCAATCCGGATGGTGGGATAAACGGTTTATTTATTTATTTATTTATAAAGCACTATTCCAACAACGGTTAGTTGTACCAAAGTGCTGCACAAAAAAATTCTAAAATATGAAATTAAAAAATATACAGAATAAAACACAAAGCAAAACCACACTAAAATCACATAGTAAAACTTATATGCACAAGAGCTCATCCCTCTACACCTAAATAGGACATATGGAAAAGGGGAAATTTCAAATGTTTTTTTAAAAATGCCTATAGTTGGAGCGGACCTAATATAGAGTGGTAGCGTATTCCATAGCTTTGGGGCAGCTACTGCAAAGGCCCTATCACCCCTTTGCTTGTATTTTGTGTGTGGTACAGACAGCACAATTCCATTCTCAGCAGATCTTAATGATCTAGAGGGCTTATGAACCTCAAGAAGTTCAGAAAGATATGATGGAGCTAGTCCATATAAGCACTTATAGACATAGACCAGCATTTTAAAATCAACTCTATCTCGAATGGTCAACCAGCCCAAGGAGGCCAGAACAGGAGAGATATGATCATATTTACGGGTCCCTGTCAATAGTCTGGCTGCAGCATTTTGTACTGCTTGCAGCCGACGTAAAGATGCTTGTGAGACTCCAGTGTATAATGAATTACAATAATCCAGTCTAGAAAACACAAAAGCATGGATCAACATCTCTAGGTCTTTTTTAGTTAAAAACGGCTTCACCTTTGCCACAAGCCTTAAATGAAAGAAAGCAGATTTCACCATTGAGTTTATCTGTTTTTCAAACTTTAGGGAGGAATCCAACATTACCCCAAGATCTTTTACCACTGATGTACAATAGGGGTACAGTTCACCTAAAATAGGAAGATCACTCAGGGCAGGACCTCCAAACCAGACAAGCTCAGTTTTACTTTCATTGAAGTATAGAAAATTATTTGACAACCAAATTTTTACCTTCTGTAAGCAGACTTTAAGGGAATCCAATGATGATTTGGGGTTTTTACTCATAGGCAAATACATTTGCATATCATCTGCAAAAAAAGTGAAAGGAGATACCATACTTCCGAAAAATAGACCCTAGTGGTAACACGTATAGGTCAAATAACATTGGCGCAAGAATGGATCCCTGCGGAACACCACAGTCCAATGAAGTAGGTAACGGTAGAAACGGTTGTCTTTCAAATTCCCTCTGCACACAATAGGATAGCGCTACAACCAACCAGAGCAACAAAGAAGGTGACCTAGTCAGAGCGACAGACTTCAGTGCCGTTCGTTGTTCTTTTCTCAAAGAAAAGCTTAACTCCAAGTCTTCGAGGGCCGCGGCCAAAGCCGATTTGAAAGACCGCTGTTCGCCAGCAGCACCAGCCATCTTCCTTGTTTTCAAGTAGCAGGGAATTCACACGGAACCATCGCAACTCTGCCGTCAGTATGTTAAGCCCGCCCACCGACTCTATACACGATGTGATTGGCCTGACTAGAGTTTGGTTTTTCCAGCTCGCAAGCCAACGGAGAGTTGCTAGACGACACTGGCGGCAAAATAAAATGTTCTGCCTCTAGGGTGCGTCTAGATTTCTAGGCTACTGCCTCATAGCAAAGTTACATTTTCCTGTAAGACCACGTCGGTCATCTGACTGTGTCCAGATTTCCTCTGTATGTAAATCTAGATCATCCTTATGAGTTAAGAGGATCATCCTTAACTTAAGAGTTAACAGGAGATATGTCTGTTTCTCAAACCAGCACATTGAAGACATTAGCTCATTGCTGACCAACATTGCTAGAGATCTGCAGAATCATTGCTAGGGATAGAGATTATTGCCCCCCCCCCCCCCCCAAAAAAAAAAAAATCTGATTCTTAACGAGGAACTATGTTTAATGTTCATGTTAATTTTTTTAAAAGCCTTGAAGAAAGATACTGTATATTTACTTGAGAAGCAACTTTACATAAGTGTATCTTGTCTTACTGCACTCTCAAGTGTAAAAGTGAGAGAAAAAAATGCCAAAAGAAGAATAAAACAATTATGTTCAAGATACAATTAATAAAATCAAGTCTTAAAGAAAATTACCCACATTCATGTGTGGATTAAAAAAAACGTTCTTTCTCTTGATATATTGTATGTTCAGATATTCAAACAAAATGTTCTGGGGCTGGGGGTCATGACAATTTTGTGAAAATTATTTTAAAAATGCTGGCACTTGCTGGCAACTTTAAAAAAAATGATGATGGGGAAAGATAGAAAAAAAAATATAGAAAAAAAAATTATAGAAAAAAACCTGGAGAAAATATACTAACAAAAAGAAATGAAAATTAATTAAACATTTTAGTTAACGTACAATACAAAAAAGACCTAAATAATAGGTAAATAAAAAATACTAATAAAACTCTACATCAAAAACTACACCAAACTGAAAAGATAAATTGAAAATAGAATAGAAATTTAAGCTAAATTACAAATCAAACCTATCATGACCCCGAGTCCCTATTTAAAGTTTATTAACCAGAAACAGATGATCAAGAGAGGCTTGAAAGGCCTTACAGACAGGCAAACTGTGGTGGAGTGCAGGAAGTGGAGGCTTTGTTTGAGGAACATTAATAAATCATCTGATGGATTGCAGTTTGCCATGGCCAAGCAACTGTAAATAGCGACTGTCATGCAAGATAATATTGCTGTGCAAAGACTATACTGGAAGACCTCGTGGACACCCTTTGTGAGGAAGGCAAGGCTGCCAAAGTAGATGAAGAACGAGATGATGTTCACTAAGCAGAATTATGGAACACACATTCGCTCCAATATCTAGAAGAAAAAAAATCACTGCCTACACACTGTGTTTGGAACAAATAAAGACATTTCTCAACCCCATATATGTATTCATTCATATTGAAATTTAGGTAGCTCTTTATTTTACAGTCCTGTTCCTCATGTACATTCTATACTTGTTATAATTTTTACAATACTGAACCTACCCCTAAACCTAACCTTAGCCCATGTAACGTTAGTTACCTTATATTACTTTCTTGGGTAAGTACACATACGCAAGCAATAAGGTACGAGAGGCTGTGCTGTATAGCTTTGTGCTTTTATAAAACGGTTACCACACAATACAAATATTAAAGCCAAGAAATATGTATCAATGCAACTTTCATGAAGTAAAATCACTAAAAGCCTTCCTTCCGCTTGAAAAAAATATTCCCAGGCCATGAACAGCTGCAGAAGTTACATTATTTCGCCATTAGATGGCTGCAAAGACTGTCTTTATGAGTGAGTCTGTCAGTAGAGAAGACTTTTATATTGAAAGGATTGAAACTTGTAAACATGGAGAAGCAAGACACAACTGACAAATGACTACTGTAGGTGTCAGGACCATATCCCAGCGGACATTCAAACGGATATTTTTATCACGAAAATGGGATTGACCTGAAGGAAAATGCTACTGCAAATGAAGGTACACTCACTTACTCGATCTCTCACAATACTCTAAAAGCTTCAATGAACAATATCAATGAGCACATATATTTACGTTGCTAAGAGTGGTTGCTAGGGGTGTTGTGTAGTGATACTAGTACTAGATACTAGTGTGTAGTGAGCCATTGAGGGAAGCGTCATAGCTGTGTTTAATCGTGAATAAAACACAGCTATTGGCCATTCAGAATCAAGGACTGGAACTAGCCGTTTTATAATGTAAAATAAAGTCCAATTGAAAATGATGTAGGAATGTCAGGATAGTTGCAAATGTATTTTTTATGAAGTGGAATTGGGGAAGATCTATTTACGTTGCATTTTACTGTCTGGGGGTCTTAGAAGGCATCAGCATGTAGCACAACTGCTGATCTCTGGTTTAGCATTTCATTACATCTTTTGGATACACTTTTACAATTCAATCTTCCTAACCTAGGTCAGAGTTTCCAATAGCCTAGCCATGCAGTATACAGTGGTGCCCAAATCTGTACAGTATGTAGCTAGAACATCAATACAAACACATAAAGTCTGTCCTTATACTTTTGCGAAAAACAAACACAAATTCTGTTCTGAAATTTTTCTCAAAAATGACTGTTCACACCATGGAATCAGAATCCTGCAGCCACCCCTGGTCACGTATTACATTCAATACTTCATCACACAAGCCCACACTAGTCTGGCCTCTACGATCAATTACTTCTCAGTGGTAGCAACACCTGTGAGTTCAGATAGAACCAGTATAGAACCAGTTCAAATTCAGAATACCATCAAGTTTTTCCTTCTTCAAAATTCACTCAAGACCTCTTACAGATACATATAGTGAACTGCAGCATTTTAAAGCATCATTGGCACGCTCCCAATGTGAAGGTTGTTCCAAAAAGTTAAGACTAAAGGTAAAAAGTTTTGACTTTTTTAATATCCTTCACAGAGAATGAACTGTGACAAGCTCAGAGCAATAATAAATCCAAGATGCAAGGTAAAATAAATGTTGATTGAATTGAAATGTGAATTATTAGTAAATCAGTGAAAGCACCAATAGTCGCGCCGCGTCTGGTGTGGACAGTTAGGACACAGTGTTGGGTTTCGGGGGGGTATATTCCATACAAATAACCTACAAAATCAAATGTTTTCTAATGACATTGGTTTGCCTGTGTTGAGTGCAACTTTTCTATGTGAGGAGAGCTTCTTTAGCAAGAAAGCATTTCCTAAAAACAGTAATGTAATTGTAAAATGCTCAGTCAACTCACTAGTACATATCAAAAATAAGTTTGAAATTTACTTTATATTTTGACTGGTGCTATATTTCAGCTCAGAGATCATTATAGAAGGTAATTAAAATGGAAATGGTTTGCCTTGTTATAAAATTAAGTTATTAAATGATTTAATGATGATGTTTTGGCCTGGATCAGTCACCAGCAGACACATATTTATAGAATTACCCCTCACACATATGCTTATAGCTTTATTAGCGGCCATAACCAAGGTGATATTAACATGATTTTGGTACACCTGCAACTCGTGGGCCTTTAACAGCCACTGACATTAATAAAACGGCACATTTGTTTTTTTATATATAAACATGACACATAAAGGAAAATGTGACCATTAGGAGGTCTAAAATGCACAATACCATCCAGGGTGGAGAGTAAACAGCATAGATGAGAAACGCAGCATGTGGGTGGATGCTTTGAAAGAGAAAAAAATAGTGGTTTTCTTTCACCATAATGTCTGCTGTGTTGCATCCCTTCAGCAACAGCTTCAAACACGTTCAGTTTGACTCGCGTTCACTTTGTAACCCTCCCTCGTTCCCTTATGTGGGCTGTGAGAATAATTTAGCCAATACATTAGCGCCACAGCTAGCCAGCCCTGCGCATAAGGTTCTGTTGAAGCCGTGGGCAATATTAGCCAATATCGATGCAGCCCAGCAGTCTTCGGGGAGTCAGTGTTAATGACCAATAACCTATTTCTTCTATTCATTCCCCCCCCCCCCCCCCTCGTTTTAGAGGTGTATTGAATTTCATTAAAAGGGCTGATTTAATTTACTGGCGAAATTAACTTTCATCTTTAAATCGTATCCAGAAGAGTTGATTATTCCAAAAATCACAGCATATGCTATGGGATATGTGAAATGTGATTTGAGCAGTGTTGGGTGTAACTCATTACTAATTAATTACTGTAATTTCATTACTTTTCCTTCGAAAAAATAAAGTATATATTAGTATATAAGTATATATGTATATATATATATAATATTAGAGCAGTTTCATTACTGGTCGAGACTGATATAGGATTTAGAAAGTAATTAGTAATTAGTAACTTTTTAGAGAGAGAAATTAATAGTAAACTATAATTACACAGAAGATGTAAGTAGTATAGCTAGTTTAATTACTTTTTAGAGTAACTTACCCAACACCACATTTTAGTAGTGAGAATTCACATAAAAAATGGACAAAAGCATGAAAAGAAATGGGGAAAAAAGCACTGTTGAGATTGACTTTGTGGTCCTCCAATGTTTTTCCATTATTCAGAATAGCAAAAACACAATATGAAAAAAATAATAATATAAAACATATTAAAGTAAACAACTACAGTATTTGATGCCTATGAACTATAAAGAACATTTTCCCTTTTATTTACCATAGAGATACAAATAATTGAGCCATTGGCTTCATCCTGACTAAAGCAAATGAAAATTCATTGCACTTAACAGATATCTGAGACCCAAGACATAAGTAATGCAATGCTTCTCACATAGAAAGTTAAAGCAAAAGTTTGAAGTAAATTTTTTTGTATAATTAATTAACTCACAAGATTAGAAAAAAGTCAAAAAAAGGATTCATCATCGAAAGCACATCTGGGCCTCTCAAATCTCAAAAACAACATGAGGGTTAAGAACACTAAATGTTTAAGGATTCTAAAATAATATCTTTAAATATCAGAGTTTGTGGATGAGAACCATTTGCTGATACGTGAGCTGAAAGTTATATGCCGAAATTGAAAATGCTTGATGCCTGTGTATTGATCCTCAGTACAGCTTCCCACAGTTGGCCTGAGGATGAGCCTGAAATGAAAGACTTTAGACACTCGGTCAGATCCAGTGCCAAGTGTTCCCAGCCCTGTCCTGTTTCAAGCTAGGAATACTAATTGGTCTCTTTTGCCGCTAATAGAAAGAGGGAATGTCTAGGCACTGAGATCACTGATTAGTTTGACTCAGGGCTTCACGCTTTGTCTGATGTTGTTCTACCTATACACTTTGCACTTTTGCGGAGTTCACAAAACGCACAATGAATACTTAACAATGCTACTGACAAAGAATGCTCTCTATATTCAACCCTGGAAGATCATTTTCAGTGTTCAATAAAGCCTGCATACACTTCATGAAATCTGATGGCTTAATAGTTCATATCCTTGTGATTTGGTGAATTGTTACCCTTTTTGCATTCTGTATTCACTCTTTGAGGATTCACTCAACCTTAAAGGGATAGTTCACCCAAAAATAAAAATTAGCCCATGATTTAGTCACCCTCAAGACATCCTTAATGTCTAAAGTTGCGCTTAGACTTAAGTGGAATCCGTATGTTCGTTTGGCCGGAAGCTAGTTATTTTACTTTATAAAGTTTTAAATGTGGATATGTTTTTTATACAAACGCATCGCTTCAGAAGGCCTTTATTAACCTACACAGCCGTGTGGCACACTTTTATGATGGATGGATGCACTTTTATGGACTTCAAAATAGAAACTGCCATTATAAAGCTCGGAAGAGCCAAGACATGTTTTAACAAAACTCCGATTGTATTTATCTGAAAGAAGAATACCATATACACCTAGGATGACTTGAGGGTGAGTAAATCATGGGCTAATTTTCATTTTTGGGTGAACTATCCCTTTAAATCCTGAGAGGAATATTAGCTATAATGCTTGCTCTTATATTACATATATTGTATTATATCAACATAATAACATGTCAACATATTTTTCTGGCTGATGCCTGGCCATCGCACACTCAATGCAAAGTAATATTTGATTGGTCGTGGAAAAAAAAAAAAATAATTTCCAGAACCTTCAGTGTCTACCCTACTGGTGAATCTTGAGGAAAATAAATCATAGCACAGCGAGAAGAGAGGATGATTGTGCCGCGGAGGGCGAGCTTCATCTCTGTGGGGTCTCTGGTGCAATTAATGATGTGCTGATATATTTATTTATGTCTCATTAGAATGCAACCCCTGAGGGGCACATCCTGTCTCTGAAACCCTCCCAACGGAGAGTTCATTTTGATTGGACAACATAAAGGATAAATAAAGCATAAATAACACGCTCAAAGTGCCAGGCTCGCTTTGTTCAGAATGATCTGTAAATATAGGTTACAGTTATAACACATGTATAAAAAAAATTATATGAAATGTTATTTCCCAAAACCCACGTGCATTTCAATTTAATAAGCTAATGTTCAAGCTGATTCAATATGGGGTGTTCAATTCTCTGAAGTCAACCAATCTGAACTCAAATTAAAACAGAAATTACTCTTCAGTGTAGTTTTTGATTCAGATTTATTGACTCCAGATTAAATGAAACCACATTTCTTCAATCAAACTCGGTAAAAAAAAGTATTGTAAGGTATCGAAATGAATGTCATTCCAAAATTGAGACAATTTCAACTTTTTTTAAGAATGTTCACCATTCGAGATGTAATAGACAGTGATACCACTAACATACTTTTCTTCAGCAACGATGTACTGTATTAAATGGTTTGAAAGTAACAGCAAAGACATTTATAATGTTAAAAATATACATATACACAGGTCGTATTTTACAACATAAACAGATCAAGCGGGATGTGTGGTCATTTGGTCATACATTTTTCAATTTATTTGGATTAAAGAGTAGAATATATCTAAAAATAACTATAAAAAAAGGCAAAATCTTTTTGTAACGACATTTTGCATCATTCATTACTGTACTCAATTAGAAATGTTCACAACCACTGCAGAAAAAAACGTCAATACTACAACTAGTTGCACCAAAGTGAGCTGTTATTGAAATCAAATATTGACATATCTTACCAAGATGCGATTTTATATAGTTAATACTCTTCATTATATACATTTTGTTTTTTTATGCAGTTAAATACAAAAACGTCACTGCCACTCGTCAACGGCAGCTGTCACAGTTTCAAGAACAGTCCTCCAGAAAGTCCAAGCCCTTTGAAGGATGCAGTTTTGAATTGGGACACAGGTAAAGTGTTGTATTTTCTTCTCCTGCGTCCTATTCTTCTGTGATTCAAAATGGAAGCAGAACTGAAAGGTTTGTTTGAGCAGCGCCCTCTACTGTACAGGCATGAATTTGCATTTCCTTTAGCCTTAGGTTTTTTTATTAACTTTTGGTGTGATCAAGCCCAGCCCAGGTGAGAAAAAGCAACGCAAAAATAACATAACCCATTACTTTCCCTAACGCAAAAGTAACGCAATATTGTATAATTGTATAACTACTTTTAAAAGTAACTTTCCCCAACACTGCAGGTAACACTTTGAATTAATCATGCTTTCCCCATTATTGTTGAATCACGGAGGATACACCAGTTACTTTGCCAAGAGATCTCTTATTTATTATTTTTATATATGTATCAGACAGAGAGATAAAGGCATGATGGGGTGAGAGGATAGAGAAAAGGGGAACAGAGAAATCTGGTATGAAGACCTCTTCATAGCCTTATTCTGCCTGTTTCTCTCTGTCTGATACATGTATAAAAATAATAAATAAGAGAACTCCTGAGTGACTTCAACTTCCTTGTAAGGTAGACAAACATGTTGCTTATGTTTAAAATGGAATGTATACCTCATGCTTACAATCCACCTTCCCTCTGTGTAGACATTAGTGGTATATTTGCATCAGTTGACACATTCCTTTCCTTGTAAAGAACATGCCAACTGAAGTATCATCATTAGTGGAACATCTCTGCTCAGTGAAGGTTACATTGCACACATACCTCTAAGCAAAATATAGAACTCTCCCAGCTCTCTGCTCTGTACAGAATACATTATGAGATTATTATGAAAATGATACTAAATAATAATATTAAACAGTACATTTCTAGTCTTCAAAACTAAAATAGAAAGACTAAAATAGTATTTTATGGTCAAACATACTCCAATAATTTTTGTTATTGGAGTAGTTGTTATTTATTTATCCTAAAATATTTAACTGATAATTTCACAACACAGCTAATGATAATTCTACATATTAGAATTTGTAATACACATTTTCTTGCAGTTGAACACATTATGTCAATATTTTATTAAAAATAGGTTTAATTCAACAGAATTTGATTGAAAGGATTCAACAGCTCAATGTTTTGTTTGTTTCCATAGAGGCATCACAGAGTCATTAAAATTGTCCCCAACATAATAATTCCTAAATTAACAAGAACTAAAATTTATGAGCATGAATAATTTCTCCCAAAATTGTCATAATGATTTTGCTATTATGAGAAATGTCTCCAGGGAAGATTCTTAAAAAGAAATGTGCTGTGAATTACATTTACAGTGTTGTGTTTTACAGGTTCTTGTGACCTCCGTTGTAACCACGCCTAGGAGACTAAAGAATGTTTTCAAGCGATAGCTAGACAGACACTAATCAATGGTCTTTAAAATGGAGAAATGCACACAAGCGTTAACACTTGAATCGCAACATCAGCTTCTTTATTCGCTGTTGTGATATGTTTGCGCTCTCTTTGAAAACCACAAGGCCTTTAGCTAGAAAGGTGGAGAGACTTCACAGTTTCATCTTCCTCTCTCCAGGGACACCCTGGCCTTTTTATCAACCACAATGACCCCCGAGAGTCAACAGATAAGCATGTCATCAAAGACTCGCTAACACGGCCCAGCCGCGAGGATCTCAGTACATCTATCCACTTGATCACATTCAGAGAGCTAATGCCTGCCTATCAGCAGCAGAGCAAAGAAACCTTCCATGTTAAAGAGCTAAGCAATTCAGATAAGAGAATACAACATACAGAGGCAAAGCATAGATTCCAATTCAAAGCAATCCCGATGTTAACAATGAAAGCGAGCATGTGTTTGGAGCTTTTCTGTTCTGCTTGTTGGCACTTGACCACTGTGCGGGTCTGCAAAACAAAGAGGTTGTCTCCTATTACAGTAGTATAGAAGAAAAAATAAACTATTTCACTATTTTGTTCATAATCAGTCCCAACCAGTACCAGTAACCAGTCCACTGTGATTTGCCATATTTTTGTATTTTTTTGTGAAATGTACTAGCAATTTCTGAGTGAAAATTGTTTCAAAGTAAATCCTATTTTTTTCCCTTGCATAATTTTCAATATATATACAATATATATATATATATATATATATATATATATATATATATATATATATATATATATATATATATATAAAAGAAGAGATGTTGCTGCAAGAGGGAGGGAAATTTATTTTAATGAAAGATTACGAGGGAACAAGAATTTATGATGTGCAAAATAATGATGTACACAGATAAATAATTTATAATAAATACTGCATAAAAAAAGAATTGTCCATTTTGATTTCATATATATATATATATATATATATATATATTTTTTTTTTTTTTTTTTTTTTTTTTTTTAATTTTTTTATTTATTGTTTATTTTATTTGTATTATTATTCTTATTATTATTATAGTGTTAAAATTATAAATTTTATTTGAAAACCTCTCCTTTCCCCATGTTGGGAAACAGTGGTATATTTAGATGCACAGGCACTTATCAGTAGTTTACAGTGCAGGTTAGCCCGTACGAGAGTTATGTTTTAAAAAGTATTTTATCATATCCTAAAAAAGCCTTATGCACATTAAAAATAACCTTTTCTTAGTGTAGGCTTCATTTCACAAACCTTGAGGGCATAAACGGTTGTCAAATAAAAACACCAACAAGCCAAGCGATTGAAAGCCTCGATCAGCTGTTGAGGAGAATCTTTTAGCTTTGTATCGCTAAAGTCACCATGACATCAAAATTGACCATTCTTATTTTTGGGGGGAATTTTGCTGTATTTCTTATAAATTATCTGTGCACATCATTATTTTGCATGTGCCCTCGTAATCTTTAGTTAAAATAAATCTCTTCTTTTCTGCATCCAAAATCACATACTTCCCTACTATATAGTATAGGCGAAAAACACAGTATGTCACAACAGAAGTAAGTCCTGGTAGCTTTCTCTGTTATGTGCCCTCAAACTATTCTTCATTTCCCAGAATCCCCACTCTCGCCCTGTGCTCTGTTCTCTCTCACAAGGGAAAACTTTTATTCTTTTGACCCATTTCAAGGAACATTTTCGATCTGATTGGATCAGTGCCTGAGGAGGATTTGGGAGTGACCGGTCAGTCTCTAAGAGGGTGCGTATGGCATGACTGACTTTTAATGCAGCGTTATAATTGATGTGTGCATATCTCTCTAAAGGACTGGATCAGGTTTGGCAGGAGAGGGAGAGAGAGAGAGAGAGAGAGAGAGAGAGAGAGAGAGAGCGAGAGAGAGAGAGAGAGAGAGCGAGAGAGAGAGAGCGAGAGAGAGAGAGAGAGAGAGAGAGAGGGTTTGGCAGGAGAGGGAGAGAGAGAGAGAGAGAGAGAGAGAGAGAGAGAGAGAGAGAGAGAGAGAGAGAGAGAGAGAGAGAGAGAGAGAGAGAGCGAGAGAGAGAGAGAGAGAGAGAGAGAGAGAGAGAGAGAGAGAGAGAGAGAGAGAGAGAGAGAGAGAGAGAGAGAGAGAGAGAGAGAGAGAGAGAGAGAGAATCATTGCCACAGAGCTGGACTGTGAACTGCCCGACAGAATATCATGCATTCTCGTTAATTCCGTTGACTCCAATGTCGGTCTCATTTTAATTAAGCCTTAAATCTGAATTAAATTAGTTATTTGAATTCTCATTTTAGTCTTAATGAAAACACGTCTAAAGGCTCAAACGCTTCAGCGGACCATCTTTGCTCACTTAAATGAAGCAAAAGAGGGAATCATGCTTCTAATCATAAAGTCCTGATTGAGACATAAAATATTAAAAATATTTTGGATAAGGTGCGCAAGAGTGGCATGTGTTCCAGGTGGGGTTATAAACTGCAGTGAAAAAAAATTGTTACAAGGATGATAGAATTTATTATCATGTTCGTATCTGAAGGATGAGACATCTGCATATCTGAGAACTAGAACCTGTCAAGTGTAGCCAAGAGCTTTAGTAGGGTTTATGAGCGTTTCATCCGGCTTGTGATGGAGGATAGAAGCCGAGATGTTCTTTCTCAAGGTCATAGAGAGAATGGGAATAACCTGATGTTCAGAACAGAAGATTTTAAATCTAGATTGGCCCCATTAACTTAATAGACATTTCTTGTCCTTTTATGAATAATTGGTGCATGCTATTCCAAAAAAGGACATATTCTTTAGCTGATTTAACCAAGCCTTCAACACAAACCACCTGTTGAGACCACTTTTTACTATACAAGTACAGTTACTGCTGAAAAAAATCAAGTCTGCCCTAAGTTTTTTTTTTCTAATTTAATACTATATTTCTCTCTGAAATATACACACACACACACACACACACACACACACACACACACGCGCGCGCACACACACACACACACACAAACACACAAGGATTTCCAAATAAGAAAAATAATCTTCATAAGAATAAAAAATAAAAACAATTCTGCCATCACAACTCTGTTTGGCAGGTTAATTGATATGACAATATTAATATGTTTTTGTTAATATGTCTTGGTGGAAAAGATCTGCCACACTGCTGCTGCTGCAGAGCATTTACAGGACTTGCTGCCAATACTTACACAACACACTGCTGTGAGCAAGTAAGACACACTGCTGCTGTACAATATAGCATACATGAATTACCCGTAGCAGATCTATGCAGGTGGAGCTGGGGAAGGTGGAGGGTTTCTGAACTGCACTGCAAAATGCGACAGCAAACGCTGACCACGTATTTGAAAGTTGAGCAGCAAGCTCATTGGCTACTGATACAGCAGGAACCAATCAGCTGTGCCATATAGAGAACTATGTGATAGCAAGCAGATTGTTTTAAGGACGTATTAGCCTGCGCCATCTAGAGTTTCATGATTTCCCATCTTACACTCTTTATATCACAAATCCTCAGAAATAACGCTCTCTCTAATGGGTGAGTCTTATGAAACCTGTTAAGAACATATGGGTAACATCTCTCATATTTCAGCACAAAACAGAAATAAAATAGACTTTCTTCATGTAAAATAAAATCTTATGACATTCATGACAGTTCTCAATGTAAAGCACTAACTATTATTATTTAAATTGTATCATGCTTTGTTGTGCTACCATTAACGTTTGCATATTATTATTATTTTTATTTATTTATTCTATTAAGGTTATGCAAAATATGTGAATCATCCTTACAATTTTGGGGAATTTACCCTTAAAACTTCAGCATGCATTAGGATAATGGGAATTTAGGGGGGAAATTGTTCTTAATGAGCTTCATTTTCTTGACTTTCTTACTTCAACATTTAGAATTTGGGGTGAAATGTGACCTGGCCATGTTTTTGTGAGATTCAACGAAATAGCCTGAACAACCCAAAAAGAGGAGTGAAGACTATCTTTCCTGACATGCTTCATAGGTCAAGTGTGAAGTATTCCAACTAAAGCAGAAAAAAAGGAAATTGTAAAATCTTCCATGCCTTGTATGTGTAATTACAGATAGATCAGATCAGCACGGGGGGACACTGCACAGATTTGCTGGATAAAAATATTGATTTTCCACCTGAGTTGCATCTAGAAGCAAAAAGGAGCTTATTATTCTAGATGTTGGAACAAACACGGAAGCCTGAGAGACAGAAGGAGAGACAGGTAAGTTCATGTGAGTGGTCACTTCTGTAATTACGTGCATGTTGAACACACATCAGTTCTCATGCCGCCTGTGTGCATTGATGCTAGAAATGATAGCTCCATTGCTCCTGTGTATTTGCAAAGTCTCCATATGTTCGTCAGTATCTTTCCTGCACAGCCGTTAATTTCCCTTCGGATTCAGATCATATTATCAGCCCTAAGATCTGCCCAGTTGGGCTGACGTTACAGAAGATTTTAGGAGATATATGTTTGCCCTTGAGATGCTACAACCAAATGTTGCTTACACCACAAAGTGCATAGAATAATAATTTATTTTCTTTTTTGATAACCACTAGGCTGCAGAAAAGTATGTCATCAACAATAACTGAATATTGTAGATAAATATCATGAAACATGTCAAGGTCATTTTTAACCCTGAAAACTAAACTAAAATTGTTTGTGTGTTATGAGAACCGGGGTGTAAATAAGTACATAACTGTCATCAATTGACCATGCAGCAAAAAAAAAAGAAAAAGGCTAGAAATTGGCTTATGACAATTGCTTTTATTCAAAGTAAAAATGTTATCAGCATGTATTCTTTAGTAATTAAACCCATGACCTTGGCAATACGAGCGCTCTGCTCTACAGTAACAATATAAATCACAAATATAATTTCAATATTTATTTCTGAGCAGAATGTGTTCTTGAGCTTGACTCCTGCGCTAACCGCTAGGTCGCGGATCATCAGAGAAGCCAAACTGTTGATTTGGTGACATGCAGCTCATATAACTATTTCTGCATTATTCAAGATACTTGAATACACGATTACATGTTTTCACGTGAATGCTATTTTAAAGTAACAAGTGTAGCCATTTATAACTTGAATGTGCAAGGCTTCCGTTGTCATCCGCTTCCAGTTATTTTTACCTGTATAAAACGGGTATTATCATTTCCTATATATATATATATATATATATATATATATTATTTGTATGGAAGCTTGTTTCAGCCACTGAATAAAAATTAAAAAGGTAATTGCAACTTCTCACAATTCTGAATTTTTTCTTACAATTGCGAGTTTACATCACACAGCTCTGACTTTTTTATCAGGATTGAGTTAGGTTAGTGTATAACTCGTAATCTCGCAATCCAGAGTAAAAAAAGTCGCTTTTGTGAGATAAAAAGTCGCAATTATCTCTTAAACTGTTTTATTCTGTGGTGAAACAAGCTTCCATATATTTGTATATATATTTTTATGGATACATTTAAGAGATTTGATTTGATACTTTTCCAAAAACTGTAATTAGCATTTTATTGTAGAAACACGTCACATTGCAGAATTACAATAATTATGAGTTCGGACAGTCCCCCCTGGACCAGACTCGCACTGAGCCCCACCCAATGCTTGGGACGGCCCTAAATGACCCATTACATACAGTTTTTAACTGTAATCAGTAAAGGAACTTGCAGTTAACCCATTAACAGATCTCTACAGTCTTTTTCAGTTACAAGTTACGATCATTTTATAGTAGATCCCTGTTAAAAAGACCAGCATAGCTGGAAACCAACATATGCTGTATTTTGGATGCTGGTATCCCCCAGCAGAAAAACAAGCAATAACCATGGAAATTCCCCCTGGTTTTAAGATATTTTCTCTCAAAAGAGAGTGATACCAATCCGTTTTATCACTGAAGCACTTTCTGAGGGTCAGGAATTGGTTAGCCTGCCTTTCTCTAGCCCTTAAGTCTGTCATATCCCACGCCGTGGGAGGGAGGGATGGAGGGAGGGGGATCAAACAGCCCAGTGACCTTTGAGCCCGTGTTGACAACTCAGGACTCTTCGAGTACCAGGAAAGCTCATGAATATTGCATTTGTTGCATCAGAGCCGACAGTGACACAGAAGAACTGACATTTCTGAAACAAACATCTCCCTGCGTTTTGTCCAGGTTGGATTTTTTGTTGACCCACTCGTGTCGACATCAATTAGAGCCGCTGTGGAAAAACGTGGTGATGTCGAACTGAATTTGGGCGTCAAATCCTAATGAAGCATATTACAAACATACCAATTGAAGGCAGTGAAAGAACCACAAGCCACGAGCGTCACCGCTAAAGAGCGGAAATTGCCATCCGCTCCCAGAAACTTTGAGAATGCTGTGGTTATTGTTTTGTTGCCGTTTCAGTTGTATGTGGTGCTAGACGTGAACGCTTTGATCTCGACTAAATCTGTAGTAGTTGTCTGCATTCTGAGTCTTGCCACATGCTGCTTCTTTCTTTCTCCATTTCCTATAAAACTTGCGATTATGGGGAGCTCAGCTAAATGTCTTTCTTCTTGTGAAAGCACAGTTCAGAACTCAAACTTTCACTCCACCAGCACCCCGACTTTTTACTTGCATTGAAAACTGGTCTCAGGAGCATGTGAGAGAAAAGCAGCCCGAGCGACTCCATCAAAAAGAGGAGCCATTTTAACAGCTCAGTAGTTGTAGAAAATGAGACGCCTGCAAAAAAAGGACCATCACAACTCTTAATGAGATATGAGCACACACACTGCCGCACAATGCGTCCGACTCCCCCTAGTGAGCATGTGAGCTCATGCCTCAGGATGTGTCTGCGTGAGCGGAGAGTGTGTTTGTGAGAGCATGAGCCACGGGAAGCGTTCTGAATAGGTCCAGAAATAATTCCCCCTTTCCATTTGTAGTTTTAACAAACGCATTGCGAGAAACTGTTTGCAGCATCTCACTCTTACCGTCTTGCTTTTTATGAATGTGGGAAAAGTTAGGCAATAATATGAAAATAATATGATATACTGCATGACATTAAGTAAAAGATACAACATCAGTGAAATACAGAAGAATGCTGACTTCCAACCATGAAAATATATTTCACGTGCATTGTCCTCTTAATGGAAACATTACTATGTTAATATATTTCACGTGCATTATCCTCTTAATGGAAACACTACTATGTTTTAAATGTTTTTGAAAGAAGACTCATGCTCATCAAGCATGCATATATTTGATCAAAAGTACAGAAAAAAACAGGAATATTGTGAAATAATATTACAAATTAAAATAATGGTTTTCTTTTTTAATATATTTTAAAATGTCTTTTTTTTTCTGTGATGCAAAGTTACATTTTCATTACTCCAGTCTTCCTTGTCTGATGATCCTTCAGAAATCATTCTAATATGCTGATTTATTATTTATTGTTGGAAACAGTTGGCCTGCTTGATTTTTTTTTTTTTATAACCTGTGATAATTTTTTCAGGATTCTTTGATTATTTTTTTTTTTTAAAAAGAACAGAATTTATTATAAATAGAAATATGTTGTAACAGTGCACTACCATTCAAAAGTTTGGGGCTTTTCTTTCTTTTTTTTTTTTTTAAAGAAATTAACACTTTTTATTTGGCAAGGATGTGTTAAATTGATTAAAAAAAGTAATAGTAAAGATTTATATTGTTATTTTGAATAAATGCTGTTCATTTTAACTTATTATTCATCATAACGTCTCGGGTTACGACTGTAACCCTCGTTCCCTGAGAAAGGAACGAAACGCTGCGTCGAAAATCGACACTATGGGGAACACCTTCAGCGTGACGCGTCTGAAGCCTGTATGGAACTAGTCCAAACTTGATTGGTGCTGCGTGACGACGTCACTCGTGACACCGCATGTGATGGTGAACCGGAAACTATAAAAGGACACCGGCAGCATAACAACGCTAGCTTTCAATTGGTCGAAGCAAGTCGTTCTCAGGAGCGCGAAGGAGTGGCCGAGGGACGCAGCGTTTCGTTCCCTTCTCAGGGAACGAGGGTTATAGTCGTAACGCCTCGTAAGCTGAAGATATAGCCTCTACTATCCATCTACTGATAGTCTGTTTAGAAACAGGAGAGCCCTTTTTAATTGACCCAAAAAACACAAGAAGTTGGTCTGACTTTCTCCAGCTCAAGGTCCTCTGAGTATAGACCTCCAGGGCTCGGACCGGGCACAATAAATGTTGCTTAGCTTGCTCATCCGACACATGCGGTGGAGGATGAAACGCCTGAAGAATTATAGACCGTGCCACATTTGACGGCACTTTAGGCGCATAGCCAGGTCTAGGGTGGAGAATGGCCTTTACCCAGCCAGGAGCGAACTAGAGACAAGAGGGAGCAACCGATAAAGCCTGCAAGTCCCCAACTCTCTTGAGGGACGTAATTGCAAGCAGAAAGGACATAAATTTCTCAGACACCTCATCCAAGGGCTCGAAGGGGGCCAGGGATAACCCTTCGAGGACCACTGTCAGGTCCCAAGAGGGAACTCTGGACTGGACGACAGGCCTCATCCTCCGAGTTCCACGAAGGAAACAAACAATAAGTGGGTGTCTCCCCAAGGTGCCCACCCCTAGAGGCGTGTGGAAGGCAGCTATGGCCGCCACATAGACCTTAAGCGTGGACAGGGAGAGCCCGTCAGAGAAGCGACTCTGGAGGAACTCCAGCACTGAAGCCACCGGGCAGTTAACTGGGTCTAACTGAAGTTCTCTGCACCATAGGTTAAAAACATTCCATTTTAGTGAATAAAGTTTCCTCGTGGAGGGGGCTCTAGAGTTTAAAATGGTCTCCACAACCTCAGTTGAGAGACCAGTATTTATGAGCTGGTCCCCCTCAGGGGCCAGACCCACAGTTTCCACAACTCCGGCTGAGGGCGAAATATCGTGCCCTCGGCCTGAGAAAGAAGGTCCCTCCTGATCGGGATTTGCCAAGGAGGGCCTGCTAGAAGAACCATGATGTCCGAAAACCATACTCGAGCCGGCCAGTACAGGGCTACTAGGAGTAAGCTGATCCCGTACCGCCGGACTCTCTCTAGAACCCCTGGGAGCAGAGCGATAGGGGGAAACAAATATAGACGTAGCCTCGGCCACGTCTGTACCATGGCATCTAGCCCCAGGGGAGCTTTAAATGCCGACAGCCCCCCTGTCGATTTAAATAGGCGACCACTGACGTATTATCTGTTCGCACCAGAACATGATGGCTTCTGAGGTCCGGAAGAAAGTGCTTGAGAGCCAGAATTACTGCCAACATCTCCAGGCAGTTGATGTGCCAAGATAGATGGTGGTCTTTCCAAGGACCCCTGGTGTAGCGGCCTTCCATAACCGCACCCCAGTCTATTAAGGAAGCATCCGTGGTCACAATTTTCCGCTGACACTGTGCCCCCAACACAGGACCTAGGGAGAGGAACCAAGGTTTCTTCCACATTATCAAGGAATGAAGGCATCTGCGCGTTACCTTGATAATGCGAAAAGGGTTCCCCCTTGGGGAAAACCCCTTGGTCTTGAGCCACCACTGCAAGGCTCTCATGTGCAGCAGGCCAAAAGGAATTACGTTGGACGCTGCCGCCAGGAGACCCAGCACTCTCTGAAAGTGCTTGACAGTGATGGTTTGGCCCAGCCTGAAACTCCTTATTGTGGTCAAGATGGTATCTACACGAGCAGGAGACAACTGTGCCTGCATCGTGATTGAGTCCCAAACTGAAAATTGTTCTTTGCAGAGGAGTCAATGAACTCTTCTTGACATTGAGTCTCAGTCCCAAGCACCTTAGATGGTGCAGAACAACATCTCGAATGTTGAACTGTCAATACCTCCGACTCTGCTAGAATTAGCCAGTCGTCGATGTAATTGAGGATGGGAAAGCCTTGAAGTCTGAGAGGAGCAAGAGCAGCATCCATACATTTGGTGAAGGTGCATGGTGACAGTGCTAGACCGAATGGAAGAACCATGTATTGGTAAGCCTTTCCCCCAAAAGCAAACCTTAGAAACTTCCTGTGCTGCGGAAGGATGGAAATATGGAAATACGCATCCTTTAGATCTATCGTTACAAACCAGTCCTCAGACCTGATTTGACTTACGATGATAGGTATGGTCAACATTTTGAACCTGTATCCCCTCAGAGACCGGTTCAATACCCTGAGATCTAATATTGGACGTAAACCCCCATCCTTTTTGGGAACTATGAAGTACCGGCTGTAGAACCCGGTTTCCTGCTCTTGAGGAGGAACATACTCTATAGCCTCCTTTGCTAAGAGGGACTGGACTTCCTGTTCCATGACCTGACCCTGCTCGGAGCTGACCAGTGTGTGCACGACCCCGTTGAATCTTGGCGGGCGATATACGAACTGGATTCTGTAGCCCTTCTCTATTATATGCAGGACCCACTGAGATATATTTTGAAGACCCTTCCAGGTGTCTAAATATCCTACAAGGGGGATCAGTCCATCGAGACCGACCTCTGGTGTTATACTTAAAACCTCGGTGACCTGAAGCAGATGACTGGCAGGTCTTCACCGAAATAATTTTTCTGCAGGCCTCATGAGAGGAAGCGAACTCGACCGGGCCACCATTATTACGGGTGGACACTGCGATCCCGATGCGTCCCGAAGCGCCTTTGGCGGAGGGAAGCGAACATCGATTTCCTGTGGGCTCCGCGAAGGAGCGAATTGTTGACACTCGATCGCAGGCGGAACGCCCTCAGAGGCCTGCGCAACAGGTCAGGACCCCTTCATCGAAGCCTTCCTTGCCTGAATAACGGTCCTCAGATCCGTTTTCGGCAGGGAAGACTTCGGTTGAGAGTGTTGCCTCTGGCTCCAAGCCTTATTCGGGGGAGCACGAGAAGCAACACTCTCTTTTTGTAATTGTACATGGGAGGAGCTGGCGACCGCCCCGTGGGACTGCCCCCTGGCAGCAGACCCACGAGACTGGGGACGACGGTGGGGGATTAGCTGTTTTAATGCAGCTGATTGTCGTTTCCTCTCCTGAAACCTCTCGACGACAGTGTCGACTGCGTCGCCGAAGAGGCCAGAAGACGAAATCGGGGCATCGAGGAGGAAGGACCTGTCCCTGTCCCCGATGCCCGACAAATTCAGCCACAAATGCCTCTCCGTTGCTACCAAGGCTGCCATAGAACGGCCGATTGCGCGGGCCGTCTCCTTGGTAGCATGGAGAAACAAGTCAACCACTCGACGCATCTCTTGAATATCATCGAGGGCGACCTCCCCGCTATCGTCCACCTCTTTCAACAGGTCGGCCTGGTATGCCTGCAGGAGCCCCATTATGTGCAGGCATGCACCAGCCCGACCTGCCGCCATATATGCCTTCCCAACCAAGGCCGATGTTGTACGACAAGGCTTGGAGGGAAGCGCCGGAGCCCTCAGGGACGATGCAGCTTCGGGCGAGAGATGAGACGCAAATGTCTCTGCAACCCGAGGCATCGTCCCATTGCCCATCTCTCTCGACCCCATTATGGTGGAATATACATTTACATTGGGGCTGGAAAGTCGAGAGGAGAAGGGCTTATTCCACGATCTCGACACCTCGGTGTGGAGATCGTGAAAAAATGGAAGACTCCGGCGTGAAGGCTGTGACTGGGTTTGCAGGAAGCGCTCATCGAGTTTACTTTTTACTGTCGCTTCCTGCACTTCTGATGGCCAACTAATGTTTAACTTGGCCACAGCCCTAGCCACAACCTCCAGCAGCTCCTCAGATGCAGGAGAGTGGGGTGGCAGATCCCCACATTCCCCTGCACCGATGCTCAAATCATCCACCTCCTCAGAGGCAGACAATTCGAGCATCTGGTCCTCATCATGGGCGGGAGAAGCCGCAGAGCGGGCTCCCGAACCGCGAACGGGACCATGGGAACTGGTTGATGAATGTTGAGAAAGGGCCTCAGACGTCTCAACATCCCCGACCAGATTCCTTTGCGATCCCCAGGAATGCAGGCAGCGCGCTGCCTCGACAGACGCGGGACCTGATCCCTGGGGAACGCGTGCCTGTCCTGTTTTATCACTGAACAGGCCCAGGCGGGAACGGAGCATTCTCATAGGCATGAGATCACAATTTTCACAGACAGCACCCTCGAGTGCTGTCTGTGCATGCTCCATTCCCAAACAAACAACACAGAGCGAGAGTGTGTCACCCTCGCTCAAAAAGCGTGGACAAGGGGACGCACACTGTCTGAATTGTTTCTTCGCTGCCATAACAATATATATAAATCAGAAAACAACACCAAATAAGACACACAGTCACATAGAACGCTTGCTGAAGATCAGAAAGCTAGCGTTGTTATGCTGCCGGTGTCCTTTTATAGTTTCCGGTTCACCGTCACATGCGGCGTCACGAGTGACGTCATCACACAGCACCAATCAAGATTGGACTAGTTCCATACAGGCTTCAGACCCCTCACGCTGAAGGCGTTCCCTATAGTGTCGATTTTCGACGCAGCGGGAGTTCCCTCGAAAGGGAACTGTTTCCAACACTGATAATAACGGAGTATCAAATTAGCATATTTGAATGATTTCTGAAGGATCATGTGACACTGAAGTAATGATGCTGAAAATTCAGCTTTGCATCACAGAAATAAATAATATTTTAAAGTATATTAAAATAGAAAACCATCATTTTAAATTGTAATAATATTTCACAATACAGTTTTTTTCAGTATTTTTGATCAAATAAATGCAGGCTTGATGAACATAAGATACTTCTTTAAAAAACATTAAAAAGAGTAATGGTTCCAAACTTTACAATATTTGAAGCTTTTTGAAAGAATTCAAAGCTGCGCATCAAAGCTGTATTTATATAATAAAATATATTGTTAGAGAAACAGGAAACATTGTGAAATAGTATTACATTTTTAAATAAAGGTGTGTGAAAGACTGCAAGTATGAAAGACTGGAAGTGAAGAAACGCTGATGTGTATGTGTGTGTCTGTGTAATGTGCACGCTAATAAGCCACAAGAGCTCAAGAGGTCATCTTTTGGCTCATTGCATTTGCACGCTCTCCCTCTGCTCAAAAGTGTAACACACAGACTTATATTCACACTCACATAAAGAAAGGTCTAAGCCGTTTCTCAGATAATACTTTACCAAAGCCTAGGAAAGCCCTGGTTCAGTTGGCACCCAGACAACATAAGACATGACTATGACCAACATGCATTTTAGATTTATGAAAAACAGCAGTATTTCCTTTTTGTGTCCCTATAGAGAACAAGTTATATATACAAAGGAGGGTGAATGACAATTTTCAGGGTAAAAAAAATACGAAAGGTGCAACCTGATTGGTCTGACAAAGCAAACAACTGTTTAAATATCATTACAAATATGATTGAGAGATTATGCAAACGTGCGAAATGTTTCTCAAACTTTAGCTTAGAACTCCATCTAATGCTTCCTAACAGTAAAAATGGCCAATTGTTCTGTAATATGCTCAAATTAAAATGAATGAGAAGGGAGGGTGAAAAATTACACATTTAATGGTTTCCAATGAAATCAAAGGCAGTATCCTCAGCACTGAATAATAAGTGGTAATATGAACTTTAAACTGGAAAAGCGGAAAATTATGCGCTTTAAAAGATTTATTAAGCTGGCTATTTGCATAGTTGCACAGTTCCATTGTATGCAAATTAGATGGGCCATCTAGGTATTCATATTAAAATATATTAAATCTCAGCTGGAAGAGGTCAGATCCTGCTACCCTGTAAATATTAATTGACCTCTAACCTTGATAATACACACTATATGAATATGTATTTAAAGTAATGGTTTTCCCAAAAACCAAAATGTCATCAAAACTTGTCGACATATTTTTCAAATATTGTTCTATTGAACAAATGATCAAAATTCTATGTTCCACCGAAGAAAGAAAGTCACGGGTTTGGAGCGACGTGAGGTGAGCAAATGATGACAGAATATTGTGAAATATTTATTTAAAAGGATAGCTCACCCAACAATTTTTTATAGTCATCAAAACTCACTCTCATGTTGTTAAACATGTATGAATTTGAGCAACAACAAAAAAAGTTTCTCTGAAGTTCTGAGCTGCTCTTTTCCATTTAATGAAAACAGATGGAGATCAGAACCTGTCAAGCTCCAAAGAGGACATAAGCACCATAAAAGTAATCTTATGCACTGTAGTCTTCTGAAGCCATATGGTATTTCTTTGAGGAAAGAATAACCCTAAAATTAATGCAGCCTTCATGTGCTATTTGGAAACTTCCTTCTTCCCACTTCTGAAGTCGTGATTAAGTAAGTGCTTTGTTGACGGAAAGAGCAGGAATCATGGAGGACACCAGGTTTATTCTTTCCTATTTATTGGGAAAATCTTATTACAGCCAAAATGATATTTAGCGTCCGATTAATTGACAACCATATAAACATTCACAGCGCTATCTAGATGATCAGTTCGGTGATATACAGGTTATTTCCGTTGTGCATAAAACATACAATACGCTTCAAATGATTATTCGTATATGTAAAAAATGTGCACTACTTTAATGTTAAGTCAAGATGGTGTAGCAGCTGTGGAAAAATAATAAAGATACCAATCACGGCAATTGTTCTCCCCTCCGCCATGTTTACGGGGCCGTTAAAACAACAACGTTTTCTATTAAAAACGGAAAACTTAATGCGTTTCAACCGTTCATTTACACGAAGACAGCGTTTTGGGGGCCTGAAGATGTAATCTTTTGAAATCGGGTTTTAAATTATCGTCTCTGTGTAAACTACAAAAACTAATTTGTGAAAGCGGTGGAGTCATGCATATTACGTGTTCAGTCTATAGGTGCGTAGTCTTTCTTTACAAAGTGACATTGCCAACTACTGGCCTGGCAGCAGAATACACAGTTTTTAGTCATTTTTTCGCAGATCCGTGTGAACGGGTTGTTTTGTCAACGTTGTCATCTCTATGCGGGAATTGCAAAGGAAATATTTTTCAGTTTTTAGTAGCCTACATCATTGTCGTGTAAACATACCCTATGTTAATGGCACGTCCAACTCGGGAACTTGGGTAACAAAATTATCCCTGAGCTTCCCAGTGGTAAATACGACTTGTCCAATTTGTAACTAGGAAACAAGTATTTATGATAATGGCACGTGAAGGCAATAAAAATGTATTTTAAATGCTTTTTATGAACTTTTAATGGCATTCCGAGAGGGTTGAACTCAAATGACTAAGCGCAGAAAACTAACATGGTAAAGAGTCAAAAGTGTGCAAGCAAGGGAATATTGCAGCATACTATAGCCAGATATATATGTTTCTAGCAAAGCTCTCACAGTCAACCAACCAGTGTGATTTCTCACATGTTGCACAGCAATGTGTTTTTGGACGAAGCTCAGTAAATAAGGATCAGACAGTTTTAATTCATTCTTTCACAGTCTTCCCTTTGGCAAACATGCTCGGGATCGTCATAGCAACAACCATGGTGAACAATTATAGCGCTATTCAGCGACTGTGTTATATGGGCACAACAATAAAGCACACATACACATGTATATAAACATGCTCGTGCTGTGCTATCCTTGGCCCTTTGAGTGCCTAGGCAAACAAGTTTTGTCTTCTCCCTTGTTCTTGCTATCTCAACCTTCCATTTTTCTTTTGGCACCTCTGTCATTCATCTCTATATTACTCTTCCATGCTCTCTCACTGTATCACTATCTTTCTGTCTCTCTTCTTTGAATTTAGAGTCAGAGTTGAGAGGAGATTGGAAACTTCCAGGTGCACATGAACAGTTAAAAAAAAAAAGAAAAAGCAATTTCCTCCCTGCTTTATCAAACTCTGTGAGATGGGCAATAACCACCTATAGTAAGCCCTGACTGTCTTGTTTATTATTTATATCAGGTTGATTAGGATCCGAGAGTCACACACAACACACAGTGTTGGCGAGGCGCCAATGATCTCGAGAAACATTTGCTTGATTTACTTACGCATCTTCTTGCATTCGAAATTGTTCAGATGGAGACCTGACTAGTTACCTAATATCCACCAGTTAGTATTGAAATAATGTCCAGAAGAAGACAAAAATAAGGGAAATGAGTGGACATGCGAAACCTCACACCTTCATGATTAAACCAAACTACAGACAAATGTATTGTTGTGTCAGACAAAAGGATCCTTGTGCACCATTTTTCCATTTTTTCCACCATTTTTGGGTGAAACAGGATGGTGAACATGATTTCAGCCAGTAAAATATGTTCCTGGATCAACAGCCTTGTTAAAGCTAAGTTTAGGCTAACAACCAGGGTTAGGTGCTTCTACATCAGTGTTATTCACCTCTCATTTCCCTCTGATTTTAGGGAGAAGTTATGGGTAGGGGAACAGGATATTAAGGACAACAGAAGAAAATGTGAGGTGGGCCTTTATCCACTGAATTGATTAGATTACAGAAAATTGTCTTTTTGGAGGGAAGGGGTTTAAACGATCTCTTCAGAATCTCTTTAGAATAAAGGATACCAATCAATTGTTCACAATAAGTCTAGGGATGTAATTTAGTGTAATAAAAGTGCTTCCTTCAAAAGGCAGACTTAAATGCATGAAAAAGGTATTTTCCTGGAAAAGACAAATATATTAATGGCATAGTTTTTGCAGAATTTTTGGCAAATTCAATGCTTTCTAGAATGAGAATGTACTCTCCAGCTTAATTGTAAAGCCCACCTGCCACTTATCTAATGCTTCAACATGTGTTTAGAGGACCATAGTTTTCAGAGTCTTCAACCTCAGATCAACGACCTCAGATTTATGATTGTTTACATTATCACCAAGCTCTAAATTACAAAATGTGGACAACTAGGCATTAAAGTCACCATGAAATCAAAAACCACAATTCTTGCTTTGTTTTTGTTTTTAAATGGAATTTTGCAGTATTTATCTGTGCAGATCCCTTTTTTTTTTTTATCAAATGCCCTTGCTATATTTAATTAAAATAACTTCCCCTCCCTCATTTAGAGACATCTCTTCTCTGATGACATGTTAACTGGCGCAAGGGCGGGGCAACCTCTCACTCACATGACATCACACCAAGAGCAAACCAAAACCATCCAATCAATTCCCCATAAACAAAACCAAGTCCTGCCCTACCTTGTTCAAAAAGCCATTTCACTCAGGTATATGTCACAATATGGAAGAAAAGGCTCACAACTTCCGTTTCATGTCGACTTAAAGTTATTACACACATTAACTTCAAAGGTTTCTGTAAAGCTTTAAAACATTGTATATTGTGAAAAGGGCCGTGGCTGTACTAAAAAAAAAACTGCAATTGTTCAAGGCTATGATGTAAACTAAAGGCTGCTAAAAGCCCACACTTAATATTTCAAAAGGAAATACATCAATACAGGAGAGAAATGTTATTCGTTATATCAATTTCAGTGTCACTGATACAGTAATAAACGTCTATCATGAGTTTTTTTTGTTGCACGCCAATGACCTAGAGCTGTTTTAGACTGTGAATTCTTCATAAAACTGTTAGATAAAGTTGTGCAAGTACTGTAACACCTACTGCTCTTCTGATTTAGTAAGGCTAAACAAGCCAGAGTGGGCTGCACCATTAACACAAGCATATAGACAAGTTAATTGGGTGTACAGTATAGGTGAAAGACAGAATAAAATTAATTAAGTGAAATCGATTCTGGTTTGCAAAATCTACAAGAGGCCAGTGTTGCCATAGTGATACCAGCACGCTGCAATCTTTTGACACAGTTCTAGAATTTTTACCAAATGCATTTTACAAACTACAGAAAGACCACACTACAGTACGCAGAGCTCTTCTTTTAGACCCTGACACGACTCAGAACTCAGATAAGTGCCTGAACCGCGCAAGATTCTGCTCTGCTGAACTCTTAAACTCAGCCTGTTTTCTCTGGCATCTGCAGACACCTAAGCCCACATATACAGAGACTTTTAAAGAACAAGAGCCTTTAAAAATTCATCAGCATTTTCTATTCGGCTACTCTTGAGCTTCCATTAGGCCTTCCAAATCGGTTACAAAAGCATTAAATGTTAAAACACAGTTCAACACCAAGGAATATTGAAAGATAAACACTTTCATGCTTCATGCTGATGTATGCTTAAGTAATACATCATATAAAATAACAATAATAATATGTGTGTGTGTGTGTGTGTGTGTGTGTGTGTCTGTTTTAATTAGCACTGTTATTCACAAAGGAAGCTTTGGCCACAAATGGCAGTACAGACTTTTACATTGTTACAAAAATATTTCGATTTCAAATAAATACTGTTCTTTTGAACTTTTGTTCAATAAAGAATCCTGAATAAATCCATTTCCACAAATATTGATAATAAGAAATGTTTCTTGAGCACCAAATCAGCATATTAGAATGATTTCTGAAGGATCAAGTTACACTGAAGACTGGAGGAATAATGCTGAAAATTCAGCTTTGACATCACAGAAAAAAAATACCTTTTAAAATATATTTAAATAGAAAATAATTGTTTTAAATTATAATAATATTTCACAATGTTAATTTTGGACTGCAACACACAAAAATGGCCCTTTGTAGAATGACCCAATTGTTGCACTATAAAGTACCTTGGTTCGAGTATAATTAATTTAATGCAGAATTCAATATTCCCTGACAAAGCATCTCCTTTTTTCTCAGTCTATGTAAACAAAGAAAACATGGGCCAAGCCAAGCAAACTATCACATCAGCAAATGATACACATTGTCCTTCTGAAAAAGGGAAACTGTACACTCAACTTGTTTTGTGCGCAGCGTATTGGGCCAGAAAAGCATAAGACTTGCCAGAAAGCAAACAATGAAGTTGTCAGAAAGAGTAATAATGTTAATGCAGCATATTTTGATTTTAGCCAGCAGTGATGATAAGCTAGGAGATTAGTTTTAATTAGACAGTGTGTGGATAGACTGCTGGTTCTGGGGAGGAATCTGTCAGCATTAGTCTGTGTCACAAGCTGCTGCAAATGAACATGAAACACTCATAAGGACTCTCTCTACCAAACACACACGAGCGTACAGAGTTTCTTGAGCTGACCTTGAGTGTGTAGCCGGTCTACAGTCATGTCTTATTCATCCATCTTTTCCCCTGATTAAAGTGTGTGGGAGAGACACTTTCAGGGCACATGTATACTCTCCCTGAGAGAGGACACAACCACGGTCCTGATGAACTTTCTGGAAGCTTACACACGGTCAACCAATTCTGAATTCTTTCACAGTCATCTGTTGCTGATCACTTCTTATTGTTATTCCGTTAGGCCACTTTTATGATGTTTAATATGTTTCTGAGCTACATCTTTACGATTTATCCAAATCTTATCTTGATCTGAGATTTTTTCATCTTTGTTACATGGGACAAACGGCTAAAACTAACAGATCAAGGCAGGTGGAGCTGGGGGAGGTGGAGGAGTTCAGAGGATATATTCTGATAGCGCATGGCAGGAATAGCTTACAGCAAAAAAATAAACCACACTAAACAAGAAAGCAAGCAATCTCATTGGCCAATCAGCTTGTGCCATCCGGTAATGATGTGATTGCTTGCAGAATGCATGTAAATATCAGCCTGTGCACTCAAAAAAACACACTAAATCATACTTGATCTAATACTTTACAATAATTCATAATTATTTGACATTCATTTGTAATAATCTATGCATATTTTGTACTAATTTATTTATAATTCTTAATATATTTTTTTTGTCTTTTTTCCCCCTGTAAGTTCAGAAAACAATTGTGGATCATTCTAGCCTAATTTAATACCTTGATGGTTAGATCAAAATGTACTTGAGCTCCCTGAATCTTAAAACATCTTCCAGAGCACATTTCCTTCAACGTGTATCTGACAGCACCACATTTTAAAGTGATTTCAACAAGATACGCATTTGATATCATAGCAGAGTTTTTTAATCTACCTAGGAGCGTAGATTGTCACACAGAGAGAGAGAGAGAGAGAGAGAGAGAGAGAGAGAGAGAGAGAGAGAGAGAGAGAGAGAGAGAGAGAGAGAGAGAGAGAGAGAGGCCCAGTGGGGAAAAAGTGTTTAACGCAACAGAGATGAAACCAAATCACATCTGACACTCTGTTATATCAGTGTAATTAACATAGGGGGACAGATAGATGCAGAGACACTCTTGTTGCTTGCTCTGGTTCAGCAGCCAAGCGTGTGATTATGCCGGAGTGTTCTCGTCTCTAGTGGTTTCAGCCCTTCTACTATGTCTCCCCAACAATGGAGATAATGGCTACATTTAGGCAGCTTGTAATCTGACTCTTCGTCATTCTCATCCAGTAGATGATGCTTTTTGTGATGAATGAGGATTTGTCGGATGTGTTGATGTTGCATGCTCTCTGCACACAAAGCTTGAAGTGCTGAATATTAGGGAGATAAATGGCATTTAAATGGAGAGGTTGAATAAAAGTAAATTCAAGTTTTTTGGAGTTCTAAATACAAAAGACAGTGACACTGAGTGTTGTGACGTATTTGTGCATTTAATTATTGTTGATTTCTCCAAAAATGAACAGCTTTAAAAATATTTAAAGGTGAACTTTAGCATTTCTGTGCCACTTGCATCAGCTAATCGTACTTGATCATATATATATATACACACACACACACACACACACACACACACACACACACATTTGAGAGATTGGGAAATCAATGCACAAATTGTTTAATTATATTGGTCAGGTCAAGCTGGGATAGAACAAAATATTTTAACACATCAGCAAAAAAGAAAAAAAAAACTACACCTAAAACAAATGAGTCTACTTTTACTTGGGGGTTGCTGAGTGTGATTTTGTTCACAAATCATGGAAAGTCAGCCAAAACCTGGTCTCCAAAGACAATTCTTCAGCTTCAGAAAAAAATAAAAAGGCCGGGAAACTATGTGTAAACATGAATTGGCAGTTGGGGGGCATATACTACATTAGAATAGCTAAATGATTAATGACATTCCATAGCCTCCTTTAGTAGTAATTAGCATCCACACTAAATAAACGAACCTCTCTACAATGCATTAGTGGCACTAAATCATGTTCAGGAGTGCACAAGGTTGTTGAAGATCTGCCATTTATGAGTTATTGGGTGACTAAATAAGTTTGGCTGGCTAAGAGGGCTTAACATATTAAAATCCTTTTCAAAAAGTAGAGGCTGTATCAAAAATGTTATAATTATTAATACATTATACAGTCGAATATATACTACTGTTCAAAGGTTGGTGTTGGAAAGATTTTATGATTTTGAAAGAAGTCACTTATGCTCACCCAGGCTGCATTTATTTGACCAAAAATACAGTAAACCATTTTTTGAAATGTTATTACAGTATAAAATAACTTTTCTATTTTAATATATTTTAAAACGTAATTTATTCTTGTGAAAGTAAAACTGAATTGAATCCAGCTTCAATGTCACATGATACTTCAATCTAATATGCTGATACTCAAGTTACTATCAATGTTGAAAACAGTTAATCTGCTTAATATTTTTGAGGAAACAGTGAAACTTTCAGGGTTTTTGATAAATAGAACGTTCAAAAGGACAGTGTTTGTTTGAAATGGAAATATTTTGTAACATTATGTCTTTTTTAAAATAAATAAATAAAAATAGTACATAAATAATAATAATAAAGTCAAACAAAATAAAATTACATAATAGATATGGAATAATAATAACAACAACATTTCTGATTTGTAAAGAAATGTACATGTAGGCCCTATAGGGACAATTATAATTTGTCGACAAAAGTCATTTTAAGTATTTATTTAAGCATAAACCTGTCATAAGGTTATGGTAATAAGAAGCAAATTCAGTCATGTGCATCCACATATTTGACTGTAAGCACCTCCTGAAGAACATATTAAGGGATATCTTACATAAGTGCAATGACTGGGGCCAGAAACCTGCAAATATTGCACAAAAGCTTTTGTATAAACAACATTATGCAAAAGATTTTTACTTAACGTGGACCTGCTATGGGGAAAGAAAAAAAAATCAAATCTGCCCTTGCACACTTCATTCATCTCTCATAAAACCTCCAGCCAATGAAGACAATGCTCTCCAGCAGGCATGCAAGCAGGGAAAACACGCTTGAGTAGGCAGTCCCTGAACAGGACAAAATCTTTCAAAATGGCTGCTTTAGTCCTGAAGATAATTATAGGAGATTTACAGCTGCGGGGATGAGGGACGGGAGCTGGCGGGCAGTAACCTCTGCTTAAAATCGCTGTAAATGTTTCAAACAAGTTAATACAGCTGAATGTATATGCCTTCACAAGGCCCCGCTGGACTATCTGTTTTGATCTATTGTACTTTTTGTGTGCAAACTGACACAAAGAAAGACAATAATGGATGAGGTGGTTCATTTGATAAGGGTGAGCATTTTATTCTTTAACTGAGTCTGATTCATACCAGCTGGAAAAATGATTTTACAAATACAAGCCGGGCTTAAGCGAGAGAGAACTTGTGGTAAACCTATCCTCTCAATCCACTGCCTGTTGCTTCACATTACTGCCCTGGGACAAATCTGACAAAATCACTGGTCTTGGATCAGTTTCCTAAAGCCAAATACAAACCTTAACTATGAGCTAAAGGAAAAAGCTGATTCTTGATCAGTGACTTTAGACTTCATATAGATCTTGTACCAAAAACGCATTCCTATATATTCTACATTTAAAATAAAAGTTTTTAACAACAAGAAGTTCCAATAGCCCAAATGCTTCTTATTTAAAACTATCAAATGAATTTAAGAAAACCTTGCCCTTCTCTATAAAATCCCCTTTGCTGTATGTCTAACACCTTGTATGTTAATTGCAACATTCAACCCAAAATCTGCCTTTATTCAGTAATATTACTGTTCATTATGAATTACAATTTCAACTTGATATTGCACAATGCTAGGTTGCTTCATGTCTTGCATTTTAGAGCACCCTGAGTGAGAGACTTGAGACACATATATTAAATATAATATAATAAAATATAATATAAAAGTACAGACATACACAGCCATACAAAACACGTCTTAAACATGAAAATCTGTTCATGAAAATGAAAAAAAAGATATCTGAAAATCTCTCTCTCTCTCTCTCTCTCTCTCTCTCTCTCTCTCTCTCTCTCTCTCTCTCTCTCTCTCTCTCTCTCTCTCTCTCCTTTCACTATCATCAAACACCACCTGTCTGTAACAAAATCCAAACATCCAGGCAGTACTCTGCAGACATGCTTAAGCACAAGTTCCCAGTTCTGTTTAACTGTAAGCATTTGAAGCATGTATTTGCCCATGTGCCTCAGTCTACAAAATCGACTAGACGGCTCCCTGAATTATTGAGATGTGACGTATTATAAAGTCTCCTATCTTTCCAATCCAAAAATCTCCAATCCAAAAAAAAAAAACAGACAGTGCTGCAGGAGGCTCTAGCCAACAACCTGCTCTCCAAGCAAATCGTTTCATCAGAAAAATATACAGACAGTGCAGAAAGATCTTACATTTGCAGACTTTCCCCCAGCAGATTTACCCGAATGCCAGTTAGAAATGCGTACATTTACAAACGTAAATCATTTTAAATACATTCCAGCTCATCGCAAGAGGTCCTATTGTACTTGATCTCTTTCATGTTTCACAAACAGGTGGTTAACACTCCGAACAGGTGTTTTCTGTAAACATTTAGATCATCTCTGCTGAAAAGACTAAGCTGGTTTGCTGATCTTAGCTGGTTTAAGAGGGTCTGCCAGCCTAGCCAAGCTGAAAAGTGCCCAAATCCCTGTAATAACAGCCTAATCAGCTAGCTAAGATTTGATGAATATGTTTTTTTCAGCAGGAATGTTTGAGGGGTGAGCGTTTCAGGAAAGGTTGGGGACATGCTCATTATAAATGGCCCTATGGAGTCAAAACAACATGTGCATGTTTTCCCAGCGAAGTTGTCCAGAACTCTTGGACAGCAAAACAAGACAGCATGGACGAGATAAGCGAAGAGCATATTATTGCACAGAAGTAGGCTATACTGGATGTTGCGGACTTACACTGCTGTTTTTTCCAGACCAGTACACGACTGCGTGGTTGTGCGCGGAGTCTCCAGCCAGAGCAAAAGTGCTGCTGGCCAGTTTGGGTTCGTCTGGTCTGGAATCCGATACTCTGGCATTATGCTCATCATCCCTGTTCCAGCGAACTTCGGCGCGTTTACTCTGTCCATCAACCCGCACACTGGAGGTCTTTCTCTGCTCCTCCGAGCGGGTATCAACGCTCCGCGCGCTCTCCAGAAACTCAGGCACGCTTCTTTTGACTCTCTCTGATGCGTCCTCGGATTCCAATTCGGATACACTTTCCACATATTCATCCGAAAACAATTCTTCATCTAAAGCGGACTCGGTGAAGTTGCTCAAAGGCGCACGGGAGTATATCCCCTCAGCGTTTCTTTCCAGTTTCAGGTCAATCCCTGGAAAACCATCCGCCTCTCGTCCATTGGGTACTCCAATATTCGGGTAAAGAACTGTGATCAGCTTGGGTTTCTTTTGATCCTGTCTCGGATATTTCCCAGAATCTCGCGGATCACGCAGATGCTCATCCCCTGCGTAATTCACTTGCATTGGCGACATACATGGCGCGCAACTTATATATGCCTTTACATTTGGAAAAACATACACGGAGGAAAGAATAAGCCAGGTAGAAAGAGTAAAGTGAGCGCCAGGGAATACACCCAGACCGGTCTCCATCGTTAAAAGAGATTTTGGGGTATGCTTTTCCCCTCCCTCCGACTCTCAGACGCGCAGGGAAGCAACTCCAGCGAAGTGTCGGGCTTTAAAGAAGTGCTCCTCAGCTACACCACTCACGTTCAGGGATGTGATGATGGAGTAAGGCAGCACATAGGGGAGGTACTGAATCCAATCCAAGCCGCTGCTGCGTCTAGGGAGAGAGAGAGAGAGAGAGAGAGAGAGGGGGGGGGGGGGGGGGGGGGGGGTATCGTGCGTATTGCGGTTGAACGTATTTTATTTTTATAGCGAATAACATTAAAATTGATACTTATGCATATTCCTGCTTATACAGAAATAAATAGCCTAAGCCTGTACTGGATTTTACTGGTTTACTGTATGAACTACTTCAGCATCCTACACAAATAGCCTATGCAAAATGTAGGCTACAACTTAGGCCTATCTGTTTTATATCACAATTCAATAATAATAATAATAATATTTAGATTAGGCTATATGTTTTGTCGTATGTAGCCATGGAAATTGTTATAAATAAATGAGTAAAGTAATACTTTTCGTCCATTGACAATTGACGGTCATTATGTCACGCGACAAAAAAAGAATGCATATCAGCCCGAACGACTCGTGCGAGTCTTATGAAGTCATAGTAATTGCAACGGAAATATACTTGTTTGAATTGGTTCCTTTCAAAGAATCGGTTGATTCAGTTAACCGACCACCGGAGTTCAACTCGCTTAATTTAATGATTCGGTCGCAGCGGTCACAGCTCACTGACTGGCGTGGAGGATTATTAAGCAATTATTTGCTTTTTTATGACTTCTGAAGACTTGACACCTACCCACTCATATGGACCACCTGCCTACTCACGGTGAGTTTTGCATTCTTTTTGAGGCTTAGCCTATATATTCTGCTGTAGCTGCGCCCAGACTGTAGAATGCTCTATATCCTTGTGTAGGCTATTCGCTCTGCATCATCTTTGTCTGTTAAATCTAAGCTAAAAACGCATCTTTTTGAACTGGCTTATATTCAATGAGGAAGTGTATTGTACGTTTTTTATTACACAGTTTTTAATTTTATTATTGTTTTATATTGTATTGTATTGTCTTGTGTCTACTACAGTATGTGCAGCACATTGGACAACCTCGTTTGGGATTAATGGTGCTATATAAATAAAATTGACATTGACATTGACATCGCTTTATGCATGACCGACAGAACTGACTTCAACATTCTTCCGCAGAACACAAAAGAAGACATAGGGCCTACGGATTTGGAACGACATGAGGGTGAGTAAATGACGACAGAAGTGAAATATTGGTTTGAACTTTTCCTTTAAGACTTCCTGTTTGCAAAGATCACATGTGACTGCTTTAATCGCTCAAACCACAAAAACGCTCGTTACACATCGTACACATACACCCAATATCAATTTCTGAAGATGTGTTGTTTTTTGTGTGGCGGCAGATCTTAGGGTTGGCACGTGCACACGCGCGCGCAGCAGCGACATTATTCTCCTGTCGTGGCTAGACAAGGCGCTCTATGTTGACAGGGACAAAACTGCAGGAGCTCAGCGTGGGGAAGCAAAGTTCTCACACATCAGCGCACATGGACTGCAACAGTAGGATAGCTTTCTTCAGCAGAGACGGGCGTTTTAGATGACACCATACTGTTTAATGTTGTCTGTGTGTGTTGGGGTCATCTTTGGTAACACTTTAGAATACTGTACTGGATAACTACTAATGAACACACGTGTAACGCACTATTAACATTCTACTATTAACTAACAAGAAACTCCAATGAGTAATAGCGCTCAGTTGAATGTGGTTGTTCACTTTTAATTAATCAGTAACTACTCTTTCATACCTTACTGAAGACTACTTTGAAGAACTAATGTATACAGGTCCATAATTAATATTAATAATGCATAATGTATAATATAAGGTAATGGTAACCCATTAGTAATGAATCAAGTGTTACTACATCTTTCTAAAGGAACTACTAATAATTTGGATCAGTATTTTAAACTGAAAGGCTTGATAACTACCTAATATTGACTGAAGTCATTGTAAGCTTTTGAGGTTTTTGTAAGGTTTTTTGGATAGTAATGACTAAAGTGTTATCAAATTCATCGGAAGGAATTACTATTCAAAATCTTACACAAATCTCAAAAGCTTACAATGACTTCAGTCAAAATTAGGTATTTATCATGTTTTAACTTTAGAATACTGATCCAAAGAATTAGTTCCTTTAGAATGATGTAGTAACACTTGAGTCATTAGTGGGTCACCATTACCTTTTATTATAAATTATGCATTATCCGTGGTATTTATGGACCTGTATTTAGTAGTTCTCTGGGAGGTATGGAAAAACAGTAGTTACTGATTAGATAATAGTGAACTACCACATTCAGCTGAGCGCTATTACTTAACAAACAATAAACTCTGATTAACAAATGATTAATAGTCGTTACCAGAATGTTAATAGTGCATTACTCATTTGTTCCTGTGTAGTTATTCATTTATGAATGAACAGTATTCTAAAATGTTACCTCATCTTTTGCCTATATTGTTGAAAGGGTCCTCACAGTGAAACCAGAAAACACCTACACTGTGGAGATCAGTGAACTGTACTAAATGCAAAATAAATTGCAAAATACAATTGTAGAGGTAAAAACATGTCGGTTTGCAATTGCAAATTTGGCCGCAGAAGTTTGCTAAATTTGACAATCACTCTGAGACATTGATTCATAAAAAGAGATTTCAGGAAGCAGTTTTTTTTTTTATTTTAAAAATGCAAAAAGTTTAAAATCAATAGGCTAGACAACCTCATTTAGACAGCATGGTAAGTGTGTGTGTGCAGTTGAGTGAATAAATTGCAATAAGTTGGCATTACCAGTCAGAAAACCCCTAAAATACAGTGTAGCTATTTCTCAGCTCTTCTGCAGCCCAAGGGAACAGAGAAGATAGTATTGATAACAGCTTAGCATATGATACACATTCACTCAAATTAGAAGGGAGATGGATTTTTGCCCTCTCCCGCTGTCTCGGCACTAACCCCCACTGGTTACATTATGCTGTAGATTACAGCTGGGCTGAGGTGACTAGAGTGTCTGCAGGCAGGTGTCGGAATAGGCTATTAATACTGATCTGAAATGATATTTAAGTAGATAAGATTTTAATCTGGGGCAATTAAGATGGTTCTAGATAATCATATGAGAGGAAATTCTGAAAATGAGCGTACAGTATATGCACAAGTTAATCCTTATTTGCATAATGATTTTAATTGGAAAAGTAGGAAAACAGACTTCATGCACATATAAAATAATTGTCATGATAAAATGATGAAAATTGGCATAAACCGAACAGACGCATATTTGCAAGTAACAAATGTGCATTCATCACTTGCGAGGAAGAAATGGCACATTCAATTTATTGACAGTCAATAAAGACATGCAGTGCGATTACTTACAAATTGTACTCAGTTACTCTTTCCAAATTACATGACAAAAATTTCAGTTATCCATCACACATTTAAGGTAATATACTGTAATCAGAATACTTTTTGATGACTTTTTTGATGACTTTTGACATAAATCATTTATCACATTCATTTGAATAGGATAAACTTTTACGACCATACTGATATAAAAAATTACAAATGGAAAAAAAAGATGTAGTCCATTCTACGTGTTTGTGATGAAATTGCAGGGGTTCGTGAGTTTAATGAAAAGCTAATAAGTAATTATATCATAAAATTGTAAAATTAAAATAAATAATTTCAATAAAAATAAATCTAAATAAAACGCTTACTAATTTAAAAAAAAATATTTTAGTTGTTTAGCTGCATGTCATGTGACCTGGCACTTCCTGACATAATCATAATTATAATAGTCGTAGAAGTATTGACTTAATTTGATTATTGAACTAACTTCAAAATCTCAGGGTGTCAAAGAGGTTCAGTTTACAAAAAAGTTGGGCAATCCCAGCATTGCATGTAAATATGAAATTATGTGAAAAATTAATTTTCCGTAGTCTGATTATGAGTATTTTAAAAATGTAATATCTAATTACAAATACTCAATTTTTGGAGTCTGATTATGCAATCCAGATTACATGTAATAAGTTAGAACTCAGCACTGGCTAACTGCTAAACTTTTCTCTCAGATCCAAGATCTGTCAACCCCACACTACTGACCTTTGCACATGATCTAGACTTCCCAATATAAAAGACTTATAGCACAAGCTACTGATGGCTTGAACATGTGGTTGATACCTCTAGTAAAATAGCAGTTTATGGTCTTCACACAAGAAATAGCCGTTTTTCAACACCACTGTTCTCATCATGATTACAAGCTGCAAAGGTCCCATTTCAAAAACAGACTGCGCACTGTCTGATCAATATCTTCCCCCGTTATGTTGAATTATTCCCTAGAAATAAAGCCTATCCTGTCTCCAAACGATCATCCAGTCATCTTCAGAACATTCAAGCCTTGCTCTCTCCAAGCTCAGGTAGCTGTCAAATTCTGTATGCTTTAAAGGTTAATTTAAGTGTAGTAAAAAGACGCATTAAGTCAGGATTCTCATTGTTTGCATAATTGTAATGCATTAGCAGTGACAGCTTCGACAGGTGAGATTTAACTATTTGTGTTAAGAGCTGCAAAAGCTCTGTAGAGTCACTGGCAATGATTCACTGCATTTAGGATTTATATCATCGGGTTAAGAGAATTTTATCAGTATTTCTCTTATTTCAGACTCATAAATAAATAAAAAAGTCAAAGTCTGAGCTCATCTTTGTTTCTCCTGGCTAATAATGCTGATGCTGTAAATGGATATAAATCTTCCATTGATTGGACTGTCGTATTTTACATGGAGATGAGTGTTTGAGAGTCTGTGCAGAATTTTAATGACCAAGATGCCTTAAGAAAGACTCCTTTGGAAAGAGTCATGACCCCTTTGGTCCTTCGCAACTTAGATACCCAAACATTTTCATGAATCTTCAGAACATGTGATGCAAGCTTATTCTTCCACCTTCTGTGCCCTTGATGAATTTTATGCAAAACTTTTCACATTTAAAGTCCCAAATCGTGCATGGATTTAATGCCACTTCTCATTGTGCCATGTCGGCTGGGTCTCAGCTTTGGATTCTCGCACATTTAAGTGATTTGGTTGAACTTTTTATCTACATTTATATTATATTAGCCTACATTTTTGTTTGTAGTGAACTTACAGATCGTTTTCATACCATATACTGTAGCACACCAAAGACTGATACATGCAAAGCGTACAACAAAACAACCTCTACAATGATGTGCCTATGCGTTTTTAAATTAAACTGTAAAATGTCTTGCATCTTTACAAGACAAAGCTTAAAATCAAGTTTTTAATGTTGTTTATTTGTCTATGTGGTGTTTTTAATATGCTTTAAGACAAACCATGTGCAAATTCATGAGTTTACACCATTGAGTATTTTCTCCTTAAAACTGCAGTGAACCAGACTGTCTCAAAAGCGCGGTTTGAAATCGCTGGTGTTTCTGACATCACAAACTACCTTGTAACCAATCACGTCAACGTGCCGACGGGCTTTAGCATATCATTAACTGTGTATGACCGCTCTGAAGCAGTAAAGTCTCGAGAGATGCCAACAATATCCCGGTAAATTTTTCTGTTGATATGAAAAATCGGGTATATAGATTTAGCAATATAGCAGGTGGTATGATGTATATTACAATATTATGATGAACTATATGCCTTTCTCCCCTGACGTTCTGGGTTGTTCAAAGTGTTTCTGATGATTGTTAGAAGGCAGCTGCCTGACTCTGAGATGCGAATAGGATCATGGTTTGTTGTTTGATAACAGTCAAACAAAAGGCTAATCATATTAATTACCCTTATGAATCCGACGTTGTAAAGAGCAATACCATTGTGCAGCGTGTACATCAGTAAGTTGGCCGAGTGAATCTCTGAGCTGGCGGGAGTGGAGGCGGGGCTAATTAGCATATTCATGGTTCGCATATAATGAATGAAGGGTGTAGAGTTGCATTCAACCTATTTTAATTAAGGCATGAAGAAAAAATTTCACAGGAAAAATGTCATTTTGGGGAGTTTTAATGGATACAATAATTGACTACAGGGGGACTTTAAAAGCTGCTAATAAATTCTCAATGGAATCCCTTATTTTACCAATTATTTATTCCAACTTTAGTTAAAATGTGGTTTATGGATTGAATATTTTCTGCTGAACACATAAAATATGCATGCCATTAGGTTATTCACATTTGAATAAATTGAAATCTTGCCCTTAAAACTGCCCTTTTAGAACTAGTATGAGAATAGTTTCACTTATTATTTTTTTAAGTCAGTGGTTCTCAATTGGTCAGTCACAAGTCATGAACGAAAAGTGCATCACAGATCTGGACAGCAGAGCAAATCATAAACACTTCATATCTTTCTTGTCAAAGGCCATTTGTCCAATTACACTATAGGGTTCTCTGGCTCACATTCATCCACTTGGTGCCAGCAGAATGTGGTAGATGCCAACATGAACAGGTCTCATGTCGCATGTCCTGATTTTGCAGAGTTAGATGCGTTCGTGGGTCAATATATTTTGCTGATACTGGAGCAGCAATCCTGTCTGAAAATTTGGTCCTGACCATATTCCTACCCCTAAACCTAACCCTGTCCATAACTTCTCCCTAAAATCAGTGGGAAATGAGAGGTGAATAACACTGATATAGAAGCACCTAACCCTGGTTCTAAGCTAAAACTTGACAAACTAAACTTGTCCCTCAAATCTGATTGGAGGACTGGAATGCTGTTCCAGGATCAGGAAAGATGTTGATCCATGAACATGTTGCACTTGGAGAAATCAGGTTATTTGTCATGTCAATCAAAAAAAAAAAAAAAAACTTTTCCATGTTTGGCCAAAGAAACTTTTGAAAAAATAAAATAAAGCTAAAACACCACATTGTATACAATAAGTTTTGGCTAATTGCAGTAGACTTTTCTATGATCATCAACTAACTGGTTTCTTAAAATGGTCTTTAAAATGAAATATTTTGACTCGCAACAGTTTTCAAAAGAAGCACCCTTTTATTTCATTGTAAAGAGCACGGCTTTAAATCAATGTATATCGAAGCTCTATTTGCCTGGGGGACACAGCTGGTGGGCTCCCCAGGGTTGCACTTCACCAGGGCCATTTTTGAAAGCATTGGTATGTCAAAATGTATCTCCATCCATTCAATGTAGCCTGAGGGAACAAAGCCTGATCAGAGCTCTGATCAGAACACAGCTGGAGAAAAAGAATAACAAATTGGAGACACTTCTTTCAAAAACTCATCCTGAATATGATCAAAAAAAAAAAAAAAATACAGAAAGATCAAAATAAAAGCTTGACTATGAAACTCACTTGTGGAGCAGTTCTAGAGAGAGAATAAAATCAGTAAACATAGCTTTGACATTTAGATGGTATGGATGCATTTGGTACCTCATTTTTCAAAAGTCAAGGAGAAAACTCAGTCGGCTGAAACTGGTTAACAAACTTACTGACAAACTCTGACGACGATCATTTGGGGATTACATATCGTACAGTTAAGACATTACGCTTTTGCCATTTACTTTCATAATAAGGCCTTGAGTAATGTGTAAATAATAAACATACTCAAGGCAAGGTTATATACGTCGTAATATTATATTTATTTTCTCATGCTCACCAAGCTCTGCATTTATTTGATAAAAATACATTAAATTATTATTAAAATATTATTGCAATTGTAAATAACTGTTTTTAAAAGTTATTACTGTGATGCAAAGCTGAATTTTCAGCATCATTACTACAGTCTTCAGTGTCACATGATCCTTCAGAAATCATTCTAATATGCTGCTGAAGAAACAATTTTAATGTTGAAAATATGTGTGCTGCTTAATATTTTTGTGGAAACTGAGGCAATTTTTTTCAGGCTTCTTTGATGAATAGAAAAATCAAAAGAACATCATTTATTTAAAATAGAAATTGTTTGCAACATTAAAATAAATGTCACTTTTGATCAATTTAATTAATGCATGCCGAATAAGTAAATATATATATATATATTATACATTAAGTAACACACATGCTAGTAGATGTAGTGACATCTTTTTTTAATCATGATTTTTAAAATTCAACATTTCAATATTACTCAACAGTGATAAGCTTCTGAAGTCTAGTTATTGTCAAAATAAACCAGAGAGAAAATATTTTAAAAGACATTTGTTAAAAGTTTATCCTTCAATCCAAGCCATTTTTGAAACCGTCCTCACTTGTATAGAGCTGTCAATTGAGCCGTCAATACAAATCTACAACTGCCCATTTGCTTTTATAATGGAATCGACAGCTCAATCAAGGCATCATTGGGCACTGCCAAGCCAACCTTGACAGGGAACGTCTCTCATTTTCAGTTAAGTAGGCTTTAAATGGGGAAAGAGTCTAAATGTTCAAATGTGCTTTACAAAAGCCCAGGCAGAAGTCACTTTGCTTTAATCTTCGACCAGACGTCCTTCTAACACAATTCTAAATTTAACGATCGTAAGTAAACCGCGTAACCGCCCTTAAATCAGCACTATGGGGTAACTCCTAACTACAGCTTTTACCCAACCTTTCTTGCTCTGTTTGAAAAGTTATTTCATTATTTGTGGATTTGGAGGATGCTTTCTACCCTCTGGCGAGGTTGTGTGGGTTGTTTTGAGTCCCTTTCTTAATTTCCCTGTGCGTTTGAAAGAAGAGTTTCATTCTTGACGTATCCGACTCTACTGTGAGTTTCTTCAGTTGCTTATGAAATGCAGTTTTACTCACATTCGCTCTCGAAGGAAAAACGGAATATAAACCTCAAACATTTTTAGACAATCTTTAAGGGTCTGTAGGGCATTTTTCACTGGAAACCAACATCACTTAACCGTGAGGGCGATTCACTAGAAGCATATACAAACTCCTTAAGGCCAAAATATTATCTGACTCAATACTCATTGATTTGATTGACAGGCAGGATGTTGTCATACATATTAATAAACTTTTATTCTCTGAACACCCAAAAGGAGGTCGTGATTTACGGGTTCTCAGAATCATGAATGAAATAATGTAGATTTGCACTGAAAAGCCTAATGGCTTTGTTGTTGTTTTTAAACATCAATTTCCCTTTCTTACCCTTGTGACAGTGTTCACAAACACATTTGAGGTCAGTTATAAAACATCAGTGTAAGTGATAATAGTAATAGTTCCAACTACAACTGCCGTTCTCACCTTTTAAGCTGCATGCTAGTTCTCAAAATCTCATCAAAATCTGTCAAAATGACATTATGATTACACAGCAACACGATAAGGGGGAAAAGCCAATGATTACCATGTTATTTCCTGGATTTGGCTAGATTCTTTGCTGTATGACTCAGCATTGCTGTGTTGCTAACAGGCTTATTTGCTAGTAGCAAGCTGGGGAATACACATTCCAAAAAGGATATCCCCCAACTTTCCCCTAGGGCCCTCTCCATGTAATGCAGAACTTATTTGATCAGCCTTTCTGAATCTGGATGAGCCATTCTGCGGTAGCATTTAGCTTCATGCGAAGCATTCGCTTAATACACAGAAATTGTGCTGAAATAGACCTGCAGAGGTGGAAAATAGCCCCCATTACACTTATGATGTGGAGCCAACACAATTCACAGAACCCAAGATGCACCTTGACAAAGTCACTGTTAACATTCTTGAAGTCTGTATTCAGAGAAAGGTTTGGTTGTTAACATCAAAGGATGGCAAACAAATTTAAACTTTCACAATTCAATTTTAATTGAGCAGCGATCAAATTTCAGTTTGCTTAAGGCCGTAACATGAATATTGAAAGCAATACAAACATTGTACTGTACTATTCCTCAAAAAGGCATTTTATTATAAAATGATGTCATGCTTTTGAATGAGGTTGAGAAGTGGTTCACATTCTGACCTAAATAAAAGTAAGTGATCTACAGGTGACATCAAGAAATAATTCATACCTACTCTGTCAAAAGTCATACATATTCTCTCATCCCATGTAATAATATTATATAATTGTATCTTTAGCTCTTTAGTTAATTTTTCTGTAGAATTTAGCGGATTGACTAGCTATTTGTATACTTAACTGGCAAGTTTCAAATCCTTGTCACTGATTTTATTGAAAGTTCAAATACTGGAAACTTAAGCTATGTTTGCATCCACCTATATTTATGCAAGTAGGTAGGTACAAAAAAAAACACTAGATGGAAATCCCAAGATGCACATAAATTCTAAAATTGCTCATAAAAACAATCAACTGAGTTCAACTGAGACGGATACAGTTTGTACAAAAAAAGAAAAGAAAAAAAAAACCCTTGCATGACTTTGCCTAAACAGTGAATGTGAAAAGTGTATGTATGGCAATCGCATTGCACAGCATCTCAAATGTTGGTTTGGTCATTCTGAAATGCCTAAGTCAAAGTCTGTCATCAGAATGATTTGGTAAAATTACTTCTGAGAACTATCTCATATGATTGCGTTCCCAAACAACAGGCAATAGTGGCTTCCTCCTTTGTACTCGTTTTGTATTCATGGTCTCTGTGAAAATATTTCAGTAAAAGTATGTTTGTTCAGCATTTCATTTTTGTCTCATATTATTGAAAAATGACTGATTTTTTTTTACTGTCATTGTTAGCATAACTTTATAGCACCACAAATCAAAATGTCTAGCCTGAAACTAGAGCACCACAGTCTATATTGTATCACAAGGGGGAAGATAAATGTAACAATGTAACATCTAACAGGCGTCCAACAATATCCCCTACCTACAACGATGTAAATCTCTGCACCATTTATGTCATTTATGTATAGTGTAGGCTATAGATAAGAAATATTCATAATGTAAAGCATCCACAGAAACCTTAATTAAATTGGTTGATGACAACTGGTAAGAGGAAGAATAACGCTGTAAAAGGCATTCATGTCTGTGAGCACCTGACCATCCTTGTCTCTAATTGCAGAAATAGAAGAACTCGATTCATCATACTTCAATCGCAGAGAGCCAGGAGAATGTCTCTATCCACATAATAATGCCACCCAGTACTGTGCAAAATAAATGCAACTCTAGACGCCGAGAGGGAATGCTATTTGTCTTTCAATGCAATAAGCAAGGTAGCTATTTCCTATGAGACATCAACAATGCGCCTGCTATATTCAAGCAACTTTATTTTACTCTCAAGATCAGTCTCTTATTCTTTGTGATATGGAGAGATGGAACAAAATACAATACAGTTCACCCTAATAAAGCACTTATGCTTCTGGGCATTATGATCTCCCGTTCTAAGTATTCAGTGTCTTCTTGGAGAGCAAAGGGGTGTTAAACTTTTTTATTTGTTTATTTATTTCAACAGAAATAAAACATCTAGCATATAAGGAAATGCTACTGTCTTGTTTCCAAAATGCCATTTATTCTTTCATACTTGTTCTCTCTGCACTCTTCATATGCCTCATGTGGAGAAAAAAAAAAAGACTACAGTAAAGCATGACTGATTTATCATATATTATTGCATTTTTGTGTTAATAGCATCACACCATATGACTCGGGATACTTCAGAGGCACTTAGCGCATGGAAGTTTGTTTCCATCAGTGTTTAAATTACAGTGGCTGTTACTTTTTCATTCCTGCGATTTTAACTTGGAGAACCCCATTTGGCAGAGTGAATGTCAAGCGACTGCTTTTACTGTCTTATAAAAACAAGTACCAAACTGTCATCAGAACACATGATGTGCACCAGCATTCACAAGCACTTAAAGGCAACTTCTTTATCGCTTTGAAAGAAATATTCATCATTGCTGCCTTTCATTCTTCATTTGTCTTAGTTTTACTTACAAGCACAAACAAAAGAAAGTAGAGGGAGTGTTATTTTGCTATTTTGAATTATTTATGCCACGTTTTCCTTTGTCTCTGAGAGAGTGGCAGTGACAGAGTGCTTTTTTTTTATTAAGAAACAGATGCTTCTTAAAAACATGCCCTCTTCTCCATCCAAACAAAGTAAAAATGTACTGAAGCTAAAGTAATGCACAAACAGCCTTTATTAGACACCCACCATCTTTATTCACAATGTCCCTAACAGATGCTTTGGGAAATAAAACCCAAAATAAAACCAATTTAATGTGCAAAGACAGTGCTGCCGAAAACCAGACACCTATGTCTGGAAGCTAAAACCCTAAATGTGTGATACTGTGTATACAATAGTCAACTAGCTATTGATCCAACGTAGAAGAGTCTTGTAATATTTATGAGGTTTGTGACTAATGGCCCATTCACTTCAAGAGCGATAATTATAACGTTAACTATATTAGCATCAACACCAGCGAACGATAACACTGTTTATCGGAAGCGCATGCTTATACGTAGAAGAGTCTTGTAATGTTTATGAGGTTTGTGACTAATGGCCCATTCACATCAAGAGCAATAATTATAACATTAACTATATTAACATCAACACCAGTAGACGATAACGCTGTTTAATTGCAAGTGCATGCTTATGGTGCTTTAAATGCTCAAACCAAAAATGCTTTAAAGTCAAAGTGGAGAGGATTCTGATTGGCTCTCAACGTTTTTTTTTTTCGTTCATCAGCTGAAAAAAACCCACACATTTTGAAAGTGATTTCATCAATATCGTCCCTCTGTGTTGATATCATTATAGATAACACACCAGAACGAAAACTATAAAGTTAACTATAATAAGTATATAATAACTATATAAGTATATAATAACGAAAACTATGTAAGTAACAATGTAACACCAGCAGACGTTAATGTTCCGCTTAATATAAGCATGTGCTGCAGTTTTGTCATCTATAAATTTAAATGCTTGCACCATTTTTTAAAGGCAGGTGAATTCTGATTGGCTGTCAATGTTTTTATCGTACATTGATTTCATTTCTCTGTCATCTCTATAGCTGTGGTGTGGACTTCCCTATTCTCATAGTTCACACTAAAGGTGCATTCCATTTTCATTGGAAGTGGGAAAGTCCTAGTTCCCAGTAGGAACTTATAACTGTAACACCCCCTCAAGTCAGAGTTGTGAATGTAAAACTCTTTCAGAATCCAATATGGCTGCTCAGCGCATAAATCATAGTGAAACTGTAGTGATGCATTGCTTACTAGCACTTTCGTTTGTCATGATACTTGTGGACATGATACTTCTGCATTATCTGTCCAAAGTACCACTTTGTGTATGTGTTTGTATTCCAAAAGCGCAAGCACATCAAAGGTTTGCCTGGAGGCGTCCATATTGTTTTTCTGACCTGTGTACTGGAACGCGGTCAGCTCTTGTGACGTTTTTCCATGCTACAACATCCCTCACCTGATTTAAATGGAACGCAGTATGAGAATGATAACATTAGCTTAAAGGTAAAGCCGCTTTAAGGCAAGCTTCCAAGGTTAGCAAAAAAAAGCATAACACAATGATACACAGGCAAACAAAACAGAGGCCATTTTTTTAATGGATGTCAATGGAGGAGAGGCTTGACTGCGCTGAATGAACTGCTTTTGTGAGGAAATAGCTTACCACTTAATGAATTGATAGCCTCTTGGCTAGTCTTCAACATGTTTGCCTTTAAACCTTTGTTTTTGATTTATTTTGTCATGAGATTGTATGTTTACTATGAAAAAATTGCTGCTTTATAAGAGAAGTCATACAATGCTGCAACAGGGATTCAGTTTGTGGCACTACTCAACTATCTTAATCATGCATTTATTAGCTTCCTGTTTCACGTGTAGAAACATTTCTCTGGGTTTCTTATGTACGGAACAGATCGTGGAAGTGTAATGGAAGTTCATCATTGGAAGAGAGAGCGGGTTATGAATGCGTTAAATGAGTGGCATATGTGCAGTGAATGAGTCATAACAGCGATCACGGAAGTGAGAAAACACAGGCAGACAGCGCTGGAAGCTGCTAATGCTCATCAGATCGCGTAAATCAGTGGGAAATTTATAGAAATTATGATTCTGTAAATGTGTAAATATTACAATATTACAGATATGAGCACTTTTGGACTAAACGCTAATAGACGCTGCTAATAGTAAAGCTATATGAACACAAATAAACCGGAGCAGACGCGACTGAATATGAATGCGTGTTGTTATTCTATTCAAAATATCAAAAAATGTTTGCACTCCTGACATAAATTAAGAAATGAATGTCACTGCAACAGAGTTACGAAATTACGAAACTGGAGTCTTAAATCTTTGTTATAATACTCAAGAGTGTGATGTGACCGTGCAGTGAATGTTGAACAACAATATCAGCTTAAATTATTTTAAACTGACTTTATAAAAATGAGTTGAATCTTGTATAACTAACAAAAAAAGTTGAAACTTGCTTAACTTGCTTTTATGAGTTAAAGCAATGTAAAACATATGTTGTCATGACTTATTGATTATATAATATTTTACACTGTGGTATCAGCAAAAAAGATATTGAACTTTGACAGAATTACAATGACATCAAGGCTGTAATGTGATTGGTTATCAAGTCTTGCTATCTCCCAATAATAAGACTTTAAAGTGGAGTGGAATTTGATTGGCTGTCAATGTATTTTTATCACTCATCAGATGAATAGAAAATCATTCTGAAAGTGAAACAATGATTATTAAAGGTTTGTTGTCATTCCAGTTATCGTCCCTGGTGTAAACGGGCCTAAAAAAAATTGTTCATGCATCACAAAAAACATCATTACATTTAGGTAGAAACCGTGGTGTTACTAGCATAGCGTCCTGAGGTGGGCATTTTGGAACAAGAATACAAACAGACTTGAGCATTTATGAAATTCGCTGATATTCCAGCATAAATATTAATGTCACTGTATATGCAGGACTGCCTTAAATCTGAACTGTTTTCATTGACCTCTGCCTCATGCCTTAAATTATACTTTCATTTCCTGCTTATTTCAAGCAGGAAACTAACTAATACGCCAAGTTCTTAGCTATTGTCAGTGTGATAGATCCATTCGTGTTGTTTGGGGAAGTGTGGCACGTCTGAACCCAAGCTACTTTAAATTCATCACCGTTTTGACCAGCGGGAGAAATACACTCAAATCATGTCTCAAGAATGCACTCTCAGCCACTCTAGGCATGTTTGCAGGGGAAAGGAATATCAAAAAGTGCCTTAAACCTGTCTGCGGAGTAAGCTTACAATACTGAGGAAATTGTTTTTTTCCAGATCTGCGTTTGTCATGAACTTCTATCTTTATAGAAACAGCATGACAGACCATTCACTGAAAATACTAAAAGTTACACAGATTGAAAAAAAAAGTTCGAGTTTAAGACTTAAGCTTCAATTTTTATACTATTAACCCCAAAGTTTGTTAACATTAGTTTTCCAGTTTAAATTTCTAAACATTCTTAAGTCAAGATTTATTTACAGCAAGTTAAGGTAAAATGATGTCCAAAATTACGAGTTTATATTTTAAACTAGAAAAATATCTGCCAATGAGATACATGTTTTTCCTTTTTATTGTTTGTTTATTTGTCAGATATTTGTTCTTATTTCAAACAAAGCAATTTTATTTAGTTAAATTCAGAAACAACACATTTCTTTTGCTTTCATTTTGCTAAGAATGTTTAGATATTTGTAAATAGAAAACTAGACAAAAATTCTTAGTTAAAAAAATCATGATTTTAAATTATTATTATAAAATGTTGAAATTAATCAACTTAGATTATTCAATTCTGAAGTAGTATTGTTTATTGTTCATGTTCACTGCAATTATCTAATGTTGACCAACAAAATCAGTAACACTTAATAAGTATACAGTAGTAAAGTACTTACAAGTCATTTGCAAACTGTTAGTTTATGGTTAATTCATAGTTTATATATTGTAGTCTCTCTTTTGGTAATATATTAATATGCTATATACAAATAGTGAGTTATTCATTCATTGTCACTGTAATTAACAATATTATTAATTTTTAATTAGCTCATATAAAGAGTTTGACCATGTTTTGTATGCTTTGTTAACAACGCATTAACCATATAACCAAGTGATTTTAAACCAGTAGTAATGGAGTTGTTAATGGTTATTTGGAGTAAATAGTCCTCACTTTAGATAAGGTCATGGAAAATCTGGAAAATCTAAATGTTACCAAATAATCAAGTGCAACTGAAATATCTCCATTCTTCTTTGACGTCAAAATGAATTTAATAATTAATAATTCAGAATGACAAAGTACAGAATTGTGGCTATGGAGAATACCCATAAGCACTTGAATAATTTATGTATTCTCGGTCAAAGCATGGGAATTTATGGGGACATTTGATAGATGTTCTCAATGTTTTAGCTCTTTTGAGTAAGTAAAACCAATACTTATACTACAAAAAACAAATATGAACTAGTTAAAAAAGACATGCAATTCCTAACCCACTTTGCTGAGAGTATATTTACTTTTTTAAATAATTACATTAGTGTGCATCCTTTGCATAAGATCAGTCATATTTTACAGTGCATTTTACAATAAAAGTACCATTTAATTTCTACAACAATAAGCATTTACTGTGATGGTGTTACCACAGTATTGGTCTAATCAAATACTGAATAATTGTGTAATTTAACTAAAAACAGCTAGTTTTATGACTGCCAGTTAAATGTGCCCCTTTATGCACTAAACACCGATGACTGTTTCAGCACCTGGTAAATTACATGTCTGAATCTTTACTTAACCGCAAACAGATTAACAACAGAAGCTGAAAAACATAATCAGGGAATAATAAACAGCAGGACAATAATAAATGGAGGTTAATGGCTAAATTTGTTGGCTAATGAGACTTTTCACAATCACTTAGAAATGTGTGTGTAAGGCGGCATAGCTGTTCTTTACAGATATTTCACTCCAGAACTGTCTCCTTAAAAGAGATTCATTTTGACCAGCAGGCACAAAATTAGGCTGGAACTGTCCAAGGTGCTGGCCTTTCATCTGCAGTCCTCACCTCATCTGTCTCAAAACACCCAATTTAAAGAGAATCATTTGGAGGGGGGGAAATAGGATCATGGAGCACTTTTGTTAACGCAAGTCTCTTCAGGCAGAAATTCTTAATTTCTACCCCAAAAAATGAGGCAGGAAGATCAATTAGCATGTGGGAGTATAAATCAATGTAATGTACGGAGCAGGATGATGTGAGTGCAAAATAAATACTGTGTGAAAATGGTATCAAAATTCATTTAAATCTGCACTTAGTGAGAAACACTGAATGTCTGGAATCTACTTTAATTTTCTTTAATATTTAAAATGTGTAAAATGCACTGTGACAAACAGCATTTTAAGAAACACACACACACAGACACGTACATTCATACATTTAAGAATTATGTAAATGGCATATTCACTCATTGCACGATGCATCGTTTCTTATCAAGACTTTTCACCACTCCTTCATTTGGGAAAAAAATAGCCACTCAGACAAAAAATATATATCTACTTATTGCACTTTAATGCAAGACACTACATTTGGAAGAAAAGTGCAGATTCAAGACAAGATACTTAGACAAAATGCTGATGAAGGCATTAAAGGACTTTGCATTGGATATAGCTGGAAGCACAGTGAAATACATCATTAACAAGTACAGAAAGCGAGGAATAACTATATATCTCACTGTAATTAAAAAAAAAAGTATGTCAATGGCAGCCTATTACACCTTATCCTTGGACATTTAGTAGAATGACTATATAGTTTAATGAAACCCAAACTGAACTTTGGGCTCCACTGTTGATCATGGTGGCAATAGCATCAGGTTTGAGCATATTTCTTTGTAACAGGGTTAAAATTCTGTCGCTTTTTACTATGAAATTCAAACAATAAATGTTGTTTCAAAACGTTTATTTTTTATTTTTTTTATTTCCACATATGAATGAGGCCTGAAACCGATCTGAGGATAATGTAATACATGTGCTTTTATCCAATCTATCGTATCAAATCTGTGCCACATGGGAGAAAAAAAAATCTGAATTGGGTCACTTGAACTATGTAATGTAAATGCCGTCTAATATTCTCACATATAACCATGGCTAAATGCTGTAATACATACTAAAGTAAAAGTCAAAGAGGAATGTTTTCCCAGCTCTAGATACGGAAAACGGTTACATCATTCACATAGTTGTCTGTTATAGAAACAATGTCAAAGTTTATAGTGGCCTCTTTAAAACAGAAACATTGGAGCAGGGGCATCAAACTTAGTTCCTGGAGGGCCAATGCCCTGATGAGTTTAGCTTCATAAATGAACCTGATCCAACTATTCAAGTCCTTCAGGCTTATTTGAAATCTGCAGTATTGGAAGAGTTGGAACTAAACTCTGGGAGCTGAGTTTGACACCCCTGCCTTAGAGGGCGTTTACACCACACGGTTTTCAACAAAAAAACCTGAATCATTTTGAAAACGGGTTTCAAAGTGCAAGTTTTTAAAACGATATTGTTATCGTCTCAGTGTAAACTACAAAAACTGATGTCATGCGCATGCGTATTACATATTGGCTGTGTCCGAAAACTTATTCTATCAGCTATCAGGCAATGACTTTGCAGGCACGAAGGTACCTCACAAAACTGATTTCTGAAAGACTTCTGAGGTGGCGTAACGTTATAATGATCTACAGTAAAATAGAGCTTTCGTGAAAACTAAGCGAATATTTAATTACTACTGTAGTAATTTCTCACTAGAATGACATCAAAAGTGAAAACGGTGGTCAAAAATGTATATTTACACACAAACTGATCACCAACTGCAACTTTCAAATGCCATCTTTTTTTTAGCTTAACTGTCACGGAATGGAACGCACAGGATTGTGGGATTTCTATGCTGCCTTCAAAAATAGATCAGATGAAGGTATCTCAGGAGAAAGGAAGTGAAGATAACATTGAATTCGGACATGGCTTGATGCCACCTTCCTTGGAATGCATCCTCCGAAGGCAGCATTTTTAAGATTTCGGACGCAGCCCTACTGTCTACAGGCGAATAGTGTTTATTTACAATGTGACATCGCCAACTACTGGCCTGGCAGCAAAATACAACGTTTTTGTGAACAGAGATAATTTCGACACATGGGCGTATGTACGTGAAAAATGTATGTACAACCTTGTCGTGTAAACATACCCTTAAAATCTTAAAAACCAGAGTTAAAGCTATTATCACAAAGTAAAATGTCTAGAAAAAAAAAAAAGAAAAATTGTTTCCTGACAAGTTTCTTAAACAGTTATTGATCAGGCAAGCATATAGTCATGCCTCAAAGTCTCACCATTGGTTGGGCCAATGCCTTTTTGGTTGGAGAGCTCACTAGCGACAACCTATTAATGGCTTACTTATAGTGGTCTCTGTATATTAAGATGTACTTTAAAGTAGAAGTGTGTAATTATTTTCGATGTTTAACCCATTTAAAGTGCATTCACTTTTGTAAAATGATTTGATAGTGGTTCAGAAAGAGCAAACCATTACATAAGTAGCTGTATTTCCTGTTCTTTAGGCATGGAACTTTGACCTTTTTATTTCTTGGATGTAATTAGGTTAACCTTTTGGATACTATATTTGGACAACAAAAGACTTATTAACTCCCCAGCATTGGACTGTCTCTTGCTCTCTCACAGGTCTGGGCCGAGTAGCCAATCTCCCGTCCAGTCAAGGAATTCATTACAGGTCAAAACAACCTAGCGCTCTTTGAAGCAGTGCCCATTACTCTTTGCTAGACATTTTAGGAGGTCTTACTTGCATGAAAGAACACAGCCGCTCTTGGGAATCTCTGCAGATCTAGGTCCAGCAGAGTGGGCTTTGCCCCTTTGAACCGCCGCCGAGTCAGCTTCCCTTACCCAATTTTTCATGTTATCCACATAAATAGAAACCGTCAAACTGAACTGGAGTCCGGTGATAAATTCTCAAAGACCTACTGGTCTAAATCCAGTTGTTGGCATTTGGTCAGACGTAGGCGTTAAAAAGGGACTTTACAAATATCTTTTTGATTCGAGAGCCAAATATGCTAATGGTTTGGGAGTCTAAAAACAGGCCATTAAAAATCAGTCTCTTCACAATTTAGATTAATATTGAATATAGAAGAGCACATATTTCACACTCGTTACGTCTCTCAAGCTAAACAGCTTTTGACTGCTGTTTATATTCTGACTCAGCTTGTTCCAATTGTTCATGACAGGCTCTCACAAAACAATGAAAACCCAAAGCTAAAGTCAGCCAAGCAAACAAGCCATGCAATGAGACCTAATTTCTAGTCTAATACAGGTAAGAGATTATCAAGGTCGCACAAGCTAAGCTAAAAGCTTCCCGCTCTCCCACACGTTAGCGTTTAACCACAGTGAGTCATAGGTGGCCAATCTCTAAGTACTCCGAAGCACAGCCCGTTTGTGTTTGTGTGCAGCCAGCCATTCTTGTTTTTTGATAACCCTTTCAAACGGATAGCGTCGTATTAATAGGCACCCAGCAGTGTGGCAGCTCCGGCGTTTATATATTTATATCTGCGCACAAAAGCAAGCCGCCGTCTGTCCCTATTGATTTATAGCGTTATGGGCAAAAATTGCTTCGTTTGAACCTTTTCTGACCTCGTGGCCACTCTGTGCTGCATCTTTAAACACTCACTTCCTCTGTTCATGACCTGTCGCTTGTACGTTCCGCTGTCAAATCACAGTTGTTTAGCTTATCTCAACCTCTCCCCGGTAAGAGGGGCCCGTTTGGAAATAAACCGAGACTTTTGCGGCTACAATAACACAAAAGCGTACACGACTGCAATGCTAATGCAGCGATAAGAGGGGATGTTCAGATTTACAGAGGAGAGACAGATGCTGAATTTGGATGCTCTTGCATATCAATGGAGATGCTGCAAGTGGAGCGTTTAAAAATGCCATTAATGGCATTCCTCCAATTAGGTATCAAGCCCAGAATCAATGGCACTGGATTGAAATAATTACAAAAAGTATGCAAATACCAACGCTATGGATCGAGGATCCTACGGGAATTGGTTATCTTCGCCGGTTGGAATGGGAAACAGTGTGTGTTCATTATGATTAACCTTTTAGGGTCAATCCACGTTAAAAGTGCAGTCAGTTACGGCCTGTCTGATGTAAGGTAACAGGGCAGATGTACAACGACCTCCATTATCATTGAAAAGGCTGTTCTATATTTAAGCAGTAGTGTATTTAAACTAGTAACAACATAGCCATGCGGGTGAGTGAGTGAGTACTATGTGCAGTGATATAAAGAGTCCAAACATCTGAAACCATTAACAATATATTTATATTGAAGTTATACTATAATATCGTATAACAATGAAAGAAAGGTTTAATCCAAATCAAGAGTTTAGTATGTCCTTTTTTTACTGACAGCTGCATTCAAGCTGCATAAAGTCCACAAGTGCAAAACGTCCATGTTCAAAAGAGCAAGAACATCTGACCTTTTGTAGAAAGTATTTCACATGATCAGATGTCACAGATGACCTCAAAATATTGCATATTTTACATCTTAACTTTTCATTGTATTAAATTTAGTCACTCATATTTGATTTTAGTGAAATTAAAAACAAAAAAAAAATGTTCAGTGCGGTTTCAAACTGCACACTACCTAGATGAAGATGTTGTTTCACATCATAGCTGATACTTTGTGTATTTTATGACGTCTGAAATGTAATATTGAACAATCAGCATCCATGAAATAAACTACAATCATATTCATTTAATTAACCACAATTCAAATATTTAAATCATTACCATTGATTTAGGGGTAAACTGTTAAGAATTATGTTTTTCGCACTGACAATGGTTTAGTGCCCAATTCATTAAAGCAATTATGCAAATCAGGTAACGAAGCAAGCGTTCCCATAAAATCTATGCTCTAGGCAATCCTGTGGAGGATGGAGTCTGTGATCTACTATGACTGGATTTTGGATATATAACATTTCATGATCTATAGAAATTGTGCATGCCTCTAAAATAAGATTCCCTTCGTCGCCTGCTGTTTTCCACGGATGGTAATAGTCTTAATTGCACCAGGTAAAATAACTTTTTTACAAAGTAGTTTGTGAATAAGGCTCAAACTATTAGCCCAATTTACATAGAAAGGAGGTGCGTTAGTGCAGAAGAGAATGACAGTAAATATGTGTGGATAGTCAAGATGCAGGCTCAATACCAAAATGACTAGTTAAATTGCAGCAAATGTTTATTATACATATGGCATTTGTAATGCCAGGTGGAACATAAAAGAACCGTCATCACCTCCACAAACATGAGTGAATGTCTTTTCAGGTGAAGCACTCGACCAGAGGAGGGAAATAATTTGACTCTGAATGTGGATGTGATTCAGCAGTGAGTCAGTAGCATGCAAACACAAACCATGGCTAATCCCCAGCTAGACCTATTTTAAGTGATATCTGTGAGAGACACAAGTCTCCTCCTTGTTTAATGATGTAGTTTTGAGCAGAAGAGGCATTTGGAGCCATGGAACATACCAAAGAACCAACATGTGATCAGCGTTAATCTCGCCACGAAATTACTTGCAAAAATGTTCGTTGATGAAGGATTTCTTGATTGTTGACCATACAAAAACTATAGGGACTAGTTAAAATCATACTGAGTAACAATGGACTATTTATGTTTTATAACAAGAGAAATAAGTGAATCAACCTAAACCAATCATAGTACAATGTTCTATATTGGCATCATCAATGGTTCCATGAAGAACCTTTAACATCCATGGAACCTTTCCAATGTACAAAAGGTTCTTTATTGTAGAAAAGGGTTCTTCAGGTTATTAAAATGTTCATTACAATAAGAAAATGGTTCTTTAAAGAATTGTGCTCTGAAAGGTTCTGTGAGGAACCAAAAATGGATCTTCTATGGCATTGTTTCTCAACTGGTGGGTCACAACCCAAAAGTGGGTGGCAAGACCATTTTGAGGGGTGTGGCGGAGTGTGTATATGAAGAAACAAACAAAAAAAGTTGTTTTAAATGTCATCCTAAATAAAAGTAATTCAAGTTACACAAACACAATACTACAAGCAGTCTGCTCAATGAGCACAACTTAACCAAAACAAAGTCATATGCATATAAATATGCCGCTGACTATTCATGTTTAACTTAAATTTATACACCGTTTTCAGAATGTGTTTTATTTTATAAGTAAAAACCTATTTTAATGTACTAAAACTGTCATTTCAGAGAGAGTACCATCAACAAAATAAATAACGACATGAGAAAGTATTATACGTGTTCATCAAAACACAAACTGTAACTGTCTTGACTGTATGAAAAATGACTAAAAAAATGTAAACAGCAGGTTGCTATACAGGCTGATCTTTTTTGGTTAAATAACATGATCATTTTTCTCATGTCTGTGAAATCAAATACTCTGCAATATAGATGATTTCATTAGTTATTCTTGTGCATTATGACTGAGAATGCGGTGTATTGACATTTGATGCAGTACACGTTGTAATTTCCTCTCTTGCCTGGCATTGTTTTTTAAGGGCCCAGTAATTGAACCTCAGGTGGCTGACTTACAGAAGCTTAGAAAGGTGTTGTTAACTGCACTTACACAATCTTTTAATGCCTCTAAAACCAGCTAGTGACTTCCTGTTAGCAGGTCAGAGGAAGATATACACTCACTAACCACTGCAGCATAAACAACACAAATGTGCACCAAGCGTACGCTTCAAGAATCACAGATTTATCTAGATATAGACGGCACATTTGTATTTGACAGATACTATAAATCTGCAGAACTGAACTCATTTATATGAACATGCCAAAGAGGAAATGGACTGATACCGATAAGCAAGCATCAAGTGTAATATTGCTTCACTTACTAAGTCAAGTAATTACCAAATGCCGTGATGTTGAATTAGCTTTTTTTTCCCACATCACAGCATGATAATTGTTTATATTTAAGAAAGTAATATTAAATTAGAAAATAAATAAAAAATGAAAATGAAAGAAATAGTATATAGTGGGAGACGCTTTACAATAAGGTCTAATTTGTTAACATTAATTGTTGTATTAACTAACATTTTTTACAGTATTTATTTACCTGTGATGTCACTTTATAAAATCTTTGGTTATACTTTACAATAAGGTTCATTAGTTAATGTATTAATTAACATTAACTAACCTTGAGCAATACTTTTGTTAATGTATCGGTTAATCTTTGTTTACGTTAGTTAATAAAAATACAGGCATTCATTGTATGTTCTTGTTAGTTCACAGCGCATTAATGTTAACAACAAGATTTTAATAATGTATTATGTTGATATTAACATTAACAAAGATTAATAAATACTGTATACGTTTAGTTCATTATTAGTTCATGCTAATTAATGAACCTTATTGTAGTGTTACCAATATTTTAGTTCACAGTGCATAAACCAAAGTTAACAGATAAAACAACTGATCTTAAGAAATGTATGAGTGAATGTTGAGATTAACATTAGCTAAGATTAATAAATGCTGTAGAAGTAGTGTTCGTTGTTATTTCATGTTAACTAATGTATTTAACTAATGCTAACATTAAACCTTATTGTAAAGTGTTGCCATACTGCTTATAAAGCCAAGTAGTCAGATAGGAGGAGTTAAAAAAAAAGAATTAGTGACTATTAGCCGAAAAAGTAAAGTCAATTCAGAGGCGGACACTGACAGATTATTTTGATAAAACAAGCACATTAAGTCCAAGAAAAGGCATTAAGAAAGAAAGTGTGCCAATTTTGAGCACCATATTGACTTTTATGCATTCATTATCTCTATGCAAATTGCTAGTTCTTGATTTCAACTTGATTTGCATTTGCTTTTACAGAAGAATACTTCTGTACGAGGCAGCGAAAGAACAGGAGTTGGGGGTTTTGGCAAGCTTACAGTAAGTTTGAGATTATGGTTCTGCTTTAATGAAATGTTGCATCTGAGCCTCAAACGCTACTGTTGTCATTACAGTCAGTGTGCATTTTGTATACTGTAAGAGCTCAAGAATCATCAGCTTCTGTGCAGAACACCAGATCAATCACAGTTCGGTACGCAAAAAAAAGAAATGAAAAAATGCTAGAAAGACGACCAACCACAAGATGCGATTAGCATGTAGATTCTACACTCATTGAGAAAGCAAGGATGACTACAGTTAACATCACATTCCACCTGTCATTTGTCCTCTGTATGTTGACAAAGAGGAGATGAAAGTTAAGAACATATACGTTCAGGTCCATCTCAGAACCTTCGGTGTCGTCTTCACATAAAAAATAAATAAAAAACAGCGAGTCAATAGCTTCTGAGAAACCCGTTTAAAAGCTAATTGAAACAATTTTCTCTTGCTGCAGGGAGGCCAAATTACTACATCTTTGAACTGCAAGATTGGGAAAAGGAAATTCTTTGAGTGAACTTAAAGCAATTGCTCAGAGACTGCGAGAGAAAAGGCAATCGTGAGAAAGACAGTTGTAAAGCAAATGGCCATTTTTGTCATTATTGTGCTTTACATTACACTTTCATCATATATGACATCATGGCTGCCGCTGGCTTTTGGATATCTCAAGAACAATAGCAACATAAAACAAACATTGAACTGCAAAGAGAAGTCATACAGTGAATCTATATGTAGAAATAGCTATGTAAAGTGATATTAGTTGAATTCAATGGGGCACGAGGCATCTCGTAGACAAGGTACGCATCCCATTAACAACGCTGAAGGCTACTCAAAAGTGAATGGGGATACGACGGGACAGAGACATTTGCATTTAAATTGGAACAACTTCCAAAATCCTATCGACCCACAGGAGTCTGGTGGAGAGGATGGAGTGATTGTAGAGACAGCATCAATGTGAATCCACTCTGAGGTAGGATAGAAAGACATTCATCCATAAATCCTCTCTAGAGAGCAACGGATATACTACAGACTCAGAAGCACATTGGTGCACCAGTTGTGGCCACGTCTGTATACTTAAATTACAAATTGTTTTTACCGTCATGGCCCCGCTGTTATCACAGACATTTTTGTACAATGCTTTAGGCAATGCTTTGAAAATTCAAATTATGAGCTAACATTTATCATATATATATAAAAAATAAACAATATACAAAATATTATTTGAAATATATTGACTTGAACAGGAAATTGTCATTAAAAATATGTTTTGCTATAATAATAATTATTATTTGACTTCAAAATATATATAAAAGTTATAATATACAAAATATTATATTCAATATTTGGTCTGGATATATTTATACAGTTTTGGAACAACTTGAGTAAATTTGGGTGAACCATCCCTTTTATTTTGATGCTCCCCAACAGACATTCTTCTGATTATAATTAACTTTGAAACTACATGTCAACTTATTCTACTAACCCGAACCCCTAACAGGAAGTCAAAGTCCTGCCTCTTGCCACATATTGCCCCTTTTCATGGCGGGCTTGGTGTCTTCCTCCTCGGAAAAGATTCCACAGCAATCGTGTGTGCAGGCCCCTGGCAGTCCGAGGCCTCGGAGCACAAGCACCAACGGCCCCCAGAAATCCATCCTTATTCTTACTTCACCCCAGACGACTTCTTTTCTTTCTTCAGCCTTCCTCATTTTTTTAATCTGAAGTCTTCCAAGCCACTTTTTTTTCCTCGCTCAAGTTGCTGTCATATCCAATTGACTGGAAGGCACAATCATCCAGACCCGCAGATGGTGTGCTGAAGAGCAGCGGTCTCTGTTATCTCTATCACTCCTGCAGTTTTGCAGGGACACCCGTCACCAATGAGACATTCGCTCGCTTTGACCCAAATTTATCTTGCCCCCACTGGACCCTTCTCACTAGAGCCGGTTGTTTGCCACTTTCTTGAAGGCAAATAGTGGCTTCCTGGTAAGAAATGGACAGAAATACCTCAGGAGGCTGTCTGTATTAAAGGACAGGCTGAGAGGACCAAATTATTTGATGTGTGAGATGGTCATTAGCATATGCACTTTTGAAAGATTATTGCCATGTGGAGGGAAAAACATTGCCGTTCACCGCTCTGTGACGTTAATCAGATTTAGATTAAAATAATATTTCACCCTTATATCATTCCAAGCATTTGTTACTTTGTATAGAACAAAAAGCATCAGCATAATTTACTTTCTGCATGTGGACAGACAGTCACGTTTTTTTTTCAAGGGGCGGATGGAGACAAACCAAAAGCAGCGAGCCAGGGTAAAATAGCCAAATAACTTCTCCATTGCTCTCTGCTAACGCTTCTCTGTAAATGCCTCCATCTCCGTCTGTCTGTCTATGGGCTGGTCAGCTTTCTCTCACTCTTTCGGTCTGGTCAAGCCTGCCCTGATAAACCCTTACAGTCGCAAGCCACGCTCGGCAAACACTGCGACTGCGTTCAACAGCCAGGCTATTGAATTACAGCAAACTTTAGGTTTTGTACAAACATCTCTACCGTAATAAAGGTTATATTGCTTGTATAAGCATTCAGACTAGCATGTTAGCAAGCTGTACTAATACTGAAAAAATAAAATAAATATCCTTTAAATGGCACCAAAACAGCAGACTTTATTTTTATTTTGACAACTATAGCTGCCTGTATATGGATAAATGTGAGAAGCCTATATATATATATATGTATATATATATATATATATATATATATATATATATATATATATATATATATATATATATATATATATATATATATACACACTATTAAATAGTAATATATATAACACATTATATAATACAAAATGTCAATATAATATATTTTGGCAATGTAATATAATATTTTGACCTATTTTGGAAAATACTTACATTTTATTAACAAAAATAATAAAATGGTAATTAACTATTAGAGAATATAATATAAAATACTCTAAGTATATACCTATATAATACAATATATAATACCAGTATAATATCATAATTTTCACCCAGTAGATAAAAAAACAACAACTGTGCTCTCACGGGAAGCAATCACTCCGAACACCTTAGCAACCGTACATCAACGCCTTGGCAACCACCCAAAACACCCTAGAATAAAAGTTTTGTTTTGCACAGTCATCCATTCATAATCATGTAAGAGACTCAGAACTCTAGAACTATTGATTTTTGATCCTAATTAGAACAGGTCACAGTCTAATGCCCCTCACATGTACAAGCTGTATGATGATCTATAACCAGGGACACAGGCTTATCTGATTGCTATTGACGCATACAGTATTTTATGTATTCAAATGCAGCAGACCTCTGGGGTCTAGTTCTAAAATTTGACGTCAACACTTTTGGACAGATGTCATTTTCACTTGAGAATGGATATGACACTCCTGTCCGAAGAAAACCAGTTTTGTCCAGGGTGTCACAGCCTCAAAATTAGATCTGGGGGGGAAAAATCATTACGCGAGTAGATGAACGGTCGAATCTCCCGGGGCCATCTTACCCTCCCTCCGAGTCCCAGTTGAAATTTGTTTATTTGTATTCTAATGGCCAGCCTGTCACATGCCATCAAGGCTATTTCACTGGTTCCCATTTGTGTCTGATGCCACTCAGAGGAGGTGCAGTAAACTCCCACGTGCTGGTGTTACGACCCTTCTGCTCACTAACACACACACGACACAGACCCGCTGATAGCTGACAGATGTGTGTACTGCTCTGATGCCCTTGTGGAGTTGTAATGAGGCACAATCTCTCTTTTTTCTCTCTCTCAAAATGGTTGGGATAGGATTTCAGGAAGGAATATATTCCTAAACTACTGGAAAGGCCAGATGTCTCAGTAATGTTGCGACACTTTTCGCAATAGTTATAATAACATACAAACCAAAAGGCCATTGACTTTATCATTCAGTAAAAATAGTTCAGGTGCTAAATTCCGACTGGATGCACCACATTCTTAGCCTTTGATAAATATCTGATATAACGAAACTAGGGTTGTCAACGTTAATGCATTAACGCATGCAATTCATTTTAACACGTTAAAATATTTAACGAAATTTAACACGACATCCATTTTTCTGTCATCCTTTGGCTAGCGTTACATTATATGATTACGCTCTTCTTCATGCAAATGCTTTTAAACCATTCAAGCGTGAGAAGACAGAAGAGAACGCGCTGCCTGTGAATGTCCTGACACACACACAGAAAGACGCGCTCGCAGTATCGTGCGCACAGCCACCAGAATCGAGTTCTATATCGCTTGAACGAAAATAACACACAATTATGCCAAAATGTCAGTTTTGTCGACTCATAAGAGCAGTCTTAAATGAGTTAAAGTCTTAAATTAATGTAAAGAGTTCCGTGTGAGATCCGCGTCATCCACGTGCAGCAGCGGCAAGTCTTAAAGTGACAGCAGCCACTAATGCTGTCTGTCAGTAAAGGAAAATAAAGAACAGAGAAAATCACTCAATGCTCTTGACTAAAGAACTTTTGTAGCTTTAATAAGCATTAGTCTATATTTAATTTATAATGTATGCAGTGCAGACTGTTTGATAACTTTATTCAATTTCTGCACATTTCCTTCCTGTTAGACAGGTAGGAAGGGCACAAGTAAATATGACATTTATTATGGGTTTATATGAGGATTGTTTGAAGTTCATTTAAATTAAAAGTTGTTATATTTGTGTGAGCTTAATAAATGTAAAAAACAAAACAAAAAAGCTTTCAATTAGATTAATGTTGAATGGCTATAATTAATGTTTAAAGTGTGTGTGTGTGTGCCTTTTAAAACATTACACAACTGGGTATCATTTAGCAGGATTATTATTACAAAGGGTGAAAAATGACTTGGATAATAAATCACTTGAGCTTGTTTGTCTAATCTCATGCTTTGACAATTTTGGGTGCAATCATGGGAAGCTAACCTTGAGAAAGCAGATTTAGTGATAATTGAAATCCAGATGGAAGGTTTTTACTAAAGTAAGAAGTCATTTAAAGCTCAAGTATGAAATATAATCCACAGGTCATATAAGTTCCATACAAATTAACACACTCATCTTATTTTGTTGGCGTTCTTTAAAAATAAAGAGGAAAGTCATATTATTTGTTACTTCAACCTCAATGATATGTACATTCTTAAAAATTAAGGTTCTTTATATGGTTCCATGAAGAACCTTCAACATCCATGGAAGAGTTCAATTGCACAAAAGGTTATTTATAGTGGAACACTTCTTCAGACTATTAAAATCCTTCTTTTAAGAACTTCGGGGAACTCAGAATGGTTATTCTATGGCATCACTGTAAAAACACTGAGTGGAATAGCAAAATCTGGCCTACTAATATTAGTTTTCTGCTAGATGTAGGGACTCCATACTGTACATTCCAAAGTCTTACTGTATTTTGCTGCATGTTATTTTATACCTAGAAAATGAAAGTTTTAGCATCTTTTTTTTTATCCATGTGGATCTTTAATTCACAGATGGTGTAATATCTAATAGTCACAACAAAAGCACAGTTGATTACAGGAGCGACACAACTTACAACACATCTCACCATTCCCTATGCTCTACTTTTACAACATTTTAATCCATTCGGCAGATTATTTTCCCATTAAACCAGTGCAGAAAATGCAAAAGGATTCCATTCATGCTTATTGCTTGTTTAAATGAAAGTTGGTTCTTAACACATTCTTCATATTAAGAATTAACAGTAATATTCACAGAAGCACATTCTCCAATCAAAGAGAATGCGCTATGGAATTAGCAGCATTATGCATTTGCTTGCAGATATGCAGTGTGTGTGTGTGTGTGTGTGTGTGTTGCGTCTGGCATCAAGTCAATCTGTGCATTGATTGCGGTTCTTGATGAGATGAGGTCTTTCGGGAGGTCTTTTAACTGCAGCTTGCTCTATCATTGGTGCATGTTTGCATCTGCATATGCGCTTGTTTAATCGCACGATTTCAACTCTGTAACCACTCATCCTTTCTCATCTCTTCTCCTTCATTCTCTTGTTCCTCTTTCTCATTATCATTCCAGCAGCTCCACAGCAGGATTAATTGGTCTGATCAAACTTTCCCCCAATAATGCAAACAGAATCATTACCCCTAATGAAGTGAATACTCTTTAAAGTCTGGAGAACGCTTCCCCCCTGCTTCATTTTTGAGAAATAAAGTGCTCTTGATGAACCAGGCTGATACAAATGCTTCGTTTTTTTCCCTTGTACCGTCTGATGAGAACACAACTGGACTTAAAGCTCCTAATCTGACATCTTCGGAGACACAGAACCTGTTGTGCTGAAATGCGTATGAGTCAACCAGAACCCTGCATGTCCCATAAATGCATACACACCTCCATTTGTGCAATACACTGTCTGTGAGCACAGCTTGTTATCTTCACTCCACCGAGCACCCTGTAGAGATAGCGTGAGAGGGGGGAAAAGAGAACACACAGCACCAGTTGCATTTAACGACCCTCTCAGCAGACAGAGGCAGCCAGCATGGGACAGTTCCATTTCACTGGCAGCTCATTGTCATCAGAATGCCTCTTCCACCATCATCCACAGGCTGTTTTGTGTTCCTCCTTTGATTCGGCTTTGTGAGCTGGTTCTAGAAGCAGAGCAGTACAAAGGCTTCTAAAAGCTGCTGGAATAGTTAGAAGTTATCTATTAAAGATTTCTTTAAAGGAACTTTTCAAGTCCACAGTATGTACATCACGTCACGTGTAAAAAAAAGTATACTCAAAGTAGATTACTTACAAATTGTAGTCGGTTACTGATTCCAAAATACATTACAAAAAAAAATGTAAGTTAGTAATGTAATCCGTTACATTACTTTTAACCTAACTCGTTTTTCACATATTTGAATAGGATCATTTTGTACCATATTGATACAAAAATAGAAAGAAAATATTTCCCATTCTTCTACATGAAGTGCATTAAATATTTACATCAATAATTACGTCAAGGTCTCCCAGACTGGAGTTCGTAATGGAATTTGTGAGTTTAATGAAAAACTATTAATTAATTATTATTTTGTATTATTATTTTTTTTAAATAAAGACAAAAATAATTTACTTCTAGAATTTCGGCAGTGTATAGACGCATGTGATCATTTTCTTGCATTTACTCTTAACTGTTATCATTGATGAATTGTAAATATGTCTAATTGTAATGTTTGCTAAAATTTAATTCAAAACCTCAATTTCTCGATTTAAAAATAATAAAATCCTGGGAGAACTTTAAATTTGAATTATCAGAAAAATGTATAGGTATGAAAGAGCTTCACAAAGAGTCTTTTCAACCACACAGTATCATATTTCTGTAACAAATGTTCAAATTATTACAGAAGTACTAAGATAAAAGTTTGTTCAGATATAAACAGTGATGTCTATGCGCAGCGATCAAAATAGAGTCAATTACCTTATGAAATAACCACACTTCAAATAGCGATTTTTTCAATTACATCTTTACACCAGTAGGAGGTGACAAGTTACTTCATTTTTTTATTTGTCATTGAATGATTCATTCAAAAACGTTGATTCATCCAGTAATGAAACAAGTCAAGTATGAGTCATTAAATCATTCAAAGTTTTTTTTTCCCACAAATAATTATTTGAAATAAATTAAACATTTTTAAATAGACTGCAGCTATTAACAATTTGTCAGAACCTCCAGTAAATTACATTATTTTCTTTAGTTGTCTGTTCAGAATTGTGGGAGAATCGTGATCTTCATTGGATTCTTCATTTATCCAGCATTGTGCAACTCTAGTGCCTATTATACCAAAACACATAGCGGGAGCAAAAGCCTTCTTGTACATGTGTCCAATAGTTCCTAAAAAAAGTAAAAGACAGCGCTAAGCACTCGGCACACCCTCTGACGTCTAGACTAAAGATCCACCTGCTCAACCAAGCATGCAATGATCCATCATGCAGTGCTGTATCCGGCCTTCATCCACCTCTGCAGTCCTCTGCATCCTTCCAGACCAAGTCGGAATAGACATCTTTTGCACTGTAAATCTCGCTTTTGAACTTTGTCAGTGCTTACTAACTACCTTTCTATCTTCATATAGTCCTCTTTGGGATTTAGTCATTTGATTTGGATGAGGCAAGGACAAGATTTTATTGGAACATATCAGAGCCATAGATTGAAAGATCAAAGGAATGCCGGGTTAAATAAATTCAAAACAATGGCTGGCCCCTGAGATATTATAATGGAAAATGAACAAAAGATAGAGACGACCACAAAAATAATTCAACACCCTGGAGAGAAGAGGATCATTATTAGTTACAGAGATACAAACAAACTAAAAATGGTGTCAAAGACATAACACATCCATTAAAACTTGTCCTGTTCAACTCTAATCTGTCAATATTATTGTGTCAAACTACTGTAAACTGTTATAGACTAGAGCGTTTTTGTTGTAAAGGAAGGAGAGAGAAAGACAGCGGGAAAGAACAATATTATTCTCAGGACGGACTGCCATTTTTTAGATCCACTTTTTCAAATTTAGATTAATGGTTTTCCCATAGCAGACTGTCAAATACCCCAGAATCCAGTTCCATTGTCGTTCCTGATAACCCCCTCGCAAAATGCCCTAGAAACCACCCAGAACATCTTAGCAACGTATTAATGTAGACCTCTATAGGCCATGAATGATCTGCAACTCGACGTCATGGCAGCGCATAATAAAGTCGACTAGTTAGTGCAGTCTGCTAAAGACTGCTGCCTCTAGCGTTTGTTGCTAGAAAGCCTATTGAGATCGGAGGAGTGAGGTTTACTCGCACAGCGACTACTAGCTGGCCTCCGTTGCACACACACACACATATAGATATGCATGTATGTATACACACTGTGTGTTGCACAGACTAGTCGACTTTATTATGCGCTGCCATGACGTCGACTAGTTGCTGATCATTCATGGCCTATAGAGGGCGCAACAGGATAAGAATCCCCCGTAAACAGTCCAGTTTTACGTTCTGTTTCAAACAGTTAAAATGACAAATAATGCATACTCCGAGAGCGCTCAACAAGATGTGTGTGATTATACCATCTGGATGCTCAATATTGATCGGGTGAATTAACGTTTTAAACAGCTTATTGTACGGGAAAGTTAATCGCCGTTCTAAACTGCTGCTGCATTACGCACACACACATAAGGACCTACAGCTTCACTATTAGTAGAGAGACGCTGCCAGGTCAAATTAAGTCGCAATCGGTCACTCACCAATGCATTCGTATAAATGTAATCTTTACTGTGCTACTTTATCTCTATCTGATTTAGAACAAGCAGAAATCTGTGAGAAATAGAACGACCCAAAGACACACACACACACACACAAAAAACGTATAAAAATAAGCTGTTATGTAGGAGCGCTGTGCACAAATCAACCCGAGTTCGAGTCTCAGCTCGAGGTTCAGCCTTATTTGTTCATCAATGACATCATCAGCGACTAGTCGACTTCACATAAATGTTGACTTGAAGTCATTCAACCCCTAATATGTATCAAATATTGTAAATATTAATTATATAAAAAAGGAAAAAAAGTCGGCACACCATGGCTCCAAAAATGTGAAAAAAAATAATGGTAGACTTACACAGGTGGTAATGTTTCAAGCACGTAGGCTCTTCGTCAGGAATATTAATTATATGAAATATGATGTAATATTAATTATAATCACAATGTGCGACATTTTCATGATCATATATTAATGCTATAAATACTACAACAATATAATACTATAAATGATAACCGATAATAGTTAATGTGTATATTTTTCATAATATGATTCATATATATATTTTTTATTGTTTACATTTTTATATGATCATGAAAATGTGGCACAATATGACAACTAAATCAAGTCATTGACTAAATGTCTCGTCCAGTCACAAGAAGTTAGGACACAAACTCAGACTTAAACGTCACAAATGGCTTTTACCACAGAGCCCTGAGGGACATGGTGATGGAAACACACATGAGGTGGGAGGAAACATTGTCAATGCTTGTGCGTTCCACAGAAAAATCTTTGTGTTCTCTCTCAAAACCTTTGGAAACAAACACAATGGTTTTGCGAGAGAATGCAAAATCATATTTTTTCCTCTCATATTTTTTTTCCATCACCATGTCCCTTCAGGTGTTCTGAACTTTCACTGCTTGAGAGACTGTCAAAAGTAATTCTGTATTTATATATTTATGCATATCATAACAATTAAAACAACTCCAAATCCCTTTCACAAGGCTGGTATAGTTAAAGATCTTGGCTAGAAAGTCAGCAAAGGCCGGCCTTGATCAAGCAGCCACTTCACCTCAGGCTTCTCCAATGGGACTGTCCTTGTCTTAACATGACATTGCTCTATGGCGACGCTGCATGGAAGAACATGAAGTGAGTTCCACTGGCCCCAGTTGTGTGCTGATAAATAATGAGTCTCAATTGTATTCCCGTGGGCTTCAAAGCGGCTTTACGGTTCATTTCTCTCCCGGCTATCCTACACATAAGGCCCAAAACAGATCTAGGCAAAACAGTCATAATGAAGCACAAAGAGAGGAATGCTGCAATCATCAGCCACTGATAAATGACGGGCATAGAGCCGACTTTAGATGCCAGCCACTGCGCTTTAACAAAATATAACATTTGATATACTTGGCAATAACAGTAACTGTTTTATGGCACATCTAGTCTCTTTAAAAGGTTTCAACACTTCAAAAGCGATTCCGGCTTCAACTGAGTAGAAATTTCCAATCTTTCCTTGGTAAAAGTGCTAATACATCAAAACATTAAAATACATTTGAAGACAGCTATTTAGACTATTTTTAAGCCAATTTGATCCAAAAACAACAGGGAAGGGAAGCATAGAATGCCCAATTCTCTCATTCATCAACTGGCTTGTGTTACATCAGTCATTAATAATCCCCTTATAATAAAAGCATGATTAGTTCGGTCTGATCTTTCAGTCGTGCAATGCATATTAAAACCTGAAACTCTCAAATTACACTTGACATTTCATACTGTTCAAATGACTCATCAGTCAGTAATCTGCAAAACAGAACTGAGCAACCTGTCAACAATGGCTCTTTTTTCAAAACCTAGTGAGCTATCGATGTAGGCAGACTTTTAAGGCATCAAAGGCGCGCTTCCAAAACGAAGATGGTTCAAAGGGTAGGCAGCATGATTGTGTTGCCTTCTGTAACAAAAGCTCAGGCAGAGAAAATGTTAAAGAACCCAAGTGCAAGTGTTCGAAACGAACAGTAAAAAGCAAAGTCACAAGTATCAAACTACAAACAAGCAACCAGAATAACCCAAAGAATACACAATGATTCACCGAATCAATACAAGCACATACTTGAACACGTAAGTACAACACTACACAAAGAACACACATACATTTTATATATATATATATATATATATATATATATATATAAAATGTATATATGTGGGGTTTGCGGCTAATATTACCTGGACACAGCCATCCATTAGTATTCCCATTTATCTCAAAGGCATATATCTTCAACAAATGGATGCCATCCCTGAAGCACATGGCCTTCATGCTGCCATCTTTATTTGTTCACAGGCACTCAGTTACACCAGAAACATCATGTGACTAATTATTTTGGAGGTGCAATGAAAATGACATCATGGCGATGCTAATTGGCTGATGACACCACAAGAACTTGAAAAGCCCTTAACTAGCATCAACTTAATAATATGGGTATGAGCTAAATGTCTACTTTGATATAATGCAATGTTGAAATGTATATGGTTGCAAAACAACTTATTTAGTCAGAACAGACCTCTACTTGCCAGCACAAACACATGATTGGAGGTGCTAAATGCTAATACTAAACTTCCAAAGTGATGGTAGATATACACATGCTAATGAGAGCAAACAAGGAACAGGTGTAAACAAAGAGGACTGGCCAGGAACAAGGTCACGGTCACGGAACAAGACACTTTCAAAATAAGAGCATGCAGCAGAGAATAAAAACAAGCTTAAAAATAAATAAAACCCACCAGTGGTGGATAAAACAAGGGGTCATGATGAAGACTACATAAATACTGAAACATATAAATAAAAATAATTCAGTCCACATTAAAATTGACTGTTTATCCAATATTTGTGTTTTTATTCTTATTAGGGTGTCTTGTCAATAGCTTAGCAACATGCTAATGTTAAACTTGAAAACAGTTCAATATTACTACATTAAAATGGACTCTGCATTTGAATATTTTGATGGAAGCTTATTTGCTCATGTCATCAGCTTAGAAACATGCAAACCTTTAATTAAGTCAATAAATAATAGTTCAGTCTTGTTTAAAAATACGGTTTACTCAATGTGCTGAGTATTTTAATGCTTATTAGTGTAAGCTTATTTGCTTATAGGAACATCTTGTCATTAGCTTAGCAACATGCTAAATACAAACCTGAAATCAATACAAACTGTTGTCATATTAAAAATGTACTGTTTACCTAATACTTGTGTGATGTTTCTGTCCATATTACAATATTTTACTGTAAACTTGTTGGTTTATTTATGCGTATTAGGATATCTTATCATTAGCTTAGCAACGTGCATTTATCCGTTTTATTTATGCATTAAAAATGTAGCTACTGTATACTAGACCTACGGAGAACCTAAAGGGACATGGTGATGAAAAAGATATTCGAAAAAGATAATAGAACAAATATTTCAATGCTTTTGCTTGCAAAGTCTTTGCATTCGCTCGCAAATAAGTCACAGTTGTTGTGGGTGAAAGAAAAGTTTCTCAGGGAAAATGCAAAACATTTGCGAGAGAATACAAATTCATTGACATGAATTTTCTTCCCATCTCATATTTATCACTATGTCCCTTTAGGGGCTCCGTAGTATACCCAATATTTGTGTGTGCTATGTATTTTTATACCTATTAGAGAACATCCTATCATTTGCTTAGCATCAAGCTAATGATACACTAATGAAACCAATACAAATAGTTCTTAATTTTAGTTCTAAAATGATCAATTCTTATTTGTAAAAAAATTATTCTGTTTGCCTAATGTGTGTGCTCGGTGTATTTTTATGTATTTTTTTATGGTGTATTTTCATTTACAGTGTATTGGCTCATAGAACCACCAGAATAAAATGCATTGCACATACCCACAAATCCACAAAAATCCCACAGAAAAAAAACGTAAAAGTGTTGAGGATGGTGACAAGTACACAGTGTCATATTATACACAGCAGCCAACAGCACACTAGAAAACAAGAGTGCACTACATCTGAGAGCGACACAGGACTAGAGAGGCAAATTTGTGTGTGGATTTGTGCGAGTGTTTAGTGCAGAATGAAACAGAAACTTTTCAGTGAAAATAACAGACTTTATTTAATTCCAGAAGACAGACTTAAGTGCATTGCTGACTGACAGAGCTGAATAAATACAAGAATATACGGTCTATCAGGAGGCGATGATGGGTGAAGAAAGTCCTCGGAGGGGCATCAGGATTGCTGTTCCAGGGCTTGAAGTGTCATCCTGTTGTGCTGCTTAAAACTGAAGCCCCCTCCAGTGAATCTGGGGCCGTCCGGACGCTGAGGCTGAATCACAGGCTGTCCTGCCGCCGAGAGATTTCGCTCCTTCTCCCTGCAGAGATGACAGAGAGCAAGACACACGCTTGGGGGTCATACACACAGGAAGTGTTCTTGAGTTCTGTCGGAGTTTGTCCATTCACACATGCATCAGAATGTGTAGCTACTTTGCGTGTTCGTTTTATCAGCGCCTAGCTCAGTTAGGGTCACATTTTAACACTGCTATCTTGAAAATTGTATTTTTGAAATGTAATTTTGAAAAATGATGTACATTTAGATAAATAAGAAAATAAATAAATCATTTTGAGTGTTGTGAATGAGAGTTTCTGTGAATTGCTTTGGATAAAACTATATCCTATTTAACAGCTGGCTAATTTTATTTTTCATACTTTTAAATCTGAACATAATATTTCATATTTTTAATTAATTTGAAGTTTTCAGTCTTCAGTATCACATGATCCTTCAGAAATCATTCTAATATGCTGATTTGCTGCTCAAGAAACTATTATTATTATTATCAGTGTTGAAAACAGTTTTTGATCTTAATATTTTTGTGGATTCTTTGATTAACAGACAATTCAAAAGAAGATTATCAATTTGAAATGTAAATATTTCATTATAAACAAGACTACTGTCTTTTCTACTGTCAGGTTTGATACATTTAATGTATTCTTGCTGGATAAATCATTCCTGAAGTATATATAAAAGTCAAAATAAAATAAAAAATACATAAGATTGCCTTAACAAGACTGCATCATGTGAAAATATATGCACAAAAAAATGTAAACACATGCATTTTAAGTTTAAAAAGGCATCAAATTAAAAATAGTTCAACACTTATACAGTGCTTCAATGTTCGCTTTAAATCATGAATGAACTAAACAAAAGAAGTGAGCCGTGGAAAAAGCATCTTGAGTGTAACAGGCATTTACAGAACCTTGTGTAATTTTAATGTCTTAATTATGGATAACTAGTGACAAGTTGTTAAAACATGTCTTGAGACCTCTTGACGTTCCACTCCGTCTAACTGCAGTCAAACGCAAGAAAGCATCCTGAGTGTACGACCCCTTAAACTGCAGAAAGATGCACGGCTGGTTTTTGTGTTATAATCCAGCAGATAAACATCCACTGAGAGGTGAAGTAGCACACATCTAAACAAATCACAAATATAGCAAGCGACGCACACAAACTGGCATGTAGGTACACTTTCTCTGTCCTTTTCTAGCTTACGCTCGTGTCTAACACCTACACACAAAAGATCCACACACTCTTTCCATTTCCCAGAAGAAAACATCTGTTACTATCCAGCTCGATTTCAACTGTGCTCCAGTGATCATGGATCTCTCGTTCAAAACACTATTATTCCAGAACCTCTCAAACACACGCACACGCACACGCACACCACACGCACACGCACACGCACACGCACACGCACACGCACACGCACACGCACACGCACACGCACACTCACACTCACACGCACACGCACACGCACACGCACACACACACACGCACACACACACGCACACACACACACGCACACACACACACACACACACACACACACACACACACACACACACACACACACACACACACACACACACACACACATCACTTAATTTGTTTGTCCAATACCAAATGCCATCAATTAATATTCACTGACTGTGTAATGCAATTTCACAGTGCGGCCGATGAAGAAATTTGGTGACAAGCTTTAAACACGAGCAAACACAGCTCGTCCAACATGTGGTAAACAAAAATGTTGCGAGTTAGATGAAATATGTTGATTCTTGGATGTGGCTCTCGACATCTGTGAACGAGCTCTGACTGAAACTCTTGCTTGACAAGTAGTGTCATTGTCATCTGGAACAAACGGCTTCTGACAATCCGAGGATCGCCATGATGATTAACAACCCAGATCCTCGACCAGTACAAGGGAAGGGATTTGCTCTGTGAAGTCATTATGAATTAGGAAATTACAGGTTTTATTCCTTTTACCTGGGATGAATTGCCATATATAAAACTATCCCTTTAAATGGTGTCTAATAGCAGTTTGTCGCTGGTTTTTATCCTGTAGAAATCCTGCTTTTATCGATGGCCTTCATCTTTTACATCACAAGCAGACTTGTTGACAGGCGCTTGAGCTCACAGGTCTTCCTCGGTGTCAGAGCTGCACACTGACTCAACAGTATTTCCAGCTCTGAATGTGGCGCACTTGAACTAGTTGCTGATATCAGAGAGTCCCAGCTGTGCAGCAGGTTAACCGTACGTGTCCACTGGTGCGGAGTCGAGCGTGCCTTTCCAATGCATTCTCTATTGGAGCTGACTCACGCAGGGGATTATGGGATAGACAGCGGGGGAAAGGGGTGAGGATGTTAAAATGGCGAGAAATGGCTGTGAGATGAAGGCTGTGAATTCTGTCATAAGCATTTCAAAAATCTATCTGGGGCTACATTAATCCGGATGGATAGAGTTTTTGTTTCAAAAGGCTCTCCATCCACACTAGCATTTTCAAGCGTTTTCCAACGCTAAATTCACCTTAAAGCGTATGCGTAAACCCCAAGCGGCAACCTTCCGGTCTCTCTCTTGAAACCAACACGGAAGTGACTTAAACTGCAATTCATCAACTGGCCGCTAGAGACAGGCTCAGAGACAGAGTCAATCCCATGTTAAAATGCCCAACTCTACAGCAGAAAAAAACATGTTTACAGCCTGGTGCAAAAAGTGGCTTTGGTCTATATAGCTAATTTTGCCCTTCATGACAACTGAGGACGGTACATTTTTTTTAATAACTAATCCACTTAAATTATATTAAGCCCGAGAGTTCTGCATAATTAATGGCGTGACCACTTGAGTGATAGGTGGATATCCACTGCTATCACTACTAGCCTTCTGTCTGCTGTCTGTTAGCGTAATTTAGGTAAACCCTCATAAAAGCTCACTGAGATGATACAGACAGAACAAGACATACTGAAGTTATCACGCAATTCTTCTGGCAGGATCATTTTATTTAGCAAAATATGTCACCATTCACTGATGCGTCCAGGTCGCACTTACTCACCATTATAAGTTTGGTCTAAAACGCGACTGCTCTCTTGTTTTGCAGCAGGACAGCAAATGCGAGTACATTTTTTGTCATCTTTGCAGGACTGTGATATGAAGAGTGTGCAGTATTTTAGCAACTGTGTGAAAGTGAATAGTACATAAAGCACAATGCCTGTATAAACATGAATATCTATGGATTCAATATGAATCACATGACTAAACTTACAAACTGCGTTTTCAAATGTATCCACTTTGGAGAGCGTTTTCAAAAAGCTTCGTTTTTGTTGCTAAAAACGCTCTCAGCGTGGACGGAAAGCGGAAGATGCGAAGAAAAAGTTTTTTAAGGTTCTGTTTGTTAGCATTAAAAATACTTCTAAAGCATGTATTAATCATTGTTAATATTAATCTCAGCATTTACTAAAGATTTTGTAATGTTTTAGAAAGGGAAATTTGTGGATGAAGAACATTTTCAACATGATTTCAGTTAGTTTTCAGTGTCGCATGATCATTCAGAAGTCATTCTAATATGCTGATTTGCTGCTCAAGAAACATTTCTGATTATTTTCAGTTGAAAACAAAAAATAATATTGTTGTGTAAACTCACTTTTTTTCAGGTTTCTTTGATGAACAGAAAGTTCCAGAGAACAGCATTTATTTTTAAATAGAAATATTTCGTAACACTATAAACGTCATAACTGTCACATTTAATAAATTTAATGCATCCTTGCTGAATAAAAGTATTAATTCCTTTTTTTTTTTTTACTTTTGATCGGTAGTGTATTAGATTTCAAATGCAGTTTCACTGTGGCTATAGGTTTTAAAAAAACTGTATTATTTTATTCTTTACCAAGATCACAATTTTGTTAATTAAATCAAGATTTTGGTGGGAACCTTAAAATCTAGTGGTGATTAATGATTCTTATTGCCAAAAAAGCATAATGTTTTTTTTTTCTAATAGTACATACAAAGATAAGCTAATACATGTTTTAATCTTAAAATATTCAATGAATAAGAACATACAGTATAAACCCATCACAAAAACATCTAATTTTTAAGTGTACAACAAGTGTGGTAAATTGGTCAACAGCATACAAGAAATTGAAAAGGACTTACACAAACAGTCAATATTTGTGTCTGTTTTGAATAAAACACTGCTTTGAATCATTATGGCCCAATTTAACATCTGTTAATTTGTTTATCTGGGGAAAAACAAGGTATACTGCAGTGTTCCCGCTCTCCCATGGTTCTAATTATACGATGGCCCTCCATCACGTTACACTCATCTATTGTTTATAAAACGCATGATTCATTAATTGGCGCAAATAAATCAATCAGCATGTTTAGCAGAGCTGTAATAATAGCCAATGAAAGTTTAAAAATCAGTGAGTTAGGAATCAGGACATGTCCATATTATATGGAATTATGCAGAAAGCAGTTACATTACGTGCAGAGTTTATTCAATACGTCCCCATGCCGGCAGGAATAATAAAGGGGAAGATATGATTATTTGCCTGTCTTTCAAATCAGTCAGCTCACTCCATCTGGCTGATTATACGTCCCCTCTACCACAGTAATTCAATTATGATCTATAGTTCCACGTAGGCAGGCGGAAAGAGAGAAACAGAGAATAAAATAAAGAGAAGGAGGGAGGGAAGAATGGCCGCTCTAGAGATTATAAATCAATAACAGATGGTGATTTGTGTGTGTGGTTGGAATGTGAAGGTTTTAAATCTTAAGGAGTACAGCAGTGAATATTCCCCTCACACTTTTTGCATTTCTTTTCATCAGCAGAATGATATCTTCCACCAAACCCTTTTCTTTCTCCATACAGCTCAAGCTGTTCATGTCCTTTCACTCAAAATATTCTGTTAAATATTTAAAGACTATGAAAAGATGGGAGCATTTATATTGTTAGCGCATATTATTATCTTTTCACACCTAGATAGATAATGGTTTCATTCAACAAAATCTCTAAAATAGAAATCAAAATCTCTTTCATAGTCTAGAATAGAACAAAAAAAACATGAAATATGTCTAGGAATGTGCATGCTGGTCTACATTGAGTCGTCTACAGATAAATCAACAGAGCTTGTGAAGTGGGATGGATTGGGTTCCATTTGTGCTATGTATTTAAAAAATGATTAACTTTCAATAAAATTACCTAAAAATTCATTTAAAAACCGCACCGCACCCCATCCCACCAACCATTTTGTTATATTTCCAGATTCAATCATAGGCTCGTTCTTACATAATCGAGCACGTTCGCACATCAGCAGTCTTCAAAAACGATGCTTTAAATCTCTTGACAACCTAAAAGACTTAAATGACATTTGTACATATTCTAAATAAAAGATACAGATTGTACTGAATGTCAGCTTGCTTATTTTGCTCAAGTTAAGGATATATTAAGTCCACATGTCATGTAAACAAGAAACTCTGCTTCTGACCACCGCTCGAGAGCTGTCGTTGCAACCACACAACTTTGTGATGCTGCTTGCGAATGTTCGTTGGAACTATAGTTTCGGGAAACACAGACTCGTTTAACTATGCTGATAACGAAGGAACTTGCGACCATAGTTGGCTAACAATACTTTCAGGAAACGCACCCCAGGTCAACGAGTAGATCTCTGAGCTGGTGTGAGTGAGTGGGGGTAATTTGCATATTCATAGCACTGCATATACTAAATGAGGCAAGGGTGTAGAGTTACATTCAAGCTTTTTTTTCAAGGATTTTTTTTTTAATATGTCATTTTGGACTACAGTTGGACTTTAGCTAATGTAAACAAATATTTAAAAAATATTGTAACAAATGCATTGTCACTGTTTTTGTTAGTTATTGCATTAACTACCGTTAACTAATAAGACCTTTAGTGTTACCAAGTTTAAACAATAGAAATCAATCTCAAGGTACCACCACACAATTCCATTCAGTGATGATAGTAGCAAAGGAATTATAGCATATTTAATCACAATCCAGTGCGTTTTTCTAATAACACCGTTGACCTTGCTGGTTCCGTTGCCATCACGAAATTCTACAAGCCTCCTTGCAAAACTCATAACAAAGAACATAACATTGCGTGAGCAATCTAACCTTGCTCATGTTTCAGGATCGAATAATTTTCTGCCATTTTAATCAAGTATGTTACAATCCAACTTATTTTTCCTTCTCAACTAATTTAATGTCTTTGTGTGTGTCAATGTAAGCAAATCTCCCTTTACAAATAATATATTTGAAACTGATCCCACTTCAAATGTACTTCATGAGACGTCAAACAGATCTCTAAAGTCCAGGCAAACAGCCAAACAAATGATTCCTCTTTGAACATCATTGGGAACGTTTCCATCTACTATCAACTGAATACTAATGTAATCAATGTCAATGTCAGATAGACATTGAAAGCTGCCGTCTGAGGAAGGCAATTTCTCCACAGTGCTCAACAGAGGATCATCTGCATTATGTTTTGGCACAAAATCACAGACTTAACTGGAGGTTGTTCTAGACAGACAAAAAACATCTCACCATCTTTCACTTAATCTCACTCAACTTTTTTTTTTTTTTACATCTCTCCCATGAGATAATGATCTTTATTGTAATAGCCTAAAAGTGTCTACAGCCACATCCATGACTCAGCGAATAGCTAGGTTTAAGTAAACTACTCCTTAACCAAAAGACTTGGCTAAATACCAAGGTCCCTTCCCTAATTAAAGTGCAAGATGATGCTTTTCCATCTAGAGACAGTATAGAGACTGTATGGTTAGATACAGTATGAGTCACTTTAATGTCATAAGAGGACAGATTCCCCCAGCTGAGCCTGGTTCCTCTCAAGGTTTTTCTGTCCATTACCTAAATGGAGGACATTCGCCACAGTCACTGGAGACTTTAAGACATTAAGGCATGGTTTTCTGCTTTCAAACTACCTATATTGTGAAAAAGTGCTATACAAATACACATAAATTGACCTGACCTTGATGCTAGTTAAAAAAAAAAAAAAAAAAAAAAAAAAAAGACCAATAAAGACCCAATCCTGCCATACCAAATGAATATAAAGCTTTCAGGAAATACACATATAAAATGCTCATTCCTATGTAATGGTTTCATGATATTTATTACCTGTTTTGCCATTTTTCTTGAAATAAAAGGTTTTAGTCTACACTAGCAAAGATGACATCAAAGCTAACAGATGTGGATTCAAAATTACAAAATCTCAAGTACCAATTCATGAAAAAGTCCAGTCAAAGATTATACCATCTCACATGCCATGTAGAAAGAAGAATACAAAAAAAGGTCAAGGCTGGTTAACATATTCCATAGCCGTTACCTACTTGTAGATGTTGTAACTTAACTATCTGATTTTAAAAAATCATATATTGTCCACTCACAGGCATTCAAAAGTATCATGTATTCTGATTAAATATTTTTTTGCAACCAACGAAACCACAAATATTTCATTATAGTAGATGTTTCACTAGTGTTTGATAGGGTGAAATTGATTTTTAATTTCAAGTTGGCATGAAACACAAAATGCAACATATTTTGTACAACGGAAATTAACTCTGTTTGCATCATTGAATCGTTTTCCTGTTATCCCTGTAAAGCTGCATTGAAACCATCTGTATTGTATAACGCGCTAAATAAAGGTGACTTGACTTGACTTTTCTTTCTGACTGAGATGTAAATCCCAGTATAACAGCTTCTTAAATGAGGTTCATGGGGCAATATTGTTTTGATTAAAGATTACGCGAGCACGCGCATTATATTGATGCACGGATAAATTATTTAAATAATATACACGGCAACATAAAAAGCAGCAATAAGTGTAATTTTTTCATGGTAACTAAGCTGTGCGTTTTAATTTTTGTTTCATTTATATTTTTTGACACAATAATCGTACTAAGCATTACTCTAATGCATCTCACTAACGCATGAATGATGGTTAAACAAAGAAGTTAAATATAATCGCTGCAAGACAGAAACCTTTTTAGTCATTTGAAAGCATTGTCAAAGTTGATATTGTGGGTTTATATGTGGTGAGACACTTGCATTTATCATTATATTATTAACATTTGACCAAAATCAAGCTCAGATGGAGTGACAAGGTTTTTGACCAGCGAATTTAGGAGAATTTTGGGCATTACGTTTCCATCAACTTAAAGATTATAAAGTTTACTGTATGTGGGCGCTCAGTTTTACGAGGTTTAGTCACAAGCTCTTTTAAATACTTTTCATTGGTTGTATATTTGCAAAACCCACAGATAGACGTAAAGGGTGACCAATAGTAATGATATATGAAAAAAATAAAAATGCCGAAATATATAAGAGGGTTCCGCCCGCCGCGACGATATTTATACGATCCACATATTAAAAATGCCTGAAAAAAAGTTGATCAGATTTACACATGAACAGTCCTGTGTCGATGTTGTCGGGTGGCATTATTTACAGACCCACAATGTGCATGTCATACGGACTATCGCTCTTCGAGATTTTTATAAACATGAAATCAAATTTTTATTACTGCTGACAGCTGAATTAATCACAGAAACAATGCACTTGCATTGTGGAAACTTTAAAAACTGGCAGCTGTAAGTTCTACAAGGTAGAAATTCTCATTCAAAACATCTGACTTTGCTCTCAACCAAACCTCCACAAGATATTTCCAGTCAGTAAGCGCTCACTCAACTATGAGCCAAGAAGTTATTCCTGAAGGTTTGTATTTGCGTATTTGCTTATATGCACGCTGAGTGTTTCTGCACCTTGTCACGCTTGATCAACTCTCATTACTGCCTCTTGTTTGCATCACACCTCATAATCATGGCTACCGATGCTGCCCGTCTCATTCGCTACCCAGAATGCAATAATCCACATGTCCTCATTTGCATGCAATTTATTGTGAACTTGTCAGTCTCTTGGTTGCCTCCTGTCTATTCTCTCATTTCAAATGAAGGCATCAAGACACTATCGCTCATCGCACGTCATCTGAAACAGAGAATTTACAAACCAAGCCAGCTGTGATTACATTTCTCTGGGTTCCGTACAGAAAGCAAGGGGAGGAAAGTCTGAAAATGAATGGTTTGATGACAGGCAGCATTAAAGATCCTGTCTGAAAGTTAAAATGATTTGCTTGCTTTGCAGTGGTTAGCGAAATATTGATGGCTTGTAATAAAATGCAGCCTAGGGACACAGAGCCGTTAATTGACACCCCAATTTAGTTCTTCAGGTCAATTTTAGCTCTGCTGAGCTCGGATTTAAAATAAATCTTTTGGTATCATTATCTCACTGTTCCCCAAACCCCAAAATACAAAACAAAAACATCATATAACATTTAGAACATCAAGCAGTGCCATTCAAATATTCTTAATTGCTATCGATTTTTTTTTTTTTTTTGTAGTTCTGACATTTAGTGTAAACAGCCTTCGTTTCTATGGAAGAGAGAGAAAAAAGCATGGGCTATTTTTCAATGTGTGGTCTCTTAGGTTTTAATCAATCAATAAATTGGGGGGAAAAAAGCTTGAAGTTTATTACGTGCTTTCCCTAGGCTTAGTCACTCACTCCCCTTTAATTAGTTATTGCAATATTTCATTTGCACTTAAATGTCCAATCTAATGAGGAAATTAAATTTGTGGGGGGCCACTAATGGAAATAGTGTATTATATATATATAGTGTATTATATATAATATAAATATAACATAATATAATGCTTTATTCTAGTCTTCCCCTATATAGTTGTTTTTGGTGGTGTTGTTTCTATTGAATCATTTTATTTTGCTGCTGATATGTTTTCTTGTAGTCTTTCTGGATGTTGGTCATTTAAAAAGTTTACCTCTTTGTGCTTATAATGATTTTTTTAGTGTAAAGCACTTTGGGCTCCATTTCTTGTATTTGTATGCTACAGTATACAATTTCATTATTGTTATTGTTATTATTATTATTATTATTATATTGTTGTTATTTTGTATACAGGTAATTATTAACTCTATAAATCCACATTTCAACACCAACAGTACAATATAAGGTACAGTAACACTTCACAATAAGGTTCATTAGTTAACAACCTTAGTTAACGTGAACTAAGAGTGAACAATAATTCTTCAGCATTTATTAATCTTAGTTTATATTAATTTTAATATTTACTAATACGTTATTAGAATCAAATATTGTATTTGTTAACAAGTTAATGCACTGTGAAATAAAAGCTTTAGCGTAAGTTCTGCCAGGAAGACTCAATCAGCGCGTCACATATTACCTCACTTCTAACCAATCAGGTGCTAACACTACAGTATAAAGATTGGTACTAACATTTGTCTGAGTTTGCAGATACTGACGCTGCCAATTACCTCCATCCTCCCCACCACCACCAGGATGGTCCCTTCCCCTTCCCTTCCCCTCCATCCTCCCCACCACCACCAGGATGGTCCCTTCCCCTTCCCTTCCCCTCCATCCTCCCCACCACCACCAGGATGGTCCCTTCCCCTTCCCTTCCCCTCCATCCTCCCCACCACCACCAGGATGGTCCCTTCCCCTTCCCTTCCCCTCCATCCTCCCCACCACCACCAGGATGGTCCCTTCCCCTTCCCTTCCCCTTCATCCTCCCCACCACCACCAGGATGGTCCCTTCCCCTTCCCTTCCCCTCCATCCTCCCCACCACCACCAGGATGGTCCCTTCCCCTTCCCTTCCCCTTCATCCTCCCCACCACCACCAGGATGGTCCCTTCCCCTCCATCCTCCCCACCACCACCAGGATGGTCCCTTCCCCTTCCCTTCCCCTCCATCCTCCCCACCACCACCAGGATGGTCCCTTCCCCTTCCCTTCCCCTCCATCCTCCCCACCACCACCAGGATGGTCCCTTCCCCTTCCCTTCCCCTTCATCCTCCCCACCACCACCAGGATGGTCCCTTCCCCTTCCCTTCCCCTCCATCCTCCCCACCACCACCAGGATGGTCCCTTCCCCTTCCCTTCCCCTTCATCCTCCCCACCACCACCAGGATGGTCCCTTCCCCTCCATCCTCCCCACCACCACCAGGATGGTCCCTTCCCCTTCCCTTCCCCTTCATCCTCCCCACCACCACCAGGATGGTCCCTTCCCTTCCCCTCCATCCTCCCCACCACCACCAGGATGGTCCCTTCCCCTTCCCTTCCCCTTCATCCTCCCCACCACCACCAGGATGGTCCCTTCCCCTTCATCCTCCCCACCACCACCAGGATGGTCCCTTCCCCTTCCCTTCCCCTCCATCCTCCCCACCACCACCAGGATGGTCCCTTCCCCTTCCCTTCCCCTTCATCCTCCCCACCACCACCAGGATGGTCCCTTCCCCTCCATCCTCCCCACCACCACCAGGATGGTCCCTTCCCCTTCCCTTCCCCTTCATCCTCCCCACCACCACCAGGATGGTCCCTTCCCTTCCCCTCCATCCTCCCCACCACCACCAGGATGGTCCCTTCCCCTTCCCTTCCCCTTCATCCTCCCCACCACCACCAGGATGGTCCCTTCCCCTTCATCCTCCCCACCACCACCAGGATGGTCCCTTCCCCTTCCCTTCCCCTTCATCCTCCCCACCACCACCAGGATGGTCCCTTCCCCTTCATCCTCCCCACCACCACCAGGATGGTCCCTTCCCCTTCATCCTCCCCACCACCACCAGGATGGTCCCTTCCCCTTCATCCTCCCCACCACCACCAAGATAGTCCCTTGCCCGTCATCCTCCCCAAGTCAAGTTACCTTTATTTTTTTTATAGCGCTTTATACAATAGAAATAGGTTCAAGCAGCTTCATAGTAATAAACAGGAAAGTAACAGAATTAATGATGCAAACATAAAATATGAGAATCTCAAGTTCCGCTGTAAAGCAGCTGTAGCAAGATAATAGTGTCATTATTCAGCTCAATTCAGTTCAGTCTTGACTTAATTCAGTTCAATAACTGTGTAAAGTTCATTCATTATGAAACAAGTTCAATTCATCTATAAGCAGCTCTAAGCAGACAATAGTGTCGCTATTCAGCTTGAGCCAGTTCAATGCTGGTTAAATTCAGTTCAATAAAAGTGTCGATGTTGCAAACTTCATCAGTTTTGACAAAAAAAAAATTGATTCAGCTATAAGGGAGAAGTGTCATTAGTGACAATAGTGTCATTTAGCTCAATTCAGTTCAAGTATTGTTCTCATCCGAAAGCGTTAGTGCAGTTAAATCAATAATATTTCTGAATATTAAGTGCTCCCAACTAAGCAAGACAAAGGTGACAGAGGCAAGGAACCAAAATTCCATCAGTTGACAGAAATGGAGAAAAAATACCTTGGGAGAAACCAGGCTCATTCGAGGGAGCAGCTCACCTCTGGACTAGATGGCCTACATTGGTCCACTGTGAAGGCATCAATTTGATAAAGTCATCGATGCAATAAAAAAAGATGCCTGTACATCAGATGCTGAAACCCCTCTTCAAAACACAGACAAATGGGAAGATTTTACTTTTCAGAGACACCTCATGATGCTATTAGGGTAGGTTTGTATATTTTTCATGTCTGTGGGTGGTTAGCTTAGTCCTGACATGGCACAAGCTCACCAAGCCTTCATGTTTCCCAAGATGTCTAAAAAAAACAGTGCTATTGTGTGGTTAAAGCAGTTAATCCAAATGTCCTGAGCGACCCAAAATGGCTTCCGGAGTTTTGGAGCAGATGGAGCCAGTTACCACACCTCAGTGGAGCTGAAGCACACAAGCTGAGAGAACAGGGCTGGTCGAGATTAAGTTTTAAATGGTCTGTGAGCACATCTGAAAAGCGAAGGGGAGAAAATGAAAAAAAAAAGAGGGAGACAAAGGAAATTTAATGGAAAACAATAGCATGAAGCATTAAAGCTTTTAAGTGAAAGATGGAGAATAAAACCCAACAGGACAAGAAAGAATACAGAGCAGTAAACACACTTGAACCTATCAAAACAAAAATATAGAAGCTTTAGCTTCTGCTCTGTGCTGACAGATTATTTCATAGAGGGAAAAAGGCTGGGGCAACTATTTTTTTTAATCTAATGTTAAGGAAATTTCATTTGCTCTTGAAATCAACCATGCAGTCATTAACATTAGGAGCAAAATTACACAGCGCCAGGCTTTTGATCAGCAAGAGACTGCTATTAGGAACAAAGGGAGTGTGATTAATTTACTTCATAATGCCATTGTCGATTCTTTGAAATGTCATTCACAACATATGCGCCCGAGTTTAGATTTTTTTTCACCAAACCCTCAAAAACCAAAACATAAATGTGTAAATGCATAATTCAGAGGATATTTTTTCAACACCATTAATGTCCTTATGGTACTGAACAGAACTTTAACACATCACATTCTACACTCAAAGGTTTCTTCAAAGAGGTACCATAGAAGAACGTCCTGGTTGCGTATGCAACCCACCGTTCCCTGAAGGAGGGAATGGAGGACGTAGTCGACGTCGACTGCATGGGGATCATGCTAGGGACACGGTGGAGAGCTCCAGTACCCTTCTTTCCCGAAGTGCATGGAGAACTTACTAGGTCTTGGACGGCACCTTTTACTGCCAAAAACTGCCTGAGTGTTTGTCCCCCCCCCCCCCTCGCTACCCTTGACGGAGGAGCGGTGAAGGGTTATGAGGCTATCCCTCCAGTGGGGCGGTCTGTCGCGACACAGGTGCACCTGTGGAGCGTGTAATCACGCACGGCAATGTTGAATTGGCTTGATTAAATAGTAGTATGAAGAAGACAGGCTCCCTAGAGTGATCCCCATTCAGTCGACGTCGACTATGTCTGACATTCTAGACTGAAAGAGAACCATTGATACCAATAAAGAACCTTTATTTTTAAGAGTGATATACAGTCAGGTCTGAAGTCTTGAAATTATGATTCAAAATAACATTTAAATCTAAAAAAAAGAAAGTTTTAAGACTGTACAATTTTAAACAAAGTAACGTTATGATGTCAAAGGAAAAAGATCTATTAAAGATTCTGCTTTATTTCTAGGTCACTAGTCAGATGTAATTTATACATGTCAGCTGGAGTGCTGGTGCCGTTAAAGCAAAACCAAATACTAAGAAAAAAATAAGAAAATCATGTTCATTTTTCAGTCCAACTCTGCACTCTGTTTTTATGCTGATAATATTATTTACAACGGGGAAAATGTGTTAAATGGACCCTTTTCACTGTGATGATCAGTGATCAGCAACATAAATCCTGCAAAGTTTTTTATATTTTCATTGTTAAATTTTTTTGTATCTACATTCATAACACTAAACATTGTATTATATTACCGTTGCATCAAATTACAAAAAAAAACCTAGTTAATGCTGATGTAAGGGTGCTTCTAATACAGCGGCTGTGGGAGTGACAGAGAGCGATTGAGCGATTCAATTTTACTATTGTTTTCCTCTTTTTGAAAGTTGTCAAAAACACTTGAGTTTTTCTTTTGCTATTTGAGCAATTGGGAACACACACACACAAAACATATTTAATGTAGTCTCTCATTCACCGCTATAGAAGTTTACCCAACCAACCCTCTACGGACACACTGAAGCTCAAGTCGCCATTGGCTAGTACATTTTTTTTTATTTTACTCGCCAGACTAAGAGAAGTAAACAGTAGGCCTGGGACAATACATCGATGCATCGTGAATCGAGAATTGATTCTATATCGATTCTGAGATTTTCCAAACGCATAGCGATTCTCTCTCGAATCGATTCTGAGCTTAGTTTTTAATGGCAGATGCACTGTGTGCTTTTGAAACAGCCGTACTCTGCTTCCTGCTTCCAATGCCTTAGACACACCACTAGAACCTTCTATAAAATAACCATTCATAAAGTTCGAAAAGGTTGAAGCAAATTACAAGGGTGTTTGCAGTGGGCTGTTTACATTAATCTTGCATCATAAAAGCATTCTGAAGTGCAAGTAGATTCTCCGACTCTTCAACACTCATCTTCGTGAGCATTTGAACTCATGAGAGACATCTCAAACATGTGCAAATGAAAAACTTTCATGACGATACAGCACTGGCCCCAGGGCCGGCCCGTGGCATAGGCGGAATAGGCAAATGCTAGGGGCGCCACTCAATAGGGCCACCAAAATGAGTGAACACAGAGACGTGCACAGGGGGGTTGCTCAGGTTGCCCGGGCAACTGCCCATATGTCCTTCTCGACTCACGTTGCCCTTCCGAGAAAAAATGAAAAATAAATCATACAATGGATGCAGAATAAATAAATAAATAAATAAATAAATATCGCAAAGCCTCATTCACTTCCATTCGGGCACCGAAAGTGAAAGTCAGTAGGGGAAGGGCAAACTCTGATTATGTGCCTCAGCGCTGCACGTCAGTCGATTCTGTTCCCTACCGGAATTCCTGTTCCATTTACGCAATCATACTACAAATCATGCGTAGTTGCCCAGTTACCTATACGTACCATCAGAATTGAATACGAGCAAGAAGCACAACTGAATGTACGGGAAGCCAAATGGTTAAAAAAGGATTGTATTTTTTCACGAAATCTAAGCGTTTTTTTTTTTTTTTTTTTTTTAGAAGCGAGTTGTTCCCCATCTGTCAATTCAATCCAGATAATTTATTTTCAAACAAAATAAATAAATACATAATAATAATTAAACAAACAATAATATGAGGAACTCTTTTTCTCATGTGTATTTTGGTGACATTTAACATATTAATACATTTTGTATACTGTCTACAAAGTTGTATATCATAAACCTGTCATCTCTGACGTTTTGCAATCTTTATAAATAACAATAAGACCATAATATGAGGCATTGAGTTTTGAGATAAACACGGTCAGATAAGGCAATTTGTATGGGCAAAATTCAACTGAATATATTCAGACATAATACAAAAACTATGAACAAGTGCAATAATTAAATTCACAGAAAAATTACTGGAGTGTGAGAACCATTTTATTATGCTGCCGTGTAGCAAGACATATTGTGTATATACATTTTAATAAAGACCCTGTTATTCTCAGTCCTTCATATAGCCCTTGAGTTTTTTGTTTTTTTTTGGGGGGGGGGGGGTGCCCTTTTTTCAGGTCAGAGCAACTGCCCCTCAAAATTCCTGTGCACGTCCCTGAGTGAACAAGTGTTTTATTTTTTTTATTTTTTTTTACTAATACTATTTTAAAACCATTAATTCGAAATACTACAAAATAAAACAAAACAACTCCACAAAAACTTGACTAAGTCCCCCATCAATCTTCCCCCGCCCAGCGAGTGCTTGAAGTGCCTCAGAAACAGAGGGCGCGTGATCAGTTTACTGTTGGTAATTTGTTGTGTAGCGTCTCCCCTCGCCGCATCCAATGTAGACAGCATTGCTTTCCTTACACTCAAGCATCCCCGTAGAAACGGGCCTTGCAGCTCGCGCCAGGTCTAGACACGGATGAAAGTTACCTGATTGTGACGGATGGCCGAATTTACATGACACATTATAAATTGCCATTATAGTCTGCAATACAGTGCCAAAAAGAAGAGAAGATGATGAAAGAGGATGAAGACAGAGGTAAAGGGATGTAATGTATGAACAGTTTATCTAATCTAATTGTAGTAAGATACTATAATTGAATGGCAGTTATTTTTACCTTAAACTTTATGCTAACAGTTCTGAGTTGTCAGAACTGTCTAACAATCATGTCAGTTTTTTAGACGCATTTACTATTACTTTTATTAATTAATGTTTTACTCTACAGTTGTGCAGTTTTGTTTTGTTGCCAAAATTATTAATGATATTCATATGGCTACAGGTTTATTAAAAGTAGCAAAGTTTTATGTAAAATTCACATATATATATATATATATATATATATATATATATATATATATATATATATATATATATATATATATATATATATATATATCCTATACAGCAGATCTAAGGGTGTGCAGATCTAAGTGAGGATTTGTAGGAAGACCACAAGTCTCTTAGTGTGCCATTTGGGATAGGGCCATAGTTTGATTGATTCCCGATCGGGCCAGTCAGGGCCGGCCTTGACCAATTTGCTGCCCGAGGCAAGATTTTACCTGGTGCCCCATGCATCACAGCCCATTTCACCCCGTCATTGTGTTCATGATTATTTAGCCTAATCAATCAAACTATGGCCCTGTCCCAAATGGCACCCTAAGACACTTCTGGTCTTCCTACGAATCCTCACTTTGGTGACGTCAGGAAGACTGTCCCGGATCAGTCCGGGCTTGCCAAAAGTGTGCATTGAGGGTGCATATTGACTGCAAAGGGAGCTCGTGAGCACCCTTCTGAAACCTAAAATGGCAAATGGGACACCCTACGATCTCATGGAGTTAAAAGGCATGACACGCGCACGTGGCAGCCATTGTAAGTCCACAAGACTGAAAGTGCATTAGTGTGCCATTTGGGACGGGCCTAACTCAATCACAGGCGAGTAAAATTGTACTAGCTATTGGCTAATTAAAGACATTTTTTTGTCGCCAAGCATGAAATCTGGTCGCATTTGCGAGTGATTGAGGGAGTGAGTAAGAGGGTTGACAACTTCCGCTTCTGAAAACCCCGGAAATGTGAAAAGTTAATTAGATCAAATTATTTTTGCCAACAGTCTCAGGCTTTTGAACCCCACTGCATTAGGCTTAATGGCAATACACTGGTCAGTTACACATACACCAAAGTCCTGCATTATTTATTCAACCTTTTAACCATCTATATTCATCCATTGACTCATTTTGACCCATCTAAATCTATTCATTGATGTTGCTATAATTGCTACTTTAAGCACAAAAGGTTTTCTGCCCATTATGAATGTAGACAGGAAGGGCTGCAACATGTGCTAACCAGAAAGGTTAAAACAAGTTAGGCAAGCAGTTTTCTACCCACTTGATGCCACGCAAACGTGTTCATCTCATCTCCGGCATTATTTAAAAAAAACTTAACCATCCTTGCCTCCTCCAATATGCTGAATATGTGGTCTAAAAATAGCACGCAGCATTCAGTGTTGCTAACCTACTAATTATATAAAGTAGTTAAAGGTCCACTGAAGTGCCTTGAAACGCGCAGCATCTAATGTATTTACGTAATTTCCGCTGAAACAGGAAGACAAGGCGGGACCTATTGAACAGCTCCTCCCCTTTATTAAAATAGCCAATAGCGTTTAGTTTATATCACCGCTGCAGTTTCCTCCTAATCTCTAACCATTTCTCCTCATAATATCCTCCATATTGCTTTAAAATAAAGTATTCAGTGCAGAATTCAAAAGTGCCCAATGCGTTTTGTGGTCTGCACCGACTCGTGCATATGATCCGCTGTGCTATCGTGTCTCTGGAGCGGAGCAGACTGTGTGCGCGCAGCGGTGGTTCACGTGAAACCAGACTTCATTCACCCCAATGGAAAGCATATTTACATCATCTGAAACATTCCCTATCCCCCTATATAGTCAGACATGGGCAGTATTTCAATTAAATGTATTTTAAATACGTATTTAATTACTTTAGTGTATTTTGTAATTTGTATTTTGCAGGTGTGGAAAAAATAAAATGTAGTTTGTAACAATATATTTTGAGGGAGTGTATTTAGAGTATTTCAAATACTTAAATACTTAAGAAAAATCACCATAGTAAATGATTTTGCCAAGTTGGTTGTACTTAAAAACAACTAGCCCAAATGACAATGGTTTAGTTTTCTCTTTTGTAGCATAGTTGTGTTATTGCTACTATTTTTGTTATCGACCTTTCAATAAAGTTCCTCATTAAAGCTGTTAGTCCACATAACATATAGATTTATGGCTGTTTCCCCTCCCTTAGCCAGTGGTGAGGAAATGTCTCTCTACGCTTATTCAAGCCTTAAGGCAGGAGTAGAGTAGCGGTGATAATATGGCTACGTAGCCTACATCAAAGAGTTTGGCTATTAAGGGCAGCCTACCACACCATTGATGTGAACTTAGCTATACATGCCATTTACCTCAGAGGGAGCTATTTCAGGCCCTGTAGAGGGCAATTCGTACGAATTTTATGAGGTGGCTAATTCGTAACAATTCATACGACCTCACTCATATTTTACGAGTTGCCAAATTCGTATGAATTCATACGAATGACCTATCCCTGACCCCGCCCCTAAACCTACCCATCACTTGGGTTTAGACAAATCGTACAAATCCGTACGAGTGAGGTCGTATGAATTCGTACGAATTAGCCACCTTTTAATCACTCGTACAAATTTGTACGAATTGGTCGTGAGATAGCGTTGCAGATGCCCATATTTTTTATTTTGCTACTTCGCCATTTTGAATTGACACATTTCTCATATTTGTGTTATTGCTACTTATTTGTGTTATTGACCATACTGTATTTATACAGTATAATACAATACAGTATTTTTGTATTTTCAAAATACTAATTACTTGTATTTTATTTAAATACATTTTTCACATCAGTATTTTGTGTTTTATTTTGTTACATTTCATGAGCCAGTATTTGTATTTTGTAACAAAATAGTTTTTGCTGTATTTGTGCCCACCTCTGTATATAGTGCACTATCTGCTATTAACCATGTAGAAAATAGTAATTGTGTGAAAAAGTGACCGATTTTAACTGCAGCACCAGCGTCTGTTTATAATGTGGGGCGGGGCTTCAGATTCAAGAGAGCATTTGATTGGACAGAAAATCTGATGAGAAGCTGAAGTGCAGAGTGATGTCATGAAAATCATTGGTCCATAATGGTGGAAGACTGAAGTTTTGACTGCTTATATCTTCTAAATACAAATTTGTCAATGTTTTGGAGTACACTAGCTTATAGATAGCAGTAAGGCTAACATATTCATACACTAAAAGCCCAAAAAATGGTGACTTTAAACTAAAGTCAGGTTACCCTAGTTGGCTAAAATTACTAACAAAAAGTAGATAAATACTTTAAAGCTACAATCACTCTGTAACATTTGCTAGCACATTGTTTTTAACTACATACATGGTGATTTTGCTTAAACCTTAATATCAATCAATCATTCTCCAATCACCACAATTCAATGTAACCAAAACTGTTTAATAACAAATCTTTAATAACAGAGCTGTTTCAAGTCAGCTGTCTAGTCTCAAATAAACTGCGAATCACTTTCTTTGCTTTCCTTAAATATCTCTGTCCTTCAGCTTAAATGCCTTCATCCTTCTTCTGGTGTGAAGAAAACAAGACCTTCCCCATTACTTATGAGCGACTAGTTTTACTTGTTGTGAAAACACTGGTGTGGGATTTGTGTAGAATTAAGCCATTGGTCTGAGCTCACGAGATGTCAGAGGGAAAAAAGGAAATCAATATACTGCCCATCAGCAAGGCTTAAGTGTAATGTTTAAAAGTGCAGCCAGGAGAATTCAAAACAGAGGAGGAAGTGATGTCTGCAGCTGACCCAGACAAACGGTTTAAGGCGGTATATGTTATAAACAAGATAAAAGATATTAGCTCCGAAAAGGATATTTGGTCTACTTAGTCTACTTGGTAAATATTGTTGGACGTTTTTATGAGAAATAGATTGCAAGAAAATGATGTTAACTATATGACACCTTGGTAAAATGGACATGGTAATCGCATTTCATTACCTTATGAATATTATATCTGATAAATGTGCAAACTGGACAGGATAGCAGGAGACTTCTGAAATATGAGCTAAATATCATGGCACATTACATCATCAGCGTTTCACAAAGTTTGTGAAGCCAAAAGGGTATCAGGTTTATTTTATATCTAACAACACATTCAAAACTCACATAGATAGTGTCTTCTGTTTAGATCTCCCAGACCAGCTAGTTTCAAATAAATGCTGTTCTTTTGAACTCAAAGAATAATGAAAAAATATCACGGTGTCCACAAAAACATCGATAATATAAAATTATTATCATTATTATTATTATTTTGAGCAGCAAATCAGCATATTGGAATGATTTTTGAAGTCTCATGTGACACTGAAGACTGGAGTAATGATGCTGAAAATTCAAGTTTTATAAAAAGGAATAAATTATATTTTAAAATATATTCAAATATATATATATATACTACCGTTCAAAAGTTTGGGGTGAATTCGTTTTTTGTTTTTTAAAGAAATTAATACTTTTCTTCAGAAAGGACGCATGAAATTGATATAAAGTGAGAGTAAAGACATTTATAATAATGCAAAATATTTATTTTTTTAATGAAATGCTTTTCTCTTGAACTTTCAAAGAATCCTGAAAAAAAATGAATCACTCTTTGCTCAAAAATATGAAGCAGCACAACTGTTGTCAACTGTGATAATAATCATAAATGTTTCTTGAGCATCAAATAATCATATTAGAGTGATTTCTGAAGGATCATGTGACACTGACGACTGGAGTAATGATGCTGAAAATTCAGCTTTGATCACAGGAATAAATTACATTTTAAAATATATTCACATAGAAAACAGCTGTTTTCCATTGAAATAATATTTAACAATATTACTGGGTTTGTTTTGTATTTTTTATCAAATAAATGCAGCCTTGGTGAGCAGAAGAGACTTCTTTTAAAAACATAAAAAATCTTACCGACCCCAAACTTTTGAATGGTAGTGAATTTTTTTTTTTTTTTTTTTTTTTATCAAATAAATGCAGCCTGGGTGAGAATAAGAAATAAGAAACTTATTTTAAAAACATTTAAACATCTTTCCGACCCCAAACTTTTTGTTCAATGGTAGTGTAACCATTTCTCCTTCATTACCATGATTAATAGACAGATCAAACACATAGAATAAATTTACTGTGAGGACTGATAGAACTTTTATCCGAGAAAAGTAAATCATTAAACTCAGCTTATATATCTCAATTAGAAATTAGTCATTCTCTGGGATTCAGTTATGAAATTGTAGATCACCAGAGATGATGAATGCTATTTAATTTTCCTTTTATTAAGACACCACGCAAAGGCAACCAGGCATTTTCCTAAGACTCCTACTGGTCCAACAACAAACCGTTAACACGCCGTGGAACATTCTGTGGTGTGACAAGTAGTAAGGCAGTTGTGCTTCAAAACCAGGTTGGAAGATGTGACCGATCAGATCCATGCAATCTGTATCTGTTGTCATAGATGTGTCAACCTCTAACAAAAAATGTCATCTGTGTCTCATCTTGAAGGCTGTGTCCTCCAAAGGTTGCATTTGTTGGGCGCATTTGTCATAAAAGGGGTCCTCATTTCTGTAAAGTAACCATTATATTCCAAAGTCTTCAGGAAATTATAACAATGCTTCAGAATAACCGTCAGTTTTACTATGGTTACTTTTCTGAAAGAAGACAGAAATGTGCATTGTAATTGCCTTATTGATGAAACACGTGCAGAACTAATTTGTGTTTGAATCATTGTAAAAAGTATTCGTATGTAAATTGTACCGGCTATTAACATAAGAATGGCTTTACATGCAGATTTCCTCTGCTCGTGTTTCACGAATGAGGCCCTAAGAGTGTGTTCTGAATGGTTCTGTGTGTGGGAACTGAAATATTTCTGGATGTGTCTTGAGTAGTTGTGATAATTGTGTATTTGGGTAACCGTAGTGGTTAGCATATTGAAAACATAAAATCAATGCTCTCCTAAGCAAGTGCTTTAGAAAATAAGACTCCCCAGGTTAAACAACAGACATGCTTCCAAAATACCACACGATTAGTCATGATTTCATTCGATCGAAGGCCAATAGCAGTGAAACTTGGAAGGGTCCTACTAATCAGCGTTTTTCTCTGAGTGACACATACCGGATTTGCATCACTCTATAATTTTTGGTGTCACGATTTGCTCCCGAGAACACAGAGTCGAAATGAGAAAAATCTTTCCAATTCACTGGCTCATTGATTTCTCTCCAGCTCCAAATGCCTTTTTCCTTTCTCACCGTTATTTGAGGTATCATTTTCGTCCGTGTCAGAGGCTGCCATTCATGTCTGCTTATTGGCAATACTGAAGGTCATTTTTCTGTCAGTGCCATGAAATATATGGATACACAGACACCATGCACATTCAAACACTATGAGCGCTTTCTGCTGGTCTAACTTAAACCGTGGATATAATGTTACATTTTATGCTGATCTGGGATTAACGTCTTCCACCTGAATCCACATGCACTCACACTGAAATCCTGACACAAGGCTATTTTTAAATGCTTAGTTTAGCCAAATATGAAAATTCTGCCATTATTTACTCATCCACTTTTATGGTGCCTGATGCTTTTAAAGGGGTAGTTCACCCAAAAATGAAAGGTCACTTTTCTGCCGGAACTTGTATGGTAGTGTCCGGAAGCCAGTGATTATAGTTTATTAAGTTATAAATATGGATATTTTTCTTACAAAAACCCATCACTTCGCTTCAGAAGGACTTTATTAACCCCCTGAAGCCGTATGGATTACTTTTACGATGGATGGATGCGCTTTTTTTGAGCTTCAAAATGCTCTATTCACTCCCATTATAAAGCTGGGAATATTTATAGAAGAACTGTGATTGTGTTTGGATGAAAGAAGAAAGTCATATACACCTAGGATGGCTTGAGGGTGAATAAATTATGGGATCATTTTTGGGTGAACTAACCCTTTAAGCATTAAAAAGTTGTTATTTTGTGTTACACAGAAGAAAGAAAGTCATACAGGTTTAGAGGAACATGAGGGTGGGTAAATGACAGAATTGTAGTTTTTGGGTTAACACTCTTCTTTCTCACCTGTACTCCTGGTCTTTTCGTTTCTGTGCAAGGTATTTTTTCTTGACTTCCTGGAGTTCATGTGCCAAACGTTCAATTTCATACTTGTAGTCTTCTGCTTGGGACTCGTGCATGTTGAGCTCAGCTGTTAAGGCCTGTGGAAGAAATGAAAAAAGGTTGGAGATGCACTCAAAACATGAAAAAAATGTTAGTGCAATCAAAAATCTGATTTGACAAGCTGTTTGAAACCGTTAAAATAGTTTATATGTGTACGTCTGTGACTTTACGTCATGTAAATTCTGTAATAATGCACTTGGTTGCTGCAAACGTGCTTGGCAACCATAACCGGGTCAACGGCATGAAAAAGTTCATTGTCATGATTCCTGCCTTGTGTGGACTTTTGTTATTTCCTGTTCTGTGCCCTGTTATGTAGTCCTTTGTAGTTTTTCTTGTTTATTAGTCTCTCCAGGTGTGTCTAATTAGCCCCGCCCCCTTGTTATCTTGTTTAGCTTGTTTGCCTCTGTATTTAAACCTTGTGTCAGTGTTTGTGGGTTCTTGATTTTCTATAACGCTCAGGTAGAATCAAAGGAGGAAGCAGGATCCAAATCCATATGGAGCACTTTATTAAATAAACTCATAGACTCGCAGACATAGACTCAAGACCACGACTCAGGAACAGAACAGCATTTAAAATCAAGAACCCACAAACAGAGGCAAACAAGCTAAACAAGATAACAAGGGGGCGGGGCTAATTAGAAACACCTGGAGAGACTAATAAACAAGAAAAACTACAAAGAACTACAAAACATGGCACAGAACAGGAAATAACAACAGTCCACACAAGACAGGAATCATGATATACATAATGTAATTGTATGAAATTGTACTGTACACATTATAATTTGTTGTACAGAAGTTTAGGCATAATTTATTTTAAAAAAATACTGTATATATATATATATATATATATATATATATATATATGAGGACAATGAGTTTTTTTAAAGAGAAAAACGTCTCGGGTTATGACTATAACCCTTGTTCCCTGAGAAGGGAACGAGACACTGCGTCGAGAATCGACACTTTGGGGACGCTCCCTAAGCGTGCGCCTCTGAAGTATGAATGAAACTAATCCAATCCTGATTGGTGTTGCGTCGTGACGTAACATGTGACGGCACACCCGGAAGTATAAAAGTGACGCTGTCACAACACACACTAGCCTGGCGATGAAGCAAGACGCTCAAAGGCCTCAAGGGGCGTGGCAGAACGACGCAGTGTCTCGTTCCCTTCTCAGGGAACAAGGGTTATAGTCATAACCCGAGACGTTCCATTTCGAGGGAACTCTACACTGCGTCGAGAATCGACACTTTGGGGAACGAGTGCCCACTAGGCCACGCACCGAATAGGCCTGTCCCGGAGTGAAACTGTCTAGGCACTCAGCAAGGACCGAGCACGTGTGCGCCAGGCGTACCAGGAAGGTGGAGACTGTAGAACCTGATAAAAGTATGCGGAGTAGCCCAACCTGCTGCCTCACAGATCTCCTGTAGAGGTACTCCCGAAAGAAGGGCCCTAGAAGAAGCCATGCTTCTAGTTGAATGAGCCCTTACGGCTAAAGGTGAAGGCAAACCGCGCACCTTGTAAGCCTCAGTAATAGCCTGAACTATCTAATTACTAATAGTTTGCTTGGATGCCGGGAGCCCTATCTTAGGTGACCCAAAACATACTAATAACTGGTCCGACCTTCTCCAAGAAGAGGACCTCTCAAGGTACACGCTCAAAGCTCTGACAGGGCAGAGCAAATGAAGCTTCTCTTCTTCTGCCGACACATGAGGTGGAGGATGGAACGCCTGAAGGACTGTAGACCGAGCCGTGTTCGAAGGAACCTTAGGCACGTAGCCCGGACTCGGGTGCAAAAAGGCCTTTACTCTGCCAGGGGCAAACTCCAAGCAAGCTGGTGTCACTGCCAGGGCTTGGAGATCTCCCACCCTCTTAAGTGAGGTAATGGCCAAGAGAAAACCCATTTTCTGCGTTAAATCCTTAGGCGAAGCCGACTCTAGAGGTTCGAAAGGGGCCAGGGATAACCCTTCCAGAACTATAGCCAGGTCCCAGGCAGGAACCCTAGACCTGGTTGCCGGCCTCATCCTCCAAGTACCGCGGAGAAACCGAATGACCAACTGGTGCCTCCCCAGAGGCCCATCACCTAACGGAGCGTGGAAAGCCGCAATGGCTGCCACGTACACCTTAAGCGTGGAAGGGGAGAGACCAGCAGAGAAACGATCTTGAAGAAATTCCAGAACTGAAGCCACCGGGCAGTTTACTGGATCTATCTCATGTTCTCTACACCAAGTGACAAAAACATTCCACTTGAGGCCATATAATCTCCTAGTAGATGGAGCTCTGGAGCTAAGTATGGTTTCAACCACTCCAGCTGATAGACCAGCATTTAGGTACTGAACCCCCTCAGAGGCCAGACCCACAATTTCCACAGCTCTGGCTGAGGGTGGAATATTGTGCCCTCCGCCTGAGACAACAGATCCCTCCTCAGAGGAATCTGCCATGGCGGAGCTATCAGGAAAACTGATGCCCTCCTGACGGACCCTCTCCAGGACTCCCGGGAGCAGAGCGATCGGGGGAAAAGCGTACAGGCGAAGCCTCGGCCAGGCCTGTACCATGGCATCCAACCCCAGTGGGGCTGGAAGTGAGAGGGAGAACCAAAGTGGACAGTGGGACGTCTCTCGAGACGCAAACAGATCCACTTCCATTGGTCCAAACCTCTCCCATATCAACTTCACCACATCTGGATGAAGTCTCCATTCCCCGGGCCTCAGCCCCGGCCTCGACAGGATGTCTGCTCCCTGATTCTGAACCCCCGGAATATACATTGCCTTGATAGACAGTATTTTCCCCTGGGACCAAAGAATGATCTGATGCGCCAGTCTGCACAGAGGGCGCAATCTGAGTCCCCCTTGTGGGTTCAGATAGGCTACCACCAACGTATTGTCTGATCGTACTAAGACATGGTAACCTTTGATGTCTGGGAGGAAGCTCCTCAAAGCCCTGAACACAGCCATCATCTCTAGGCAGTTTATATGCCAAGAATGATAATGGTCCTCCCACAGACCCCTGGCAAAGCGGCCGTCCATGACCGCGCCCTAGCCAGTGAGGGAGGCGTCTGTCGAAACGGATTTCCGGCGACAAGACACTCCCAGTACTGGCCGTTGGGATAGGAACCAAGGTTTCTTCCATATTTGCAGAGAACGAAGGCATCTGCGCGTTACTCTGATTATACGAAACGGATTCCCCTTGGGAGAAAACCCCTTGGTTTTTAACCACCACTGAATGGGCCTCATGTGCCGAAGGCCCAAAGGAATGATGTTGGATGCCGCTGCCATGAGGCCCAGCATTCTTTGAAATTGCTTTACAGTGATGGTCTGGCCCAGCCTTAACCCAGATACCATCGCTAGAATTGACTCGACACGTGCGGGAGACATTAGTGCCTGCATCGTAATCGAGCTCCACACGATTCCAAAAAATATCGTGCACTGGGATGGTTCTAGCACACTCTTGAGTCTCAACCCCAATTTCTGAATGTGGCCAAGGACGACATCTCGATGCCGAACTGCCATTTCTCGAGACTGGGCCAGAATGAGCCAGTCGTCGAGATAATTCAATATACGAATGCCTTGAAGTCTAAGTGGAGCAAGGGCTACATCCATACATTTGGTGAATGTGTGGGGAGAGAGTGCTAGGCCGAACGGAAGAACCCGATACTGGTAAGCTTCGTCCCCGAAAGCAAACCTCAGGTATCTCCTGTGACATGGAAGGATGGAGATGAGAATATAGGCGTGCTTTAGATCTATCGTGACAAACCAGTCCTCGGATCTGATCTGACTCACGATTGCAGGAATGGTTAACATTTTGAACCTGAACTGAGATCTAGAATTGGCCTTAACCCCCCATCCTTCTTTGGAACTATAAAGTACCGGCTGTAAAACCCGGACCCCCTGTCTAAAGGATGAACACGTTCCATGGTTTCCTTTAGTAGCAGAGTCTGTACTTCTTGTTCCATCACCTGAGCCTGCTCTGGAACCACTGTAGTTTGCACCACCCCAATTTAAAACCTGGGGGGACGGTGCGCAAACTGCAGTTCTATTATATACAGGACCCACGCAGATATGTTGGGAAGATGATACCATGCCTCTACAAAATCTACTAGGGGTACCAGCCTCTCGAGACTGGCCTCTGGTATTTTTTCGAGCATCTTTCTCGACTTCCTGAAGCGGAATACCGGCAGGCTGTAGTCGATTCGGTTCTTTTAACCATAACTGATGCTTTTTCTTTATTAGAATATTTTCGCTGGAAAGAGATGCAGCCCGAAGTGTCGTTGACGGCGGGCAATCTACATCGTTTTCCAGAGGGCTCCGCTGCGAGAACAACCTCGGTTGCCCTGCAGTGGAGGGGACAGCCCTCAGAGGTCTTACCACTTCGGTCAGGACCTCTTCCCGAAGCCCTCCTAGCCTGAAAGACTTCCCTCAGGTCGCCTCTCTGGCTAGAGAACTTAGATTTCTGAGAGCGCTTCCTCTGTTGCCAAGCTCCAGGAGGAGGGGCTCTAGAGGAAACACTCTCTCTCTGCTCAGCTCGGTGTGAGGAGCTGGCTGATGGCTGGGGCTGATCACTCGGCCCCACCCTACTCGATTTGGATTTCGCCTTACGGGGGAGGTACTGCTGGAACACCACAGATTGCTTCTTCGCCTCCTGAAACCTGTCGACGACCGATGTAACGGCGTCACTAAACAGGCCAGAAGGCGAGAGCGGCGCATCCAGCAGACAAGATCTATCTCCATCTTTGATACCAGATAGGTTCAGCCACAGATGTCTCTCCGTAGCTACCATAGCTGCCATAGAGCGGCCAATGGCACGGGCCGTCTCTTTTGTGGCCCGGAGAGACAAATCTGTGGCTTTCCTTAACTCTACAATATCTTCAGGAGTTAGCCCCTCCCCCTCATCCAAATCTTTCAGGAGGTCGGCCTGGTATGCCTGCAAGATAGCCATAGAGTGCAGACATGAACCAGCCCGACCTGCCGCCATGTAAGCCCTGCATATTAAAGCAGATGTATCTCTGCAGGGCTTACTAGGCAGCGCCGGGGTTTCCAGGGAAGATGCCGATTCAGGGTAAAGATAACCTGCTAAAGCCTTTTCTACCTTAGGCATCTTCCCATAACCCTTGTCCCGTGCACCCACAACATTGCTGTAAACACTGGGACTGGAGACACGGGACGAGTGCGGTTTATCCCACGATCTCGAGATCTCATAGTGGAGATCGGGGAAAAACGACAAACCCCGGCACTGAGGTTGTGCTCTGTGCTGCAGGAAACGCTCATCAAGCATACTTTCTGCTTGCGTTCCCTGCTCATCATGTGGCCAGCTGATGTTAAGTCTGGCCACCGCACGAGTCACAACCTCTATCAGCTCCTCAAAACCTTGGCCGTGAACTGGCGCGCCAAGATCACGGTCATCCCCATAAATGCTGAGCACATCCACTTCCTCAGAAGCAGAGAGCTCAAGCATTGGGATCTGATCGTGGGCAGGAGAAGCCGTGATGCGGGCTCCTGGACCACTCTCAGGGGCTACGGGATCTTCAGATGAAGAATGAGAAGGTGCCTCAGCAGCCTCATTCTCATCTAACAGATCCCGCTGCGAGCCCCACGATCTCAATCGCCGCGCTGCCTCAACAGACACGGGACCAGAACCGCGGGGAACGCGAGCCTGACCGTGCTCATCAAAGCACGCCAGCCGGGAGCGCAGCACTCTAATGGGAAGTGCCTCACAATCAACACAAGCAGCTCCCTCGAGAGCTGCCCGTGCATGCTGCGCTCCCAAACAATTCACACATAAAGAATGTGTGTCCCCACCCGTAATATAACGAGGGCAAGGATGCACAAATTTTTTGAATTGTTCGCTGGCCATAATAAAGATATAAGGACAAACAACACCAAATAAGACAGACAGTTTTTCAACACAGAGCGCTTGCTGAAGAGCGAAAGCTAGTGTGTGTTGTGACAGCGTCACTTTTATACTTCCGGGTATGCCGTCACATGTTACGTCACGACGCAACACCAATCAGGATTGGATTAGTTTCATTCATACTTCAGAGGCGCACGCTTAGGGAGCGTCCCCAAAGTGTCGATTCTCGACGCAGTGTAGAGTTCCCTCGAAAGGGAACTTAGAAAGGAACTTAGAAATTAGGCAAATGTGCTTAATTTAATAAAAAATGCTGTGATTAAGAAATTAGAAAGCCTGATGTTAAGTACATTTAACATTGTATTAGTTTAATTCAGAGGTTAAAAAAAGTCTACATTTAGTAGGTTAATTATTAATTGTCAAGTGATAAGCAATATAGTGTGTATTGTTTATTGGCAGTTTTTATTTTAGTATTTATTGAACATTACTGGTTTTAATTAAATTATTATTTTATGAAAGCAACACATTCTCACAGTGATTCACCATGATTACGTACTCCACGTTATTCCTAACAACACTGGTGTTGGGTGTAATCCATTACTAAGCATTTCAATTCCTGATTTGATTTCCCATCATAATTTAACGTCTAATGTTAAAATATATGTTTTTAATGTAACCTTCTCACTTTAAATACTCCCTTTAAATAATGGTCAGTCCGAGAATAATTTATAAATATATATTTTTTTTTTTAGAAATGCAATACTTTTTTTAGAGTAAGTAATCTAAAAGTACACAGTTGAATAGATAATTAATAGCAATAAATGGATTACTGAACAACACCCATAACCATGATAAAACACTAAAAGTAGCTAATAGCTTTTATATCCACTGCTTTGGTGCTTCAAGTTATGTTGCACACCATCTAAATATTGCAAAGCATCTAAGAACCCATTTGTCAATTACTTTCAAATATTTCCCAAAGCCGCTCTCACCCTTCAGTAGGCACCTCTTTGCTATAAATGTGTCCTAGTTGTACAGTTGTGATCTATCACTGAGGATGTGTTCGGCTTAACATGCGGTCACCTCATCTCTTCCTCCGCGCAAAAAAAAAAAAAATGGAGTGATTTCCTCTGCGGCATCTCATTGATCTCCGTCAATCTTTGCACATATCAGTCAAGCTCTAATTGTCATTCATCCAATGTGCTCGAAACCACCCACATAGTGTGGGTGACCCAACAGCCCAGAGCTCAGTAATCAAAGGAACAGGAGGAGGAAGATGGACAGGAAGTGAGAGAGGAAAGAGAGAGACAATCCCATATTTGCAGTGAACAATTTGGAAAGGATTTTGCGCACAGCAGGCATTCATAATGTTTCTGTTCAATGAAAGTTTTTCACTTTAAATGTTTTTCCGTCGACAAAATTGAATACAAATAATTTGAAAGAAAGAGTTTTTAGGGTTTTTTTTCTTCAACAATTGAAACATTTTTTTGATTGAAATTCAGATTCGGGTGTTGAACAGGGCAAACAATTGCATTGTATAACCAACTTTCAAGCAAAAACTGCACTTTTGGAACATCTCACTTTTCAAATTAACAAAATACTTCAACTGCTGTGTGGTTTTCATGAAGCGTATAATAATATTCTGACTCGCATGGGTATTTTATATAGACAAAACTCTGGAAACATTTTCCAAACAAGCTTGGAGAGTCAAAAGACCGGTGTTAATTAATGTTAATTTCTTAAAGGGAGGCTGGAGCGGGAGGACATGCTTCAATCAAAACAAAGAACGGGATGATTTTTCCGTTTGGCTCATTAGTAGGGCTTCTGTTCTAATGTTAATTACGCTGAGCTTTGTTTATTTAAAGCTTTGCCAGTGATGCCTCTGGTGCGCAACTCATTTTAAGCTTGGCAATAAATTATCAGTAAGCCAAACCCCCCTATGCCTACCTCCGGGCCGTTATTTTTAAGTTCAAGGGTGCCAGAGAGTTTTACACTCCACACTGCAGATATTCTAATAGATCAGCTCAGAATTTCTGCCGAGCTAAGGAGTTTTGAGTCTTTAAAGTCTGTTACGTCCATTTTTAAAAAAGATGGCGAACGTAACGGGGCACTTTCTCTATTGTCCTGATTGCAGAGGGAGGTTTGCCTCGTTTTGCCATTACATGGCAAAAATCTGATCAAAACCCAGCTTAAAGATCAACGTATATCAAGGCCATATGGATATTATAAGGTCACCTAAGGCTCAGCAGAGGCTCATAACTTTTTAACTGTTCTCATCTCTGCTTCTCGCCTTTTTAATAGGACAGGACGAGGCAGCTTAAACCGAACTGACTCATTAAAAATGACATTAGTGGTCGCTGTCTCCAGATGGACCTGAACTCTTAATTAAGTGGTGAAGTAACTAATTATTCATTTTGTGTGATGGTGAGAGGGGGAATAAGGAGACGAGGATGATGTGAGAGGAATGAGAGGAGGAATGATTTATGTAAGAAAACCCTTTAGTGAGTGGGAAGGGGGATCTAGCTGGGGGGGGGGGGGCTGGGTCTGTTAATAAATTAATTTAATTACTAAATTAACTTAATTTAATATTTAATTGAAACAATAGCATTACTTTAAACGATTTAATTTGGTAAAATTACTTTTTGTATTATTATACACTATTATTGTGTAACTTTATGAAGAAAGAACGGAAAGGACAATAAAAGATGATGTTTTAAAAGCACCTTCAGTTGTTTGGTCTTCTCCCGGAGAGTTCGCTGATAAACCTGCAGTTTTTCTGCTGCCTCCGGACCGGGCTGCCGAGCAAGGATGTGTTTCAGCTCCACATAAAGTTTCTCTTTCTCCTGCAACCATAAAATACACACACAGCATATAGTTTAACACTAAGTTAATCAAATCAAAGACACCCTTATTTTGCTTTTTCGGATATTACATTTCAAGCGGCGTGTAATATAGCTGTCTGTGAATGTTAAAGGTCTGCAAAGTTTTAAATATCAAAGTTCACGATAAATAGAAAAAAAACTCCCAAAAGAACTGATTCTAAACCGCCTGCAACGAGTTGTCAGTAATTCCAGTCTTACTTCCTGCTCGAACCTACATAGGGTTGTAACATATTTCCATAATGCCAGTCTATGGTCTTCACTGGCTGCCCGCGAACAACAGCTAGTTTGACCTGTGTTGTGTTGTGTTGTGTTGTGTTGTCGACATGTCGAGAAGACGCTGTTCTGTCCTGTGAAAGCAAATCCACTTTGCATGCACTACCAAAACATGAGGACTCGGGCTCAAATTGATATGATAAAACTGAAGCGCTGAGGTAGGCTTCAGAGCTGAAATTTAGATTTGGTAATGAGTGTTTCCGTTCTGACACGCACTGTAAGCAATAGACCCATCACAATAGACTCTGCCGTCTGACCGCTCAGAGCAGAGTAGGGACTGGATCCTTGATCGAACAACTTTAGACACTGTGGGAATAGAGAAGATGCTGCAATGTATATTATGAGAAAATTAAATCGTTTTTGACCTTTGATACATGTAAACCTAATGCAGGAGACCTCTAAAACAAAATTAGGAACCATTACTACAGCAAAATAGTGGCACTTTAAATGTGAAGTACCGACAAATTCAATTACATTTAAATTAATTTTAGCAAATAGTACATGTTAACATTTTCACTATTGTTATTTAATTTTTTATACAAACAGTGAAAAATTATAGCGCTGTTATTCCAAATATTCTAAATAAATGGAATGAATTTGAGGACCGTAATTAACTCTATATGATGAAATAGATCCTCTAAAACAATGTAAACATTCTCTGATATGCTAAAAATCTGTCACTAAATAGAAGCATATTTCCCCTTGAAAAGACTTAAAAAGATATTTTGTTAGTTCATGGTGAGTTCAGAGCATTATAGAGAGATCTTTTGTGTATTGTTAGTCGTACGATCAAAAGCAATGAAGTTATTTTTCAGTGTCACATCACAGGAAAAAGGTACAGTTGGATTCAGGGGACCGACAGCTAATTCATTTTGGAAGCTTGTGCAAATTATCCAAATGTGTGAGAGAAAGATGTATAACTAAGACTCAATCGCAGCGCTGACCAAGGACTGACTGACTCACACACACACACCGACAGTCACACACACACACCGACAGACAGACAGACACACACACACACACACACACACACACACACACACACACACACACACACACACACACACACACACACACACACACACACACACACACACACACACACTCACACACACCCACTCACACACCCACACAGATCATCAATGTTGCTAATTAGAGAGGGAGTCCTGACCAGTTTGAACTCATAATGCTAATAAATGCAGCCTGTCTGGTGTCTAAAATGATCACTAATATAAAAGCTCTGAATTTTCCATGGAATATAAATGATGTGCCACAGGAGAAATCATGAATTCAGGGGGTTTAGGACATCTGAAAGAAGATTGCTCATGATCAAATGGTACGGGATTCAAAATGAAGACACACTCATGGCCTCGACAACCACAAAACTGTTCTTTGTCTCAAACACGTTACTCACACGTTACATACGCACACACACACACGCGCACACACACATATACACACACAAACACACACACACACACACTATGGATTTATTGCAAAGCTGAAAGCTTAACACGTTATTCCTCTGAAGCTTCCAGTATTTTTCTCAAGATATTTTCTGTCCTTTTTCCTTTCTCTGTTTCTTCACAGCCATGGTGGCCGTCTCTTCACAATTCCATCAATAGTGAAGTGAGCGTGTGTGATAGCGAGTCAGCGAATGAATGATTTATGACTGAGAGGCGTCTGGACTTTAATACACTGACTTTTCTAGGATCACAACAAGTCCGAGATCAAACCCAGTCTCAGACTCCACCTTACACCAACTCTCTGTCTCAAGCAAACATCTGAACTCATAGAGCTTTATCAAAGAATACATATCACTTTAGCACCTGAAAACAGTTTCATGGCCAGACGTGGGCTGAGCTATGATAATGCTAATGCAGTTACACGTGTGCTCAACGGGAGCCCAACAACCTGTCTATTTCAGTCTTTCTTCTTTCAGTCTTTTATTCTGCCGGTCTTACTATATTTATCATACATATAACACCAAGAATGACACATTTTGGGGCTTTATAGACGAAATGTTTTAATGCTCCGAGTTTAGTTTTTCGCTATGCCTCTTGCATACAGATCTTAAATGGATTGTTTCAGGTTCAATACAAGTTTAGCTCTTTTGAATTACTTTTCTCTGACTGTTGATCGCAGACCTTCCTTTTATTTAGATAATTATATATTTTAATGCAATTTGTTTTTAATATTGAATAATAAATGTTGGATATAAACACCAAAATGTGAATAAAATTCCCCAAATGCACATAAAAACATACATGCCATCTTAAAGTGGATTAACCTTTTATTTTCTACACTAACATTTAAAAGTTTAGAGTCAGTAATGTGTTAAAGAAATTAATTATTTTATTCAACAAGGATCCATTAAATTGATCAAAAGTAACATATAAGATTTAAACTTAAAATAAATGCTGTTCTTTTAAAAATAGTGGAAAAAGTATCACTCATCACCACATGAATATTAAGCAGCACAAATGTTTTCAACATATTGTTTCTTGAGCACCAAATATTAGATATTACATTATATTAGAATGATTTCTGAAGGATTATGTGACACTGAAGATATATATTCAAATAGAAAATAGTAATTTTAAAGTATAATAATATTTCATAATATTCCCTTTTTTATTAAACAAATAAATGAAGCCTTGTTGAGCATAACAGAATTCTTTTGTGAAACTTTTGTGAAGACACTATGATAAAAACACATTTACAAAATATGTTTCTATTCTACTAATTTCTATATTGCACGTATGGAAACTAGTATTTTGTTCTTATTTGCAGATTGCTTTCGCGATATTCAGTTTTTGCAACTCGTTTCAAAATATGGAAATATAAAATATACAGGTAATCTTGAGTTTCTAAGTGAATCTATAAAGATGAAAACTTAAGATATAGGCCCTGTCCCAAATGCCACCCTAAACACTTGGGTCACGGTGTACATGGCAGTCATTGTAAGACTACAAGGCCATACGTGCATATGAAGTGTGACATTTAGGATGAGGCCTGAAATTCTAGACGTAGAACCTCTATTCCTAGACAGGCAAAAACGTACAGATAAATCTACTGCAAATCAAACCAATGTCACCTGCTTCTAGTTAATGATAGTGATTAAAATGTGCTTTTGCCTGCTGAATAGAAAAGCATAGTCTAAAAATACTATGATCTGAATTTCTCCATCGTCCCTGATTCAGAGGAAATGACAAAGAATATCTGGCTTTCATCCAATGACCGAATCATGGGTCCTTCAAATCCTCATCTCTCGATATTCTCGCTCACTCTCTTTCTCTTTCACTCATTTCCATCTCTCTCTCACCCAATCTCATATTTAACAGCATGTCTACAGCCATCCTCTTACGTGAGAAGTATTTTTATACCTTGCAAACAAAGGACAGGGAACAAACAGGAAGTTGTTGCTTAGCTTCATTCTGACTTCATTTCCCCTATATCAGACTGAATAATCATAGAGAGCCATGTGACATGGAGAACACCTGAAGCTTCAGCTCGATCGGGACGACGAGCTCGATTTAAAAGCAAACAGATGTTCTGTGTGTCACTCCATTCAGAAATGAAGACATGCTGTGAGTGACGGGAACATACACACAAGATTTCGGACGACAATTGCACGTCTACCGGCTTACGGTAGAGTCATCTTCCCTTGACAGCTAGAGAAGATTTTGACAATCACAGTGTTTTTATTGTGTCGTTGTTGCTGTCATGGAAAACTTTTGTCACAAAAGAGTGGAGGCAAGCGTTTGTGACGTGACTCAATTGGTGGGTCACAGGTCTGATAAGGTCAAAAACAGCACAAACGAGGGAAAAACGATAAATGCAAGTCTTAAAGTAATACATTTAGCTAGATGCTAACACTTAAATGGCTTAAAAGTCGACATTATTTCTATGGCAATCAAGAGAAGCCCACATACTACCAAAAAAACCTAAGTTGTATTTTACCCTAAATATTCCTCATAACCTTCAGCTTATAAAACTATTTTTGTCCATTTTACTAAGCTAACAAGCCAATCAAATCATGCTCTTGTGCATTTAACCACATTTTAATTTAAAACAACTAAAGAAATCCATTACAATGCGAAATTAATTGGCCACACATGTACAGTCATTCATCCGGTAAATCACAAAACTTTTGCGAAAATAATAAAAAATGCTGGCGGTGGCTGGCAACTTTTATCAAAAACGCTGGGGGGAAAGAGTATGGAGGCTTGTTTATGCCACAGAATAAAACATTTTTAAAGATAATTGCAACTTTATTTTTATCACACATCTTTATTTTTTCTAGAATTGCGTGTTGTAAAGTCAGAATTGTGAGATATAAAAATGACTTTTCTGACTTTTTCTCAGAATTGCATGTTTATATCACGCAATTCTGACTTTATATTGCGCAATTCTGACTTTACAACACACAATTGCGACTTTATATCACGCAATTCTGACTTTATAACTCGTAATTGCGACTTTATATCATGCAATTCTGAGATAAAAAGTCGGAATTGTGAAATAAAAAGTCACAATTACCTTTTTTTAATTTTTATTCTGTGGCGGAAACAAGCTTTCATAAAAGAGTTATGGGATTCCCACTAAATACCATAAGTTCTGGACACGCCCAAGACGCTTAAAGTGGTTCATAGCAGTGTGTACTAAACAAGTTAGTCTGTGTAAGCAGCGAGAGAGTTCGTAGCTGACTGAAGTGCTTGAAAGACAGTAGCGTTGAAGGAAGTGCTCACGCATGAGCTTTGGAAATTAGAGGTCATGACCTTGCTCTGAGTGCTGGATCTTCTGCAATACAAAATAACGCTTTCTTTTCTGTTTCACCCATTTGCTCAGAAAACTCAATCAAACTCTGCGGCACCTTATTCGAAAGTTTCGCTGACCTTACGACTCATCTGTGATATGATGCATATAGTGTTATATTACATTATCTGTAGGGCATAATAAACCCGCTGTTTGTTGCAAAGGTAAAACAACCCTTCCGGTCATACCTCAGCTGGTAATACGGTGAGTCATTGGGCCATATCTTGTAGCCTCTATGCATGATAAAAGAGCTGACCGCTAATCACCAGTCCAGATTTGCCTACACGAATATTAACCGACATGATATGCTCTGTTATTACTGCACTGCCTCAATGCAAATAATGCGAGAATTAGAGTGTGTCTGTGCGAAAAACATTGCCTGGTCTTTGTCTGCTGTAAAGTAGTGCATTGTGAATACTTCAAGATCTATAATGGGTATTATATTCAAAATGGAGCCTGTCTCGCATCCCTTCTAAATCACAAGTGTCTTCCGTTTACAGAAGTGCAGCATTGTCTTGACTGCAATGGCTTTTTGCTATTGTGTCCTAAACGGTGCTATATTGTACACACTGTCACAATCTTCACTGCAAACAGCTACATAACAATACAACAATGCCCTGCTGTCTGACGGCTGTTTTAAAAGGCATCAAATGCAGCTCACACACAGCGCTAAAGCCGATACACAGAGATGTGCCTGAGCGACTTCATAATTACACAGTGAGTTATAGGGGTGTTGTAAGGCAGACAGCTTTAACCTAATTAGCACTGAACCCCAATGTTCACTCATACTTCCACGCAGACAATGTGTGCATGAAAACTGAAATCAAGAGTTTGTTTCAATTGGCAACTGAAGTTGTGAGAAATCGTGCATAGAAATTCTCAATGCTGATTAACTTATGTATACTACAAGTTATTCATAGTGGCATCAAAAAGAATTGGAAAAAAAAAAACCTATAATATGAATCCAAACATACAGAGGCACACAGAGATCAATATAATGATAACACTTTACAATAAGGTTCATTAGTTAACATTAGTTAATGTATTAACTAACATAAACTAATCATGAGCAATACATTTGTTACTGCATTTGTTCATCTTTGTCAATGTTAGTTAATAAAAATACAACTGTTTATTGTTAGTTCATGTTAGTTCACAGTCCATTAACTAATTTTAACAAGATTTTAATAAAGTATTAGTAAATGTTGAAATTAACATTAACAAAGAATAATAAATCTGTATACGTGCAGTTCATTATTAGTTCATGTTAACTAATGAACCTTATTGTAAAGTGGTACCAATATAATATATTAAAGACTTATCTTTGCATGTACACTATTGTCCAATTTTAAAAAAAAATGTATTTCTTTTATCCAGCAAAGATGATCAAATGTGACAGTAATGACACCTATAATTTGACACAAACATTTTTATTTCAAATAAATGCTGTTCTTTTAAACTTTCTATTCATCAAAGAATATTGAAAAACTCCACCAAAAAATAATCATAATTTAAGCAACATTGATAATAATAAGAACATTTTCTTGAGCACCACATCAGCATATTAGAATGATTTCTGAAGGATCATGTGACACTGAAGACTGGAGTAATGATGCTGAAAATTCAGCTTTGCATCACTGGAATATTAACATAGAACAGTTATTTTAAACTGTAATACTATTTTTACTGTATGTTTAATCAAATAAATGCATAAGATTTTGCTTATTTATCATGATTGTGAAAAAAATCTTAATAAAGCAATCTTGAGTTATTTTCAATTTACCCAGAAGACATGAGGTTTATCTTGCAATTTCAAGATTTCTTCCTCCTCATTTTAAAGTTTAATTATAAGAGAGAGAAAAAAAACAATTTGAATGAAAACTTGACCTGAAAAATTTACAAAACACTGAAAAACAAATCAGCAACAATGATCAAGGATGCTCTTATTTTTGTTGATATCTTTACTGTATAAAATGAAACACTACATGGCTCTAGTACAGAGAGCTAAAAAGTCCATCCAATTTAATTTAGGTGGTATATTGCTACAGTGCAAATATAGTGGGTTTTGAATTCAGTTTAGGAGGAAAAAGTGAACACATGATTTGATGTGATCTGATACCTAAAAACGTCTCGGTTACTAATGTAACCCTCGTTCCCTGAAGGAGGGAACGGGAGACGTAACGTCGACGTGACGACGTAATTGGGATCACTTCAGGGAGCCCTATCAACTTCCAGTATCTACAGAACAAGCCAATGAACGTTGGAGTGCCTGAAGGCGTCACGCGCCCCGCAGCGCGGGTATAAACAGGAAGCGAGCGCACGCACTCATTGTTTTTTGCTGAGGAGCCGAGATTGAGACGGCCATACAGCGATGGTCAGCAAGCGTGGCGACGGGACGTTACGTCTCCCGTTCCCTCCTTCAGGGAACGAGGGTTACATTAGTAACCGAGACGTTCCCTTTCAGTCGCTCACGTTCGACGTAACGTCGACGTGAAAACGTAATTGGGATCCCATGGAAAACGCCACGGTTGCTGCCACATCCAGCGCCCTACGGAAGACTCTCAGACCCCCAATAGCTGGGGCGGAAGACCTGCATAGAGGTAGTTCACTGCTGTTCCGTTAAACCCCACACAGAGGAACTCTTGGATAACACTGGGAAAGCGTGCCTTTCCAGGAAAGAGGGACGCTGCGGAGCCACATCCTGCCCGAAGGGAGGTAACATGTGGAGAATACACATATGGACTGGCCAGAGGGCCAGTGCAACATATGGAATGTCACTGGGGTGGCTCCAGCCTGAGAAGGGGGATGCAGCACCAGACAGTGACGGCAGAGCTGAGTCTGCCAAGGGAAGACACGGGCTCACCGCAGGGAGCTGATCGCGGAAGAATACGCATATGGGATCGCCGCAGGGATCACCACATATGGAACCCTGCCTAGCACAAGTTAAACAAGCATACGAGCACTAGGCCTGGCGTCGGACGCTCCGCAGCGTCTGACTGCCGAAGGGGTACGGAGGAACTCTACAGGGTTCGCCTGAGTGGAGAACTCGACTGGAGCAGAAAGCGCACGTATCCGCTCCATGTGGAGGGGAGTGGCGTAGCAAGCCGACACAAGAGCGGAAACTTCGGTGTTACCGGCTGGTTGAAGCGAGCACACAGGAAGAAACCGGCTCAACACGTAGGCTATAAAACCTAGCGAACGTGTTAGGTGTCGCCCAGCCCGCAGCTCTACAGATGTCTGTCAGCGAGGCCCCGTGTGCCAGCGCCCAAGAAGAAGCGACACCCCTAGTGGAGTGGGCTCTCAACCCGGGCGGGCAAGGCACGCCTTGGGCTTTGTAAGCCAAGGCGATGGCATCCACTATCCAGTGGGCCATCCTCTGCTTAGAGACAGCCTTCCCTTTCTGCTGGCCTCCGTAACAGACGAAGAGCTGATCTGAGGTCCTGAGGCTTTGAGTTCTGTCCACGTACAGGCGCAGAGCGCAGACGGGACAGAGAAAAGCCAGGGCTGGGTCTGCCTCCTCCGAAGGCAGCGCTTGCAGGTTCACCACCTGGTCCCGAAAGGGAAACACACACACAAACCAAGCTGCATTGGCTTGTTCTGTAGATACTCGAAGTTGATAGGGCTCCCTGAAGTGATCCCAATTACGTCGTCACGTCGACGTTACGTCGAACGTGAGCGACTGAAAGGGAACGGTTGCTCGTGTCCTTAGATGGCGAACCAGTCTGTTAAGCTTCATTTGATACAGACAGTGAAAAGAACCTTTTTAAACTGTCTGTCTGTCTGATGTTAATGGCATTCTGAAAGCCCATTGATCATTTCCACTGCATCTGAACTCAAGATCCGAGGTGGGGAAAAAACTCTTAACACCATCAAACTGAACATCACAGTCCATGTCTACACGTCTCGTAATGGCCAAAGTAAAGTAGACAGCTACTCCTGGAACATTTTGTCTGTCTCTTTCAGACGAACTGAGAACTTTCCGTCTTATTTACTCTGTCAGTTCTATAACGTATCAGCTTAGTTGCTATGGCGCCACCATTATAGTCCTCAAACAAACCAAATCAATTAAAAATCCCAAATACAATAGCAAGAAAGCATACAAAGTTAGCCTAGTTGCTCTCTCCATCTCTCCATTCATAACCTAATGAGAGATTTCAAGTATATTTTTGTAAACAAATATCGCTCCCTCAAGAAGCTCTGCTCAAGCACCTGCTACATCTGAGCAATCACATTTGTTTCTAGTCTGAGCAATGAACATCACGGATCACTTCATTTCAGATAATGGAGGGCTCTCTGAATACTACACACAAGCACAAACACAGGGAAATGACTCTACTTACATTACAGTCTGGAACTACCTAGAATCAGAGCAAGGCTAAACATATAAATAACAGACTCTACTTGTTGTGAATTTTTTTTAATTAAATGGAAGGTCAACGATGACAATCCCATGCATTAAAAAATTTGTCTTTCTCTCAGTTCACAGTACTTTAAAAATATACTCTATAGTCAAAATGACTTATTATCAGTCTGCAGAATGTGCAGATTTTTTCATAGTTTTGGGGAAAATCTGAAGAATTCTGTGGAATGGATTTTAATATGATAAAAGTAGAGAGTGCTTTACTGTTATTAGGCACTGAAAGCATTATCAAATTAGTCCAAATATGTAATAATGGAACAAGCCAGGCGCAGAGGATGTGTAATGGTGGACATTCTGATTATGTGGAGCTTTCTGCAAAAGTCCTACAGGCACAGAACTAAAAAAAAGTTATTCAGAATATATTTTTATAGTGGAAACAAAATGTATTAAGTTAAGAAAAATGCCGGATAAACACCAGTGTCTTCTTGATAACTTGATAATAACTCAAGATCGATATATCAAGAATTTCTTTTTTTTCTAATTTATAATATATATATATATATATATATATATATATATATATATATGGATATATTATATATATATATATATATATATGTGTGTGTGTTTGCATGTGCGTGTGTGCGTCTATATAAATATACATACAGTATATATATATATATATATATATATATATATATATATAAAAATATACATACAGTATATATATATATATATATATACAGTCGTGCTCAGAATTAATGGTACCCCTGGTAAATATTATAAAAAAATGGCTGGAAAAAATAAATCTGCATCATTTATTCTTTTGATCTTTCATTCAAAATATTGGCAAAAATCTAAACTTTCATTGAAGTAAAAGAATAGAAAGTGGGGGGGAAATCATATTATGAAATAAATGTTTATCTCCAAAACACGTTTGCCACAATTATTGGTACCCTTTTATCAAATACTTTTTGCAATCTCCTTTTGCCAAGATAACAGCTCTGAGTTTTATCCTATGATGCCCTGATGAGTTTGGAGAACACCTGACAAGAGATCAGAGACCATTCTTACAGAATCTCTCCAGATCCTTCAGATTCCCAGATCCATGTTGGTGCTTCTTCTCTTCAGTTCACTCCACTCATCAGGTCTGGGACGGTCATGGCAGAAGCTTCATTTTGTGCTACTTAACACATTTTTGTGTTGATTTTGATGTTTGTTTTGGATCGTTGTCCTGATGGAAGATCCAACCACGGCCCATTATACGATTTCTAGCAGAGGCTGTCAGGTTTTGATTTTTTATCTGTTGGTATTTGATAGAATCCACGATGCCATGCATGTATCTGAACAAGAAGTCCAGGACCTCCAGCAGAAAAATATGACCACAACATTAAAGATGGTATATTAAATTGTACACATGGGGTACTTTTTATCCTTGTGTGCACCAAACCCATCTTGCATGTTTGCTGCCAAAAAGCTATTTTTTAGTTTCATCTGACCACAGAACCCTGTGCTGTTTGAAGGTCCAGTCATGTCTGACAACTGAATTTGCTGGGGTTTGTTTTTGGATGAGCAAGGAGGATTTTTCTTGAAAACCTCCCAAACAACATGTGGTGATGTAGGGGTTGTTCAATTTTTTTTTAATAGGCTTTCTGAACCCAAGACTCAACTAATCTCTGCAATTCTCCATCTGTGATCCTTGAAGAGTCTTTGGCCACTCAAACTTTCCGCCTCACCATGCATTAAGACAATATAGACACACGTCCACTTCCTGGCAGATTTGTAACATCTTTAGTTGATTGGAAGTGCTTAATTATTGCCCTGATGGTCAAAATGGGATTTTCAATGCTTTAGCTATTTTCTTACAGCCACTTTCTATTTTGTGATGCTCAACAATCTTTTGATGCACATCAGAACTATATTCTTTGGTTTTACTCATTGTAATGGATGATTAAGGGAATTTGGCCTTTGTGTTTCGCCATATTTAAACTCTTGTAAAACAAGAAGTCATGGCTGGACAATTTCATGTTCCTAGTCACCCTGGTGTGCAAAAAAAAGGTAAATATGAATGGGAATATACTTAAGAGATATTTTACTCGTAAACAATTCTAGGGGTACCAATAATTGTGGCCAACTTGTTTTGGAGAAAAACATTTATTTCATAATTTGATTTCCCCTCCACTGTCAATTATTTTACTTCAATGAAAGGTTCGATTTTTGCCAATTTTTTGAATGAAATATCAAAAGGATAAACGATGCAGAATTATTTTTTACAGCCATTTTTCATCATATTTACCAGGGGTACCATTAATTCTGAGCACGACTGTATATATATATATATATATATATATATATATATATATATACACACACATACACTTACACACACACACACACCTATCAATAGTAGCGAATGCTGACTTGATGCTCAAGAATCCTTTTTTATTATAATTAATGTTGAAAAAAGTAAAATATAAAATTTGTAGAATCCACTATTTTTTCTTTGAAAAAGATTATTTGATGTACAGTGTTCATTTAAAATATTTTTGTAACAAAAAGTCTTTGTCACTAATGAATGAATAATTTAATGTATTTTTGATGAAGGAAAGTAATAATAAATGTAAAAAAAAGGAATGCATATAACATTTCAACTAATGGTGTGATTCTGGGATGGGACAATCTGTTTGTCCGACCAATGACAGGCGAGGCAGAAAGGGCACTAGGATTGTTCTATGACTTGTACCAATGAGAGAATCATTTTACCTGTAGCAGAAGCTCTTTCTCCACAACCTCCTGAGTCTTCGCTATCAGCCTCCGCTGCAGACAATGAATCTTCTGAATCAGTTCGAAGGTGCTTGGATCAGTTTCCTAAACAGTAAAAGAAATTTTAGAAAGCAAAATCGAATGCTTTTAGAAGACTTCATTGATAATACGACTGTTTCGGCAACAAGCCAGTGTAAGCTCATACCGACAATTTTCTCCAGCGGTGTACATTTATGGGTTTGTTGAGCTCATCTTCCAGAACACGACATCTTGTCCTCTCTTTCTGCAACTCCCTCTGCATATGAAACACTTCCTGTCTGCCATCAGAACAAAAGCACACCGGTAAAGTGACCCTGGCTCTGGTTTTCAGGCCATAATAAAAGCAACAATAACCTACTAATTTATAGTCAGTCATTTAAAGTCCCGTGCATTCTGGCAGGAAGTAACAGCACTTTGAAAAATGAATTTGAACGAGAGGATATAAAGGCCTGCAATTCACTTATTTACTTATGCATCACAACAGGCACAAACAGGGAAATGCAAAACAAGAGAGTGAATGAGAGTGAGTGGGAGAAACAAATCTCTTAGATCTCATATTGACAGGTTATGGCTCACGACATAATCCATCTGACCTTTTCATCTCTGCACCAAGCTTGTTTGAAAAGACATTTGTAGACATGCATGCTTTTCTATAGACGTACATGCAGGATGCATTCTATCCTTCTGAGCTGCTTTATGGTTGGTCTATGTAAACATTTGCTGCGTAGTCTCACTGTTTATCCGGTTAAAGCCGGCATGAAATGCAAGTTGTGATAGTCTGTTTTCTCTATTGTAAAAAAAAAAATCAGAGTGAAACGGCTTCTTGAACAAGAAAAAAAAATGTAGGGTGTCCATCTGGAATTGATTGAATTGTTGTTATTACTGTGAACATATGATTTATAAATTTTCATTTTGAGGGGACTTCAATTTTGATTTCAAAGCTAGTGTTTCGAAGAAAATCTGAGCAGTGTTCACCACTACAATGACATGTTGAGGATGGTTGCCAGTGCTTTGCTACACAGTTGCTGATGTTTTGAGAGGTTGCTTTTGAGATGGTTTGGGTCCCTCCCTCAATGCAAGTTCCCTCTTACATCTTTTTTATTGTCCGCCAGTAAACTGTAAGTCTGATCATGAAGAAAATAAATAATTAACCTCACCTTAGCTCCTATTACAATCACAAAAACTTGGGGTTGCGGTTCAAGTACACTGAGTGTTTACTGTAATTTTACTGTTACAGTGTCTGATGCTGAAGTAATCATGGACAACTGGCGAAAAGATCTCTGCGTTCTGCTCTGTTTTGTTGCATTTCACCCTACTGTTATTTCTCACAACATTGTACCACGTACGTACGCCACCCTACAGTTAGTTTTCAAAGTCACTTTGGTACATTTCTCAGATCACAACTGAAATTCTCAAAACAATTTGTTCAATCTCCACATCATTCTACAGCAGTAACTTGTGCAGAACGTTCACATCATAAAAGCAACTGTTGTAAATGCTTTGATATATTCATGCGATTTATTTTGTACAGTTGTGTGCTGTTTCCTACATTATCAATTGTTAATGTCATGTTTCTTAAAATGTATTATACTGGTTCTCTGTTAAAGTCTTACCCCCCAAAACATCTAGGCATCTAAGTCATTAAATGCAAAATGATTGAACTAGTTGTCATAATTTATCAAGTACACTGCCAGGGGCCAAAAAAAACATCACTGTTTGGATTTAAATAGGCAAATGCCTATGAGTATATGATTGGATCATTATTGCAATGATTATTATATTTCTAGCATCTTGTATTGACAATGCAAGAATCCAGCACTCTGTAAAGTCTCCTCCAGCACATCCCAAAGACTTTCAATGAAATTAAAATGATTATTCCTGCTCCCTCCCGTGCTATTTTCTATATTTTTCAGACTTTCTTGTAAATGTGTCCTGAATTGATGAATCGTGCAGGTGAATCTGGAATTTCACTAATGAAGGGGAATGTAATGCATTAGATGAACCAATGATCAACCAGTTCTCTAAAATAGCTCAGACAAGCATGTCATAAATCTTCAATTGGAAAGCATATACTATATAGACAGAGCACAACACAGTTATAATTTCGTATAATGAAAGAACAGCAAGGAAACTAACAGGGTCAACAGCCAGGAAGAAGTAGAGGAGTAAGAATGTATGGTGGAAGGGAGGCAAAACAGAGGAGGTTTTGATTTTCAATCATGACCTTACAATGGCTGACGTGGGTCAAAAAATGCAACCGATTGTTGTGAAAACAACCGTTTCCACAATCATTCAAGTATTTTGTAGACAGAACAGGCAAGTATTTCTATGTGCTATGTATGTAATACTGTATACTTACTGTAATGCTTCATATTACACTTGCATTTTACAGTATATAGTAAATACACTTATTACAGATACATATAATATCATAATCACACAAGCGTGCATACACATGTATACATATATAAAGTGTATGTGTATATATAGTCCTGTCTTTTTCTTTTATATATCGCAATGACATTTTACTGTAATTTGTTTACAGACCAACAGTAAAAGCGCACAGTGAATCCTGTCATGTCTCTTGCAAACAATATCCCATTTACGGTAATGTGTCAATTTGTACTGTTAAAATACAGAAAAAAATGCAGTCTTGTGCATTTTCAATCATTGTCATCAAAATCGTAGCCATACTTTACATCTGAAAACACTGACAGAGTACACTGTTATATTGACAACGTGGCTAAACATTTTAATTACCTTGTTTGTGAAAATTGACACAAGGACTTCATGGCAGTGACATGTTCATTGATATAAATACTTACTTTTGTGAGATGAACTATGGATTTTGAGCAACTTACTGGCTTTTGCAGGTTGTGATTTGTGTACGAATGTATTTGAGAAATGAACTTACTGGATTGCAAGTGTTAAGGAGGATTCAAGAAATGCAGCAAAGCGACAGAAAAACTGTAATGCAAGTCCAGCCACTGCCAGCATGTTCACTGGATGCTACAGTGATTCAACTCTGCAAATAAACAACTTGAAAGCTCCATCAGCAAACCTATTAGCACTAGTGGCTTGCCAGAGTCTGGGAAAAGCAAATTACACTATTTCAGCCACAATAGAAAAGCCTCTTGAAAATAAATAAATGACAAAATCATCTCTATGGGCACACATGCACACACACAAACCATCTTCTTGGCAGAAAAAAATGCAGAAAAGTGGATGAAAGGAGGTTAAAATAAGAAAGATATGACAGATTGTGAGGTCATTTTATCTAATATGTTGTCAAGTGTGTGTTAATGTCCCCTTGTAATCTTTAAACAAAGTAACTTCCCCTCTCTCTTGAGGACAGGACAACCTGTCACTCACAAGAGTTCTCAACAATGGCAAACCACAACCATTCAAATAATTCCCAATGGACAAAATCAAGTCCCGCCCTACATGTCTTCTTGTTTGAGAAGCCGTTTCACTCAGATATCCATCCCAAGTGGCTAAAAGAAAAACTATTGCAACCTTCGTTTCTTTTTCTTTTTGATGCTATAGTAACTTTCAGTAAGAATATATATATATATATTTTTTAATATCCTGAAACGATAAAAAACCCTTTAAAGTTTCTTTAAGAGGGGTTTAGCCCTTGTATCCTAGAGATGGCAGAGCTGTAACCAACCGAGTGCTAAACCGAAATGATACAATACTCCGTTTAAACAGTATGTCCTAGAACTTTTTTCTCTGAAGCAACGGAGAGAAATGGATGATGATAACACACACCTCATTTACCTGAGTGCAATGCAGGTTGAGTTTATGATGGTGTTAGCGATTAGCGTCAGTAAGTCATTTCCTTTGAGGGGAAAAATACGCTATTACTAAAATCTTCAGTGTAGTGTCATTTCATCTGGCAATGCAAGTAAATTGGAGAGGTTTTTGAAACCGCTGTTGTGCTAAGAAGACGGTAAGCTTGCTTCTAAATGCATGGATTTATTTCTTAAGACCTACAAGGTCTTTTTAGTCATTGATGATTCAGACAAAAGCAATGTTGTTAGTGTTAGCAATGTTTGAGGGAGAAAATTTGCCATTAGCTGTTTGCATGCCTGTCATCTTTATAACCATCATATTGACATCCAAAACCTACTGAGGTACTAAGGAGACAGTATTTTAAGGTGACTGATGTGCTCCTCACGCAAAGCCTGTTTCAGATGGTAAGAGCTTAATTTAGCTGCGCATAAACATACAAGCTCAGTGATATATAAGTTTCAGAGGATGGATGATGAATAGTTTGAATAGTGCTTAATGCTTTTCATTAAACATGTAAATTATAATAAAAACTGTTTAGTGTAAATTATTTTTCCTAATATTTGTAGGCTATTTTTTATAGTTAACAACATCCTGATGTCAAATTCAATTGCGAGTCGACTTGCGCACATCGTGCGTGGATGTAGAGTGGAAGCTCTCTATTGCATATCATGTGTTTATATTTAGGGCCTAAACTGAGTCTAAGTGTTTTTACTAATTAAAATGGATGGCAAGAAAAATAGACAAGATCTCAGGCACTTTGATGTGAAGCAGAATCCTCTTGTAAACCTGTTGCATCATTGTCAGACAATGACAATTGTCAGACACTAATGCACAGATGGACCATGTCTAGAATTTGCAAACAAAATGTATACATACTGTATTTGAATGTTCATAAATTCAATTCTAACATTCCTGCGTTATTAAGACCAACTTAATCAAGAAAACAGCTTTTAATGAGGCCTATTCTGTATGTTCTTCAAAACAAAAATATTTTACTGTAAGGCAAATGGTAAGCCAAGAGCAAGAGCCAAGAGCACTACTGCCAGCACTACTTCCAAACATTTATCAGGTGAGCAGAATAATTATTTCTGGGATAACTGATCACTCTGCTCAAGACAAGTCTAATCCAACCCTGAAACACAGAGACTTTCTTCATGTTGCACTTCGATTGCTCTAGTGCCTGAAATAAGTTTATATCTGAGAAATCCTGCACTTCTGGAAGCCATGCAGCATCTTTTCCTGGAGCTTTAATAAAATACTTTTAGTGGCACTCAGTTTGATCTGTTCCACACAAAAGCTTCTTAGCTTTGTGGGCATTCAAATACATGGCTGTTTTTCTACACTCAAAGGATATACTACATATAAGACAGAGAATACTGCAACACAGAGCAGACAGTAATTACTGAAATCAGTGCTCATATTAATCTTAGTCAATGGTCATTTTACTGCACCTTACAAAGAACAATAGAGCCTTGAAAGAATTTCCTGTCCAGATTGGGGGAAATAAAAGCAGTCTTTTGGTGGTTTTGGCTGGCTTTGGCCTTAATTTATGCATTTTAATTGTGTTTTTGGCAAAGCTTTTGTTTTTCTGCCCTCACCATTCTCTCTTCTCAATTGTATTTTGCATAAATACATCACTGTCCACTAAAAGAAAGCAAGCCATCCATCTTTCGCCGTCAACAATTTAATTCCACTGTGACAAATAAATAACTGATTTAGAATGGGGAAAAAAACATGCTTTATTTCAATATGGTTCTCTTAGTGTTTTAGTTTGTATTCCTCTTTCTAGGCATCTTTGCTGTTGTTTCGACTGAGATCTGGATGAAGATACAGAGGGCAGGAAAAAAGAGTGGGTTGGGGTATATAGATTGATTTATTCAGGAAGACAGGGTTGATATCAGGGACTTAAACTTTAATCAACACGCTTATAGAGTTCAGGACTCTCGCCCACACAAACACACTTTTCCCTGTGCTGCAGAACAAGTTCTTTCCAGTTGCATCACACACATTTTTGCATGCAATAGGAGAAAAAAGGCATAAAACAAAAGGCAATGATGTCAAGAACTGGACTTGTTACTGTGTACAGGCTCAACTATCATCAGCACCATTAATATTAGCATCCTCCCACTAACACGCAGGGCCCTATTTTAACGATCTAAGCGCATGGTCTAAAAGGGTTATCCATATTCTCTTAATGAGTAATGGGTATGTTTTGGGGCGTAACGTGCAATAAACCAATCAGAGTCTCATCTCCCATTCCTTTGCTCGCGCCATTGCGGATTCACTATTTACATGGCAGAAATTGCAAGCGGAAAAACTGAACGCTTTTCTAGTGAAGAAACATCTGCTAGTGCGCTAGGTTAAAGCGCACGAGCAGACCATCTACGGGACACAGTGTACGCGCGTTGCGGACCCGCCTATAGGCATCCATTACTAACACCAAGAGATAACGCATCTTTAAATAACAAAAAATTATTGCTAAAAAAATATATTTTTTGTTATTTAAAGAGCACGTTAGTAATGTGCACCTGCGCAATATTTTTTTGTTTATTTCAGTTGCCTCAAAAATAGCAATGCGCCAACAATGCACCTGAGCACACCTCATTTTCAGACCAGCATGCCCATGGGCACACAAATGGGCGCAAATCCATTTTCTATTTAAACAACATGGCGCAGGACGTGAAAATAATAACTGCGTTGGGGTGAAACTAGCAAAAAACACTTGTGTCGCGCCTGGCGCTGCATTGCACCGGGTGTATGATAGGGCATGTAAACATTGAAGTATAGTTTGTATGCAGGTTGCACATGCCCATTGAATTTGTTTAGCACTATTCTGATGTTCCACTAGGTGGCAACACTGGCCCGGACCATTGTTTCACAGTTGAAAACAAAACTAAAGAATAAAAAACAACAACAACAACAAAATACCTGAGACCCTTACGCTATAGTGTACACGTAAAAAAGTATACTTTGGGCTTAACAATCGCCTTCCATAGGCCGTAGCACTTCAACATACAGCATCCCATTCTAAAGCTACCGCAAGTGAATCTTTCAAACATACATAAAATGTCTCTAGAACCTGACAGATATCACTGAAATGGGTGTCTGGGCTCTATAAGCAGCCAAAAATAGAATGTGAACACAGCTTGCATGTGTAAGAATAAGAAAATGTGTAGGTGTCTCTCTATTAACTTCAACAATAGTGTGATGGGCTGGTGTTTATTCAATGGTGGGAGTGTTTGCTAAAGGAACACACCACTTTTTTAGGAAATAGGCTCATTTTCCAACTCCCCTAGAGTTAAACAGTTGAGTTTTACCCTTTTTGAATCCATTCATCCATTCCTTGATTATTCCGCAGGAATGACAGTATAGTTACTAGCCATATCGGCCTAGAAAATCACAACTTTTCATTTTCTGTCAGTCTTAGTTCACGAGGAGGAGGAGGCAAGTTTTAAACAGGAACCCGGTGCGCACCAAACATGTGGACCGAGACCCAGCTCTTCAGCTACAAGACAAACACTGGTGCGGTTCGCATTGTTTTGGATGTTCGTTAAGTTCAGTTGCAAAATATACGTCTATAAAGCTGGTTTTCTCTGTTTTGTATCTTTAAGTTCTGTGTTAAAAATGACAGTGTAAACGCTAAGTAAACCAGGACTAAAATCATTTTCTTTTTTGGTCCAGACCAATAGTCTAGAATTAAAGTTTTCTGGAATACCTGATTTTGAAAGGGCAAGGCAAATGCCATCTTTTTTGGAAAGAAATTTGCAACAAGTTGGATAATCTGCAGCCATTATTGAAAGAAAACCAGGATGATGCAAGACCCCTCTGCTTCGGGAATTATTTTCCAATAAAGACTGTCTGACTGTATTTTATGCATTGCTTAGACTATTTATTTATTTGTTTTACTAAAAGCAAGCTGACATTTTTCTATCCCTCATTTAAATCAGAGTTTTACCAGCTGCCAAGATCATGTGTAAAGACTGCATGCATAAAGCCCCTATTATTTGAGGGATTGCATCTTTGGCTTGTTTGATTGAGCAAAGCAGCCTATTATGGAATGTTACAAGTACGGCTCAAGGTAGCTCAGTTAGCCAATGCTACAGGAAGGTTTATTTAATGCTTATGAAATATTCATGCTGATCTGAATGGAAGCGGATTACTGGTAATTCGTCTGTTAGAATGCCACTCAGCTGCTTTTTAAGTTGCCATCTATTGAGTCAGAGGATGCATGGGAGGAAGATGCTTCATGCTTCACCTAGTACAACCATTATTTATGGTACCATGGTAGTTTAGCACCCATGCCATGCAACCCTAGAGAGTAAAGTAGAGTAAATGTACTTGAATGACAGAGTATGATGTACCGTACTTCATCACATTTGCCATGTTGCTTGTCACGTAATTTTCTCCTTTTTTAATTCGTTGAAAATGACACATTTCAATGATATACTGGTTGCTGAACTAGAAATGTTCACGGTTAAAAGAGAAAATAGAGTAATAAAGAAAGAAAGGATGGAGGACAAGTGCTGGTGGGCACTAGTGTGAGACAGATATAGAGGAAGAGAGAAAGAAAGAGCAGTCACAGAAATGTGCCTACAGCAGTACACGTATAAAACAATGAGCTGTGATTGAGTCCAAGGATTCTGTCCAGAAATTGTGCACCAGTGAGATAAAATGTCAAAGGTAAGGTCTCCAAATCCCACCTCACTCCACCCCTACCCTCTCTCGATCTCACATTCTGTTTTTCTTTCTATTCCTTTCCATATTTCAAAAAAGCAATTATATAATGTTCCTCTAATAAATAAAAAGAGGGGGAATGGAGGGGACGGGAGGGGAGAAAAGTTTGAGAGCAGTAGAACATGTATTAATGCCCGTGTAAGAGCTGTTTTAATTGATGTGAAGTGCATGCAAGGGTAACCATGTGATTCAGGCAGAGTTAGCCAAACATAATTTATTTTGGAGTATGGGCTCTTTGAAATCATTTGAAATGGAAAGACCTCCTCATTACAGTAGACAAGCACCCAACGTATTAATTTGCTTCAAAGCTGGTTCAAAGAAAAAACTCACACACACATAAACACACACTTTCACATCATTGGTCCGTCTACTCTGTATTGTTCATTCCACTCAGTGATTTTATTATTCTAATGAATATTCCAGGCAAAGTGCAACTGAATTTAGATCATTATGGAATTAATATATATTATCATGGTCTCATTGGTATGAGAAAAATCAGTTCCATACATTTAATGTACTGTAACTCTATGGGAAGCTACTTTGAAATTGTTGTTTCCCAAGCTGCAATTTACTCATAAAGTACTACAGTCAATCTGCCCATTCAAAAGAAAAAAGAAAAAAAAAAGAAAAGATAGTTACACCACAAACTACTAATACAAAGTAGTGAACTACATTGAAGCTATTTAAAGGATGGCCTGGGTGGTCAGAGTACCGGCAACATGTGAGAAGTGTGTGTATGCAAGAAAAAGTGAGGGTGCGCTACAGAATAAAATATAGAAGTACTGGTGTGTACCAGCCCACTTTGAGCACTAATGACACATGATGACCTAGTGGGTAGAGTGAAATGTCTGAAAATGTATCTCGTATAATCATTATCATTATGTACATGAGCTTTGATTGCAATCTCTTTTGAGACGTAGAGTTCATTTGACTGTCATTATTAAGAAAATAGTTGCATTTACATTCCAATCATTCTCTCTCTCTATTGAGTGGATGTTGAGACAAGTAAGTTTTCTTGGAACATTTGAGCACAGTTCTTATGAACCTGAGGAAATTTCATCCATTTTTTATTCAGCTTCATTTGTGGTTGTGTATCGCACAATTTAATTGCTAAGTTGCACAGAGGCAGGGAATTATTTATGACAGAATCACAAGCTTGTTGATAAGAGTTCAGGGGCCCATGACCTGACAAACTAACACAGTGGCGTCAAGTCAAAATTGTCACCCTAACACCTTCTGCTTCAGTAGGTGGCAACAACGCTGAAGCAACTCTGCTTAGGTCACTCTACAGTAATAGATGAACTCGCTCCTATCTAAACTCTTTAGGATCTTTTTGGCGCATCATTAATACATACTATTCTGAAATGTTACAAGATCTCTTACTATGAGATTCCTGGATATCTCTTTATGAAGTGTGAGCGATTCCTTTGACACTACAAAGTAAACTCAGAAGTACAATACTGTTCAAAAGTCTGAGGTCAGTAAGATCTCTCTAAAGAAAAGAAGACACTTTATAGTTTTGAATGATGTATCAAAAATTACTTTTTAAAGTCATTTTTAAGTATTTTAAGTTCTTTCCGCTTCTATCAGAAAGCATTTTTCAATTCAAAATGGTTAGAGAAATTAATGCTTTTCATCCGCTAGGATGCAGTGAGAAAATTGATATAAAGTGAAAGTAAAAAGGTATGGTTACCAAAAAAAAACTATTCTTATGAACTTTCCTTCCATCAATAGTTTCCACAAAAGCTGACTAAGCACAAACTGTTTTCAACATTGATAATAATAATAAAAACATTTCTTGAGCAGCAAATCAGCAGAATAGTAGATATATAATAGATAATATTAGAATAATTTCTGAAAGATGACACTTAAGACTGGAGTAATGACTGATGAAAATTCAGCTTTGCATCACAAGAAAATTACATTTTAAAACATCTTGAAAAAGAAACACAGTTAATTTAAATTGTAATAATATATCACAATATTAATGTCATGTCTGGAGTGTGTTTTGCTTCAGTTTGTTTTGGACTGTTCTCAGTTCAGTTTCCTGTGTTTTTTCTTTTTGTTTATGCTCTTCTGTTGCCATGATTTTTGATTTGCCCTCATGTGTCATCTGTGTCTTGTTAATTACCTTGTTTAGTGTTTCTCTCACCCCTCTCCAGGGACAAGGTTTCAGTGCGGGTTCCTGTCCTATGTCCTTTTTTGAACCATTTTGCGCATTTCAATTGAAGGAAATGTGGTTCCGTGCCTTAAAGATCGGTTCAACTCCAGAAACCAAAAATTTGAGAACGAAAAATGCTACCTATCAGGTTTTGCTAACAGCATAAAAATCATGTGGTGTGACATAGTTCAAGAGCTCTATTAAAGGATTAGTTCACTTCAGAATTAAAATTTCCTGATAATTTACTCACTCCCACGTCATCCAAGATAATCATGTCTTTCTTTCTTCAGTAGAAAAGAAATTAAGGTTTTTGATAAAAACATTACAGGATTTTTCTCCATATAGTGGACTTTCATGAACGGTTATGAACGGGTTGAAGGTCCAAATTGCAGCTTCAAAAGGCTTTAAACGATCCCAGCCGAGGAATATGGGTCTTATCTAGCGAAACAATCGGTCATTCAATTTTTTTTTTTTTAAATATATACTTTTAACCACAAATGCTTGTCTTACACATCTACGACTTCACGCATTACGTAATCACGTTGGAAATGTCAGGCGGTAACCTGGCGTAGCCGGAAAATGTAGGTTAGGGCAAAAAAAAATGTTCTCCTCCAACTTCAAAACTCGTCCAACATCGTTGTTTTACCTTTTATTTTTATTTATTTATTTATTTTTTTTGTAAAGGGCGTTTGACTTAAGTCTTTGCACGTTCGCTTTGTAAACACTAGCTCGGTACTTCCGCCTACGTCACGTGTGACCTTTCAACGTGATTACGTAATGTGTGGCGCATCACAGCTAGAGCAAGACGAGCATTCGTGGTTAAAATTATATCAATGTTTTTTATTTTTTTTAAAGCTACACTCTGTAATTTTTTAAGTTGATTCTTAGCAAAAAAACACTTTGTTCTTTCAAAATGATATGTGCTCATTAATGTGTAAATACTTCTACCAACAAATCAAGTATTCTCGTAAGCGTAGAATCTGCCATTCAGAATACATAAGAGCAAGCCGCTCGAAAGGCGGAAGTCATGTTGCGCATCCATCTTGAAAATACATTAGCCAAAGAGGGACATACCTGGAAATTCTAGCTTCGCCTTTCGAGTTTTTATACTCGGTGGCACTATGACGAATACGAGGGGGAGATTACTCGCGACTGCCGGCAGATTTGAAATAATACGGCCACCGTATGAGTTAAAACGCCCTCGGAATGGGAGGGGCTAGAAAGGAATATTCAGTTGGTAGTCATATACAATTTCACCGCTAGCTGGGAGAAAACCCCACACAGTGTAGCTTTAAATGACACATCGTTTCGCTAAATAAGACAATTATTCCTCGGCTGGGATCGTGTAGAGCTCTTTGAAGCAGCATTGAAACTGAAATTTGGACCTTCAACCCATTGATAATCGTTAAAGTCCACTATATGGAGACAAATCCTGGAACGTATTCCTCAAAAACCTTAATTTCTTTTCAACTAAAGAAAGAAAGACATGAATATCTTGGATAACATAGGGGTGAGGAAATTACGAGGAAATTTTAATTCTGAAGTGCACTAATCCTTTAATGTCCATACTTTACCCAAACCATAAACCTACCCTTAAATGCACATTTAGTGTTTGTAGCACAATCCAATAGGTAGCATTATTCGTCAAGACCCCAGGTTGCTAGAATCACTCCTGTTACTGTGAACAACAAAACAGAAGTGCTGCACTGCCTGCAAAAACACTGGGACGCGCAACGTTTTTTTAGACTGTTATAGTCAGGTAAACAGTACATAGAAGTGTTACATCAAAGTTTGTTCATCAATTCTGTGGAAACATGTGGCAGGTTCGCGACAGGCTCCAGTTCGCCTGGCAGAGAACAGGCTTTGGCTCCAGAACGTGAACCATTCTGGTGGAAAAGGGGTATCTGTGTATTTATAGCCCTGTGTTTGGTTCAGTCATCATTAATATGTGGTTGTTCTGTTCACCATGTTTTTGTTCCCTGTCGGTTCTATATATATATAGCATTTATTTTGAGATTTGTTTTTATTAAAACTGCTTGCAAATTGATCTAGCACTTGTATTAATGCATTTTTGCAACTGCATGCTGACAATTACTCAAATAAATGCAGCCTTGGAGAGCGTAGCCAACTTCTTTAAAAAAGTGTTTAAAAAAAAATCTTAAGCAATTTTTGGAACTTTGTATTGTAGCACTAGTCATATTACTGGAAGAAAATCGGATGTTGTCGCATTCTTCATTTGTAAGTCGCTTTGGATGAAAGCATCTGCTAAATGTATAAATGTAAACATAGAAGGATGTCAGTTTCTCATGAGACTTTCCTTTCATAGACTTTTCCCAGAAACCCTAATGCTTAAAGGAAATATTTCCTCACACCCAGGCACCGATATGCTACAGTCAGCGTCTTTGAGGGAACTACATTGCACTGATGACAGCAATAATGACTAAAATTTGCCACCTGTTTACCAGGGAGGCTTGTATATTTGCAGAGTTCTTGGCATCCAAGCTCGGCATCAAGTCAACCCATCTGGCACAGCGGCTGCCGACTAGTCTCTCTGAAACCTTACCAATAGCTTTTTGATTCTCACATATGTTTCAGAATATAGGATGGATGCGTAAATGTTTTCTGTTGAGAGTTAAAGGTGCTACGGGGCATGGCTGGTTTGGAGAGAGATGTGACTGCTCACTTTTTAGCAGATACATGCATTTAAAATGTACAGACTTTTTGAAGCAAAAAAAAAGCTCTCTGAAATGAGAAATCCAACTGCAGCTGACTAGCAAGAAAATCATGTTTCATGGATGTGAAGTCTATGGACTAATAAAAAAGAAGTGTTTAGCCCTTCTGTTATCTCAGAGAAACATACAGTAGTTTCATTCTTGAATGAATCACCACTTTGAGCTAATCATTTGAGTAAATTATTTGAGTGAATGATTTAAACTTCCTTAAGTCAGTCACTTGTTTTTTTCATTAATGAATTATAGCTGTAAACAAACTGTTTTAGTGAATGATTCAAGGGCTCCCTTATATACAGCCGCTTTGTTCTTGAATTAATCTGTTGTGAACTAATCATTTGAGTAAATAATTGAATGAGTCACTCATAAAAACAATCGCTTATTGAATGAATAAATGTTGTGGACATATAGTTGGAGTGAATTCAATGAGTGATTCAATGACTCACTCATGAAGAGTCACACGTTTCCTTCTGGAATTAATCAATGTTGTGCATGAATCATTTGAGTGAATTATTCAATGGCTCACTCATAAAGACAGGCTAACATTGGAACCGCATACTCAACTGCTTTTATCAATTACTTATATGGCAGAAATAGTAAGAGTAGAATGCAAGTATGTGATTTTAAGTTCAGCCATAGTTACTTCTTTCTTTCATTAATAAATCAAAGCTGTGAATGAATCGTTGAGTAAGCGATTAAGGAGTCATATATTTAGTAATTCACTCGTTTTGTTAAAAAAAGTGAATTATTCAATGACTTGGTCATAAACAGAAAAAGAGCACTAGTGTACTATTCATATTATTCATTTTCAAATGCTTGTCACTTCTTTTTTTTACTTTTTAATGAAAATAGAGATTTTTGCTATTTAAGCATAAAATAAAGGTCTCTGAAATATAAAATTTATTCAATCATTTTAGAACAATGGATATTTCTGTACATAATTCAGACTCACTGAATATTTAGCGACTTTGCAATGGCCTGAGAGAAGAGAAACTGTGTGTGAACTCATCCCCACCCCTCACATTACTAAAATAACCAGTAGAGGGTTAGTAAAACCCATCTATTATAGATCTGGCTTTAGATGCGCGACCTGCCAGTGCTTTCAAACGTTCCCTCATTTTCCACAGTGAGCAGTTGATGCCTCCTTTACCCAGCCAAGAACTCCATTAAAAGTGATTTTTATCGCATGTCTTTTGTGACAAAAAAAGTGACTGTTATTGAGAGTGGTGAATTGCGGCTTTTGAAAATATCAATAAACATCTTGCAGGGTCAGTACTGACAGGAGACTTAAATGACAAGCACCCAATTAGCTTTGTCTCTCTGTGCCGCATAATCATTATGTCATTATACCTCTAAAGAGTACATGAGTGTTGCAGAAAAGCAATCAAACACCTGCCTCTATGATGTTTTAGAGTGTTAGACATAAAAAAAAATATTACATTTGTGCCACCAATGTATGATCATGAATCAAAAGTGCATCAAGTGTTTCCCTTTCACAATATTATGCCAGATTACTTTCATACCACTGCCATACTGCAGTCTGAACCGTAAACAGCTTTCACACAAACTAAGGGAATCGATCTCTGACGTCAAACACGCTTTAGTGTGAAATCGCCCTAAGCCCATTCTTCCATATATAAAAACCCTTCCATATATGAACAGAAACTACACCTCCTTGTGTTACCTGAAGTCCTCCACATTTGAGGCGGTCTTGTTGAGGATGTTTTTTTCTCGTCTTTGCTTCTTGATCTCTAGCTTCAGGAGTCTGATATCATCCTCTCTTTCTTTGTAATGAAGATCGCCCTTGTTCATGATGGACTGTTGAATTTTGATCTTTTCGTAAAGTAGTTTCAGCGCATCGTTTCTCTTCACCAACTGTGTCCCCAGGAGGTCACGTTCACTTATCACCTTGATAATGAACACATAGACACATGTACAATGAAAACATAAATGATGATAAAAGGCAACATGCTAAAAAAGTAGTAGTAGACATAGTCAATACCAAAACCTTGTTAATCTTGTCAGTAAATAAACATTGATTAAACATAAAAAACGGTATTGTTACATTCATTTTATTTTAGTATCAACTGATTTACTATCCTCAATAAAGAAGCTTTTGTGCAATGAAAAGGTTCTAAGGATTTTAAAGGCATAGATGTGTATACGTAGGACCCACATCCGACACGTCGGCGCCCGCCATCTTGGAACGGTTAACTTGTCGTCATTCAAGTAAGAAGCAATGATGACATAACATTGCATAGCTTCTGGTTGTGAAACCTCCGTTATTCTTATTTCCGAAGAAATGGGATTACCTTTTACAAGTGAGAATGTGGTAATTTGGGTTTTTGTATTTATTAACTTAATATGGTTTTTAAACTTAGATAACCTGGTAACACTTTACAATAAGGTTCATTAGTTAACATTAGTTAATGTATTAACTTACATATAATAACAAATGTATTGCTCATTGTTAGTTCAAGTTAATCTTTGTTAGTTAATAAACATACAGCTGTTCATTGTTTGTTCATGTTAGCCCACAGTACATTAACTATAATGTTAACAAATACAATCTTTGATTAATAAAGGCTGTATAAGTACTGTTCATTCTTAGTTCATGTTAACTTAGGCAGTTAACTAATGTTAACTACTGAACCTTATTGTAAAGTGTTACCAATAACCTTTTAATGTAGAGTTAGCTAACACCTTCGTCTTGTTGTATCGTGTTAGTATAGCAAAATCATCTGCGAAGTCTATTGCAGTTATAGATAATCATACATGCATCTAACTACATTTGCAGACGCACAGTGCATTTCCTCTCCAGTGTTCATAGACCAACTTTGACCGGATAGCTTATGTATCGCGGCCCATAGAAACAGCCGCTAATGAGGCATCTATGTGTGGTTCAATCTACTTCATAGAATCATAGATCATGGCAATAAAGAACCTTTATTTTTAAGAGTGTACAAGATTCTGTGAGAAAACCATCAGAAGTACTTTCACCTCTGACTGAGGTAAGTTTGAGAATGATATATTATAGAAATTAAAGGCAGGCCTGTGTTTGTGTTTTCTGCAAAGATGTGATGACTCAGCAGTGCTAGTCTTTTCAGGATAATAGCCAAAAACTTCATGCAACATTACAAATGTGGTGAAGGTTTGGGAAAATGTCTTATAAAGAGGTTTTAGGGTCATTTGCTTGTAGATGTAGATGTATGGAAGGCCATGTGCAATAAATAAATGTAACATTCCCTCATCAAAATAATTTTTGCGTTACTGTACACACCATATTTACTGAAAGGATATTATTAAAATGGCATAATTCATTTCTTTCTGAACCTTCACTGTATGGATACATTTCCGCATATCAAATGCCGAACAGCTGTGTATTGTATGGTATATGTTGCATGACAAACAGTATTTAATTTGGTTTAGAGAGATCAGGGCTGTACAGACGATGAAGATTTATGAATATGAGTGTGGATAGCGAGAGGAATGTGGAAGCTGGTGTCAGCAGAGGCAATTTGGACAGAATGCCCTTTGAATTGGCTAACCTTTACCAAATAACCAATGTCAGCAATGTACAGTAGCAGATGTTAACATTACATTCACTTTGTGATCTTTCTAGTGACCCAACTGACTCACCAAAAAAAGACACTAGCAGCGTTTCCATAACAGATTTGCGAAAAACCTTTTGCGATATTTTCTAAATGGTGGTAAAAAACTAATCTAAACGAAATGACAGCGTTTCCATCAACTGATGTTTTGCGACTAAAACGTATTTTTTTCTCGCGCGCTAAGTCATTCCAAAAATCATGGCACAGATGTTGATAGATTTATGTATATCGCAACCACTCACTAGCCATTATTTTTAATAGAAAGGAGACGTAGGTTTATTATCCAAGCGTTTCCATTGTTTTTGCGTTTCCATTGGCTGTATTTTCAATTCACAATTTCAATTTGCACAATTTGAAGGGTAATGGAAACACGGCTACTAAAAGTAATAGCATATTTTCCTTACACATTGAGTATATCACATATACATATTAATATAATATAATATATATGCATATACAAATAAATAATTATATAATTAAACAAATGTATACATAAATAAATAAACACATTTTCACAGTAAACAGCATTTAGTACAAATATTAAATTAGTTAAATGCTAAATAACATAAAGTTTTCGTGGGGTACTTCACATTTATCTGAAAGCCTAAACTAAATCTTTTGTCATGAAAAGCAAATTTTAAAAAATCTACTGACTTTGATACACAAACATAAGGTTTTCAAAATATTAAAACATTATTCTGCTTCACTGCTCTTTTTAAATAATAATAATAATAATAAAAGATTGTGTGAAAATGCTTCTTTATATTTTTAAAAGAATTTCAGCTTTTTAATGAGGCTTTATTTTTTCTTAACAGCATTTCCCAGACACCACCTAGACATTTTAAATGTTAAGCCTCTAAAGAATATAAAAATACATTTTATAACAATGAAAATATTGTTCATCATAAGATGCATATTTTAAGTTGCTATCTGTATGAACAACAACAAAAAAACGGTTCTTCACATCAGTGCCTACTATTTGAATTATTTGTCTGGTCAGTTCAACTGCTGACTTATTGAGATCAGAAGCTCTAAATGTTTCAGAATGCCAAGACCAATTTAGACATCTCCAGTGAGTCAATTTCCTCTCAACTTTTTAAAGAGAGGTTGGCCGTGGCCCCACTGGACTTTCTCAGAAGTGAGACTCCAGATCTAATGACTTTACAGTGAACCTAGATGACTGTCTCTTTCATCCTTAGCTTAAACATTCTATTAAAGGAGGAACACAAGGACACGCAGACACAAGGACTCACAAAACCTTCCACCTGTCTGTACCTGATCGAGCTCCCTTTTCAGCTGGATGTTCACAGCATCAGACTCTTCTATGATCTTCAGCAGCTCGCGTTCCTCTGCCTCCTGTTTCTCAATGAACTGTTTCGTCTCTTGAGCCTGTTGCCTTATCTTCTGTAGCTCAGTCTGTAGGAACAATGTGATTGATGCAAAAGAGAAGAAAAGTTACAATCAAAACTGAGGGATTTGAATCTAGCATTTTTATACACAGGTTTATTTAACTTTATTTCGACAATTATGTAGAAATTTATTTTAGCCAACAAAAACAATTCAGTTGACTACAATGTGACAAAATGACAAATGCCATTTGAATCGGTTAATTGTAATTATGCATGTATGTTAGTCTCATATTGATCATTGCTGACAAAATCTATAAATCTTTTTGGAATTAAAAACTTATAAGTAGTCTCAGCTGTTGGCTGTATGTCTGATGCAAATGGCACACAAAATTGCAAACAATTCAGGAGTATATAATTATACATAACTTTGTAACTACATATCAATTACCAGTCATTAGAATATTAGTAGACTGTCAGCTTAATATCTGCTAACATATCTGTCTCCGACATTCTACTGACTATAAATAACTTTGAGTACATGTCAACTTATTCTTCTAACACTAACCCTAACCTAACAGTCTATTGCACTAAAAATCTAATGAGCATAAGTTGACATGTAGTTGTAAAGTTACTTATAGTTAGTAGAATGTCTAAAATGGAAATAAAGAAATAAAGAGTATCCCAATTTTCATCAGTAACTTCATTGACATTTAACACTGCCATTAGCATTCTTTCCTTAAAATTGGAGATTCAAATGCGCTTTACTGACATGATAAACAGGTTTACATTGACACAGCATTAGTAAACATTACACATACGCGCACATTAGATCCTCTTAGTAGAGGTTTGCATAGGGAGGATCGAATATGTCCCTGATTTATGTGAAGCGCCTGAGGTTCAAAAGTGCGATTGTGTTTCCATCTCATTTTGTCCTCCTGCAGCGAGGCCTGTCTGTGTCTGGCTTCTTTTGTCTGTAAACATTCAGGAGTTTAAGTTCAGGGTTGGTCACGGTAGTCAGGTATTCTGACTACAGTTCATGGTGTATTCTATTACAATTTCCTTCCTTTTGTTGTAATTTTTGCCTAAAGTAAAAAAGAAAACAAAATAAAAATGGACTCTAATTACTCTCCTAATAAATGCCTGTTTTTATTATGTGCATGCAATTCATCAGTGCATGTTTGTTTTTATAGCCATTCATCAAAATGTAATCATTTTCTCTGCCTCTTAAAAAGCGTTTATTTTTTGCTGATGTAACCAAGGCAGAACAGGCAGGGGAAATAACTTTAACCAGTAATATTACAGTAAATCCTTCACTTTTTTGTCTCATTTAGTAAGTTCTGTTTTGTGTGTAGACCCCACATCAAGAGAGAGCAATATCTGTTTCTGATTGGGATGTCAGATTTAATATTCCTTTTTTTGCAAACAAGGCTCGTTGTGCCTTATCCCTCACGTCATTCGACACATGATGTTTCAATCAAGTTCAATGTAGCTTTGTGCATGGTTGACAAGATAACAGCATATAAGATATCAATACAGTGAAGTTTAATGATTTTATACCACTTGATACCACAGCAAAAACTATTATTGAACATAATCTTGTATACCTTTCAAAGTATAAAATAAACTTTTGTACTTCCTTTGGCCGTAAGCGCAGTAAGACCGCAGACGGAGCGAAACGAGGAAAATTAAGAATACCTTAAGTTGGCAATTTGAGTTTTTTGGTTATCGTATGTTTTATGGGGTGGTTTTCTATTACTGCTATTCCTGCGATCTCCTGTGTGTTCCTAGTTGAACACGCAGACTTTAAAATAAAATACATCTCTCAAAGTAATTATTCAAGTAATAAAATGAGTAGTCAAAAGACTTAAATTATTTGCATATTATTGGCACAGTGTGGCTCTGACTTTGAGAAGCAGGAGGCCTGTAATTTAAATTAGCATTACATTTATTTCATTTAGACTTGAGCTTGTTTTCATGATCGGTTTTAAATGGCTTATTAAAATGAACAATATAATCCAGCCAAACCATTGGCCACATTTTTTCTTTGTTGTTGGATTAATATTAATGACATAGTAATAGATGCTGACAGATCTATTAGGCAGACCCCCCCCCCCCCCCCTCTCCTCCTCCTCAAACCCCCCCTTTTTGTCTTGCCTGTGCATATTCTGCTTTGCTTACACTAATAACTCGACAAGAAAAGCGTTTTGACCTAGAAGTCAGGATGTATGTCTGTAAGAAGTTGTGCAAGATTTCAAAATGTTGCAGTAAGTTTCCCTTGGTGGGAGACTCTAGTAGTTCATCAAGTCATTTGACTTCAAAATCCATCTCTGTCTCTCACCCTTTGACACTTCTTTGGTCGCCTGCGGGAAATGAAGTGGGGTAAACATATAGGTCTGCCAAGAAGGTAGAAAACAGACCAAAAAAAGTAGATGGGAAAGATAAAAAAAAAAGAGACAGAGGGTAGATAGGCGTGAGTGCTTTCCACTTCATTTGATACCAGTCTTCCCCTGAGAGAGAGGAAGAGAAAGCAAGAAAGGCAGGGTCAGGCTGAAGGAGCAGTAGGCTGGTTGTCTTAAAGACCAAAGATCCTGTTCAACATCCAGCTCAGATTCACTCCAAGCGCCCACATACTACTAATGTCCCAAATGCTACAATAGGCTCGTGATGATATCTATAGTAAGTGCTGAATATTGTTTTCATAATTAAATTTTTGCTTATCTGTTTTTTCTGATTTTTATTCTTGATATACAGTTTTAAATGAACATTAAAACTGTCACTTTTTCCATTCCTTCCCCATTTCTATTTGTTACTTCAATCCCTGTAGGTTAGGGTTAGGGTTTAATGTTTTACACTTGTCTAAGAAATACATTTCCACCTAAAAATATAAAAATCCATTATAAAAAAGAATTGTCACTTATTTAAAAAAAAATCTAAACAAATAAGTAATCATAATTAAAAAAAACTTTACTTTGTGAAAATAATTTATATCAATTAAAAAAATATAGGTTGTGGTGTCATTTCCACCACCATTTCTTCTTTTTTTTTCAAACGTTAGAATACTTGGTTAACAAAGAGCCTGGGATGAAATATGAGACATATGCTGTGTGAAAATAAAAAGAAGTAAAAAAAAAAAAAAATGCTATCAAGCTGTAATTTTGTAAAAAGTGTGAACATTTCTTTTTTATTGTGTGCTTTTAGAACACATAAAATGCTAGCTCCGGAAGGTTAAATGGAGGAGTGACGTCAATGAAAGACGAGAGAGGACCAGGTCTGGGACATTTACGTTGTTGTTGTTTTTTCGTGTATGCGGCAGTCGTAACTGAGGGGCTGCCGCTTTACTTTTGTTTTGTTGCTTATGTTTCTTTTATTATTAAAGCTAGGTGCAATTATTCTCACAGGTGTCGATCATTAACAATCACGCCAACGGCCTCGCGCCGTTCTCTCACGTCCCTCGGCCTCGTCCTGCTCGCCACAGAGACAAATGAAATAAATGTTTAAGAGACTTCAGGGGGTGTTTTCTTATTCTGGAGTCTTGATGAAGTTATCTGACGGCATAGAAATTGGACAACAGTGTGCATACAAGATGACCTTTGACTTGGTCTAAAATCTGGCTTGTTAACACTGAACCGGGACCAAATGCGAGAGGTCCTTGTTCACCGCAGCTCCCATTTAAATGCCGATGAAATTTCAAAAAGGAGGACATCATTTAAAACCCGGCTGCATTCTTTACACATCATCACTTCCTTTTTACGACATTAAATTCTGAAACTTTCTCCCCTCCTCTCTCGGTTCAGTGCTAAACATTTGCAGACAGTGTCTGGAGCATGTAATAAGATTTCTCCGAGATCGATGACGCCTCTCGGCATGCATAACAACCAGCTGGACGGGGCTTGTGCTGAGAGCAACCTCTCCCCTCATTACCCCCTGCCGTAGCCTCTCGTGATGAGAAAGTGCAGCCCATTCATTAACATGCTAATCAATTCTTATGAAGTGGCCTAATTGTTTTTTCATGGGGTGAGGGTTAGCCAGTAGACAAACTCCGCTGGCCGGCTTCAAAGAATACAGCAGCTTCTTTCTTGGTACGTTTGTCAAGGCTTGAGGTAATAAACAACAACAGGAAGAGCTGAAAGGTCAATGTCTTGGCAGAATGGACTTTGTGTGTGGAGACAAGAGACCAGCAGGACAAAAGGGCATTGCTTCCTATGAAGCCGTCTGTAAGGCAACCCATCTTATAAACACTTGAAAATGCCCTTTAAAGGGATAGTTCACCAAAATATGAAAATCATCGTCATCATTACTCACCTTCCTGTCGTTCCAAAACCTGTATGACTTTCTTTCTTCTTCAGAACACAAAAGAAGCTATTTTGAAGAACGCTGCATGGGGTGCAAAAATAAATAAATAAATATTGCACAGAAGAAAAAAAATTAAACAGGTTTGTAACAACATATGGAAGAGTAATGATGACCATATATTAAATGTTGGGTGAACTCTCCCTCTAAATGGTATTTCCAGTGTTAATAAGATGGTAATTTTTGGGTATACTGTCATGTTACAATTACATTGAAAAAAAAAAAGTGTTACATTTATTTGTAAAACATACTCCAATAATCTTTTTTCAAAACGTAAAAAAAAAATGTTTTACAATGTAAGGAATATTTGGTCTATACATCAAATTTGCTTTTGTCCATTTTACACTTAATTTCTGTCTTTAAAAGTACCATTTTATTTCCTGGTAATGAAAAATAACTAAAATGTTTATCAAATTAACAACTTGAAACTTTAACTAAATTTACAAGCTTTTTGAAAAAAGTATAAACATTTAAACATGTATCAAGAATTCAACAAACACTGATTTTCTTCATTGTCTGCACACTATATGTTTTAATATGATGTTTATGTTGTGGATATATCTTAATAATCTCATATATAAGCAGGTCAGTTAACCGGTTTTCAGAATAACAAGGTAATGAGACACAGGTGGATGCCATCAGGGATGATGAGTCCGGGCAGTGATTTATGGGAAATGTAGTTTGACAATAGTCTGATGTCTGGTGTGTAGCCCTCTGGTGGCTCTCAAGGGCACTCCAGCTGGTGACCATTACAGGTGCACTATATAACTTTTGGCCCTCCTGCGGTTAAAAAAACTGCATGCATTTTGTGGAAGAATTACTGTGCTGAATATGGTTATCCAATTGCTTATAAAACATTCACTGCTAGGCTTGAAAGATACAACCAGTTTAGATGGAAAGAATCCATTACGTTTTGTGGATAACATTAAAGGTGCAGTGTGTAATATTGACAGCTAGTGGTGGAAATGGGTACTGCAGTCCAATTTCAAAATGTTGGAAAGAGTTGACCCCGCCCCCGCCCCCTCCTCCTCCTCCTCAGACTCAACGATCACGCGGGTTTCTAGATTGAAGACACTCAACAGGAGTGAGCGAAATTGACAATGGAAGGCAAGGAGACTGAGTTGATGAGTTTTAATATGCTTCCGTTTATAGAGATTTTTAGATGGATGCTTTTTAGGTCGGATAGAATCTGGAATCTCTGACACATTTGTTTGTTGGCTTCAATCATCGCTGAAATACGCTGCGTTTTCTGCCAACTAGCAGACTGGGGTGTCGAAATACTATTGGGTAAATCACACAGGTAAAAAACAAAAACATACATTCTGTCATGGAACGCACATTTCAAAGTAAAATAATTGGCCGTAGCATTGTTTTTCAGAGAAACGAGTATGTGCACTTAGTACAGTATGTTTACTAAATATCTGAAAATATATTATGGTATTTTGATGCATACATACAGTGACAAAAAAAAAAAAAAACATACAGCACCTTTAACACTTTCCCAGACTTGACATGGAATCATTACTGGTGTAGCAACTACACCCATTTCCTGCAAGGGTTATGCTTTGACATTGACGCATTCTGACAGGATTAGCGGATATTGGGAGGTAAAACGTGAAGCCGAGAATGAGTGCTATGACAGCTGCTCCATGGAAATGTAATGAACCCAAGTTTGTCACCATTTACTGAAGGGTGATATTGACTTTCTGTCATAGGCAGAATATTGCTGACAATTGTTAGATATGTAGGTTGGCTGAGAGTGTTTCTGACAAATTAATAACAGAGGTGACAATGACGGAGGTGCAAATCACCTTTTTTACCAGTCAGCCTGATGAAGTGAACGAAGCGTGACCAAAGAGTTGTGTGTAATGCAAAACAAGCATGTCTTCCACGTTTTTTTGTTCCATCATGAGTTCCTTGACATGCCAACGGTGAGGTTCAATCTGACTTTAAAATATTATGTTATAGAAATGTTATATTATAATATTGTATTATAAGCTTCTGCAGAGAAAGTACAGGACTTGCTAATGTCAATTCATACACGACACACTGTTGTGAGCAAGTAAGACATGCTGCTGTTGTACAAGTATACATGAATTGCCTGTAGCATATCTATACAGGTGGAGCTGGGGAAGATGGAGGGTTTCTGAAAAGTGCGCTGCAAACTGCTACAGCCAAGTATTTTAAAGTTGAGCAGCAAGCTTATTGACTATTGATACAGCAGTAACCAATCAGCTGTCCCCTATAGAGAATGATGTAATTGCAAGCAGATTGAGATAAGGTCCTTCACCAGCCTACGCCATACATAGTTCCATGACTTATATGACTATGACTATATACATGACTATATATATATATAAATATATTGCTATTATATTATTATTTATACACATCTGATTTTATCTTCCACAGAACTGTCCGTTAAATAACAACATATATTTGCATTGGCATATATTATTTTTGAAAAACCTGATGATCCATATCCTCCAGCATGATTTGAGAATATTCCAAAGAGCATCTTGTGCTTCAGTGGGAAGCAAGAAAATCTGATCTTTTGTACAAAAGAGTTCACATGATCAATGTCACAAATGTCGTGCTTAGTGAAGCAAGGTTCCCTTTTGTGGTCACTCCGAGTTACGTCGGAATGACGACAAAATGGGGTTTCACTTAGAAAGCCTATCAACTTCGAGTATGAAAAAACGAGCCAATGGCAAAGAAATGCCATGGGTCTGCGGAATTTGCATGACGTAACTCCGCCCCACCTCGTGGGTATAAAAGGAGGACGCCGGCAACATGCAGTTGTGTTTTCGCTTCGGAGCCAAGAGTTTCTCTTCACTCCACAAGCCATCTCTGAATTGTCAGCTTCACAAACGAGTTCCTCTGGTGTTGGTGTGACGGCGATCTCCAGCGAGCGCGCGCTTCCTGCTTATCTGTGCAGTGGTTTGCCAGTGAGTGCGTGTCTCCCCGGGTGCTTCAACACTCAGAGTGTTTCTCTCACAAAAGAGCTTGCAGGCGGCATGTCTTTTTAAAGATGCCTCGCCCGTGCACTTCTGGTTGCGGCAGATTATTGTCTGACTCTGATGGGCACGAGCGCTGTCTAGTGTGTTTGGGCATGGATCACGCTAGAGCAGCGCTCGTGGATGAGTCATGTTCTCTCTGCGGGAACATGACCATCGCGTCACTTAGGTTGAGACTCAATGAACTCGCAAGACTGAGAGTCCCCTCATCCACACCCCGATCTAGTGCTCCCTCGCGGGGTGCTACTTCGGTTGGTGGCCAGGGTGACCTGAGGGTTACGGTCTGGAACAAGGCGCTGTTTGCCTCCCACGACTCGACCCATTGCGACCAGTATTATTCCCTGACCGAGGGCACGCTCGGCACGGATGCTCTGGCGCACAGCTGGCCGCGGGGCCGCAAATATGCGTTTCCCCCAGTGAGCCTTCTTGCGCAGGTCTTGCGCAAGGTCAAGGAGGACGAGGAGCAGGTCCTTCTGGTTGCGCGGTACTGGTCCACCCGGACTTGGTTCTCCGAACTGGTGCTCCTCGCGACAGCACCTCCTTGGCCAATCCCTCTGAGGAAGGACCTCCTTTCTCAGGGACGGGGCACCCTGTGGCACCCTCGTCCCGATCTTTAGAACCTCCACGTGTGGCTCCTGGACGGGACGAGGCAGGTTTGAGTGCCCTACCACCAGCGGTGGTGGCTACCATCACTTCCGCTAGAGAGTCGTCCACGAGACACACCTATGCATTGAAGTGGAACCTCTTCGTCAACTGGTGCTCTTCTAGCCGAGAAGACCCCCGGAGGTGTTCAGTCAGTCTCGTGCTTTCCTTCCTTCAAGATGGATTGGAGCGAAGGCTGTCTCCCTCCACCCTCAAAGTTTATGTTGCCGCTATTGCCGCACACCATGACTTGGTGGAAGGTAAATCTTTAGGGAAGCACGACCTGATCGTCAGGTTCTTGAGGGGAGCGAGGAGACTGAATCCTCCTCGCTCTCCTCTCGTTCCTTCTTGGGACCTCGCAGTGGTTCTAACTGCCCAGCAGAGTGCTCCCTTTGAGCCTCTGCAATCAGTGGAGCTTAAGTTCCAATTCAATGAAGACAGCGCTCCTGGTTGCATTGGCCTCTCTCAAGAGGGTCGGGGACCTGCAAGCATTCTCCGTTGACGAAGCGTGCCTGGAATTCGGGCCGGCTTACTCTCACGTGATCCTGAGACCCCGGCTTGGATATGTGCCCAAGGTTCCTACCACTCCCTTGCGGGACCAGGTGGTGAACCTGCAAGCGCTGCCCTTGGAAGAGGCAGACCCAGCCTTGGCACTGCTCTGTCCAGTACGCGTTCTCCGCGCCTATGTAGACAGGACGCAGTGTTTCAGGACCTCAGACCAGCTCTTTGTCTGTTATGGTGGGAAGCTGAAGGGAAAGGCTCTCTCCAAGCAGAGGTTGTCTCACTGGATAGTGGACACCATTGCCTTGGCATACCAGCAGCAAGGTCGACCGTGCCCCTTTGGTGTGACTGCCCACTCCACCCGGAGCGTGGCATCCTCTTGGGCTCTAGCGCATGGTGCCTCGCTAACAGACATCTGCAGAGCTGCAGGCTGGGCGACACCTAACACATTCGCCAGATTCTACAATCTCCGAGTGGAGCCTGTGTCCTCTCATGTACTCGCTTCAACTAGCTAGTACTGGACCCGCTCAGGTGTCTTCGCTTGCTCGCCATTCCACTCCACGGACTGGATACGTGCGATATTCTCCTCAGGTGAGCTTCTCCGCAAGCCCTGAGTTCCTCCAGCACCCCTGATGCTAGCGCCAGTGTCTATTGCCTGTGCGTCGGCTAGGTGCCTCCCGTGTGCATGGTCCCTCCCCGGAGCTACCCCCACATGTGTATTTCCACTGTAAGCCTCTCTGAGCATGTGTCTTTCCCTTGGCAAGCCACGTTGCCACTCCTGAGGTTGAAATATTCCACCTGCGGCTGGACACCTCAGTATTCTCCATATGTTTCCTTCGGGTCATATGTGTATTTCCAAATGCCCCCCCCCCCCCCCCCCCCTCTGGGTTGGTGTTAATTGCATATTTCCTCTAACTTGGGATATGCTTCCCAGTGTACCTTGGTATTCCTGTGTTAAATAGGAGTCCTTCGTCCAAAGTCTTTCAAGGGCTCAGATTTACGCAGGGCACTGGAAGACAGCTGTGAAGGTGGCGTGATTAGACTGATAACCCCATTCGTCGTCATCCGACGTAACTCGGAGTGACCACGAAAGGGAACGGAAACGTTACGTCTTCCTGCCACTTCCGCTGTACCGCGGGGATCGCCTGAGCTCTGTCTTGGCTCCTCAGCGAAGAAACATAACTGCATGTTGCCGGCGTCCTCCTTTTATACCCACGAGGTGGGGCGGAGTTCCGTCATGCAAATTCCGCAGACCCATGGCATTTCTTTGCCATTGGCTCGTTTTTTAATACTCGAAGTCGATAGGTGTTCTAAGTGAAACCCCATTTCGTCGTCATTCCGACGTAACGTCTCCGTTCTCTACTCAGGGAACGAGGGTTACATACGTAACCGAGACGTTTTGCTTAAATATTTACTTCAAATTAACCCATATTCTAGTTTAAAATCTAGTTCTATTTCATTATAGGTTCAAATAAAAATAAAACCTAGATTTTCTCAGAATTACATCAAATTCCAGTCATGAGAAGTTCAATAAGTCAATCACAAAATCTGCCCCAAGCTTGTCGAACAGAACATTTCCTTGCTTTCAATGTCCTCCTCCTTCACAGTTCATTACGGACACAAACCCAAGACTGACTAAGAGACATCCTGTAAGAATAATCAATTAGATGTATTAAGGTTTTATGAGAAAATGGGCAAATGGCATGTTCTCCTGCCTCCTTCCATCTGCATGTGGCCGAGAACTTTATTGAATAATGAATCTCTCATGTTCTATGGCCTTCCATCTGAAGCCAGTGGCAAATGACACATAAGAAAAAAGCATGAAGTAAAGGCTAAAAACAGAAATGACTGTTAACGACATGCTAAAAGGCTCCCAACCACTTAAAGCTCAATTACATATTTCTCAAAGCACAAAGAGTGCAACAGACTGGTGACACTTTCAAAAAAAATGAAACATATGATTTCCTATGTTAGCATTGTTCAGAAAGCTGCTTTGAAACTGTCACATACCAAACTACAAGCTACTCCCAAAGTAGTTAAATTACAATGAAGCTGCTTTAGAGAATAGACTCAAATAAAAAAAAAAGATGCTAACTGCACTGAAGCAATTTAAAGAGATAGTTCACCCAAAATGAAAACTGTGGTGAAGAAGTGGTTGGAAGCTAGTTATTTTAGTCGATAAAGTTTTAAATGTGGATATTTTTCTTACACGAACGAATCGCGTCACTTCAGAAGGCCTTTATTACTGTAACCCCCCAGAGCCGCGTGGAGCACTTTTATCATGGATGGATGCGCTTTGATGGACTTTATATACTCATTCACTCCCATTATAAAGCTTGGAGGGTGAGTAAATCATGGGCTAATTTTCATTTTTGGGTGAACTATCCCTTTAAATGGGCAATATTTTTGTTTTTTTAATTAATTACATAATTTATAATTATTATATTTAAATAATAATTACAATCAGAGCAGTATTTATCTGGCAAAACAAAGGACATCGTAATTAGGTAGTCATCAATAGTCATCTTAATCAAAAATGTTATACTGCCTTTCAATGTTGTGATGGAAACCTTTGTCATTATTATCAATGTTGTGCTGATTAACATAAATGTGAAAACTGTGATACAGTTTTTTTCAGGATTATTTGATGAACAGAAAGTTATTTAAAATAGAAACTTATAAATGTATTACTTTCATCCTTGCTGAATAAAAGTATTTTAAGTATTTTCATCCTTGCTGAATAAAAGTATAAGTAACTTTTGGAAGTGAATGTACAATAACTAAATATCTTGCTGCAAAAACATGTAACAATGAATTCTATGCAAGATCTCAAATTAATGAATCAGTTCATTTGAATGGTTCATGTAAATCATTTCACAAGTGAACCACTTGAACAAACTGAATCAGTCTAAAATTAATCAGAATCCAATGCTATATGGAAAAAGTGGATAGTTTAGAAGTAAGTTGCAGCAGTTTAACTTTATACCACAATACTGCATATTTTTGGAAAAGCTAGACTACTAAATAGTTAAGGCAGTAATGCCAATACTTGTAGCTCCAAAAATACTTGTAAGGTTCGTGAATGCAAAGCATGTCTTCTTCATTCAGATGTTCTGGATCTGTCTTCCTTTTGTTTAAGAGGGAAACTGATGATGGCTTTGACTTGAGAAGTGATGGGAAACAGGAAGGAAAAGGCAGAAGGTAAAAGAAAGCAGAAGTAAATTGCAGCTCTGGGGCACCTGTATGCTTTAGGGTACAAAAGGCAAAGGGTGAGACACAGGCTCACAAAAACCAAGAAAACAAATGAATGTAGGTGAAAGAAAGGAAATGCCAGAGAGGGTTACATAAGCCTGCAGTGAACTCCCTATCAATTTAAAGTTTTCTGCATCATGTCCCTGCGGCACCTCAAAACATGAAAGATTGCCTTTGTTTGTCATTTCTCTCTTTCGTTCTTTCTCTATGGTTGTTTGTTGATCTTCTTTGCTACGATTTCCTTTCCCATCAGTCTATTTAATTCATTTTGCTCTTTATTTGTAAAGTGATGCCTGGAAAAATGATACACGGATTACAGGAAAAATAAGTCAGGTTTTTATGTAACACTATTCATATGACAACATGACATATTATTATGCAGTGATTGAGCAATTACAGCAATTAGAAGAGGCAATTACATGAAATGTGTTAATTGTGCATCTACTTCATCTCATTTTAGTTTTTTTTTTTTCTTGGTAGACCCCAATATTGCTAGATCTCATTCAGATAGCTAAAATTGCATTGCTAATGTTGTGTTAGCAATACTAAAACTGTGCCAGACTTGTGCCAGACACCTGTTGTTCTGCAGCATTAAGTTAAACTCTGACCATCAGAATTTCTACATTCTGAAAAGTGTTCCAATATCTTGTTCTAAAAATACTTTCTTTTTGTCTGCTGATATAATAGACCGAGCTATTTACAGTAGTTGCTATATTTTCAAATTTATAAAACATTTTCACTTATAACACATAAATTGTAACGGAAAATTCACAATTACTTTAAGCAAAAATAAAGAATTAAAGTATGATAATAATACTTACAGAAATGGTTATAGTAAAGTTTAGAGTAAGGACACATTTAATTGATCAAAAGTGACAGTATGACATACACTGTTACGAAAAATATATATTTCAAATAAATGCTGTTCTTTTGTAATTTCTACACACACACACACACACACACACACACACACACACACACACACACACACACACACACAGTTCTCTGTGGCTTTCCTTCATTAGTACAGGAATCTAAACAGAGGGAGTGCTGAACTCGGCTCAAACATGTCTCTTACTTTGATTAGCAAGGGTGAAGCATGCTCTCCAAAGATTACATTGATGTTTACCATGAGAGTGTCAGCATTGAGTTCACAGACTTTAGTTTGCTTTGCAGAGCAGAGGTGTTGTTTGATAGAGGGTGTATCTGCGCTCGCGCACGCGCACGAGGTTTGTGTTTGGAGCTCCGTCGAATTGATTCATAATCCTTGATTTTCTTCTTTACCACTCAATTTATAAACAAGCATTTTCTATTTTTACAGCATGTGAACATATATTCGATACTATTCCTTATAAAAAAACAATCGGATTGCTTTGATTACGCTACTTGTATCCAACTTTCCGAATTTCCGCTGTACAAGCCTTAAGCCCGCAAGCATTGCACGCGTGGCCTCTTGCCTATCGATCGTCTTATTTACACCCGTATCATTGAAAGGATACGGGTTCTATCCAGGATTTCAGTCCTAAATTAGTAGTGATATTGGTAGTATCACTACTAATTTACTGTTCATCTGTTATTATGGCGAATATATAGGTGTGGCGAGGGGGGCGTGGTTCCGCGAAGTCTGTAGCGGGAGAGAAGTCAGCGAGCCGCGCGGTGAGTAAGTGGGTCAAGTGCAGATAACGAACACCTGTGTCTGATTGCAGTAATTGGCGTGGAGACTGCAGATAAGCTGCCGGCGGTGAGAGTGAAGAAGAGAGAGACCTGGGACTCGCACTTCGACTGCCGACGCGTGTAGCACTTAAAGACTGAGTGTTTGACCGTTCATTGTTTATTGCCTGTGTGCCGTGAGAGTGTCACGGCGGCCGCGCACGAGCGCACCCTTTTGCTTTTCCTCGCTGTTGAAGGATTCTAATAAAGTGCGAGTCCCAAACTTCGCCGACCCTGTCTTCTTCTTCCTCCAACCACACTGAACACACTACAATAGGATTTGTGTCTAACGTTATCTCTGAGTGCAGGTGAGGACACGTTTGAGCTGCATTCGGTGCAGTTGGAGCTGGAGTCCGTGGAGAAGCAGATCCGTGATCTGCTAGAGAGGCTAACCGAGCTGCGAGATTGACGATCAGCGCTTGAAACATCACGCGCCGATGCTCACAAGTCAGTGGTTAGTAACTTTCTGACTCCGACCTCGTCTACTCCGTGTGTTTCTCTCCACAGACCCCAAGCACCTAGGACGCGATCATCCCTGGCTTCATTCACTCCGACACCGACACAACACCATGGACCCTGGGTGATCCCACAGCGGAAGACACGAGCCAGGACCAGAGCAAGAACCTCTCCGCCCCTCCCGGTCTTCGAGATCTCCACCCGGAACCGCTTCACAATTTCTAAAGCTTGGTCTTCTAAACATTAGATCGCTCACACCTAAGGTGGTTATTGTAAATGAAATGGTCACAGATAATAGTTTTGATGTATTTTGACTTACTGAAACCTGGCTTAAACCAAATGATTATTTCGGTCTAAATGAATCTACCCCACCAGGATACTGTTATAAGCATGAGCCCCGTCTGATCGGCCATGGCGGCGGTGTTGCAACAATCTATAGAGATATTCTAAATGTTACTCAGAAAACAGGTCACAGGTTTAATTCGTTGAAGTACTTGTGCTAAATGTTACGCTCTCAGATGTAAGAAAGAAATCCCTATTATCTCTAGCCTTGGCTACTGTATATAGACCTCCAGGGCCCTATGCTGATTTCCTAAAAGAGTTTGCAAAATTTCTCTCAGATCTATTGGTCAATGTCGATAAAGCAATAATTGTTGGAGATTTTAACATACACGTAGATAACACAAATGATGCGTTAGGGGCTGCTTTTACAGATTTGTTAAACTCCTTTGGGGTCAAGAAATATGTCAGTGGTCCCACTCATCGTCTAATTCATACACTAGATTTAATTATATCTTATGGAACCAATCCAACCGATATAGATATTATACTGCAAAGTGATGATGTCACTGATCATTACATGGTAACTTGCATATTACGTACTGCAGAAATTTGTCATGTTGCGCCACGTTATCGACCAGGCAGAACAATCCTTCCAACCACTATAGATAGATTCTCAATTAGCTTACCTGATCTATCTCAGCTGCTAAGTGAACCCAAACAAACAGATGAACTAGACGAACTAACTAGCACTATGAGCACCATATTCTCTAGTACATTAGAAATTGTTGCACCAATTATATTAAAAAAGGTTAGAGAGAAAACTAAAGCGCCATGGTACAACAGTGCTACGCATGCTATCAAGAGAGAAACTCGTAACTTAGAGCGTAAATGGAAACAAAGTAATTTAGAGGTCTTTAGAATCGCGTGGAAAGACGGTATGTCACGTTATAAAAAGGCTCTAAAAGCAGCCAGGGCTGAGCATCTCCGCAAACTAATAGAAAATAAGCAAAATAATCCAAGGTTTTTATTTAACACCGTGGCTAGACTAACAAATAAACAGACATCACCTGAGCAAAATATTCCGTCACAGTGTAGTAGTAATGATTTTATGAATTTCTTCACTGAGAAAATAGAAAGCATCAGAAACACAATTGTAAATGTACAATCTTTTATGGTGTCTTATGATTCAGCCTCAATTATCGCCCCTCAAGAACAACTACACCGCTTTACAACTATAGGACAGGAAGAGCTAAATAAACTTATCATTGCATCTAAACCAACAACATGTTTATTAGATCCAACACCCACTAAACTACTGAAAGAAGTGTTACCTGTAGTGGAAGAGCCTCTTCTCAATATTATTAATTACCTCGTCTTTATTTTTAGGTCATGTTCCAAGAATATTCAAGCTGGCAGTTATAAAACCTCTCATTAAGAAACCCCAATTCGATCCAAATAACCTAGCAAATTACAGACCCATTTCAAATCTTCCATTTATGTCTAAAATACTAGAAAAAGTTGTGTCCGCTCAATTGTGCTCTTTCTTGCAAGAAAATGATATCTATGAAAAAATTCCATCAGGATTCAGACCGCATCATAGCACAGAAACTGCGCTAGTTAAAATGACAAATGACTTACTTTTAGCTTCAGACCAAGGCTGTATCTCAATACTAGTTCTACTCGATCTTAGCCCTGCATTCGACACTATAGATCATAAAATACTCTTGGATCGACCACAAAACTACACTGGTGTTCAGGGACAGGCATTAAGCTGGTTGAGATCGTACTTATCAGACCGTCACCATTTTGTCTGTTTAAATAGGGAAAAATCGAAGATAACGTCAGGAGACTATGGAGTGCCGCAAGGATCGGTGTTAGGCCCTCTGCTATTCTCAATATATATGCTGCCACTTGGTAATATTATAAGAAAACATGGAATTAATTTCCACTGTTATGCTGATGACACTCAATTATATATTTCATCACAACCAGATGAAAACACTAACTCATCTAAATTGACAGAGTGTCTTAAAGATATAAAATGCTGGATGACGTGTCATTTCCTGCTATCAAATTCAGATAAAACGGAGGTATTACTTATTGGTCCAAAAAACTACCAACAAAACCTCTTACAATACAACTTTAATCTAGAAGGATGTCCTGTTACTTTATCCACTACAGTAAAAGACATGGGTGTTATACTAGACTGCAACTTATCTTTTGAAAATCATATTTAATATGTTACAAGAACAGCCTTTTTCCACCTTAGAAACATTGCTAAGCTACGTAACATGCTATCTATTTCTGATGCAGAAAAGTTACAAGCTACAGTTAGTCCAAAATGCAGCGGCTAGAGTTCTTAATAGATCAAGAAAATATGATCATATAACACCAATTTTATCATCTCTACACTGGTTACCTATTAAGTTCTGTATCAATTACAAAGTATTACTGCTGACCTATGAAGCCCTAAATGGTCTAGCTCCTGTGTATTTAATGGACCTTCTATCACCCTACAATCCATCGCGTTCTTTAAGATCACTAAATTCAAGGCTTCTGGTCAAGTCAACTAAAGGAGGGAGGGCGTTTTCTCACATTTAGCTCCTAAACTCTGGAATAGCCTTCCTGATATTGTTCGAGGTTCAGACTCGCTGTCCCAGTTTAAAACTAGATTAAAGACGCATCTCTTTAGCCAAGCATTCACATAATGCTAACCTTTTATACTACTGTTGAATCAGATCGAATGCATTAATATTATGACCAGCAGCTATGCTAATTATTCCCATCTGCTTTTCTGCTATTATCTCGGGACGCGAGTGCCGAGGTAAATGGCGTTCATAGCTCCAGATTGGATCCAGCCTCTCACGGAGACTTCAGATGCCCCAACACTTGCGATGAGATGACTAAACGCCTGTGAAGAGACGACTCGACGCCTGTGAGGAGACGACTCAACGCCGGCGATATGTTATGCCCTAAATGAATATATGATTAACTAAATGTTATGCCCTAAATGAATACATGATTAACTAAATGTATTTTTTCCATGTACATTTCTGATATGCACTTTCTGTAAAGCTGCTTTGAAACAATATGTATTGTGAAAAGCGCTATACAAATAAATTTGAATTGAATTGAATTTCCCAACGTTCCAGTCTTCAGTGCATCTTTTGGTCTTCTCTCTCCCTTTTCTCTTCCATTGGGCGTCTTGCCTTTTTACTTCATGGTTCAAAGGAGAGGTGAACATCAAAGCCATCATGCTTCCTGATAACCAGTCGGGGCGCCAGACAGCACCTCCTGTGGCATGCTGGGTAAGCTGCTCGAGTTGGGTAGCTGCCCACCAGACCTTGAGACCCATTTTCTTTTATTAATGAATCTTTCTGTCGAGCTCCTTACAAATGCACAGACCACATTTCACCCAAAATGAGCTTTTAAGGATCTTCAGCAGTCACCCAGGAGAGAATATTCAAGAGCATTCGACTATATGCTTCCCAAGACAGTGTTTGGATTAATAAAAAAAGACTGTCAGTTATCCGTGGATCTATTTAGTTCTGAGACAGCTTATAAGTCTGTGATCTGCAAGTCGAAATTTTCCACCCTTGTCATCCAGAACTACACAACCCTCCACCCCATGTGTGGAGGAACCTTCCAGTCTGAAACCATCTGTTCGGACCACTGGTCCACACTCCTCTGAAACAATCTGTTCAGGCTGATGGACCGATTCCACTGTGCTCCAGATATTACCATAGAATGGATTCCAAAAGTCTGAGATTTTATGGTGGCTTCTTTGTTTAATATTTTTCAAAACCATAAACTTGTCATGTTTAACACTAAAATGCATGACCCAAAAAACATGTATTTTTTTACACACCCAATTCAGAGGTTGTCTTATTATTGGGAGATGAGAGGGTCTGTGGCTCTTGCATTGGTTGCAGGCTTGGCTTCGCAAAAATGAGTGTACAACCAATGTATGCTCAGCGACTAGAGAATACCCATAATGCACTGTGGCGGTCACGCCAAATGAATTCCCGCATCTCGCCAGAAGATTGCGCCCGCGTAGCTGAATGATCCATCCATTTTCTAAACCACTGATCCAATGTGGCTACAGCGTAATGTTATGTAGTTATAAATTCCTTTTTACTTGTTTAGTAAATTGTTTTATTAGTGTTATATGTCACATGCTAGTTTCCATTAAAGAGTTAAAGATCCATCTTTTCATTACTACTGGAGATGCCAGTTTGCTGAGTTTCAAATGATTATTAAACAGCAAGCATACACTATACAAAAGTGGCAGCCCTTCCAACACACTCAGTATCTGAATTCACTCCCTTGTTTTCATTCATTCCTTCAAGTGAAGGAAGTATATTAGGACTATATTAGTGAAGTAATGTAGTGAATAGTGAATGAGGGTATAGGGGGCGATTTCGAACACAGCCTCGCAGTTTCTACTAATGAGCTGATGAGTTGAATCAAGTGTGTTAGTTAAAAGAGTCAAAATAATCCATATGCATTTCCTATGAAACTTTCATCTACTTGGAATAGTGATAATATTTTTTTTTTCCTGAACCTATGACAACTATATAATTAGCATTGCTGATTCTTACATACTTATGAAAACACATTGAATATCAAGAAATGTTATTATTTTAATGAGAAATGTTCTATAAATCACATCAGGTCAATTTGAACTCCTTTATGCATTCCAGTGTTCAAATAAATAAAATAAAAAGACCCATGGGGCATGTGTGCGTTAGCTATGCTGCATGTAAATCTAAACTTCTGTAAAGATCTGTTGCATCGTTCAACCCTATAGGACTGCTGGTCAATGATTCACTCAGGCTTTCTCACTCTTTGTTTGTCCTTTTCTCTGACTGACCTCCCATCCGACCACACCTCTCACTCAGAACAAGTTCATATATAATTCACAACTCCAATATCCACCAAAAACCACTGCATATTCATTAAGTCTTTCATGTCAGATGTTGAATTTGAAAGTGCGTAGAGTCAAAGCCCTCTCTGAACTCAGATTTATATTTCTGTCATAAAATATGGAGGGATCTTTTGTGTTTTCTTTTCTTTTTTGTGCCTTCCTATTTGATATTCCATTATTATCCTTTGTGAGGGTGATATTGAAAGCTTATGACAGGGAGAAGAAGAGACCTGCTATTGTATTTGATAAGCACAAAGATCTGGAAAGTAATAATGAAAGGATTATGAAAAATATCTCCTCAAAGATGAATGCAAGGTTACTTTCCTAATGCTGTCTGGTCATGTCAAGAACCGCAAATGAGCACCTATGAAGACAGTGACCAGTCTGCGTATAATTTAAAAAAAATAATAATAATCACACTTTCAGCAAAAGTGAAAGATGGGTATTAATTAAATTAAATGTATGTATATTTCTATCATGACAACTCTATGAAGAGTTTAGCATGGCAATGTATATGACAATGTAAATGTATCAGCTCTTGGCGGAACAGATCTGCTACACTGCTGCTCCTGTTGTTGCTGCTGCTGATATTAATTATTGCTGCTGCTGCAGAGTAAGTACAGAGACTTACTACTGCCAATCCATACACAGACACACTGCAGTGAGCAAGTAAGACATGCTGCTGCTGCAAAAATAGAATACATGAAATTACCCGAAGCAGATCTATACAGGTGGAGCTGGGGAAGGGTGGAGGGTTTCAGAGGACCTTTGAAAGTGTGCTGAAATCTACTACAGCAAACACTGACCAACTATTTAAATGTTGAGCAGCAAGCTCATTGGCTGCAGATGCAACCGGAACCAATCAGCTTGTGCCATGTAGCTAATGATTTAATTGTCAGAAGGTTGCATTAAGGACCCATTAGCCTGCACCATCTAGAGTTTCATGACGAAAGTGCTGTTAACGCATTTCAGGTAAAACATCCAACTTTCCATAAAAATCTAGTTGATAATGTAGTTTTGTAGTATAGATTTGCTATATAGTATATATATATATATATATCAAATAAACCAGTCTATTGCTGCCACCTACTGGCATAACAATGTAATGCACAGTCTGCCAGTCTGTAAGGAAATACAAACACGCAAAGTGGTACAAAGGGCCCTTTCTTGCACCCAGCGCAGTTGACTTTGTACACCGACGCATGTATCATTCCTATTTTGCACCCGACGCACAGCGGACTTTTCCCTCCACAGACGCACGTCGGTAAATTTTGGAATGAACTTGCGCTCCCAGGGGCAGTTCAGCGAAAAGAGGCGTGTTCCGGTGCAAATGTTCCCTGGTGCTATTTTGCAGTTTCAGAAAACAATTCTGCCACTGACTGGTGCTTTATTCAGATGCTATTTTAAGGGCGCATGCTTGGCCATAATGTAGCGTGTGCACAACGCGCATACACTTTGCTTCTCTCATCTACACATACACAGCAGTTCCCATTTTTGCAAACCATACAAAATTACAAGGAAAAATAATACCACACGACGGAAATCATTGTGGTGTCCATGAAGATGTGAAAAAATAGGCATAAATCTTACACATTTACCCAAATTATTATACGGCTGTTTAACCGAAGCTAATCTGGGTGGGTTTCTCCCATCCCCATACAATGTCACTTCACTGTCTTTTATGGCCCTGACGAGAACTTTGGTCTCTTCGGCTGTGAACCGCTCCTGGTGTGCCTGGCAAATCCGCCAACATAATAGCAATCCGCCATGGAACAAGCGCGCCAGCTTTTAAAGGGAATGTGAGATGACTCTCTTATTGGTTTATTTCATGTTACGCCCAAACCACACCTATGAGTAATGTAGCTACTTCAGACCAATCCATTTTAGATTTGCATCGGGTCATTTATCCCGCCGGTATAATAGCAACAGCCCCCGAGATCCGCCCACAAAGTTATTTGCTGTCACAGTGGCTGGTTGTGTTTCCCTGGGTTGTCACTAGAGGTTGTGTTTCCCTGGGTTGTCACTTCCGAGTCCGCGGTGACGCTGTTGACGTAAGACGCTGCTCATGTTATCTGTTAACCAATTATATCATACACCAGATAACACGTGAGCAGCGTCTTACGTCAACAGCGTCACCGCGGACTCGTGAAGAGAGAATGACAACAGAACCGGAAGAGAATACAATGATGAATAAAGTCGTAGTTTTTGTTATTTTTGGACCAAAATGTATTGCTTCCAAAATCGATGCTTCAAAAAATTCTAACTAACCCACTGATGTCACATGGACTACTTTGATGATGTTTTTATTTCCTTTCTGGACAAGAACAGTATACCGTACATACATTTTCAATGGAGGGACAGAGAGCTCTCGGACAAAATTTCAAATATCTTAAACTGTGTTCTGAAGATGAACGGAGGTCTTACGGGTGAGTCATTAATGACATAATTTTCATTTTTGGGTGAACTAACCCTTTAAATAAAGACCGCTTTTGGATCACTGAATTCCTTGTGTGTGCTTGTCGTGACATTTGCGTTTCGCGTTGATACTTGCGTTTCAGATCATTAAAATAGGGCCCATACAGTGAAAAGTCTCAATGCTGTTGGGGTCATATATTGATCAGAGTGCCAAAAGTAACTTTTGTATAAATATAAAAAATATTAATATATTTAAAAAATGATAAAAGAATCTCTAAAAATACACAAAATGAACTCAATGAACAATGGTTAATTTTTACATAGTTGGAATGTTGGACAATTTAAGGAGGTATCCAAACATTTTTAAAATGACAAAAAAAACTGCATTTGACTCTGAAATTGTGTGAAATTGTGGTATGTAAAAAAAAAAAGGGATCATTTTATACTTTCATGTCATTTTATTATTTAAACGAAATATAAACAGCGTTTACATCCTAACTAGTTGTAATAAGTAATGTAAATCAGAGTGTTTGTCCAAACTAGATTGACATTTTTAGTTTATAGTTTACATTTATAGTTTCTATTCCTGCACATTGCACTGTGTAGCCCGCTCACCATGCAATCTCATTGGACAAAAATTCCACTGCATAACAGTAAATATGATTGGCTGAGACAATGTGGACAGACAAATCATTTCATTGGAAACATATCCCATTATGCTTCCTCAGGACACTGACTAGGTATATTAACATTAGACCTGTAGATAAACAGAAGAAAGAGGGCAAGACATGGTAGTTGAGAATAGAACGAGTTACCTTGTGCTGTTCCCTCTCTCTATTTAAGCGCAGGAACTCCTGGCGCTCCTTGTCTAAAGCCACCTCTTTTATGGTGATATCATCTTTCAGCTGTTCAAACTCGCGGTTCATGTTCTTCACCTTGCGTTTCATCTCAGCATTCAGATCCTAAAAGTGAACGCAAGGAGGCGTGTGAGAGACAGACACAAAGACAGCTGGCTAGGCAGGCAGTCAGACTCAAAACACAAACGCACACATTCACAGGAGAAAAAAAAAAGTGACAGAGCATTAATGGGTCATCAAGGAAAAGCTGACAACAAAGGACGGTCATTGATAGACATGAAAAATATATCTTTGAGAAGTCTTACACTTAACTTTCCTCACTCCAGTTTTCAAGGCTTCACTCATTTGTCTCCTAAAGACCAGTGCAGTGACAGTGACAGAAAAGGCTTTTATATTGTTACAAAAAAAAATATTTCAAATCAATGTTGTTTCGAACTTTCTATATTTATCAAAGAATCCTGACTAAAACATAGTGGGGTTTCTACAAAATATTTTAATAAATATAAATATTATAAATATTAAGCAGCACAACTGGTTTCACCATTGATAATAATAAGAACTGTTTATTGAGCCCCAAACCATCATATTAGAATGATTTTTGAAGGATTATGTGACACTGAAGACTGGAGTAATGATGCTGAAAATGTACCTTTGCCATCACAGGAAATATTTAAAAATATATATATTAAAATAGACATATTGAAAGGCTTGTCTCTTAAAAAACAGGTTTTAGTTACATCACAGAAACTAACCATGATTTGCTTATTTTAGAGAGCATTTGATTGGACAAAAATCTGTGTAGTGCAGGATGAGTCATCAATATTTTGATCATATTTCTAGGAAAAAAAAATACTGTAATGTGTGTATATGCTAAGGGTTCGTTTTTTAGGAGCACATTAGCTCCTAAAGATTCTAGCATATAGATTAGCTTCAAAGCTAATACACATGGACTAAAAGATGATACATTTTGATTTCATGGGGTCCTTAAGATATCAGTGAATTGACAAATAACTGGTTTCAAGCCTGCTATTTTTAATTTTCATTTAAACTTCTATTCAGGCCTGAAACATTATTTTTATGTAATGCTATTCCTTTAATTAACTTGCTCAATAAAAGTCTCTTCAAACTGTTGCTCCACCGTGACAGTAGAGGATCTGCAAGAGAAAACTGGCCCCACTATAGAGCTCATTGGGGCAATGCTGAGAATACAACTTGTGTTGCACTATGAATTGCATTCAGACACATTTGGGAATGCATTGATGCGTGAAAATGATTTTTGCATAGCTAGAAGCATCTGCATTCATGTACTTTTATAGAGTTTCAAGCCTAAATCTGCACAGCAGGATACAGTAGGTTACCTGCTATTTCCTACTTCGTACATATGGGACGGATTCTCGGACAAAGAGTTATGTTCACGCCAACTTCACATAAGCTTCTATGGGGCGTTTTTCCCAAAGAAGTCATCCCATGGATCTACTGGCCTCTATGTCTGCTCTGATGTTCATTGGGAGCAGATCTATAATATAATGGTCTACACACACAGACATTTTACCTTGGCCTCGATCAGGTTCTTGCTGAAGAGGTCCCTCTCTGTCCTGACATCCTCATAGAGATTCTGAAGCTGCTTCAGTTTTGTTTCAGCTTCTGCGATTCTCTTCTCATGCTCAAATATCTGCATCTCCTTCAGTTTATTGTCCTCCATATTCTCAAGAACCTGTAAAGACAGACAAAGACAGTGGGGTTAAATCAGCAAAATCACAGTTAGTCTGTAGCTCTGTTTAAAACCTAGCGAGTTGTCTGTTGTCTACATACAGTAGTATTCTAAGATGTAAAATTAATTTTTATTTTATTTTTCTTCAATACATGTTTTTACTGAAGAACATATTGTTCTGTAAGCTTTTGGAATGACAAAATAAATTTTGGTTAATAAATATATATACATATTTTCAACACTCCTAGTTCTGAATAATACATTATAGTTAATGTATGTTATAGGAGTTATTCGAATATTGTGTTGGACAGTGTGTGGGGTGGTTGAGTCAACATCATTTTGTTACCTGCTCTTTTCTGCCAACTGACTTTATGTTATTCATTGAGAGGTTATGCAACCTTGCACTGATGAAAAATCAGACTCAGGATTGCCTTTACCCTTTTCCCAACCTTGTCATGTTTTGATTTCCTTTCTTTAACTCAGATACATCCACATCAGGAGAAGTTTAGAGAACCAAACAAACAACTTGCCTTTATTGAATTTCACTGCAGTTTTAAAAAAGTTGCCAATCCATGTTAACCTTTTCACTTGTGCATTTAGCAAAGAACAAAGCACACATTTTCAGAGGAGTTCAGTGGAGTGAGCAAATGTTTTATGGATGCAAGGGATTTTTAAACTTAATTGAAAGCAGAATGTGTCCAAGGCTATGCCATTCAAACTCACATGTGCTATATTCAGGGTCAAATTCCTCATTTTGAGACAATTTGACAACAGCCTTCAGACATATATGCCAAACACATTGTGTTTCTAGAGATAAAGAAGGGTGCACGTGTCAGGCGAACCCACAGGTTGCAAATACTCAGCCCTTCTGCAAATAGTGTGTATATTATCAACCAAAGCGTGATAAAATAACGTGAGTCACTGTAAATTCAACAACTCGCAATTTCGTAGTCAGCTCCAGGGCCTTATAAATCAAACTTGTGAACACCATAGAGTTTTTCCATCACCTCCTCAATAAATCTTGCTAAATTCACTGATCTAAACCTGGCAAATGTCATACTTTTTTATTCCCTTAAATGTCGTCCTATAGGACAACAAATAATAAAGTAATCCGCTTTGTCCACTGGGTGATTTTGTGGAGCACTGCAGAACATAGAGTCATCAATCATGTCAGATGTCAAACAATCTAAAAAGTGAAGAGAGAAAAATTGCGTTCCAGCAGCCGGATTCACGAAACATTATTATGAACAAATTTCTTCTTCTTAACTTATTATTTAAGAATAAAATTATGAATAATTTGTGTTCTCAAAAACCATGGTGGACAGTAGCAAAGGATTTTTACTGTGTTACTGTACTTACAGGTAGGTAATTTTTTTTTTACTTTGGGAAACCTTTACTTCACTACGCTCCAAAACATAATATTGTACTTTTTACTCCACTACATTTCATAACAACATATATGTAACATAACATATAATAACTCGTTATTTTGAACTGAAGAATGACGTGATAGCGGTGTCCAATTCGTGAACGAGCTTAGTCTTTCCATTTAACCCTCTTAAATCGGCTAGCAAATTGCACTGAATGGTTAATCTGTTCTTGAGTCAACAACTCACTGATTCAAATGATCCAATCAGAGCGAGTCTCCAGTTAATGATTCGCTGTTTGTCTGACTCAAAATGAGCCAAGAAAGGGAGATCCTCTGAGTTTGAGTGCACGCACACATTTATTTATGAATGTATTGTGTTGTTTCAAATATATTAAGCATTTCAACACATCGCCAAGTGCTGAACTCCCTGTTACAAGCCAGTCACCAACAAAAATAGCCTGCATTCTTATTATGATTAATATCAGCAAATCTTCTGTAAGAACCGTCATACAATCAGCCAGCAACAAAGCTTATTTTCTCCTTAAACAAAAAAAGAGAGAGATGTTCTTAAGAGAATATTTGAGAATTTTTATCAAGAATTGCACTTAGAAACATTCTGACAAAGTTGAATGTTGTCAAAATGTTAGTTAGTATAGTACATGAAAGCATGTGTCCTCTTCTATAGAAAGAAGGATTTCAGAATACATTCCAGAATGTGCTAAAATGCCTCACCTCATTACATAGCTTCACTTTACTGCACATGTATACTCTCTCATACTCTCATTATTTAAAGGTCCACCAATAAAATGCAAGCACATTTCTATCAGTCTTATTATTTAGGAGTAAAGGACAATCACCCTTAATGGTTTTCTATAAATAGCATCCCTCTAATGATGGTGGAACATTGGTAAAATGTAATGAGACAGTCTGGAGGAGGTTTGTCCTGGCCTTACAAACTGAACATCTACAGATTTGTGTTGAAATGAAAATTAAATCTGTAAGCTATAAAGCAAGTTAACAGCTGTTTTCAAAATAACTATGTAATACAATGCTGGTGTGTGAAGGAGGCAACAGATAATGGTGTAAATAAATGTTTAAAATCACTCTGCGTTTATGGATTGTCTCAAAAACTTCTTTGCCAAGATGGCATATTTCAACTCTGAATGGGAATGCTAACGAATAGCTTTCCTCAGGCTTTATAGACCTACTTGTTTTGAACTAATTTCTTATTTCTAAATCAGGAGAATTTTTATTCTCTCCAAAGTACTACAGTGTGGGGTTTCACTTCATTTGGATGGTCCCTTTAACATATTCTGTTGACTATAAGTAACGTTGCACATACATGTCTACTAACTCTCCTTAGAGTGTTAGTAGTGTATTAGTAGACTGGTAGGATTAGGGTTAGAATAAGTTGACATGAAGTTGCATAGTTACTTACAGTCAGTAGACTGTCTGTTGGAGGACCATCACAATAAAGAGTTATCAGATCTTAAGCAGACAGTACACTAATACTCTAATGAGAGTTAGTTGACATGTAGTTGCAAAGCTACTTATAGTCTTTAGAATGTTCAAAAGGGACCATCAAAATAAAGTGTTACCCAGTGTGGTGTCAGATCTCAGGAGGCAATCTCAAAACCATCATCTAAGAGCTTTTTCAACACACAGCCTAAATAATGCTTACGGCTGAACATTTTTTACCTGGAATTAGATTAACTTTTCACAAAAAAAAAAAGTCTGTCTGACAGAAATCAAATGTTAGCAATGCTGAATACATGAAAGTGGTGTTGTGTGTCTTAAATAGCCTCTGGTTCCTAGGAAACTGTTCCAAAATAAACACCTTCTGCAGTGCAACCTTCATGTTCGCACTGTTTGCGTGAGTAAGACAGTATAATGTGAGCTATATAGATGCTGTGCATCCAGTATGTATCCTCAGTTGGGGCTTAAAAGACAGTTAACATTCCGAAATATAATCGATTTCACCAACTAACAACACTATTGAACTGAATTGAGCTGAATAATGACACTACTGTCTTCTGTAGAGCTGCTTTATAGCTGAATAGAACTCATATCATAATTGATGAACTATGCAACATTGGCACTCTTATTGAACTAAATTGAATCAATATTGAACTGACATTAGCTGAATAATGATACTTTTATCTTCTGTTGAGCCGTGTTATTGCTGCATTGAATTTGTTTCATAATTGATGGAATTTGCAACATCAACAATGTTACTGAACTGAATTGAATCAGCAATGAACTAAGCTGAGCTGAATAACGGAACTATTGTCTTCTGTAGAGCTGCTTTATAGCTGAATTGCACTCATCAATTGATGAACTTTGCAACATCAACCATGTCACTGAACTGAATTGAATCAGCGTTGAACTGAATTGAGCTGAATAACGGCACTTTTGTCTTCTGTAGAATTCCTTTATAGGTGAATTGTACTCCTTAATTGATGAACTTTGCAACAACAATGTCATTGAACTGAATAGAATCAGCATTAAACTAAACTGAGCTGAATAACCGCACTAGTGTCTTCTGTAGAGCTCCTTTATAGGTGAATTGAACTCATTAACTGATGAACTTTGTAACATTGACACTCTTATTGAACTAAATTGAATCACCATTGGACTACATTGAGCTAAATAATGACAGTTGTCTTCTAAAGAGCTGCTTTACAGCAGAAAATGAAGTCTTTTCATAATTGGTGAATTTTGTTTATTTCTGTGAAGCTGCTTTGAAACAATCTGTATTGTATAAAACACTATACAAATAATAATGTATGTACGATATGTAAATGTATATATGTATGTATATATATATATATATATATATATATATATATATATATATATATATATATATATATATATATATATGCACAAATTGACATTAGGTTTGGAATGTGCAGATGCAAATCCTGGCAATATTTTACAGTGTAGATCTTCAAAGGCACTGATGCACCTAGTTTACACAGAAACAGGAACACTATTATATGGAATATATTATGTCTAGTCTTATCTGTCTGAGACAGAAAGAGAGTTAGAGGATGTGCCTGGAGCTGAATGTAAACCTGAATCTTGCTGTTCATGGTGCAGTGCACTTACCCAACTTAAAACCTGAGAAAACAAATGTCAGGGCAAATGCCAGGATGCTAGAGGGTGTGTCAACACCAAAAAAGATAGATTTTTCATGGACTACTGTTCAAGACAGATTTTATTTTAGCACAAAGGAATTTAATGACCTCATCATAGTCTGTAATTATAATTACCACCGCTTTCTGATTTGAAAAAAAACCAAAATCAACAGATGTTTTTAATCATAAGAACAGGTAATTTGAAAAGAATAACTTGTTGGCAGCAGAAAACATGTTATATGACATTAGTTGGTCAATCAATCATCTTAAAATACCTCTTTTTTGCATTTAATCCATTACTACAGGTACTTTTATAATTAAACGAATGACGCATTAATTGAGAATAGCAGGTGACACGTGAACCATACTGTGATTTTATCTTTGCATGACCATTTATTTTAGATCTTATAAGTTAAGTCTTATAAGTCTTGTGTTTTAAATTATAAGATCTATAATAAAAGGTCATGCTGAGATAATGAAGCAGACTTCAGAGTTGAAGTACAGGAACATTTCACCCTCTAATTATAATGCTGTCATCATTTACTCACCCTGATGTTGTTTCAAACCTGAATGACTTTTTTTCTTCCATAAAACAAAAGAAGTTGTTAAGCAGAATGTTCACACTGGTCTTTCCTATTCATTGACAGCATACAGTATTTATGTTAATCATACACTCTTAGAAAAAAAAGGTTCAGTAGGGTTTGATATAGAACCATAGGGTTCTTGACTGAATTTTAAAGAACACTTTATTCCAAAAAATTGCCAAAATTTGCCAGAATTTTTTGTGATAAAGTATGTTTACAAGCTGTTTAATTACAAAATATTAAAATAAAATGAATTAATTAAAAATATACAATGATCCTGATGGGAATACCTTAAAGGTTCTATAGCTCCATACACACTGTAAAGTTTCAGGAGTGACTACCGCATTTAAATTCGTGAGTGAAACCCCTAAATTATTGTTCTGTTTGTACAGAACACGACTCACTCCAGAAACTGCGATGATTGACAGTGTGGTAACCTCAGCAACCTGAAGTTCGCGCAGTAACGAAGAGTGATGGTGGAAAAGATTCCAATTCCTCGGTTAACCTCAAGAGCTAGGAGGTCAAAAGCAACACAGAAAAAGAGAACACCTGCTGAAAAGAAAGAAGTAAAGAAAGAAAGCGACCGTGCCCGTAATAAAACCAGGATCAACATCGGATCGGCATTTGAAAGGTGGAGAGATTTATGTGATTTAATTGGGTTCAAGCTGAATACAGAGCTTGCAACATTTCTTCTCGAAAGGTAATTGTGCTTTACAGTGGTTAAAGTGGGATTTGGCAGGTGGGGGAACCCTCATATTTTGTGTAGGTGCAACAGGGAAAAATGACTCACCGTGGGACAACATATTGAGTATTGTGGTATAGCAATACTTTCTGAGACAAGAGTGTCACTCTGGCACCAAGTATCACAATACTTATTTACTTGATATTTTATGGTTTTATTTTGGTCCATGAATGATATGATGACAATTCTATGTTAAAATTGCTGAACACTGGGACAAAAATTTAGCCTTGGCACTATAGCCATGCCATCCCACATTACCATCCACAGCCCCACGGACAAGTGCATTTAAATGTGAGGTTAGGGGGGTTCAGGGGCATTTCTCCCCCGAGAAAATTTGGATTTCTCTGACCTACAAATGTGCAATTTAAGACTTTTGAAGGCCAAAAAAACTGGATAATAAATAGCTTTAAAACCATGTCAGTGGGCATTAAATTATTTGTCAAAACCTGCTCTCTCCTCATCTACATCTTTCTTTTTCTCTCAGTCTCCTTATCCTGCCCTATTTCTTCCCATCCTAAAGCTGAACTTTGACTGATAGTCTTTTCATTTTCGTCTGTGTCAGTGAACATAGGATCAACTGATATTTATATGTTTTATTAATCATTTTCTTAGATAAGTTAATTTACTCAAGGCTACCAGGTTAGTATTTCCAATAGGAACCTTCTACAAGCTTTGGAATTTTAAATAATAGTCTACAAATTATAGGGTACATTTAACGCAATTGGTGGAATTGGCAGACGTTCCCTTAGGCATCATGCGCTGTTGAAGCGCGTCAAAACATTCTCAGGTATAAATATGCAGTATTAATGCAAGTAGGTGATTTTGAACGTATATTTAATGTTGATATACAATGGTTACATAATGTTAAAACTACTCCTGCTATTGATGTCTTTGTAAGACTGCCGACCCAATAGAACAGTGGCTAGGGAAAACAAATGTCCGGCGAAATATCAAACATAAAACTAACTATACCGCGCTCAACCACCGTGAGTGCATTTCACGCATTTGTAATCGCTCGCGTTCAACGGGGAGGAAGGGAGGCTGGTTAGAGGTTGGTCGGTCGGTCGGCCCAGCGAGATTCGTTGAGATTAATGAATTTATTCATTTAATCTGAGGTGCCGGAACGCAGTACTTTATTTCTTAGTGTTGTGTTAGTAATCTAAGTATGTTTGCCCAAATGTGATGGTATGGACAGCTAACGTTAGCACTTGTTGGGCAGGTTCGTGGTGCACACGCACTGACGAGCACAAACTCAGTGGGAGGGTATCCGTTGATAGTGGGCATGAGAGTTACAAACATTCAAAAGTCCACTCAATCTGCCAGACTTGCCGACTGCAGCTTTAACTAAAGTACCATCAACAGATGTGTGTTGTGTTTTCGTGCACTTGAAGTGTTGCCTTGTCCACTTATTATAAGCGTATTTGGGCTTGTTGTTTGAGCGTAAAGGGATAGTTAACCCAAAAATGAAATTCTACCATCAACTGTCTGGTTACCAACATTATAGGTTTGGAACAACTTCAGGGTGAGTAAATGATGACAGGGTGAACTATCCCTTTAAATCATAAAGCGATCCTGGAGTTAATAAAGTTGGCAGGTGGAGGTCACCATATTTTGGTCTTGGTTTCAATATACATATTAATTCTTTGGATTTTTCTCAGTTTATTATGGGCTTGATCTTGTTCACTGTTTTTTTTTTTTTTTTTCAGAAAGATTTAGCAACACAAATGAGTCAAGGCTCGTACCTCTTTCCCTGTCCTTTTCTTCGGCACACATAAGAAAGACACATCTCTGATGCTCTTTTAAATTTGTAATTAACTACTAGTTGTTCAGTTCGATTCCATACACACTGTGTAGAATTTTGTAATTCAGTTGTAGAATGCGGTTGTCACTCCTGTAAATTACTGAACTGTGTGTGTACAGAACAGGATTAAACACTAAAACGTGAACTGACAACCAAATTTAGCTGTGGTGTGTACCTTTATGTAGCTGTGGTGTGGCCTTTATGAAGCGTCTGACATAACCCTTTAAGATTCTATATTAAAATAAAATCTATATAAAGTTTACGGAATATCACTTTTGGGTCATTGTCCATTTATGAAATGAAGCTTAATGGTCATATAAGTAAAACAGGTTGAAGATCAGTCCTACTTAGACCGGTTCTCTAATTATCTTATTCATTGCACTCCTGAATCAACTTGATAGTTGCCCATTATAAACAAGTTTGCCCATAAGTGCCTAAACGTCACTGCCTTGATTTGTGTAAAGAGCGGCACACACGCATATGCACTGTTGCGATAGCAACAGTATTATAAGTCATTAGTAAGACGACTCACACAAGCACACTGAAGTACTACAGAATGAAGAAATGCCTTCAGGGATGACACGAGACTCTCAACTCTCACCAACTCTTAGAAAGTAAAAGATTTTAAGAAAAATAAATGTGGAGAGATTATTATTTTATTTTTTTTACTCTTAGGCCTGAAACACACTGTATGAACGTATGAATGTAAACATTTTAAGCTTTGCAAGTTAGATTTCATGTGTCATGCTTTGAAATGGGTTCAAATTCAATTCGCATTTCAGTGCATTTATGTGTTGCATTTTTGGTACTGCCACAAGGGACACAAGCTGTTTTCTTAGCTTGTCTGTATACTTCATGTTCTATTTCCATAGTTTTAGAGACTCTTGCTGATTAAGTTAAAGCTAGTAAATCTAACAAAATGTTTATGGCTAGCTACTGTACCTGCTACATCTTGTTCAATAGCACAGACAGTTGAAGGTTACTCCATTCCTCCATTGAGGTGTGTTACTGCCACATTAACACAAGTATTGCATTTACGTGTTTACATCCGTCAACTGTCATTCTGACTGTCATCAGACAAACGGAGTTCCGGTTCAGTGATATTCCACTCAGAGAGAAAAGCACATGGATACGTCTTTTGGGATTTCTAGGCGTTGTATTTCATGTCACATTTTTGGCAATCTCAATTTCTCATAGCTAATGGAGTCTCATGAACATGCACACTGTGCAGAGAAGACCAACGCCCAACGTCAGAATTTCGTTATACATTAAATTTTGTTTTGTTTTTCACTCAACCTAATCGTAACACTTGGAATATACTGCATGTGTCGCATGAGATCATTCTGTGATATTTTTGTGTCTTTTTTAAATGATTAGTTCACCTCAAAATGAAAATTATTTTATTTTCATCCCAATTGTTTTAAACATCCAGGATACGCACACGAAAGGACCATTTTAAACAATAAACTGACACAAAGACAAAAATATGTCATTCAACATACAATAAAATGTGAACGATCCTCCTTCTCCACGCTTGTAAACAGTGGGGCGGTACTTCCACCTATGTCCAGCGTGACCTTTCCAACGTGATTACGTAATGCCTGGCGCATCGCAGACCAGCACAAGACGAACAATTGTGGTTAAAAAGTATATATATTTTTATTTTTTTTAGAAAATGACAGATCGTTTTGCTAAATAAGACTCTTTTCCTCAGCTGGGATCGTGCAGAGCTCTTTGAAACTGTATTGATTCGGAATTCAATTGGACAAACAATTTGGTTACCCTTGAAGTCCATTGTGTGGAGAAAAATCCTGAAATGTTTTCCTCAAAAAACTTAATTTATTTTCCACTGAAGAAAGAAAGACATGAACATCTTGGATGGCATTGGGGTGAGTAAATTATCAGGAAATGTTCATTTTGAGGTGAACTAAACCTTTAAAAAGCTTGATGCTGGTCGCTATTCATTGCCACTATACGGACAGGGCGAGCGGGACATTTTAAAAAAATTATACTTTTGTGGCATATGGCAGTAGAACAACAACAGGGTGAGTAGCTCACTTAAAAGTCCTCAGTCAAACATTGTATCAAACATTGTATCCCTTAAAACTCACCTTTGATCACCAAAAAAAAAAAAAAAAAATCAACTGTGGCGGTTAATGCTGTCAAATCACTAGCCAATTTGTTTTGGCCAATTTGATGGGAAAGTTTGTGTAAGCCAAATCTACGCAGATTTAGCGCAAATACTCAACTCTTGAGTCATCATGATATATTAAATACAGATATTGCGCAGAATCTGAACATTTCTGGCTTACTTGAACACATGTCACTAAGCAACAAATAACGACGCGCTTGTTCATTTGCATTGAAGCAGTAGCGAATATTGAAAAGCATTTAAATAACATTGTTATTTTCCAACATCCTAAATGTTCTTTGTACTGTATTGATCTGTCCACCTAAAACACATTTTTGGTGAAAAGGATGAGGATGAAAGAGGAACAGAGGAGGTGGATGCTGGATGACAGCTATATTTTGTTTGAAAAATAAATTAAAGTATGAAATCCAAATATTATAATATATATATATATATATATATATATATATATATATATACTGTATATATATATATATATATATATATATATATGTATATATTTATGTATATATATATATATATATATATATATATATATATATATACTGTATATATATATATATATATATATATATATATATATATATATATGTATATATTTATGTATGTATATATACATATTTTATATATATTATTATATTATATTATACACATATATATTATAATATTTGGATTTCATACATTCATTTATTTAAAAAAACGGACTGTCACAGCCTATATATATATATATATATAGGGTGTAACAATATATATATAGGGTGTAACAATTCACAAAATTCACAGTTCGGTTCGATATGATACACTTGTGTCACGGTTCGGTTCGGTGCATTTTTGATACAGAAAAAAGAAGGTAATGCCAGAGAAATTTCCTTGATTTAATTTTTTTTATTATATTTTTATTAAAACTAACATCATAAAGTATGATTTTTTTTTTTTTTACTTTGAGCAATGATGGAGCTATACTTGACTTTTCTTAGGAGCATATAAAACAAAACAGCTCCTTGGACAAAATGAAATGTAATAATGTTGTAGTTATAAACAAAGGTTTATTTTAGTTCAGATTAACATTTGAGGGCAGCATTTGTATTCATAGTGTCAAAATAAAACCGACGTAATGTTACTTGAAAGCATTATAGCCTACTACTCCTGCCAAACCTCCATGGTTACAGTTAGTAGTGTTACTACAAGTAAACCCATGCTGATGTTGCTGATCTGTGGACACTGAATAGTTCATTCATGGTACAATGTTTCTTCCTGGTTTCCACGTCAGCGCTGTTTGATCCGTTAATAACGCAGAAATGTGAATGCTTCTCACCAGATCTCGCAGCGATGTTATTATTTCAGTAGCGAATTCAAATGCTTTCTTTACTGGATCTCGCTGTGTAGTAACAGTGCTGCTTAACCAAGATCAGACGGTTCAACCAAGAACGGTTCAATACGAATACGTGTATCGTTACACCCCTAATATATATATATATATATATATATATATATATATATATATATATATATATATATATATATATATATATATATATATAGTATATAGGCTGTGACATAGTCTGGTAAATTTTTTTATTTTATTTTTTTGGCTAGTAACGTAGAAGTTCTAAATGGCCTGTAACTTAAAAAATTAAGTAGCCAAATTGGCTGGTGAGTGAAAAAATTTATTTCAAACCCTGGTTACAAGGTAGTTTGTAACGTCAGAAACGCAGCGATTTCAAACCGAGATTTTGAGACTCAGCATTGGTGTTGACTTATGAATTTGCACATGGTTTGTCTTAAAGCACATTAAAAACACCACATAGACATATAAACAACAGTAAAAGCTTGATTTTCACCACAGGGGGACTTTAATTTTCCTTTTAGGGTGAACTATCTCTTTAAAGTAATTTCATTATGATAAAAATTAACTTCAAGTTGACGTTCTTACTCCCTCAATGAGCAATGGGTAAATCCGGATGCACACTGTATGATTTTGACCACAATTTGGCGTTCTTAGACCAAATTTTATCTCAGATGAAATTGAGGCACAGTCCTGCAGAGTGACTCACCTACAACGACCGTTAGGAGCGCAAAAACCAATAGGAGCGCAGAACCTGATGACGCAATTAGTGCAACAACAACAACCACCACTTGCTCCACACATATCATCTTGTTTGTTTTTTTTCAAGACAAGCCATGATCAAAATTAATGCTACAGATTGTTTTTGTTTGCAAGCCACCATTTTAATCACGCATGTAAATACAGCTCACCATCAGCGAACATGTCACGGATTGATGATGCAAAACTCTGGATAAGTCTTCTTGCATGCGTCCATTTCTGACATTAATGGCCACTGAGATCCCACTGTGTGACACGGCTTACCGTGACAAGCAGCAATCGTAAGGGCCTATTATAAAACTTACAGTGTGCACATGGCTAACCTTTAGTGTGTGTGTGTGTGTGTGTGTGTGTGTGTGTGTGTGTGTGTGTGTGTGTGTGTGTGTGTGTGTGTGTGTGTGTGTGTGTGTGTGTGTGTGTGTGTGTGTGTGTGTGTGTGTGTGTGTGTGTGTGTGTGTGTGTGTGTGTGTGTCAGAGTTTCCGCTAGAAAAAAATGGTGCCGGTCAGAGTGACCGGCAGAGGTTTCGTTTTACGGACATTTTGATGATATGCCGGTCAAATATATCACATCTTAATTAGTCAAGTTGAGGAAAACTGGAGGCAGTCTATGTAACTTAAAAAATGACATAATCAGGCCGTATAGAATGCAACATGTTATTATTAGCTTAACTTTCAAATAGACGGAAAAAAACCATGAACGTCCGATTGGCGTCAATCAACGCCAATTGTTTTTTTACTGTGGTTTCACACACATTCACTTTTTGAAACATTGAGGCACGGATTTACCTAATACATATAAATAAAACATCTCCAGTTAACTAGCAGATCATTATTTTAGCCTGTTATTAAATAAGAGATCTAGCGCTAAAATCTTTTGTTTTTGAAATCAAGCTGAGCGCTCGTGTCCGCTGCTATCAGTTGCATGGACGACGCGCTGCGCGAGTTGCGCAATCTTCACTAGGACACACGTTTCAATCTATCGCCGTTGTGGAGACTCTATTAATTCCGGTGAAATCACAAAATATAATTCCTGATCCACTATCGTCTGGCCTAAAAAGCTTTTAAAGCTAGTCTGCCTGGGCCTGTCCATATTTGAAACGTCTCACTCAATCGTTCGTTGTTTATATTGCAGCCATTTTAGGCGTGCGCTTTATTTGAAATGCAGCATGCGATGTTGTTTCATAACTTTCAAACAATAGAGCCTATTCCTTTATAACATAGCAAAAGATCGGTGTATTTTTGCTTTATCCGTTTTAGGCTTATTCTCAAATTCAGATTGTGTTAGGGGGACAGGATTATTAGGCAATTTTAATCGGACAATTTGACCGGAGAGATCTAATTTTGTCGGACATTTAATTTTTTTACCGGCCAATGTCCGGTAATTACCGGACAACGGAAACCCTGGTGTGTGTGTGTGTGTGTGTGTGTGTGTGTGTGTGTGTGTGTGTGTGTGTGTGTGTGTGTGTGTGTGTGTAAACATGCTTTACCTTCTTTTTGAGCTCACTGGCCTCGTTTATGTAGCGATCCCTCTCTTTCTCCAGCTGGAAAATTATCTTTCGTTGTTTCTGGGCTTCGTCCCTGTAGTTTAAAATCTCTTGTTCCAGAGTCTTCTTTGACTGTTCGTGTATCTTAACATTGCTCTGCTGTTTGTCTGCTTCATTTGCCGCCTTGATCATATTCTGGGAAAATAATATGCACATACAACATGCAAGAGGTTACACAAAAGATCACTTTGTAAATATACTTAGCAAGATTGACTCAAGATTTTCAGAAAATAGGCGTAAAAAACCGAGCTTGAGAATAGGAGGATTTTACTCTGTGATGTATTGCTGTTCAATAGATCAAAGAAGCAATTCTCCAAGGTAAGCTGATATCAAAAGCTATGTTTGTATGCCACAGAGTGTGCATTTGTGAGACAGAGCGTCTCCTGTGCAATTAAATATGAATATCCTGTTATTTTCATACGCACAATAGCAATGCAATATTCAGCACATCAGCAAAAACATCATGCACCTTTCTCTTGTTTTCTGAAATCCATCTGTGCATCATAACAGCGTGGAGAAGCTATGAGAACTATGAAACTGCAGAACTGCAGCAGAAAATTAGCCTTGAGGAGAAAAAAAAAACTCAAAGACTCGCATAAAAGCTAACCTGGTATTTAGAGTGATCCGAAGCACGTCCAAAACGCAGATCCGGCGTCATGCGATGATTTCAATCCCCCCTCCCCCTTCCATTTTACACAGTAACAATGTCTTTGGGGTCTACTAGAATAGGTTTTCATGCTTGAATGTTCAAAAAGCACATTTTATAACTGTTGCAACACCTCTCTTTCCAATCTGTCAGTATCGCTCTGTTTAGTTTCGATCTCTATGAAGCCCCTCCTCCTGAAAAGCGCAACGTACTCTGATTGGTCAGCTGAATCGCTGTGTTGTGATTGGTCAATCACTTCGAGTGCGTTTCAGAAATGTCACTCCCCTTACCATAACCGTGAGTTTCAACGCACTACTAAAACAACACAACCAGGCCCCACCACCCTTTTTTGCGTATGTCTTGGGAAGGGAATTATCTATATGAGGAATATTGCGACGTGTTCGTTTCAAGGAAGAAAACTACAATGTTTCAGGGAGTTCAGAAACAGTGCGCGCTGATATAGAGAATAACTCCCTTTGCAGTGACTTTGTGCTTTGAAACTTCGCAGACCTTTTTCATCCTCAAACAGCCGCATAACACACTAAAGAAAGTTGAAAATGTAAAAAAGCATAATAGGTCCTCTTTAAAATTAAATTTTAAAAAATCAACTGACAGGCCTAGAAGAACAATGTTTTGTCTGTTAACGTGTTCCTTATGGGTGGTTTCATTCGTATTGATATAGTCGTGAGGTAATTTTGCTAGAAGTAAATTAGAAACACGTGTCCACACACACCTTATTAAGGATGCCCCTCTCCCGCACCAGTTCATCTATAGCCTTCTTGTCCATATCCATCTGATTTTTTGAGGCATCCATTTCTAAGAAAAACAGAAAAAAGGCACTTATTATTATTTCATACTTTTTTTGTTCTTCTTTCAAAGCCATTGGGATATAGCGCTAAATGTTACTTCTCTTTATAAAAGGCTTTTTAGGGTTGTTTTCAGACGCACTTCCACAGTCTGTGAAGGACCAACATAAAATAATTACACAATTCAAAAAGCCAATTATACAGCTGCAGGCGGAAGGAGGTAGAAAAGAGAACTGGGGAATGCAAAGACAGAAAGAAAGAGTGAGAATCAGCGAAACAGGAGAATGGAACTGTGCCGTGTCTCGGCCGTCAGCGAAGAGGCTTGCATGAGTGGACAATGTAGGACTGCGCTGTCATGTGAAATGGCCATTCCATGTTCTATCCTCTGATGACCCTGCCTCCCTCACTCTTCGGACGGCCAGCTCACTGACCCCACTGTCACAGCCCATCTCATCAATCATCCAGCCAACCCTGATTAAGATGACAACATCCATCACCGTGGAATCCCCGATTAAGATGACAACAGGGCTCTGCCTCCATCCATCAAGCGCCAAACACCCTCCATCCCAACCGTCCAATCAGAGCTTGGAGACTTTCACTAATATGAGGTATCTTTATAAATTACTGGCTTGATGACAAGTCTGATCATTTGTCAAACTGCCCATATGGGATCAAGGACACTAAGATAAATTAAGTGCACATTTTGCATGTGTCGCTCCATGAAACTTCCAAGCATTGGCTACTAATGCTCGTCCATTTGGAGATGTTCTGTCATTTCAAAGAATACCGCATGTTATATATTTTCCAAAATGTTCTGATAGGATCACAGGGGAAAAAATGCTAAATGAAAACATTTAAAAGTAACTAATCATTCAATAGCTAATGCAAAAGAGTAATTCTACTGTATTCTGGTACAAATTTGTCTCACTTGTTAAAATAGGAGGATGACAGCATCGATAGGTTGCATGAAATGGCCTCACCCTTAAAAAAAAGAACAAAACTATGCTAATGAATAATAAAAAGACTATGTTAAATATGGGTTCAGTTTTAAAGATTTGTTTTTGTGTTTGTAGGGAATTTTCAGTTGCCAAAAGCATGAAACCAATAAAATTCAAGAGACATTGAAAAATGTCAAATTTAAATGTTGCTATTCAGACTATATGCTATGTTAATAATTTAACTACTATTTATTTAAATAATGTATGTGTTAGTATTTTTAAATTATTTATATTAAATAAATTATATTTATAAAAATATCATTGCTTTATTATTACATTATTTCATTACATTACATTTACAACAGTCTTAGAAGAAAAGAGGGATTTTTTAAAAAATTTAATTATTTAATTTAGTTTTAATTGCTTTTTAATTTTAATTGAACTTTAAGAATTAAACAGCTCTTAAACATACTTATCACCAGAAAAAAATAAACCTGTGAAACATGAAAGTATTCTGCAATGATTTGAGACATCCCTCCTTTTAGAATCTTTTTGGAATAAAGCGTTCTTTAAAATAGAGCCAAGAACCCTAAGGTTCCATTTAATATCCCATTGAACCTTTTTTTCTAAGAGTGATGATCAAAAATTCTGGTACTGTGCTGAATCACCACTTGATGCCCAATATAAAATCTGAGTTCTGAATCAAAACCAGCTGTGTAGATTCACTGTGTCCAGTGGTTTTACATAAACACAGTGTTTCTGGCCAGAGAACATTATAAAACAGCCAAATAACTTTAATTGAATGTTCACATTCACATACTTATGTTATAGGCATACACATTTCCATCTTACTATATTCAACAATTATTTAAAAAAAGTACAAAGAATGGCACAAGGAAGGTATTTTGTGTTGCAGTTGTTCAACTCACAACCTACTCAAAGCTCTCTGGATTACAGGTCAGATGGTCAACAACTGATGAGACTGATAGAAGTGTCCATCTACATTGGCCCTAGGGTCTCTATGATATGAAGGTAAGATACTCGTCATTTAGCCAATGCTTTGATCCAAAGTGACAAACTTTACAGAAACAGCCCTTCTAGAGCAACAAACCAAGTACCTTTATTCAGTGATGACGGGCTCAACCTGCAGCCTTCTGGTTAGCCCAGATCTTTACCACTATATCTACATCATCAGACACTTCGAGCTGAAACCAGTAGGATCCAGCCTTTATTTCATAAAGTCTCCTGAAAAATCTATTTGCACATGCTCAGCTGGGATGGACAGACCATGAGTATCATCAGGGTAATGGATGCTGGTGTTGGTGAAAGGTCACCGATGTGAGCAGGTGTGGACGGTGGGGTGGGGGTTGTTGCAAGAGATGAAAGACCAAAGTACTCGAGTCCAATCTGTTATACGTCATTCACTGAAGGAACTCGTCTCGGATATTAACACACAATCCTGCCTCAAAATGAAGACTTTCAGTAGACAAAACATTTACGCTGGATATATTTTAAACATAAGCACATGGATCTCTTTCACAGTAGTTCTCAAATGGTTTTGCTTCTCATCCCAAATTTTACACTCGGCATCAAGTGGTAACTCAACAAACCCAACAAAAAATGTCCATAAATCACTGAAATTGAAATGGATTGAAATGTGGAAACACTGAAATGGATTAATATTACAATGAACCTGGACCACATGCAACAACTTTTTAAATAAAATAATAATAATAAAAACTGACGTGTGCTAAAAATGTAACTGTCAAGGACAAAGATGAACGATCAAGTGTCTTTAATAGAAAGAATATCATTTTCAGGAACACAGAATTAGCTTAGTGACACAGTGTCATAGTGTAGAAGAGGACAGACAAAACAAACTGAAAACTAAACAAAGTCCACATGGGAAGTGTGTGTGTGACAGTACGCCCCCCCCTCGAAAGGCGCAACCTGAAGCCGGAGGATGGAAAATTGAGGAGGCTCTGGAGGGGGAAAGGCATTCGAGAGGAGGTCAAACAAAGACCATGGTGGTGCTGATGGTGGTGAAGTCCCAGGGGTAGCCTTGAGCAGAGAAAGATAGTCGCTGATCCAGGCCACAGGGAGGAGCCATGGGGATGTTGTCATTGACACCACCATGTGGATGACCGGAGGCGACGATGATGTGGAGGGAGGAAACCCACTACGCAGCCGGGGAGCCGAAGCAGCGAAGGTACTGACAGTGTACCGATGCAGTGACAACCCCCCAAGATGATGGCAGGGATCAAGGAGGGTTGAGGTCGAGCTGGAGCGACCGAGGGCCAAAACGGAGGAGCTGGCTGAAGCTTAAGGGGTGGAGGGCTGGAGGGCTGGAGAGCAACAAACGGCCCGGCCTGCAAGTCCACTGTGTAGGCGTAGAGATGCCAGACCCAGGAGGAGCCGACGTACCAAGGGAGTCCGGCGAGGAATCAAGGGAGGAAGGAAAGCAGGTGCCAGCGTGAAGGGTCGAGGAATAGTGGAGCAGTCAGAGAAGGAGGCGGAGCCATGGGCTTCCCACATCCAGGAAGAGATGGCTCCCAGCAGGGCCAAGGTGTTTACTCGCCACTGAGGGACTGATGAGAAGTAGCGATGACTGGGTGGCAGAAGTAGCTGGGGACTGGAGAGGAGCTTGGAGGGCGGTACAAAATCCAACAAAAAATATAGCAGTCTCAATAGCATTCTGGAGAGGTGGGAGAGGGAGGCTGGGTGGGACCAGAGAGTTCAGGACATAACAGACTGATCGGCCGAAAATCAACCACTCCAAAATCAGTGGAGGTGAGCTATCCTTCTGTTCAAGGCACAGTAACTGTATGGATGGAAGATCCATGGTGATCGAAAAAAAAAAAAAAAGGAAAAACAAACAAATGCAAACAAGAAAGAAAAAAAACACTGCTAATCTATTCTAGGTCTGGCCTTCTGTCGCTACTTGTAGTAGAAAAACGCACAAGGACGAAGATGAACGATCAAGTGTCTTTAATAGAAACAATATAATTTTCAGGATCACAGAATTAGCTTACTCACACAGAGTCATAGTGTAGAAGAGGACAGACAACACAAACTGAAAAGGCATGAACTTAAATAGAGGCAGTGATGATACGGCATCATTACACCTGTACACAATGCTTTTAGAACACAACTTTGGCCCTTTTTTTTGTGTCGCAACCCACTGATTTACAACCTGATCCCACATGACCCTGTAAACATTGGTTTTGAAACTTGATAGGTAATGTCATTTTGTTCCATTCATTTCCCCTTTTTTATTGTTTCGTTATATTACCCCTTACAAACACAAATAGATAGACTATTTAAGGCCTCAAGATAAGCAGTCTGAGCTCTGAGCATGAATCAGAGACTAAGGTAACTTTATTACCAATGCCACCCATGTTTCCTTTCTTTTCTACTCTGGAACTGTGGTGCACACACAATCGAGGCCTCTGGGGGTGTGCAGGGAAAAATTTGTAATGGCAGAAAATTTTGCTATAAATGTACAGCATTTTTCAAATATTGCCAGTGGGTGGAATCTGACCAGGGGTTTAGTTACCCTTTAAATGTAATGCAAGTCTTTTTTAATGCCATGTATTAAATGTACCAAGAACCCAACAGAAATCAATAAAATAGATGTCCTAAAATATCCCACCTTTCTCTGTAAACAGCACAAAAGAGTCAGGGAAGCTGCTCACACTTTTTTAGCCTACAAGAAACACTCTTTTCCTGTCAATCATTTTGTGACTTTGTGGTTGCTCACATCTCTGGAGTGAGATAAATAATGTGGAGTGGATATCTTTTGGAGTGAGGGCATAATTTCAAAACATTTGAACTAATACAAATATTATTAATTTTATTAAATACCAGTGTCTATTTTCAGGATTAGCATGAGAGTTAATTAGTAGCCTGAATATCACATCACTTGCAAATATACACAGTTTATTCGAGGCAGAATACAAAAGGAGATGATAATTAGACTTGATTTAAAAATAAAAATGTAAATTATTTATAATTTCTATGAAGTTTGGACAACCACGCAGACTTTTCCTTTGCATCCTTTTCCTTTCATTACTTTGAAATATCTAAATATTCTCTGAAACAGAATGCTGCAGGTTTTTTTTATGTGATTTTTGTTGTACCGTGCAAACGGAATCATCAAAAACAGAAGCGTATTTTTAATGAATAAGATGCTTCTAACCGAGTTCTTGAGCAGCATTTTACTTTTTTTGTTAACAAATTATTTTCTAACTGTCACTAACTCAAAGGCTTTGTAGTAGAAACTCACACAATGAAGATGAATTAGCTTGAAATGACTTTACTAAAAGACTCAACGATGACTCAAGACTCAAGATATCAATGATAACTGTGACACCTAACATGCTGCTGGTCAACTTAGTTATGTAAAATAGTTTTATTTTGTGCAAACTTATTTGTTCAAGTAAAGGTTGTCACCCTAATTGGGATCATTATTGCTTTATGTGCCAGATAAAAACTGTTCTGATTAAAAAAAATAAAATTAAAAAAAAAAACAGATCTGATAGTTACACATTCAAAAATAAATTGCCCATTAAAAAAGCTTTGATGTAGTTAGCCACAATTTTTTTTTTTTTTTTTTTAAAGCTTGACTGTAACTCTATAAATAATGAGAAGCCTGTGCTTGGTAAACAACATGTTAGGTCGCCATCAGCTGAATTGGGAACCAACAAGAGAGATTGACGAGAAAGAATATTGGGGACTGATTCAAATCAGAAAAGAAAGAGAGAGATACATATGAATGTGAAGAGTCAGTGGTCTGTAAAAAAGACACAAACCGAGACAAAGAGAAAAACAACCTGACAGAAGTATAATTCTCTTTCCAAAAACCTGCAATATTCAAATAGTAGGCAAGAACCAAAGACAGACAGGACAGTATGTACAATTGGAAATGAAAATCAGAGTAGTGGAGAGGAAAGTAAAGAGGTCGAATGAAAAATAAAATGAAATTAGATGTATTCATTGTTTGACTGTAATTACTCTGAGCTCTATCTTCCTTCAAAACGAATTACCTGTGTTTAGAAAGAGAAAGAGAACAAAGCAAGGAAGATGAGAGTTTTTGAAAGAAGAGAAGTCCTCCCTTCAGTCGTCTTGATAATGTTAGTCAAGGCTTCTTTCCCTGAAAACATCATCATTTAGTTTTACATGTCCATTTCTCAACCTCTCTTTGTCCATTCCAAAAAAATATTTTTACTCAGTAACTGCAAGTATACATTTCACAAATAATTACAAAGAAATGGCAAGTAACACAGAGTTAAACATGAAATAGAAGTAGAAAGTACTGAAATAGTATTTTCTTGTAGAACATACTCCAATAATCTTTATTTTATTAACAACTTTAAAAAAAATCATCTTTTACAGTGTAAAGGCCCGTTCAGATCAAGAATAATAACTATAACAATAACTATATTAGAGCTCACACCAGCGAACGTGATCATACTCTGCTATTTCTTTGCATTTAGAATGATTTTTAGAACTATATCTTTATCGTTATAGTTATCATCCTTGTGAACGGGCTTTGGGGAATGCATTTTGCCATTCCACTGAGCTACTTTTCCATTGTTTTTCAACATGCACTAGATGGCCTTCTTTAAAGGTCCCCAAAACCAGGTTGAACCACTTGAGTCACATGGACTATGTCTTTACTATCTTTCTGGGCCTTGAAATTTGCAATGATTTTGTTTTTGTTCCACTGACCTCGCATTTGTAACAGTAAAAACATATTCTGTGTGAACCAGCCCCAATTGGTGCAAAATAATCATAGCAACATGTGCAGGATGGATCTGTTTCAGAAACTTTTCATTCATAAGCCATATTTATATAATGACATAATGACTGAAACATGAATATAAATATTTTTTTATAATATCTAGTTTGAAACTATGCGTTTTTATTTCAAATTTCAATATGATTGAGATGGTGAATTGAAATTCGCCACTCGCAACCGCTATTTTATATGGTCCAGTGGAACGCATGTATAATTTCTCATGGCTATGTCTCACTTTTGTGAACTTTTGGGTGCAAGAAAATTGAAGTTGATATCCTAGGGAGAAAGTTATTGGTTTGTCAGTGGCAGTGTTCTGCTTTTAATTCATGAAATATTTGTCTAGCTAACAACAGTCTTGGGAGCCAAGCGAATCATCTGCAGAATAAAAAGATTACAGATTTTGAATCGCCATGCAAAGCGTTCTAAAAACCAACACATAAATCACTAACACAAGTCAAATTTGAAAGAACTTCGGTTAATACCCCATGACACATAATTTAAAAAGCCAAAACACACAATGACACGCTTTGCATCAGTACGTTTGAAAAAAGTACATTTTTGCATACTTATGTAGTCAAGTTATGACCAGTATGATTTCAGAATTAATTCTTTCTTAGCTTAGTTGTCATGAATTCTGAAAGTAAGAGTATGTTTCATCACTCTTTTATTTCATAAGAGCAAGTCCTGCTGTCCATGATATGATCCCTTTAAATAAATTAGCCCCCTGAAAAATGTATAGAAAGAAATACTATAGGCAGAACAGTGCAGTGTCTATACAGCTGAAAACATCTGAATAGAGCTGCAGAATTGCAAACAATGAAGAATTGAAGGAAACAACCTTATAAATCATATTATTAAAAATGTAAAAATGCATAGTTTTCTGTGATGGGTAGGGTTAGTGTAGGGGGATAGAATATACAGTTTGTACAGTATAAAAACCATTCCGCCTATGGAATGTCCTCACAAGAATAGCAAAACAATAGTGTACAATAGTAAGAAAGTGTGTGTGTGTGTGTGTGTGTGTGTGTGTGTGTGTGTGTGTGTGTGTGTGTGTGTGTGTGTGTGTGTGTGTGTGTGTGTGTGTGTGTGTTTTCTTGCCTCTCTCAAGTCCAATGATCTGATTCCTGAGTGTTTCCCTTTGGTTCTCCACCTCCACTTTCTGCTCCTGCATCTGCTGGAGTCTCCTCTGCACCCCCTCTCTCATTTTTGTAAGCTTCGAGATCTCCTGTTTCAGCTGGGTCACTTCCTCTTCTTTTATCTAAACCACACAAGACATGAACCATTAGTGTGTCTATGTATGTATACATGTGAAGCCCAAACTGACCATCACTAGTCAAAAAACTTGTAACATTAGGGGTACAACAGCTTGTCACTGGGATAGTACCCTTAAACTGACAATTGTGTACCGTATTTATTTATAAAAGTTCATAGAAGTTCCTTAAGGGTACACATTCCTACTCTAGGCACTAAAATGGGTTTTTGTATCCCTAAAGGTACAGTACAGTTTAAAAGTTTTGGGGCAGTAAGATCTTTTTTTTTAAGTTTTTAAAAGTAGACTCCTATTTGCTCACCAAGGCTGCATTTATTTAAACAAAATACATTAAGGTTGTGAAATATCATTACAATTTAAAATAGCCGTTTTCTATTTGAGTATACTGTAAAATGTAATTTATTCCTGTGATGTCAAAGCTGAATTTTCAACATCATTACTCCAGTCTTCAGTGTCGCATGATCGTTCTTCAGAAATCATTCTAATATGCTAATTTGCTGCTCAAGAAACATTTTTTTATTATTATCAATGTTGAAAACAGTTGTGCTGCTTAATATTTTGGTGGAAACTGTGATAAATTTTTTCTGGATGCTTTACTGAATAGAAAGTTCAAAAGAACAGCATTTTTTTTGTATAAATGTAAACAGTCTTTACTGTCACGTTTGATCAAATTAATGCATCTTCTCGGAGTAAATGTATTATTTATAAAAAAAATATTAAACCTTAAAAAAAACATTTTTGAATGGTAAATTAAATGTATAATTAAAACGCATGCTTCTGTGGGCTTGGAGTGGGCATTGTGGGATTTAATTTGATTATATCATCACTGTGAATTAACTAATTAACTGACCAATATAAATGCCAATAAACAGATCAACAAAATGCTAATTGCTGGAGAATAAGCAGGACCCACATATTAGGAGCAAGAGTGATCCAGAGTGCTGAATCTGTGCCCCCTTGTGGCGACCATGAGGCTGGCAATCATTACTCATTTACACTGACTCACAGGGTGAGCTGGGAGTGCCAACACGGTGCAAAAAAAAGGAGCGGTAAAATAGAATAGAGAAATCTGGCTTGTGGAATTGTTGCACAGGTTGACTTTGTCTCTTTCTAGAATGCTGCAGAAAATGAAGACAGAAAGAAAGCCTCACATGTTCAGTCAGTCTGTGTGAAACTTAGTCTTTTTGTTCTTTATAATACTTAATTGGTCAACAATGCCGCACGACAAAAGACATGCGTGCCCATATTAAAACAGAATTCCTAATACAGCTTCAGCATATCCTGCAGAGCGGTGCATTAAACCCACCGATCTCCCACCAGACTCAAGCCACTACAATACAAGCCAGAACAAAGAGAATAAAGGGCATTTCATTAAATGTAACATTTGCTATATTAACCCCCACTGTGACTCAGTTGGAAGCCTGACGAAAGTTTTGAGCAGGAAAGATCCATCACTAGTCTGACGGGAGAGGAAGAGCAATGGAAACCTTCGTTCTCTAGAGCTCTAATTATATAAGACCGCGGCAATTTTGTCAGACTTAAAGAGGGCAGCTCAATAAATCTGTAGGTGTGTGTGTGCGTGCACCTACAGTGTGATGCCTAGAATTGATTGCCAAGTACTGTATGCATCAATGTAGAACAGAGATTTGTTCTTTTTTTTTCTCTCATGGAACGTGAAGTTCCACATCTGTGGTGTCCGCAAATGTAAAATGTTAAATATACACTGTGTTCCAGGTTATTATGCAAGTGACATTCAGATTTTAGATTTTCAAAGAAAGTGTTTGTTTGTTTTATTCCTCATATCTTTTTAGAGAAATGGTCTCAATCTCAGACAGGTTCGTTAAATAGTTTGCCGGTGATCTAAGGTAAATGCTAAACCTGCTGAAAGAGGTTGTTCCACATTATAAAGCAAGTCACAGTTCTCATGCAATATGGGGAGGAAGAAAGAACTTTCTGAAGATGGAAAGCATGAAAGGTTCTGAAAAAGGCATGAAAACAACATATTTTGCGAAAACTGAATAGAGATTTTCGAACTGCCAAAAGATTTGTGAGTGATTTAAAGCACAGAAGAACTTTTATTAGGACAACCGAAGTCCATGTTAGTGTGTGTATATGTACCTTCAGGTCTGATGCTCGCTGTTGGTTCTGTTGGGAGAGTTGCTCTAGGCTGATGGAGTTTTGTTCAATATCCTGCTGCAATTTAGTGTTGCGATGTTGGAGTTGTTCCATTTCTTTACTGGTTTTCTCATTTATAATCTGTCAGCAAGAACACAAATTACTTTTAATGGTCATAGTCACAAGTTTTGCACGTGTGTATGCATTTGTTTCCAACCTAGCTTTTCTGTGGAACAATATAGTTGAAAACATTTCTTCAGATATTAACTAAATCTGATAAACCTTCCCTTTAGAGGTTCTCAAACGGAAATATTGTCATATTCAAATATTGTCACAAGTTTTTTTTTTTTACAGAGATAAAAGTTAAACAAGTTACAGGTTTTTTTTCCTTAAAGTTATTTTTTAACAGAAATGTTTCTGTTAGTGTTATGGTAGTGAACTAAGATTGTCCTACAAGTGACTCGTTCATGATGCTTCATGTCACTACCCTAGATCAGTCTCTCACTTTGTTTTCCTGGAGCTGTTGTTCCAGTTTCTGCTGATCATCTTGAAAACGCTGGCTCTGCTGAGTGAGTGATTTAATCTCTGATTGTTTGGACTCCAGGTCAGTTTGAAGCTGCTTCACTTCCTTTTCCAACTTCTCCTTCCTCCTAGTCTCTCGTTGAACCTCGTTCTGACGGAGCTGGATGTCCTGCTGGAGCTGCGGAAGACAGAGTTTTGGTTAGAGACAGTGTCCGTCTATCTATCTATTTGTCCATCTATCAATCTGTTCATCCATCTATCTATCTGTCTATCTATCTATCTGTCTGTCCATCCATCGGTTTATCTTTCTACCTGTCCATTTATCTATCTATCCATCCCTCCGTCCGTCCATTCTATTCATCTATTAGTATTATCTATCTATTAGTCAGTCTGTCTGGCTATCTCTTTGTCAGTCTGTCTAATGTCTGTCTAACACACAGAGACATATATATCATTAGCATCAGCAGCCAGTAGTTGTGTAGCCACAGTAGTGTGTTGTAAATTACAATTACTTTTGTCCCTTCCACTTTTTGTACCCACTTCTGAATTGAATATATTCAGAGTTTAAAATGGTTTGTCACTTATTGATTTTCTTACTGTGTTATACACTGTAAACAATTTAAGCTAGTTTGTTTTACCAGGGAGGTGACAGAAGAATCAAATATGTCCAATTTTACAAGTTTAAGTGCCACATTCACATGGTTTATGTTCCATTTCACACAACATATAAAGATTCAAGACTAGAACTGCTATAAATCCGTTAAATTTTAAAGAGTAACAATCACCAGGCACCATTTTTCAAATATTGATTTGCTGACACAGCGAGACATTGGAGACAAAATGCTTTCATTTATTCCTAAAACATTCTCATGGCCTTAAAATGAGAATAACAGCAGTAAAGCACTGCTGATATTGATGCCAGTGATGAAAAGAGACAATTATATCTTTGAATAACTGTTTTTGTATGCATCTGTGTGATTTTTAATATAATTCGAATAAAATGCCATGACAGTTACTCTGCACACTCACATAATGTTATCAAAAGACCCAGTCGCATCATTTACAAAGCTTTTCATGTAATACCTGAGCAATCATGTCCATGGCTTTGTTCTTCTCCACCTCTATCTCCTGCTGAGCATCAGTGGCTTTAGTGAGGTTCTCCCGGAGTGTCACCACCTCTGAAAGCAGCTTGTCTCTCTGATTGGTCAGCTCCTCTTTGATCTTTAACATATCGCCCATGCTGGATACATTCAAAAAAGGTTTATGAACAAGCATTGCTCTCCATCCCCACCAGAACAACTCAACAAGGTTATAGTTTCTCTGAACGCCATCACACAGAATATAAAAGCACATAGTTAAGAATTAATTCTGTCAGGACCACTATCGTCAAATACGGTTGACAATTAGCATATAGTTAGGATCGGTGGTATAGTTATACACACACATACACACACACACAAGAACTCCGCATCCATGCAGCCTAGCATAGATAAGAGCGGGGAGAGTAGTGTAAACAGAACAGAACCAACATGAATGTATGCAGATATCATAATTAATAAAGATTTTAATGTACAAAATAATTTGAGAATTTACTCTGATTCAAAGGGCATTCAGAATGCCAAATCCTGATTGACGAGAGGAGGAGCTGGGGAGGGAGGGAGTTTGCTCCTGAGAAACGTGACATAATACTGAAGGAGCTTATATATGTATACAGTGATAGGCGTCGTATTCCTATATGTAGACGTGTATCAGCTGAGAGTCAGCTGATGCGAACTTGACTAACGTGACCTGCCAGAACCGAAGCTACGCTTAATTATTAGAAGAATTGCGTCAGGCATACAATAGGGCTATCTGTGTGTATGATACTTACTGTAACTGCCTCCATTCTACCAGAATCAAAATGAAAACTGAGAATAGACTGAATGTACAGTTGTATAACATTGTTTACCTGTATTCTTGGCCCTCGAAGACTCCAGCTCCTTTTCCATCAAGGTTTTTGAGATTGGTTATTTCCTCCTTTAGTTTCAGGATTGTTTCTTTTGCCTGCAACTCCTTTTCGTGTGAAGCTTCAACCATTTTCCAGGCCTTGTCAATTTCCTAATCAATGGTAAAATACACAGGTGAAATTTTCTAGGGCAAAGGATGTGGCAACAGAAGTCTAATGTTATGAGGAAATCATTCAGAGGTCATCTTGTTAAAGTTTGAAGACACAATAAACACAACATTCATTTTAGAGTGTCGTAATTTCTGGCTAATGTACCATTTTAAGGGTGCTGATTGTGGTTTGATCTTCATCAGATAGTTTCATGGCTGTGGATAATTTGACAGAGTTGGACACCATCTCTGCGTTCAGCTCCCTGCATTTGGCCATCAGTCTCTTTTCGTTCTTGTGGGACTTCTGCAGAGCTTTGGCGACCTTCTCATATTCCACACGAAACCTCTCGAATTTTTCATCTCCTGATAACTCATTTAAAACCTCCTGAGTGTCTGTGTCCATGGTTTCGAACGTGCTGTCCTCGACCTGAAAATGTATTTCGGAAGCATAAGTGCGACATCTTAGGATGCTGTCTGATAACTTATATGCTGACAGTGTACTCTAAATAAGTTGAAGGGAGTCTGAACCTTACAGATTTGTAACATTTTGCAAGTCTACTCTAGCACTGCTGATGTTGCACTGAAATGATCAAACACAAAGAACAAAGAGCTGGCAACAGGTGCTGGTTTTAAAACAGGTGTTGGAGTGTTCACAGGCTTCATGGAGAAACCATCACACACACACACACACACACAAAGTTAAATAGTTGTACACTTATGTTATTAAAAGAATAAAGAGTTAAAGTGGCCCATTTTCTGATAATTTGCCATTTGTGTTCTTTAAAATAGCATTTGAAATAGATACAAATCTTAAAGGGAGAGCCTTGTTCTCCCAAAAACAAACAAAAAAAAAACATTATTTACTCACCCTCAAGTTCTTCCAAACCTGAATGAGTTTCTTTCTTCTGCGGAACATAAAAGAAGATAATTTAAAGAATGTTGGTACTCAAACAGTTGACTGTAGCCATTGACTTCCATAGTATTTTTTTCCTACTATGGAAGTCAATGGCTACAGTCAACAGTCTGGTTACCAACATTCTTCAAAATATCTTCTTTTGTGTTCAACACAGGAATGAAATTTATACAGATTTGGAACAACATAAGGGTGATTAAATGATTACGAAATTATCTTTTTTGGGAGGAGAACTAACCCTTTAAGTGTCACACTTTATCTGTGTTCACTATCATAGGCTAAACCAAATCGGTCATTACTAACGTTAATGTTTAAACGATGTTGACATTGTTACTTAAAACTTCTTATCAACCTGGAAAAGTCTCCTAAAAAAATAAGTTTCATAAAATTGGCAAAGTAAACTTTTTGTATTTATTTATCTTGTATTAAATAATAATATAATCATATTATTTAGCGTAAATTACAGCTATTTTATCTAGCAAAGACTGTGGCCTAATGCTTACTTCATTGTAACAACTTGAAAACACGGACATGCCTCAGGATATAGTCATGTGTAATGCATTAAATTTAAAAGATATAGCACTGGGCCCACAACTAGAATTCAGTGTTTGAGATGCTATAACTAAGATCTAGTAACTAGTTGCTATTTCACTCCACAGTAGCCCAAGGCAAAAGTTTCAGTTTAACATACCTCCTCCATTGCGGTCGATTGTCAGTCCTCTCTAAAACCCTCAAAATGTTAAAATGTTGTTGTTTTGTATTTAATAACTGTAAAACACATAGAGTGGGTGTTTTGCTTCAACAACACGCACGACACTGTTTTTTGGTCACCGGGGATACGCGTCCTTGTTGCCTGACAACCGCGACCCACTGAGCACTTCGCGGTTCAACTATTGTACCTCACGAGGGGATTGTAACGGGACAAAGCGCTCTCAACACTGCAAAATATTTTACAGCAATGAGACACCTGAAATTAACAACAATGAGTAAATCTTGTAAAGTTCATCAAAGCTTTTTAGTGGATGAATCCTGCTTTGTTTATGTGTTGTTCTTTACACTAGGTGGCAGCTTTACACAGTGCTAAAGTCTAATAATAATGGAGCAGTGAAAATGAAGTGTTTTTAAACTGCAAGAATCATCGATTTCGCTCAAATGAATGTATATAGCATATGGTGAGTTCAGAAATTGGGACAAATTAGTTGTATGACCAATTGCCCTGCATATAAATGAAGATGGACATTTTCATTAATAATTGACAGTGTCTTAAAAAAAATCATCTGGCATCATAGTAGCCTAGTGGATCAAACTTCAGCATGATCTAACAGAATATAAATCACCTACTTAAAAACTTTAATAGTGGTTTTTAAAGGATGGTTGGCAAGGTACATTATGTAAGGATTTGCTGTAAGTACGATAAGCTGTATGGTAAAGGTGGACACTTTAAAAAAAATGTTCTGATAGATTATAGTTATTAACCATCAAACTTATGAGCTAACATTTACCATGTCATTTAACAGTTAAAGCATTAACATTTACTGATTTTACAGTACAGACGGATATGATGTGTTATAGAACTATCTGAGTTGCTTTTATTTGTTTTAGCTGCATTTTTCTATACATTTATGGTCATAGTTGACAACGCTGCTGGTAGACACCATAGACCACTAACAAATCTACACTGTAAAAAAAAAAAAATATATATATATATGTCACACTCACAGAAAGACAGATAAGGCAGATGTCAGTAATATTCAGGTTTATTGATGTGCAGAGAGAGTGAGGTGCTGAGTGAACAGTGCAGAGCAATAGAGTGCGAAGAGAATAAACTTGACACGATGAACACTTCACTGATCAGAAACTCAATGTCTTTTACCAGGGTACTGTAGAACACAAAGACTAAGGAGACCAGGAGACTCTGAGCAATGACCACGGGAATACACAGGACAATAGGTAAGTATCTTCAGGTAGGATGTAACAGTTGCGTAGCATATGTAGCTTCACAAGAGAAGACCAGACACAGAGGTGCAGGAGACTGAGACTGAAATAGTGAGTGTAATCATGATGTACAGGTGCCGGTGATTAGAATTCAGGTGATTGGGATCTGGTGTAACAAGTGATGATGTGGATGGCTCCGTGACAATATACAGGTCCTTCTCAAAAAATTAGCATATTTTGATAAAGTTCATTATTTTCCATAATGTAATGATAAAAATTAAACTTTCATATGTTTTAGATTCATTGCACACCAACTGAAATATTTCAGGTGTTTTATTGTTTTAATACTGATGATTTTGGCATACAGCTCATGAAAACCCAAAATTCCTGTCTCAAAAAATTAGCATATCATGAAAAGGTTCTCTATATGAGCTATTAACCTAATCATCAGAATCAACTAATTAACTCTAAACACCTGCAAAAGATTCCTGAGGCTTTTAAAAACTCCCAGCCTGTTTCCTTACTCAAAACCGCAATCATGGGTAAGACTGCCGACCTGATTGCTGTCCAGAAGGCCATCATTGACACCCTCAAGCAAGAGGGTAAGACACAAAGAAATTTCTGAACAAATAGGCTGTTCCCAGAGTGCTGTATCAAGGCACCTCAGTGGGAAGTCTGTGGGAAGGAAAAAGTGTGGCAAAAAACGCTGCACAATGAGAAGAGGTGACCGGACCCTGAGGAAGATTGTGGAGAAGGACTGATTCCAGACCTTGGGGGACCTGCGGAAGCAGTGGACTGAGTCTGGAGTAGAAACATCCAGAGCCATCATGCACAGGCGTGTGCAGGAAATGGGCTACAGGTGCCGCATTCCCCAGGTCAAGCCACTTTTGAACCAGAAACAGCGGCAGAAGCGCCTGACCTGGGCTACAGAGAAGCAGCACTGGACTGTTGCTCAGTGGTTGCATGTCATTCGGAAATCAAGGTGCCAGAGTCTGGAGGAAGACTGGGGAGAAGGAAACGCCAAAATGCCTGAAGTCCAGTGTCAAGTACCCACAGTCAGTGATGGTCTGGGGTGCCATGTCAGCTGCTGGTGTTGGTCCACTGTGTTTTATCAAGGGCGGGGTCAATGCAGCTAGCTATCAGGAGATTTTGGAGCACTTCATGCTTCCACCTGCTGAAAAGCTTTATGAAGATGACGATTTCATTTTTCAGCACGACCTGGCACCTGCTCACAGTGCCAAAACCACTGGTAAATGGTTTACTGACCATGGTATTACTGTGCTCAAGTGGCCTGCCAACTCTCCTGACCTGAACCCCATAGAGAATCTGTGGGATATTGTGAAGAGAAAGTTGAGAGACGCAAGACCCAGCACTCTGGATGAGCTTAAGGCCGCTATCGAAGCATCCTGGGCCTCCAGAACACCTCAGCAGTGCCACAGGCTGATTGCCTCCGTGCCACGCCGCATTGAAGCAGTCATTTCTGCAAAAGGATTCCCGACCAAGTATTGAGTGCATAACTGAACATAATTATTTGAAGGTTGACTTTTTTTTTTTTTTTTTTTTTTTTTTTTTTTTATAATTAAAACACTACTTTTATCGGTCAGATGAAATATGCTGATTTTTTGAGACAGGACTTTTGGGTTTTCATGAGCTGTATGCCAAAATCATCAGTATTAAAACAAAAGACCTGAAATATTTCAGTTGGTGTGCAATGAATCTAAAATATATTAAAGTTTAATTTTTATCATTACATCATGGAAAATAATGAACTTTATCACAATATGCTAATTTTTTTAGAAGGACCTGTATATATTCATGATTTGTTATCACAGAATAAGTATCAGTGTACTTAAATGCATTCCAAAACCAGCTTTAAAACCTTAAGGTGACATGATTATTGTTTTTATTTATTTTTTAAGGATCATACCTATGTCTACCTAAGTTTAAATTGAAGTAAAAATGTTTTAATATTTTTTTATATTCTGTATTTATGTATGTTTTATATATTCAATGCCATTTTGGTATATTTACATTTAGGAGGGTTTACAAAAAAGGAGTTGAGAGAAAACTTTGTCAGTGCTGCATCACAAACAAACTATTCAGGGCCAGATCCTATCAATCCTATACCTGAAACAAATCCTTTATATGAGTCACCACAAACCTGCACATGTACTCAGCTAAAGAACATGCCGATTACATAAGATGGCATGAAGTTATGTTAATAATTTTATAATTGCTCCATAGCCCTGCTGAATTACATCAGATGACTCAATTAAAGGTGTGAAAGCTCCTAGAGATCAGTTGAGTCACTTGTGTCTAGTCCAAACGTGTTAGTATTTTCTGGAATAGGCTACTCGAGTTTATGTCCTTATATTGAAGACAATTTGTCATTTAAAATAGTCAATTATATTATATAAATTCGAAATATTACCAAATAAATTAGACTAAAAATTATTATTCATAAAAAAACATTTATATATTCCAATATTTCCAAATAAGAATACATGCAAAATAAATATATATTTTATTAATAATATTTGAATTATATAATTTTTATTCCATGTTGAAATCCACCAATACTTGAAAACAATAGCTTAAAATATAAGAACACTCTGAAATGTGTAACTGCTACGATATGTTTTGGCTGTTCCCTATTCTGGATCTCCCTTGTTTTTTTCGTTTATTCTTGAAGTATAATTTTCAGTCACTGACGCCAATAAGTGACACATTGTCATGACTTCGTGCGTCAACACCTGAGCTATTAAAGTCTGAACTTACCGCTAATTATGTTAATTTACAGAAGTTTTGATTGGTTGGCTTCCCTACTATTCATAAGCAAACATCCAGTAGAAGCCAAATTGTAGCCTATAGGTGAGTGGATTATATAATTATGAGGACGCATTATCCTGATGGTTGAGGCTGTGTATTTGATCTAATCTAAAGTATAGCAGAGGCGACAGATGCGCGTTAAATCGACGATGGAGAATAACTCACCAAAGCAGGATGACAAAACAAATATCTGAGGGAAGAAAAGTTAGCAAATCAAATTGGGTTTGATCTGACCTACATAAAATATCCACTTTATTCCCGTTTCGTTCATTGCAAACCTCCCTGTGTGGCTTGTCGTGCGTTTTCTCGAAGCGCAAACGCGCGTCATTCCACCTGCAGTTTGGGTGCGTTTGGGCAGCTGATGTGTTTTTCAATGACAGTTCATCGAGCAGAGAAAAACTTGTGGATCTGTACTCGATTCGAATCACACCCGACTTGTCAAGGACATAATTTCAACAACAAGCCAAAGAGAAGGACGATAAGGGTGAGTTATTGAGCCTGACGCTCGAAGTGCAACATCTGGAGATCAGCAGTCATGGGCAACAGCGTGTCCGGGATCAGAGCACTGCACAGGGTACAGTCGAGCAGGTTTCAAAGACTTCCAAACTCACACAAAGGTTAGTATCTATATTCTATTCTATTCTATTCTATTCTATTCTATATTGTCCCTTGCTGGAAAATACAACTTAAACTAGTAGCTATATTTTGGAATAGCTGCCCCAAGTGAGTTATTAGCTATAGTTGACCAGTTGTCATGTTCCAAAAAACATCTTGACCTTAGGTTGTCCAAGATAGCTAATCAGATTACATGCAGGGAACATTCAAAAATGTTTTACTAATGTTTTGTAGGTATGTTTTTTGAATAACATTTATAGAACGTTCTTATATCATTTTTTTTATATTTGATACGTTCTGAGGATAACATTTTTAGAGCATCCTTGTGATGTTATTTGTACATGATGAATGTTAACGTTAACCTTGGAATATTATAAATAAACGTTTATTGAATGTTCCCTGCATGTAATCTGATTAGCTATCTTGGACAACCTAAGGTCAAGATGTTTTTTGGAACATGACAACTGGTCAACTATAGCTAATAACTCACTTGGGGCAGCTATTCCAAAATATAGCTACTAGTTTAAGTTGTATTTTCCAGCAAGGGACAATATAGAATAGAATAGAATAGAAAACTTACAAAAACATAACTTATCAAAACCTTTTAAACAGCATTCTAATCTAAAGAAACCTGGACATTAACGTTTTAGAAACATTGCAAATCACTGTTCCCAAAATGTTTTTAGAACATGAATTTGTTAGCTGGGTAGCAACTGTTCCAAATTTAGACAGCCAATCCTTTAACGGATGTGAATTAAATGAGATAAAAGTGTTGTGTATTCCAGGTTAAAGAGATCTAGACAAACAACCTGCACTTGAATTTCAGAAGAGAAGATATTTTGAGAGTTAAACATTGTGCACCATAAAGCAATTATTTATTTATTTATTTATTTGTCTGTGAATTGTGTTGATTATGATGTTTCTCATGGTAACTGTTCATTAATTCATGTAGGTGCTGAAAGACAGTGCTCGGATAGGCCAAAGGTTCCTACAATGTAAAAAAAAAATGTTGTTTTAACCTTAAAAAAGTAAGTGTTTTCTTTGGCTCAGAATTATAAGTTTAGTCAACTCAGATATCCAAGGTGTCACTTTTTCACTTTCATATTTCAAGTTGATTAAACTTGAAATTAAGGCAGAACAAACACTTACTTTAAGTTAAAACAACAACAACAAATACAGTTTGTTAGAACCTTGTGTAAGAAATTTTTAAGTTTAGTCAAATTGAAATGTGAAATTGAAAAAGTGATAACTTGGATATTTGAGTTGACTAAACTTAACATTTTAAGGCGGTACAAATACCTACTTTTTAAAGTTTAAAAAAATTGACACTGCACTTGTGCTGCATTCATTAGCAATTCTAATGGGTGAAACTGTACAGTGTTCACTCATCGTGGTACACAATAATTATTACAGTCATAATAATAACGATGCACAATTATGAGCAGCTCTGCGAAATAATTGAACATTAAAGGACATCATGTTCATTAACACTACTCAGCTTTTACATATGTATAGCCTACTGTACTGTGTGTATGATCATCACTGTACAGTACAGTGTGAGTTATAAATTAGTTATACAAGTTATAAATTATGCGACCAATTCAAGAGTCCGAGTTATTAGGATGGCCCATTTTCCCTGTCTGTGCCGAAAGTTCAACCAGGCCCAGATTACCAGCTGAAAAGTTTAATGGTCTAACTGAATGTCCTTCAGAAACATTATTTTATGTAAGCCAACACTTTGCCAGCCCTTGAACTCCTGTCCAACTGCGTAGGACGTTTGCAGCGATGGAGGTAATTCTGGAGATTCTGTTCTGTTGCATAGCTCTTCTGATTCATGCATAACAGATAATTATGATGATTATGGCAGTGCGGATATAATTGTGCCCCTCATTAGTAAAAAAAAAGTCATTATATTCAAATAAAGACATGCTGAAGGGGGCTTTAATTATCTGCGGCATTGACAAGGCACTCCGGTGCATTTACAGATTGCACCGAAGGGCCAGCAACAACAATCAAAGGGTGATACAAACGAATTGTAAATTTAATGATTTGTAATTGATATAAAACGAGCATGAGAGCACATAAGCCGTTTCTGTCTCTGTCTCTCTCTCTTCTAATGACTTCCTTTCAGCAAAGCACAAAGAAAAACATTTTTTCCAGAGATATTATTAGTGCACAGATTACACCATAGGTGAATCAAAATGCTTTTTCCTCCAGGAAACCATCCATTTCAGGTGTTTATCAGGAAACACGCATTATTAAACTGCTAACGTAAATAGCGAGGTCATTTGCTGACAAATTTCCTGATTTAGTGTTTGCATGTATGTGCTCTTGTGCTGAATTGTAAGAGAGGCAGAAGGGACAGTGGGACCCATTATCCTGTCAGACGAGATCTCCTTGACAACTGGGCATAGCATGTAAACCGTTACCATGGCGATTGTCTCTCAGTGTTATAAGATAACAGGAGGAAGGTTAGGTTCATATACAGTATTTTTGCCACTTGTTTTGCACCAGAAATGTAGCATACAAGATTATAGGTTGGAACTAATTGTTACTTTGAACAGTGAGATGAAACCTGCGATGTTTAATTTTGTCCTGTAATGGCACAGATACTTCCCTGCCTCCTTCTTATTCCACTCATGCTGTCACTATAACCAATTTCCTTTTCTCTAAAGGAGAGATGGAACACTTTAAGCCAGTTTGTGTCTCATCATAAATGATAAGGATAAAATGTTTCATTTCCATACCAATTGGCCCCACTGACATCAGTGACATCAAGAATGAGAAACTATATTTCGGGCCAAATGACTCACCACAACATGTTGCGCTTAGTATGATTTTTATGTAATTTGGTCTAAATGTGTTTCTGAAAATGAAGTATATAAGAGCGAGATATGAGATGATTCATGATTTTATGAAGGGAGGGGATGTGAAAGCAGGAGCGCAGTCCAGAAAAGATGAGCGTTGAGGGAGATGGGGAGGTTTGTGTGTAAGTGTGTGTGTGTGTGTGTGTGTCAATGTCTGCATCTATGCTCATGTCATACATGGATGTATGTTTTTTCAATTCATGATTACATGCTTATTTAGGCTCAGATGTGTGGGAGGGAGGGCATATCCTACAAACATACCACTCTTAGTATTTTTTAGGTTACCCAAAATTTGATTAAAGTCGGCATGAAACAGTAAAATGCAAAGTTATTATTCTGTATTATTCATGCCAGGCCAGTAGTTGGCGATGTTACTTTGTAAAGAAACACTACACGCCTGAACACGTAATAAAGTGATGCAGGCCAACTGGCAGTTAGCGTCACACTGGTTCCCTCAACAAAAACCCAATAGGATTTTCCCACAGGCTTTTGGATTATCGCTAAAAACAAGCTCTGTGATCCACAAAAGTTTATAATACTTGCACATTTGTCCATCAAGATAATTATCACACATAAATGCACCTTTTTGTACATTTTGAAGCCTAAATGCAGCTGCCAGAAGTAAAAAGCTAAAGGTAGTCTATAAACGAACTACACCATGGTCCCACGACTTCAACGTCACCATCACTAAGCTTCCCACAACTCTTTCAGTTTTTATCTAAAACATTTTCCCAGAACGTTTGAGTTAAAATAGTTTCACAAGTTCACATCTACATATAATTATTATGGTAAAAGTTATGCGTACTTGGCGTGCTGTCCAGGTGGAGGGCTCCGAGCTCGGAATTTCTGCCCGAACCCAGAGTAGGCCTACTCCCCCCATTGGTAACCAATCAGCGTCCATTATCAGAATGCTAGTGTGTTATGGGCAACAACAACTCAACCTGTAAGAAATCGAAAGGACATAAGTACTCGTTCATTCAACTTTCGACCTATAACCCATGTTGAACTTGCAAAACCTACAATCAAATCTGAGATTTCTCAACGGCAATCGGGTGAAAGAGACAAATTTAGCCGTCTAGCTCCATAGACTCCCTTTCATTTTGCACTCAGGGCGATCGCCCCCAGTGGAACTCTGGTGGAACTACAACCAAAATTCTGTACAATAGGACTTAATAGGGAGTGGCCAGGCTCTCCCAGACATAGGAAACCAAGAAAACAGGAACTAGGAAAAGAAAAGCCCGGAACAACGGAATTAAATAAACTTCAAAATAAGAGTCTTAGCACAAAAACAACAGTAAGACAAGGCATTAGGTTACAAATTTAAGTTTAAGGGGTAAAGGGAAAAAGACGATTAACACTGTAAAGCCTGACGTATGAAATAATAATCCATAAAAATAAAAATCCAATCTTTGAAAATGTATCCAATAAATTTGCATATGTGTTTTTATAGAGTATCATATTTGATACATCATATGTATGATATAGGAGAATATAGAGCTCATACTCCTTAATTTTATTCAGAGGCCCAGCGTAAGCAAAAATTTGCAATTTGGTACTGTTGCTGATGGCCATAAAGTAAGATGAAGTTCTGCTTGTTATGTAAATCAGTGAAATCTTTATTACAATAAAGCAGACTACTTGCATAAACTATTTGCATTACTTGCATATATCAGTTGTCACTTAATTTCTCCTAATAATCTCTTCAGATGATAGCCAGATGATATTTAATTGCTTCGTTTTATGATCAGAGCTCTGTAGGTTTTATTGTGGAGGGCAAAACATAAAATGCAATGTAAATAACATTCCCAGAAGGCCCGATGAATCATATTTTATTTTAAGTAAAAAAGAAAACAATTTCTAAAAAAAAATCTAGAAAATCTGGAGGGGAAAAAAATGTGTTTTGCTGGCTCATTTGTTATTCCAATTTACTAATTCTTTAATTCCATACAATTTGTAAAGGAGAAAGTCTTCTCAACTAGGCACAATGCGATAAAGTGGCAAACGATATAAAGCCACCACTGTGAACAGCGACAGGCACCATGACATTTTGTTGATCACTCATGCTGACAAAACTCACTCATTGTATGTTGCATCCATGCATCATGTGATTCAAATCAAAGCTTGAAAGGCAAAAAGAAGGGAGATTATTTTACAGATTGCTTTTTCAACATGCTGTACAAGCTACACACACACATTTGCATAGAGGGCACACACATTCACATCCAGACACAAACCAACACTATAAAATGTAAAGATATCCACAGCCAGAGGTTTCCCTTTGGGATCAACAGTTTAGTGCCGGTACATTGGAGATCACAAAAGTCTGCTGTGAACTGAATGAATAATGACTCATGGCTCATTTCTGACAGCTGCCTGATATGTCTCAGACAAATTAAAAAGGTCAGACTCGCAGAGAGTTGTTAATAGCTCAAAGGCTTTTTTGTGGTTTATTAAGCATTGAAAAGGTGCACAGAATTGCCTGCTATGTGAAATGAACTCCTATGTAAGGCAATTTAACTGATCTGAACTCTGAAAGCATGGTTTAATACAGAGTATCTCAAAATGGAAACACTGTAAACCCGAATAAGTTGGCAAAACTCACTTAGGACACTTTTAGGTAATCAGTTACATCAACATTTTTAAATTCAGTATATTCAGTGTAATTCACAATTCAGTGTAAGTAAGAAGAACTTGCAGATTTTTATTTTGTACTCATACTTTTTAACTAGAAATAGAAATTCGAGCCCAGTTTCAGCTAAATTTAAGTTTATTTAAATTTCATAAAACTCAAAACGATGAAACAATTCAGATTACTTAAAATGTGTCTGGTTTTTTAACTCAAAAGAAAAAGAAAGTTCTGAATACTGAATAAAGAAAGAAAGAAAGAAAGAAAGAAAGAAAGAAAGAAAGAAAGAAAGAAAGAAAGAAAGAAAGAAAAGAAAGAAAGGGGGTTCTATATAGAGTAGGGTTCTTAAATCAATTTTAAATGCTAAAAAAGTTCAGAGAAATGTCTTAAATGATTGCATAATACTTTAATGTTTAATGGATTCGCTTTTTTTCTGGTGATACAAGCTGTAAGATTTAAATTAAAAATGAATAAAATAAAACAGAATAAAAATGATACCATGATGAGAACCCCTAAAAGGTTTTATAAGTGCCTGACAGAACCCATTTTATAAAGAAATTATAAGAGTTTAGATTTTATTATTAGAACAAAGTGTGAGTGATACTTACTGTGCAATGCTTGCTAAAGTATGCTAAAGTATCATAAAGCATTTCATTAGCAAGCACCATTACTGCTGGACGTTCCATTGCTCTCTATCTGTGTACATGGGCTGAGTTGTTTAGTTACAGAATAACTCTGCAGGTATTCTTGAATAAAGTTCTCATCTAATAACAACAGAGCCGGACAGTAACGGAGTACATTTACTTGAGTACAGTACTTAAGTACAATTTTGAGGGATCTGTACTTTACTCGAGTATCATTTTTGGGGAGTACTCATGACTTTACTCAAGTACATTAGAGAGGCAAATATTGTGCTCTTTACTCCACTACATTTCTATCCATAACCGTGAGTACCTGTAACTACTTCTAAAAAAAAAAAAAAAAAAAAAGGGAAAAAAGAAAAATCGCGGAAACCCTCAAATTGTTGTTTCCCCCTCAAACGTGATTGGATGGTGCAGGCGCCGCTGATTGAGACAGCCTATCAGCAATCAGCTTCAGCTTTCCGCCAAAGTCAACTCATGGTCGGATTTATGCCAGGCAACCTGTAACCCGTGTTTTTCCAACCTTATACTGTGAAAGTGCACTGGAACGGCAGACAAACCAGTGACTTCCCACCTGTGAACTCGTATGAAGATCGATGTACTCCCAGTTACGAGCTCTGACGTCACATAGGCTGCGAAACCATACAAAACAACAATTGCATCCCCTACGGATGCAGTGTTTCTGCAGGCGGCACACGGTGAGAATACACTTTAGGACAATATAACGTTGCAGTCAAATTAATAATATAATAATAATGATAATAATAATACACACATGATTATGTATTACAATGTTATGTGGCTGAAACAATAAGTATGTCATGAAAGTATTGCCTCATGGAAATGTTAAGGTGACGTAAACCTGAACTTGACAGCATTGATCATGCTTATGAAAAAAAAAATTCCTTGCACTCAGGTAACTTAGTTTGGCGTGACTGGCCTGGAACTCTACAGAGTCGTGAGTCGTGGTTTGTAGTCGTGATTTACGTGCTCAAAAACCTGCCTGGAACGCAGCATTATAAGAGACTAAACCATGGACAAAAAATTTAAGAAGACGCAGCAGGTCCATCCCGGGAATGTACCATCCGTGGCCCCTCCTCGCCAGACTATTTACATTTTCTGAAATTTTCTTAAATGTAAATAAAGCAACATGGTAAAAAGATGAAAATGACTTGATTTTACTGTCAATTCCTTTTACATTCTCCAAGGTATTAACATTTTTCATAACTCCATGTAGGACGTTTCTGTACATAAATGTAAGCACTGTGGCAGTAGTAATGCAATATTTAGAAACTGTACTCTTGTACTCTTGATACTCAAGTACTTTTAAAAACAAGTACTTCAGTACTTTTACTTAAGTAGACATCTGACTGTGGTACTTTTACTTGTACTTGAGTAAAATTTAGCAAGGGGTATCTGTACTTTTACTCAAGTGATGAAGCTGTGTACTCTGTCCGCCTCTGAAGAACAAGGTGTTTTTATCCAAAAGAAAACAGCCCCCAGATCTATTGGCAGCTCAGGACTATAAATCAGCAGACCTGATTGTGCAGCCCAAGGCCGTTGATGGGAACATTTAACATTTCCACTAAGCTCATGAGCTGAAATCTTGCAACACACATGGCTAACCTGAATTTGACTTCGTCCAAAATGCCCTCGTCCAGGTTGCTCAACTGTAAGCAGAAACATTTCTACTCACTCCCATTTTGAGCTTCTCCTAGATTTCCTCATTAAGGAAATGATGTTTTTTTTAGTGATTGCATAGCAGTTGTTTACCATTTAGAGTTTTGAAACTGAGACTGGAATGCCGTGATCTATGCCTGACCCGCAGTGATTTCTCTTTCAAGGCCATATTTGATGAATGGCACTTAAAGGTGCACAAAGTAATTTTGGAAATATGCTATTGGCGTGGATGCTGCATCTTTCAGTTTTTCTTACATTTATCTTCATAATCCAAGGACGACAACAAATCTGCTATCTTTTGGTAGAAGAAATATGTACTAAAAGTAGAAGTACAATTAACTGACTAAGAACGAGAAAGATTTTGTATTTAATACAAGAAGTATTTTTTATTCAGTGGCGGAAACAACCTTCCATTGAAAACGCAGTTGCTTGTCCAATTTTATTTAGTTAATTTTAAATCTCAAATTTCTTACGTTACCGTAAATACCGAACAGAAAAATTGCCACAAAATGACATCCATGAAGGAAAAATCATTCTTGGTGGACAACCTGTCGCTCTTGTTGGTCTGGTCAAAGATTCTCATCAACATCACATCTGATTTCTCCCCAATTAATCAGTTACACTTTAGTTGAGGGTCTAATGCTCACTGTTAACTAGTTTCATTACCATGCAATGGCAGGGTTTTTTAATCACTGTGGTCCCGAATGTGAAGCAGGATTAGCTAGGGCGGTTCGGGGTTTCCCCGAGAAAATTTTGATTTCTCTGATCTACATATGTGCATTTTAAGATGTTTTGAAGGCCAAAAAATTGGATAACAACAGCTTTAAAACCATGTCAGTGCGCTGCTGATTATTTTTCTCTCCTCATCAGCATCACACTCTTTTTCTCTTTGTTTTTTATCTTGCCCTGTCTCTTCCCCTCCTAAAGTTGAGCTTTGACTGATATAGGCTTTTCATTTTTGTCTGTCAGTGTAGAAAGTAAACCTAGGGTCAACTGATTTTGCCTATGAATCATTTATCAGACGCGTTCATTTACCGAAAGCTAGAACTAAGTTTATTAAATGCATTCACAATATGTAGGCTACACATTCATTATTGATCGTATGCCTAATACAGGGCAGTAGACAGGGCTTTATAATTAAAGAGGTCCTACATTTGAGGTCGGTAGGGGGTTTAATTATTTTATTTCTCTGATATGTGCATTTCAAGACGTTTGAAGACCAAAAAAAAAAAGATAAGAAATAGCTTTAAAACCATGTCAGCGGGCAGTAGATTATTTGTTAATACCTGCTCTCTTCTCATATCCAACATCCTTTATTTTTTTCTCAGTCTCCTCATCTTGCCCTTTCTCTTCCCCTCCTAAAGCTGAGCTTTTCTAATTTAATAAAGGCTACAATTTTATTATATTCACAACATGTACGCATTCATTATTAATCGTGTGCCTAACATGATGAAACCGGCTTTGTTAATGTTTCTTGTCCCCTCACAATGATGGTAAACTAATTATTACATTACATGAGTCACGTTACATAGGCCTATTTTCAGTTCAAAATGGCGAAATTAGACAAAACTATATTAGTTTGCCTGATTATTTTTTGTCATTCGTTTAACATTTGTGACCTAAAAAAACCTGTCAAATATGAAATGTTAAGTTTAGCTACTTACATCTTATCTCGCACCTAACCGTACACTGAAACGTCGAGTCGCTAAAATTGGCACTCAGCAGCTTCTGTGAACATAAAGCCCGCCTGCTTTGATTTGATTGGTCATCTGAAATATTCTGACATTGACGAGCAGTGACAGACCAATGAGGCTCAGATGAACACACACACACCCTGACCTCAGTTTCTGACGTGCTCTCTGCTCGGCGCCGCTGCGGATTGAAGATGAAGAACGCGCTGAATCTGATAATAACAAGACTGAAGCGAACACGAGTTTGTGTAGCCTACATTAATCACATATTTTTAATGTATTAATCACATATTTTTAATGAAGCCCCCCTAAAAGGGCCCAGTGATGCCCCTGGGTTACACTGTTGTCGCTTGCGAAAATAAGATCCCCTTCCTACGTCAGAAGGGGAGCGAAATCTGATCGTCTTATTTTTTTACATTCTTGCAGAGAAAGGCTTACCCAAACAAAGTTACTGGGTTGTCACTTTTCACGTTTTCTGGCTTGGTAGATGCACCGGGGACCTGATTATAGCACTTAAACTTTCATGATATGTCTCCTTTAAGACTGTTTCACAAAATGTGCCAAAGTGATTGAGAAACAATAGACCTTATTCAGAGCAGCGCCATGCCAGGGGTAGAATTGCTGTTTCCAATTGCTTCCGCTGTAAAAAGCTGTATAAAGCTCCTAGATTACTTACAATTTTCCACAGCTTATATTGTCGGGAGTTTTTTTGTCAACTGAAATTTCTTGTAAAGATTTTTTTCCAGCATTTCATGAGCAGAACAATCCAAAAACCCATTAAATAACAGTACAGCGCATTGAAGAGATGCATGTCTGTCCGTTACAAATGGATAGATGAAAGATGGCGCTGCTGTGAATAAGGTCTATAGCGATAAAAAAAAACACACACACACACACACACACACACACACACACACACACACACACACACACACACACACACACACATATATATATAGATAGATAGATAGATAGATAGATAGATAGATAGATAGATAGATAGATAGATAGATAGATAGATAGATAGATAGATAGATAGATAGATAGATAGATAGATATACAAATATTTAGTGTGGTGCAATCATTTTACATAATTTTAAACATTTACAAAAAAAAGTCCTTAAAGCTATTACGCAACATCATTCACTCTCCATTTCTCTTGCCATTACCTCACAGAAACCCAGAATGAGTCTGAAGATAGGCCTCTGTTTCACAGCTAGAGATATAAAAGCTCTGAGGTCATTGCAGGACTCTGAAAGACACATAAACACATGTTTAAAAAGGGCCTTAGAACAGGATCAGTCATCTGATTAAGCCTTTTCATCTAATATTACATAAACAGAGTTGCAGCAGTAAGTCAGGACATATATCTTGAGACAATTATTATATTCAGTCCTGAAGTGCATCATGTTTGTCTCAGATGACACGCCCACAGTCCATTTTTGTGTTGTCAGATAGATAGATAGATAGATAGATAGATAGATAGATAGATAGATAGATAGATAGATAGATAGATAGATAGATAGATAGATAGATAGAATCAATGCTCTCTTACGGTGGTAAATCATCAACAAAAAAGACACCATAAACAAAATGTTCATAAAACAAAATAAATTGTGTTTGGTCACTTATATGTCAGTCAAAAAAGTAATTCTCTTCTCTGAATGGGTGGTTTCTGAATTGGACCTTATGTGTTATAAGCAGAAGGTGTGGCTACGCAAGACTAGCAATTTGTTCTCTGACAGATGATTGATGGATACTTTGTGATTCCCTCGTGATACGAAGTACTGTAGTGTATATAATGTACACCACATAACTGCACATGCTGAAACATACATGCACGTACATGCAGCGCACACAACATGTTGGACGTGTCTCTCTGGTATACGCATTGTGATTGTTATGGGTGTGGCATTATCATGGGTATATACATTTTCCAGTTAAACTTATCGTAGGTTGTGTATAAAATAAAAACACCCTCTAAAGACATCTGGTGATGTGGCCACGTCAGTTAGAGATGATCCGACTTTCCCATAATAAAAAGGAACTATAACATCTGCTGCTCACAGAAACAGAACAATAGTCCTGTATTTACTTTCGTTTTATCAACAGTCAAGTCCGTTTTGTTTGCATAACACCTTTCACAATCTCCAGTGACTAAGCTAAAGGCCACAGTTATGGTTTGAAATTGTACCGTATTTATACAAACCCTTTTTTTTTTAAGGTACAAAAACTGTCACTAGGACAGTATCTTTTCCAAAGGTAAACTTTTGTGCCTAAAGAGTATATTGGTACCTGAAAGGTACCTAAAGTGTACATATTAGTACTTAAAAGGAACAAAGGGTGTACCTTTTGAAAAGGTACTGCCCCAGTTACAGCTTTTGTACCTTCTCAAAGCTTCCCAAATTTATATTGTGATACTAATGATCATAAGTTGAGGTTATTCACGAAGCAAAGCCTTTTTTATGTGGCATTTGGGGGAAATAGCCTACTGTAACATGCTATTAAATTATTTTTCTTGGGACAGAGCGGCATTTGCAATTCAGAGCCCCATTTCAAAGGAAATAAAATGTTAAAATATGACAAAGACATTGGATTCCATGAGACTGCTATTACATTATTATCTCTGTTATATTGAACAATGTTATCTCATATTTCACTCTTAATAGTCTATTTATAAACGCATTCTATCTCTTCAACCAGACCTATTTTTACAATCACGACCAAAAACAAAAACAGCATCCAATCTTAATCACTCCCTCAAGCCCTCAGCTAAAATGAAATGATACTAAAACTGCCAGTAGGTGGCAGCAGAGTGAGTCATTGAATCATTCAGTCAAACGATTCATTCAAAATGGCTGATTCATTCTGGGACAAATCAAGTATGAGAAAAAAAATACTAAATAGTAGGAACTAGATTTGATCATTAGCATAACCCATCGACTCGTTTCTTGCAAACTGACCCTTTTGAAGCGCCCTTCAAAATCAAAGATTCACCAAACAAAACCTAGTTTCTTCATCCAACACAAGCATACAGGTCCTTCTCAAAACATTAGCATATTGTGATAAAGTTCATTATTTTCCATCATGTAATGATAAAAATTAAACTTTCATATATTTTAGATTCATTGCACACCAACTGAAATATTTCAGGTCTTTTATTGTTTTAATACTGATGATTTTGGCATACAGCTCATGAAAACCCAAAATTCCTGTCTCAAAAAATTTGCATATTTCATCCAACCAATAAAAGAAGTGTCTTTAATACAAAAAAAAAGCCAACCTTCAAATAATTATGGTTAGTTATGCACTCAATACTTGGTCGGGAATCCTTTTGCAGAAATGACTGCTTCAATGCGGCGTGGCATGGAGGCAATCAGCCTGTGGCACTGCTGAGGTGTTATGGAGGCCCAGGATGCTTCGATAGCGGCCTTAAGCTCATCCAGAGTGTTGGGTCTTGCGTCTCTCAACTTTGTCTTCACAATATCCCACAGATTCTCTATGGGGTTCAGGTCAGGAGAGTTGGCAGGCCAATTGAGCACAGTAATACCATGGTCAGTAAACCATTTACCAGTGGTTTTGGCACTGTGAGCAGGTGCCAGGTCGTGCTGAAAAATGAAATCTTCATCTCATAAAGCTTTTCAGCAGATGGAAGCATGAAGTGCTCCAAAATCTCCTGATAGCTAGCTGCATTGACCCCGCCCTTGATAAAACACAGTGGACCAACACCAGCATTTGACATGGCACCCCAGACCATCACTGACTGTGGGTACTTGACACTGGACTTCAGGCATTTTGGCATTTCCTTCTCCCCAGTCTTCCTCCAGACTCTGGCACCTTGATTTCCGAATGACATGCAACCACTGAGCAACAGTCCAGTGCTGCTTCTCTGTAGCCCAGGTCAGGCGCTTCTGCCGCTGTTTCTGGTTCAAAAGTAGCTTGACCTGGGGAATGCGGCACCTGTAGCCCATTTCCTGCACACGCCTGTGCACGGTGGCTCTGGATGTTTCTACTCCAGACTCAGTCCACTGCTTCCGCAGGTCCCCCAAGGTCTGGAATCAGTCCTTCTCCACAATCTTCCTCAGGGTCTGGTCACCTCTTCTCATTGTGCAGCGTTTTTTGCCACACTTTTTCCTTCCCACAGACTTCCCACTGAGGTGCCTTGATACAGCACTCTGGGAACAGCCTATTTGTTCAGAAATTTCTTTGTGTCTTACCCTCTTGCTTGAGGGTGTCAATGATGGTCTTCTGGACAGCAATCAGGTCGGCAGTCTTACCCATGATTGCGGTTTTGAGTAATGAAACAGGCTGGGAGTTTAAAAAAGCCTCAGGAATCTTTTGCAGGTGTTTAGAGTTAATTAGTTGATTCAGATGATTAGGTTAATAGCTCGTTTAGAGAACCTTTTCATGATATGCTAATATTTTGAGACAGGAACTTTGGGTTTTCATGAGCTGGATGCCAAAATCATCAGTATTAAAACAATAAAAGACCTGAAATATTTCAGTTGGTGTGCAATGAATCTAAAACATATGCAAGTTTAATTTTTATCATTACATTATGGAAAATAATGAACTTTATCACAATATGCTAATTTTTTTAGAAGGACCTGTATATAAAAGAGGACCATGAAAATAAGCCTTACAAATTCAAAACGGCTGGATGGCTAAGTGTAACCAGCTAACGTACACGCTTGTTATATATTCTAGGCATTAGCGCAATAGAAGTTGACAACCTCTATTGCGTACACAACAAGCGATACAACAAACAGTAAGCAAGGTGAAACATCTTGATCCCCAGTTTTGCTGGACTAAACTTTTGTGTTTTGAAACCTATTAGCAGAGACAGAACGATCATTGTTCATTCCTTTGAGCCCAGACAGATGATACATGAGTTTATATTTGTGAAGCCATGGCTATGAGTAACAGTGGGAACTGACTCAACTGAGGAACCTGACGATATGATTAAAGAGCCCTTAAAAACAGCACTGTTCTGACCCCCTGGCTGGAACAAGTTCTTTCAGAAGCCAAAAAAGTAGCTTTGTCAGTTTGTAAATATCTCACAACCAAATTGCAGTGCATAAGTTTAATAAAAAAAATGTAGATTTATATGTTTGTAATAGATTTTTAGCTGGACTTCAGGTCTAAATTCCCGTTCACACCAAGAAATCATCATGAGATAACCAACGATGCCTATATTACCACACCAATCCACAATAATGTTTTGTTCATTATAAGTGTACACTGCAGTTTTAAATGCTCAAGCTCTTGAAAGTCTGTTAGATTCTGATTGGCTGTCAATGTTTTTATTGTTCATCAGCTGGAGAAAAAAATCAATCTGAAACTTTTCTCTATGTTGTAAGTTATGATCCAATTAGCATACTAGAGAACTAACATACTAGCACACAGTACATACTGAAAACGGACTATTTCTTATAAAATTGCTACAATAAATGTTTCAAACAGTAGTATATTACATTGTTGTCATGTGACTTCATTGCATGCATGCTTATTCCATGTCAGAAATATGCTATGCTATATAGGGCAGACGTAGTTTGAGTAGTATGGAAATATGCTATTCTAAACAAAGCCTTAAAGGTGCATTGTGTAATATTTAGGAGGATCTGTTGACAGAAATACAATATCATATACATAGCTATGTTTTCAGTGGTTTATAAAGACCTTATTTGATTAACTGTTTTGTTTTTATTACCTTAGAATGAGCCATTTCTTTCTACATACACGCGGGTCCCTTACATTGAAATGCGCCGACATGTTTCTACAGTAGCCCTAAACGGACAAACGCATTTCGTTACTATGTTGTTCCTCGTGCAAGGAAGCTACCTAAAGTCAGCGAATAAAACACTGACAATGATGAACAAGTAACAATAATATTCGCAATAACTTATAATTTTACTGAATAATAAAGTAAACCTAATTTCTTAATTTATCTTTGTTAAGAAACCTCATGCTTAACTGGCTACTCTCTGCTGTCTCAGACGACGACATCTTTTCCTGTCGGCCACCGTAACTTTTGTTGGTTGCAATTCGCAACCTCACCACTACATGCCGCCAAAAATCACACACTGCACCTTTAAAGGGATAGTTCACCCAAAAATGTAAATAACAGATGCAACTTTTGATTTTAATAATGTCTTTGTAAATGCTGAGATCAACATGAATTAAGATTAAAAAATGCTTTAGAAGAATTTGGTAGTTAACTAATGTAGTTAACTAATGTTAACAAATAGAACCTTATTGTAAAGTGTTGCCAGGTATTTTGTCAAAGTCAATGGGGTCCAAAACAGTATTGTTCAGTATAAAAAAAAATACTGAGACATTTTCAAAATATATTGTTTTGTGTTTTATAGAAAGAGAAATGCAAATGGTTTGAAACGGCATGAGGTTGAGTAAATGACTGCAGAATTGTCCTTTTTGGATGAACTATCCCTTTAAATCATTTCACTGTACTGGATGTGTATTTTCACAGTTAAGTAAGACCAGAATTGGAGCTTGCCTGATGTTTAGGGTTTCTTGCCAAGTTTCTCGTTATAGTTGAAAGGGATTCTCTGTAAGTTTAGTTTAAGGGATTTGTCCACGTTTTAATGCATTTCAGAGCTTTATAAGCCATGCATGATCAGTTAGGCGTTCGGCCCCCTGCTGTAACTCTCTGTTGGGGTTTCCCCCACCACATCACAGGTGGAGTCCAAACCAACCAAGAACCAGATGCAGAAACAAATGATTTCCCCCCTCTTAGACCATTCTGGCTTTGCAGCAATGAAAACTATGTCATATTTTGAACTTGGTTCTTTTCATGCATATTTAGAGAAAGAATGTTGAAAAAAGACCGCACAGCAAACACTGTTCGTTGAAACTAACAGGGCACAATAAATCACTGTTTCAGTGCTTTAGAGTTAAAGTACACTGTGTCCACAGACCCAATGAGATATAAGCAATTGAAATATAACTTCTATATAACTATACTGTATAAAAGTAATAATATGTTCTGCTTGGTTGTGCCTTTCAGTAGGCTATTACATTGCTTTTTTCCAGAGTAATGCAGCACTTTTTATGAATATGGTACACAAAAATAAAATAAACCAAGCTTGTGTCCCATCCCTTCAAATTGGTGCTTTTGCTCTATGCAACTTCCTCTTTGATAAGTCGCTTTGGATAAAAGCATGTGCTAAATGTACAGCTGTTATGATTCCTGTCTTGTGTACCCCTGGTTATATGGACTTTTAAGTTATATCCTGTTTTGCATCATGTTTTGTAGTACTTTGTAGTTTTTCTTGTTGATTAGTTCCTGATTGTTACCCCTGTGTTCCCATGACAATTTACCACGCCCCCTTACCTTGTTAACTTGTGTATTTATACCTCTGTGTTTCTCTTGTTCAGTGTTCAGTTGAACTATTTCAATTACTTTGATTTGATTTGTTCATTGCAAACAGCTGAAAGTCTGTCAAAATTTGCCAGTAAACCTGATATGCAATGGGGGTTGAATAATTACGATTATGACTATAACTGCCATATTGTGTGACATTATCCAAAGAACCAGTATTCTCTCTTTTCTGCCTCATCTCTGTCTTTATCCACCTCCACATCCCGGCCCTCGGGGCTAGACTGCACTGTGTGGGCCCCGGCATGTGTGCTTTGTGTTCTGACCTATAGATGCCTTGTTGACATAGCGCTCAGTACTGGATGCTGTAGATGCGTAAGCTGATAAAAATACAAGCGTTTGGGCTGCAGAGCTCAGGTCCTGTGGTATTACACAATCAGAGCACTGGCCCGTGTATTGTGATATTATAAAATAAGAGATTTTATCACCAGAGGCATTTTAAATGGTGTTTTAAAAGGTAAAACTATATAAAAGAGTAGCTAGCGTTACACAACCAATTCCACACACTGATGCTGTTCTAAAACCACGAGCTGCCCAGTAACAGCTGAAACAGTATTTTTTTAATGATAATAATAATAAAAAATATATTATGATTATTATTATGAGAATTTGAATGAGTCTGTGATCTCTTAAAAAATACTGTTTCCATATGACATAAACACTGCAAAAAAAAAAATTGCTGCCTTAAAATTGTAAGTACAATCTACTTGGCTGTATAAGTAATTTCAACTTTAAACAAAATAGTTTAATCTTGTATAACTTATCAAAATTAGTTATGACATTTTCAACTTTTTATGAGTTAAAGTAATGTAGAGACTATAGTGCTGTCAAATCGCGATTAATCGCATGTAACATTAAAGTTTGTAAATATATTTAGTAACTAATTTTGATAAGTATATATATATACAGTATGTATATAGTGTGTGTGTGTGTGTGTGTGTGTGTGTGTGTGTGTGTGTGTGTGTGTGTGTGTGTGTGTGTGTGTGTGTGTGTGTGTGTGTTTACAAACTTCGAAATTAATCGATTAGACAGCATTAGTAAAAACATGTTGTCATGACTATTTACCTATTTAATAGCCATTTGTCCATTCGTTATTTTAAACCTCTGTGATTTGTATTCACTCTCAATCCCCTTCTCTCAGTCTTCTCTCAGTTCCTCTTAGAAGCTAAGAGGAAAACACACCACCCTTATCCATTCCTTCTTCACCTTTACCATTTACACTCTCCTTTCCCTCCCCCCCTCTCTCTCTCTCTCTCTCTCTCTCTCTCTCTGATAGGATAATCTGGCGAGTGAGTGTCAACCCATGTGGGGATGGGATTACACTTTTATTTGCAGAGTTTTTATCCCGCTTGCCATCTGTCAGAGTTACACACGAGAGAAACAGAAAGCGGCTTTGACTTTCAGGGTCCATTTCCTACCTCTCTGCTTCACAAATTATCATTTAATTTTTTGCCCTCATGTGTGCACAGTCATAAAAATAAAGCTTCAAAAATCAGCAATATTCATAGCGGCCTTTATCACAATACAACAACATCTATAATATATAAACTACTATTACCATAATTACCTTACAATAACCTACCAAACCCATATAAGTACAGTAAGGTTGTTTATTATACAGTACACCTATATATTTAACTACTATTAAATATCTTGTGTGACATCACAACTATGAAGATTTTATTTCAATACATCTGGAAGGACAGAGTATTGTGAACGTTAGAGTATGTCTACACGGACTACATTTTTCAAATTCAAAAGACCAACTCAAATCTGTCTTTCCGTGATACATCCCCCTTTAGAGTTAAGCTAGAGGTCAACACTTCACCCTTCAGGATCCGTCTTGTCCTTCATCGCCTCCAATTAACAGCAGCACTCCTTGCAATCTGATCCTGGAGCCCTACAGGCGACTCCTACTGTCAGCTTATCACCTCCCCTGCCTCGTCTGCTTCAGTTCCTACATCGCTCCAAGTGTCTCCCAGGCAAAAGCCATTAGATCCCAGTAAGAGAGATTTATCCCTAGATAATTAAGTCTACTGATGTACGTCATGTTTGTGGTTGAGACAAGTTCTTGTGTTTATTGTAATGAGAATGAACCCCTTAGGTGTGAACTGAAGACCTAGAGAAAAGTAAAGAAATTTCTCAGAGTGGGAAAGAATATGAGACCTGACTCATGGCATGTAGAAAGGCATGGGCAGGTGCCAACACAAACACCCATAAACATATATATATATGTTTATTTGTTTGTGTGACTGTATAAAGCCTCTATATACGGTCACACAAACGTGTACACCAATTCTTGTAAAGATCTATACACTTTAATTATTCTTAAAGGAACACTTCTCCAAAAAAATTAAAAATAAATCTGCCATCAGATTTCACATTTCACACCCAGTTTCGCAATGAGATTTACTGTGGGATTTTACCGCAATGAGATTTTACCGAACAAAAAAAAAAAGAATTACATGGAAGAGCTTGTCACTGCCAAATCCCATACCTTTTTGCATTAAGACAACCAACTTCTATCTCTATCTCTTTGAGGACATTTGGCTCTCGAAACTATAACCAAACACCCTAACCATCAAACACTTACACATACATCTGTGTCCATTTCAGTACATCTCTGTCCTTAGAAAACCTACATGGCTTGATTTAAAAAGTTTCCGAATTCAAATGTTTTGACTCCTCCAAATGTTTGTGTCCTTTCAACAACTCTAAGAGTAAAAACACTTTTAGAATGGAACGTCAGACTCAATCGAATAAGAGTTATGAGAGCAGCATTTGGCACATGTTTAATATAGCCCTGACCATATTTTTAAATATGTAACAGTTTTTCTTGTATGCACGTGGTCTTGAGGGAATCTGAGGTTTGTGATCAAATCGGTTGTGGCGTGTAAGTTCGACTGTTGAGCTTCTTCCATCGTGGTTTACAGCCAGAGTTCAGTGACGGATTGGCCCAAATGTAATCCTGAAACCACACAGTGTATTAGAGCTAATACTTGTGGCTTCACCTCATTGGACATGCTTTAGCACAGACTCACAGTCAGATATAAGTCAAACGCTCAAATCTTGACGCCAGAGAGTTTTAAAGAGAAGCAGACTTTGCTATGCTTCAGTCACTCACAAATATATGCGCTAAAGCCTAAGTCTGTTAAATGTCAATGGCTTGATGGTTGTTCAATGTTTAACAGTCTATTTTAGACTAATACATTTACAATACATTTATTAAGCAAGAATGCATGAAATTGATCAAAGTACACTGTAAATATAATGAATAATAAACAGCTTGTAATGATCAGATCAGTCATTTTGACGATACACATGACTTCTTCGAGTAATACCATATGGACCACAGGATGTAGGGCCTGAGATAATGGCTAGACCACAAAAAAAATCCATCCATCCATCCATCCATCCATCATTTCAGCAAGTATTTATTATGATCTATGCTTCACATTTAATAATGTTGAATCCTCCATATCTTACGTTTAAGTCAAATTATAAGGCTCTTTTCTAGATATAATCCTTCTCTCTCTTTTTAAATGACTTTCAAGGGAGAGGATAGACCGTTTTAAAATTTTTACAGTGTAATAACTTTGTTAAAATAAAATAAATGTGGCTGTAGGACTCTCTCTCTCTCTCTCTCTCTCTCTCTCTCTCTCTCTCTCTCTCTCTCTCTCTGTGTGTGTGTGTGTGCGTGCATGCTTGCGTGTGTGTATTATTAAACCTCAATGACAGATCCTTTTACCACTTGACTTTCATCTCCTCTCATTGGTTCACTAAGTATGAGCTCACTACTCTCTCCTCTTTTATTAAATACAATGAGCCCAAACTCTCCACCCAGGATGTACTCTGATATAAGACGATGTTATTTATGAAATTAATGAACACACTAAAGAGAGTCTAAAGCAGGGGTATTCAAAGGGGTTAGAATAGAACAAGTTAGAATTTTATAAAAAAAAATATATATATAAAAAAATGCTGTCAGCTAAAAATGCTAAATTAAATCCAGCAATTAAATATTTAATTGTCTTATATGTAGATATATCATATTTTTTTGTAGGCCTACATATCATGGTACTACCTCCATGTAAAAACCATGATATTTTATTACTGTATTTCGTTCATATTTGTATTGCCATCAAATACCATGGTTTACCACAGTAATTTTTGCAACAGGATCCAATAGCACCAATATCGAGTTGTTTACTTCTCTCTCTCCCTGCACATGTCTGTAATGATGAGAGCATCTAATGTTCCTTGTAATATTTTGCACATGGTATGCTGCTGTACAAGAGAATTGTTTTTGAATGGTCTTTTTGTTTAGAGTCTTTATGTGTGTGTGTGTGTGTGTGTGTGTGTGTGTGTGTGTGTGTGTGTGTGTGTGTGTGTGTGTGTGTGTGTGTGTGTGTGTGTGTGTGTGTGTGTGTGTGTGTGTGTGTGTGTGTGTGTGTGTGTGTGTGTGTGTGTGTGTAGACCCTCCTCGACTCTCTCTGCAGCTGCCTACATATTTAGTTACTGCAGTGACTCAGTAGAAAAGAGAGAATCATCTTTGCTAATCTTGCCATATTGGGTGTACTTCACGTAAACCAATAATTATGTTTTTTGTATGTACAATGACTTTTTTTAGGTACCATTGCAACACCATAATGGTAATACCAAGGTTTTATTTGATGTACTGACAATGTGCATATAAGATGACAACATGTAAAATCCAAGATGTCTTTATCTGGTTCTAGATAGGCATTGCTGGTTACTGCCACAAGCTGGTTACTGCTGCGGAGCAGTTTTACCATGATGGCTGCCCTACTGAAAACAGGCAAGCAAGCAAGCAAACAGACAAAACAGTTTGCACACACAGATTTACTTCAAGTGAAATCGAAACAAACCGTTGTGATGTCATTTCAAACAATATCAGGCCAAATCAAGGTTTGTTTGGAGTTCTCTTTGGGAGTTTGAAACAGCTTGCTGTGGTTGGTAAACACCTTAGAACTACCATTGGTCCATAGCAATTATGTAATAAGTAGGTGTGGCTCTTAGGCTCCGCCTTCTTTGACAACAAAATCTTTTCTGGTTCAGTTGTTTTGTTCAGTTCGTTGAAGTCAGTGAGACTTGCCCCAATTTGCCTTCCAATATGTATCTTGTGCATAACCCCTGCCCATACAGTGGGGATCGCTTAGAGGCTTTCAAGAGTACAGACGCGTATCAATATGCTGTGGCTGGATGGGTGAAAGACGGGAAAGTGCAGCACCTGGCCACCAAGGATTTATATTTAATCATGGGAAATGTTGGTATTATAAAAAAAAAATTAAAAAATGTATGATTTTGGTGGTAGTTGCTCTGACTAGATAGCGAGTTGTTAGCTAGCTAAGTGGCTCAGCTGGTAGCTTGCCAGCTGTTAGCCACAGCTCATGGCTAGCTGTCATTGATCTGGATTAGGCCTGTCGCGATAGTCAATAAATCAATTAATTGCACGATAAAAAAAAAATGAGCTTGATAATTTTTCCGGCCGTGATAATTTCCATTTGGATGCTTGTTTGTTTTTCCCCTCTCTCTCTCTCTCTCTCTCTCTCTCTCTCTCTCTCTCTCTCTCTCTCTCTCTCTCTCTCTCTCTCTCTCTCTCTCTCTCTCTCTCTCTCTCTCTACCAAAGAGACTGGATGGCAACTCTGTTTAAGACATAACCGACATTTTTAACGTGAATACTCTCCAAAATGGACATTGAAACATAATGTTGTGTGTATTTGTCCATTCAGACACGAAACAGAGCTCAATTCATTAACGTTACTCGCGCGCTGTATAGGGGTCCATGGCTGCACGCTTCGGGTCGGATTTGTTTGCACAGAAAGATGAGACAATATGAGACATTCATACAATATGAGACATTTATTCTATCCTTTTCTTTTGGTATAGAATAAAATACCAGTTCGGGGTTCCTCTTTCGGCTGTTGCTGCAGCTCCTGCACAACATATCGCAGGCATTACTGAGACCGTCGGTCGTCAAGATGGCGGCGCAAAGCTACAGTGACGTCATGTTAACCGAACGAATACCGCTGGAAAGGGGTTTCAAAATTCATTTTACCGCTAAGCGAACAACGAAAAAGAACTTTGCCGTGAGTTTATCAGGTCCATTAACTGGTTTGATGGTGGAGCTTGACTGGTCAGGTTGTATTTCATCTCTAGCCAGCTATCAAGTGTCCTCTAATTTTGGGAGACCAGCTAAGACCAGCAAATCATCTTAGTCTGTAATATTTTTTTTTTCCATAATGCAGTGTAGACTAGTCACTAGCTGAATCAATTTCTGGAGACTGCCATGGCTAAAATCGATTTAGATCAATTGTAAATGTTCAGTATACATGCATCAAAATGGAAGTAATTGCATACAGAATACAGACGTTCACATTTTATGTAGCTGAAAATGTGTACGCTTACATTATTTCTTTATCACAGACACGTGTGATTTGAACCCTGTGAAACCATGATCTCTTGCTGTCGTGGAAATCTCCACTGCTCTGCAGCTGCTGTAGAACAGCAGATGATGGCAGTAAAAACAAGAGCGTTCACACACACTCTCATACTCACCGACATTACACACGGAGACATACCTCTGGGGGACAGGGAGTGTTTACTGCATACACAGCTTACACGACACCATGACACTAGCAGCAATGTCTGTCCTTGATCAATAATTACAAGCTAAATTTGGCCCTGGCCTGCAGTTTTCACATCCACCACCAAACAACAAGGAGATACTCCTCGCTGGACTCAATGTGACTACAAGTATCATTCAAGAGTGTATGATTCACTTGACTTTATACAATATCAAAATATCAAAATAAGCATTTTGAATCCACATAATGGAAGCATTTGCAGTTTTAAAATCCAGTACACCCAAACTGGAAATGTATTTTATTAAACATCAGCAACTGAAGAACACTCAGTGTCAGACTCTGCCAACCAATAGTGAGACTGATTAGTGTTTATCCATATGTCAGGAAAAGTCCTCCGTTTGGTCAACGTAAACACCAGCAGTTGCTGACAGATGCAAAATGAAGTTCCAACAGTGAATATAGGGAACCGATTGGGCTTGTGTAATCAGATCTATTATGAAGAAATATGGCATGAGGAAGATACAATTGTATCCATGGCTGAGTTCCAACATAGGCCTAGACATAAGTCATATAGAGTTTGTAAGTAACCATGTGATGTACTGTGTGCAATAAAATAAAGCATTTAGGTAAAATAAGTAATGTATAATGTATAGTCAGCTATTGCAAGCTGAAAAGTTGTATAACCCTTAACAGTTTATTTTTAGGGTTCTTTAGCGGTCATTATACAAAAAAATTGACCAGAATCAAGTATTTCAGAGCAGGGGTTTCAAACAAAAAAAAGGAAAGAAAAATTAGTTAGAGAAAAAAAAAGTTAGAGAAATACTTTAAGTGTATTAAAAATGTCGTATTATGTTAACTTTGACAAACTTGGTGTACAGTACACACATGTAATTTACATACATACTCACATACTGCACAATGTTTTTGAAAGAAGTCTCTTATGCTCACCAAGGTAACATTGTGATATAATAATATTATAAAATATTTTGAATTATTATTACAATTTAAAATAATATAATTAATTTTGAATTAATTATGAAACATAATATGCTCCTGTGATGCAAAGCTGAACTTTCAGCATCATTACCCCAGTTTTCAGTGTCACATGATCCATGATGTTGATACTCCTATATATATATATATATATATATATATATATATAGCCCTCACTTTCTGTTCATCCCTATTCATTCTCATGTCAATGTACAGTTGGTTGCGTTGATCCTGTTCTGCTGAGTTTATCATTTGCTGCTGCGTTGCTCTAGTTCTCCTACATTTGTTATTGTGGGGAAAAAAAGATTGTTGCATTAGATCCTGCCTCTCTACTCTCCTTGCTACAACCTCATGTGACAATAACATATTTTAATAATCTTTTTATTTAATAAGTCTTTTTAATAATGCACTTACACATTATAGACGAGTAAAAAATATATTAGTTGCCTATATATTTTAAGTTACTTGGCATCCAAAAAAACCTTTTCCAGAGAACCGTGCTGAGCAATGAGAGATCATATAATGGCAATGCATTATAAAACGTGTGACATTATTTAAGGTTGAGACTGTGTGCAGGATTAATGAAATTATGAGGTCTAATTATAAAATGTAAATTGAAGTATTTTGACATAGGATGAGAAATATAATGGATTGCTCTATTAGCAGAGCCTCTTCAAAGCATTTTATCTATCTGAGTGTATTATGTAAGAGAAAATGCATTTAGAATTAAAGGAGAGAGGGGGCAACCTCGTGAGAACCTAATGCAGCATGCACAAAACACAATACACACAGATATACAGCCTCAGCAAACTCCCCTGTGACTGCAGGATTGATGTTGTATCCTCAAATGAACATTCCCACTTTGGGATCTGAATCCTAAAGGTCAGCATAATTGGCCTCGGCTGTCTCCCCAGCTCTCAAATGCAGGCTGGGGTTCAGCTGCAGTGCCTGTCAAGTCATCCATAAGTGCTGTTCCAGCATCGGCTGTCTCTTGGTTCTAAAGAGGATAATACTTCATGGACACTTTGTCAGCCAATCTCCAATTGCAATGTGCTTCCAATTATTTCAGGTTTCAGAGTTTAGCCATTTTTATAAAACACTTACCATAAATTTGTTTACCCAGAGTATATAGTGAGAATGGTCAAAAGCCATTTGCTCTTTGCTTTGTTTGTACACTACACTACACTACACTACACACACACACACACACACACACACACACACACACACACACACACACACACACACACACACACACACACACACACACATATTTCAGTCATGACAACTCTTGGAATTGTATTAAACAGCATTTTATTTAAGAATGGAAAGTGCATAGGCTTTGTCTTGGCGGACTAGATCTGCTACGCTGCCGCTGATGGCATGAGTGAAGTCTATAGCCGAAACATGCACATAGATACAGTAAAAAGGACATGAGCTGCTGCAAGGAAAGTGAGAAGCCTCTAGCAGATCTAGACAGGTGGTGCTGGGGAAGTAGGGGAGCTGTGAAAATTCACATGGATCCCTGCACTGAGATGAGCCGTTTCAGGACAAAAAAAAACAAAGAAACGGGTGCGTTTCCCAAAAGTACCGTTAGCCAACTATGGTCGCAAGTTCCGTCGTTATCAGCATAGTTAAACGAGTCTGTGTTTCCCGAAACTATAGTTCCAACGAACATTCGCAAGCAGCATCACAAAGTTGTGTGGTTGCAGCGACAGCTCTCGAGCGGTGGTCAGAAGCAGAGTTTCTTGTTTACATGACATGTGGACTTAATATATCCTTAACTTGAGCAAAATAAGCAAGCTGACATTCAGTACAATCTGTATCTTTTATTTAGAATATGTACAAATGTCATTTACATCTTTTTGTTGGTCAAGAGATTTAAAGCACCTTTTTTAATAGTGCACATGTGCGCACGTGCTCTAGTACGCAAGCACGAGCCTATGATTGAATCCATTATTAAAGCAAAATAACTGAGAAAATGAGAAATAGTCCTCATATGCCATGTCTGTAATTTATAGCAAAACATCTAGCATTGATTCGATCTCAAACAGATTAATTAAAAGGAGTTATACTCCACCAAGTTCGTGACATCATTAACCAACGTGGTTGAACGACAATTTTGCGACAATATGGTAACGGGAACTAGTTAGTTGATTTCTTCAACGATGCATGTGTCGTTGTACGGGAAACACACTACAGAACGATTGGCCAAAGAAGTCAGCTTTAAGAGACAATATCAGCTGCTCTGAAGAGTTTCATGACTGAACTCTGAATATATTAGTGTGTCTTGCCTGCAGAAAATAAAATGACTCCAACAGTTACCTCAACCCAAAAACAACTAAATGGCAAACATGCACTGGCATAAATCTCTGAAAGAGCACCATTAATTTCTGTTTGTCATGTATTGCAGAGGATATCGATTCATCATCCATGCGGTGCTAATGAAAGCCGTATGACAATCCCCTATTCCTGAACACAAAAATATCACTAGCGCTTGTGCGTTTCGGGCATGAGCTCCAAAAAATGTGTGCACCATGTGTGAGCGAGTGCGCACCAATCAGCCCATCGTTGCGGAGTAAGCGATGATTTCATTTTGATCAAAGTGGTGGTGTTCTGGAGCGAAGGCCTGTGGTTTGTTATGGTTCCCTTCAAAATTGACTTTGTTTGACATTATACTGTATCTCAAAGACATACAAAAATGGGATTTTAAACATAATTTTCCCATAAGCATATTTCGTTTGACAGTATTTTGTTTGCCAAAAACCATACCTCTTTTGTCACTTCCTCTTTACTTCAAATTGAAAGCTGTCCTTCCTCTTGAGATATTGTTTTAGGTCAACCACATTAGAGAAGTGTGCATATGTACAGTACACCCAACAGTGCAGTTTTGTTTAGAATAGTGGACACATATTTTTTTTTTAAAAAATATCTACCTTTTTTATGCAAACAAATATTAAACAACACCAGTGAGTTAAACTGTAAAGGTAGATTAATAACTTTATAGATAAACCATTGCACATTTGACAGCCTCTTCTCCCTTTGAACTTGGAAATTAAAATATGACGTAAAATACATAAAAATAATGTTGTCCCAGAATCCCTACACTAAAATAAAATCCATACAAATAAATAAATAAATAAATATGTATTTAATTATAATACCGAAATGTATACATGGATATATACAGTATAAATATAATAAATATAAGCCTATAAATGAACAGTGTTGGGTAAGTAACAAAAGAAAAAGTAATTAGCTACTAATTACATCTTCAACAGTGTAATAACTGTATTAATTACTCTCTCTAAAAAGTAATGCATTACTTATTACTTTCTAAATTCCATTTCAGTCTCAATTTGAACAATATAAGGATAGACATGAAACTGTTATTTTAATTCTTTCAAATTAATAATATAAAACTGCTTGAATTATTCTTGAACTGACCAAAGTATTTAGAAGGGAGAAGGTTACATTAAAAATGCATTTTAACATTAGACGTTAAATTATGATGTTAAATCTATTGTTTAATATAGAACTGTTCTATTCGGGTTTTAATGCAATTAGATCAGAAGTAAATTACAGAAAAATTGAGAGTAATCTTTTACTTTACTTGAAAAGTGATTCAATTACAGTAGGCTGATTAATTACTTAGTAATGCAGTAGTACATACAACACTGTAAATTGTATAATGTATAATGGATATCTAGCTATTTTAAATAATTGTTAGAAAACTGTGCACAACAAAATACTTTAATTGTTGTGTTCTGTAAATTTTTACAGTGTGTTTCTTGAGCATTTGATATGTCTGCGTGGGTCTCGGATGGGAGTGACACCCAGTGAAGCGCTTTTAGACTCCGCCTTCTATGTAAATGAGTCAGTGTGGCGTTGGTGTCCGCGCGCTCAGTCAATGAGCACCGAGACTGGAGGAGTGTCCGACTTTACATCTCGTTTCGGGGGGCCGAAAGATATTTTCCTCCAGCATGATGTCGGTGTGGAATTATCGCACTCTCCACCTTTGAGAAATAAACGCGGCCAGCGCAAAAAACAGTGACCCGGCGTTGAGTCATGGGAGGCCAGATAACCCGAAACGCATTGTACGGTGAGGAACTGCGTTAAGGATCTACATGCAAACCGCTGAATGATGTTCCTTCTGTTTGTACGCTCTGCTTCAGCTGTATTGTACATGGTAGATTAATAGGAAGGAAAACGTCAGCCTTTAAATATTACATATTAGAATACTTAAGTTGCAAGGAATAGAATAAAACACATTTGAGCACAAGTCACAGACTTAATGTTGACTGTATTTAGGTTTCTGGAGATTTTGCGCTCGTGTCAGACTCAGTGAACGCGCTTTCGACATCAGACGTGTTTCCCCCACAGCAGCTTGAAAGCGTGAGAAAGGGAAGGGATTTTGTGGGGATTCCCTCTGTTGTTGGGAATAAGAAGGATTTACTGCGGGTTTTCCCACAACGTTTCATTTTACTAGGCGATTTACATGCCCGTGAAGCAGCTGGCTCAAAAGAGAATCACATTAATCAATAAATGAATTGATTGGTTTTACATAAAAATGCACGGTTGTCGGCTACTCAGAGTAGAAAGCCTACTGATATTCTCTGAAATTCATGTTCAGGCTGTTGTGCTGCTAGAGTAGCCTACTGTATATGTTTTGGCAAGCCCTTCTAACATGTATTTCTTGCTTTGCAATTTCCAACTAGTATCTGTTTTTTTATGTCATTGCATTATCGACAGACAGATAGATAGATAGATAGATAGATAGATAGATAGATAGATAGATAGATAGATAGATAGATAGATAGATAGATAGATAGAATTATCTGGTACAGGATGATTTCTGTTGGCCTGCAGGGTGAATGGGTTAATAATCCTCCTTGTTGGATGTGTGGCTGTTACTGAAACAGACGTGAGCAGTTGGTTTATGTAAATCTCTCTGTCTTACTGGCCTGTAGGAGTTAATCTGAACCCTTGGTGGATCACTCACTTGATCATTAAATCTAAGTAAAGCACTATATCACATCCAATTAGGTAAACAGGGACTAGAGATATGACAGTCCAGTAAGTGCATTAGCACCTGGTGTTCGAAATGTACTGAGAAAACCCCTGAGGAAATGTATGAATTCAAATAAATACATAAACAAATAAATAAATCACATCGCAAAACCACAATGAGCAATATGAGTGCAACGGGGTGCATAAAAAAACAGTCAGCTCTGAAGTTAAACATTACATTTGATTAGAAGCATATAAAAGTATCAAAAAAACATAAAAAGACAAAAAAAAAAGCTTAGTCATTTGGTTGATGGATGCCTTGAACTTGAACTTGGATTTTATTTTTGGTGAGTATTAAGAAGACAAAAGGAAATGATGGAAAGAGGTGGAAACAGGATTGGGAAATGACGCAAGCCAGATTTGAGCATCATTTTTGCTTAACGTACTACAGCACAAGCACTCTACCAAAGTCCCTTTAAGGCAAGTCATTTCACTCGGCGGCCATCTTTGAAACACCTTTCTGGCAGATATTTCAGTCATGCAAGTACAACATCTCTTTCAATGTAGAAACATCAAATTCTCCAAAGCTGTTGACCAAGCTTACCATTAAATTCACTTCTTGAAATCATCAATGAAATCTGACAACAACTCTCTTACAAATGTTGTTTCTAACCACTCAAATCATGACAAAAAAAAAATCATTTTTCAGACTGGACCAGCCAATGCGCTTGTGAAGCCAAAAGCACACGTCTCTCACAATGACTTCACCAATTGCTGATTGTTTTATTTAGAAGGAGCGATTTATTCCGTCATATTGCGTGTTGCACTTTCTCCCATTTATAGTAATATGAGTGCACTGTCTTTGTATATGTAATGTCTATGCTGCTGCTCTTCTGCCTCAACAATGTTTTTAGTTTATCTTTATAAAAAAACAACTTTCTGGTTTCTCTTTCCAGTTCCCATTTCTGAGGCACGGCTTGTTTTTCAGTTCTTGCAGCAGGCTGAAAGTGTATATAAATTGGTTATCTGCATCTTTCACCTCATATAGTATATAACAGTGCTTTATCTGATCTTTGTATGAAACCAGAAACCATCCAGAACTGAGAACACGATTGTCTGGTTTGTAGTGTTTGAGCAGAATAGAGACACTTAATGTACTGTATGTTTGTGTGTGTGTTTAAGACTGGTGGGTGTTTCTCATGTAACTCTGGAACACATCCTGGCCTCTGAGGCAGGAAAGATATGAATAATTTGTGTGTTTTTATATATAAAGGCTGTTAAAAATGGAACATTATGACCGTTGTTCCCGATGTTTCTTACTCCACCTTAAACTGTTACAAATATGGAAAGTTAAATGCAAATTGTTGGTGTACTTGCATGTGTTTTTTGCATATACAATTTTTTGCATATGATTATCATTTTGTGCAATATGGCGATTGTGCAATTCATTCTTAGTAAGGATGCAACAATATAAAACAATGAAAAAATATATTGTTGGTTTAACTTAAAAAAGTAACCTGGCTGACTTAAGTTCATTGAAACAATTGAGATTGGTTTAATCAACAGAAACTCAAAATATTACATTATCTGAACTACATTAGTTGATTTAACAAAAGGAAAAAAAAGTAGTGATAAATCATGAAAATAATGTTTTACAGTGTGGTACTGATAAATTCCTTTGTATTAATAATATTAAAATACATATAAAAAATGATATACTATTTTATCTAAAAATAACAAAGGTGTTTAAAGTGAATTTAGGCATCACGTCATTATAATGTACAATATGAAAAATGGGTTGGCCCTTTCATTTCTAAATCATTTTTTGACTTTGTTACTAACTTTGCAGTGTCTGTAAAGATTCACTTTAAGTGAGCATTAGATGATGGCAAAGGTATTCTTAATGTAAAAATAGGAGAAATGAGCATTCACAATTTAAACATCCAATAGCCAATATCCTGAAAACCATTATTATGTAAACTTATGCAAATCGGATGGTGGCACAAATAAGAATAGGCATGGGGTGTATTTCCCAAAAGCATCATTAGCCAACTGGTCGCAAGTTCCATTGAACTCTATTGGTAATGACGGAACTTGTGATCATAGCTGAATTTGGGAAACACACCCCAGTATGGTATACTGATATTCCGTGCATCCCCAATTCTTACTCATCATTGCTGAACCAGTTATTCACTGCTAATTTGTTTATAACAGCATGGAAAGTATTGTAATTACTGAATCAATTACCAAAGTGTTATTTTTTTTAATCCACAGTAAAACAGCCATGTACACAAATAACACGAGGAAACCGTTAGCACTGAGTTTGTTTGGACTGGGATTTTTAATGGGGCATGTTGGGATTGATTGTCAGTGATTGGTTGACATGCAGACGAGGAGTCAATGCGCTGTAGTGACAGATTATTGTAAGGCAAACAGAGGAAGTGCTCTTATCTCAATCCCTGCTGTGGTTCCATGGCTCAGTAGTGTGTTGTGTCAGAAACATATGTTTGCAGGTCAGGTGCTGATGCTGCTAAGTAACCGTCTGCTGCACCTCTGCTGAGCACAACATCCTTGATGAGTCACTTAATCCTCGCTCTCACCGCAGAAATTAAACGACACCCCCACACACTGGTGTTTGTGTATACGGATCAGATCACCTAAGAGCCAGCCGGCCAGCGCTTAATATGTTCACTCATTCATGATACTTTACTTTATTACAGGGCAAGACAGTTGCTAGCTGGCTTTAGGACACAATTACAATCCACATCCCATGGAAGAAAATTAAGATAAAGGACACTTATGTTTTGAGTTCCCAAAACTCAATAATTGTGCTAAATAATACAAATAATGTCACAAAATATTTGCTAAAATATATATTTTTTGCATGTTAATTTCTTCTATTTAAAAAATTTAGATTCAATTCTTAATTTCCATTCACTTCTAGATTGCCATCTGACACTCATTTAATGTTAATCTTTACAGAGAGTAAGGACATGTAAAGACAATCTTTACAATTCAATAACAATGCCAGATGTAGTATTTAGAATATCTCAAAATTAATAACCATTTTTCATACTATACATAATTATTTTAAATGTTGTGATAACTAAATTCACTTCAAAAACTTTTATTTTTAGTGTTTTATTCTGAATTTTATTTAAACAAAATATGATAGAATTATAATATCGGCGATTTATCAGTTATCAGTACTGGCTAGAATATTGTTGCATCCCATATATATATATATATATATATATATATACAGTGGGGGAAATAAGTATTCAGTACATAAATAAATATATCCACACACACTGTAAATGTTGTTCAGTGTATATATACTGAATAAGTACAGCAAACAAAACGTTCTCTCTACTTAAACATAGAGAGAAAACATTTTTGGCGATGTTCTGAGCTGTTGTTTGAATGTGAAATAAATAAACAGACAGTGATGCATTCTTCTAGTGTTGATGCTTGATTCTAAGTGACAGCGTGTGTGTTCTGTTTGATGTGTGTGACGACACTCGAGTGAGGGCTTTGTATAAACCAGAGGCCAGAGGGTGTGTGCTCAGCCAGGTGAAACTCCCTGTTATTCAGGGGTTTTTTTTGGACCAGAATAACTATTAGCATATGAATCTTTAGCCAAGCCTGCAGCCATGGTAACTGATGTGTTGTGGTCACATGACATCACATTGTGGTCACATTTTTACAGTAGCCTATTTGCCATGTTTTTCAGATAATCTTTTATGCGAGTTAGTGAAATTGAACTGTTTAATGATTCCGGAAAAACAGATTCTCAAGTAGATTATTTACTTTCTGGTGTCTGATACCTAAAAACAGCTTTAATAATGAAGTTATTTTGAGTATCAGAACACATGTACTTACAGTAGCACAGTTAATGTGATTACAGACAGAGCAAATTAAAAGTTAATTCCTAGAGAATAGACTCAGAAACGAGGACAATGCATGACAATAAAATAAAAAAAAAATTCTAATGACAATTATTTCATTAAAATTATTTTAATTCTGAAATGATTTAAGAAACATTTCCACTGCAATACAATTGAAAGCATTTCTAAAATCAAAATTATATAACAACCTAATGTTTCCATGTTGTGTGAACTTCTTAATCAATACAAAACATATATTAACTTATGCAAACAATAATATTATTTCCTCAATGACTTGACAGGACTTGTTGAGCCTGCAGCTTTCCCAGACCAAACACAATACAAATGCATATTACGCTAGGACAAGAAAAACATTGAAAAAGCTTGCACAACAGCTCAAGGCACATCTAAAATTACTTTACTAGTTGTGTCCCAAATGACGCACTATATACTTATACACTATGTATTTTATAAGGTTATATTAAAATTTAACATCGGTGTCTGATAGCCCTTCCCCCTTTGTATTTAAATCTGCGACAGTTGAGCGCATGAAGTGTCCAACATTATTCCACACTTTGTTTTTTCGGTTAATTAAGTGCATCATCCGGGTATTTAAAGTGCACTTTTTCTATTTGGAATGTTCAGTGTAAACACACTACTCGCACTATTCATACTACAAAACGTCATAGAATAGTTCCTAAGTACACAAATTGGGACACACCTACTGTCTTTTGTAGCTGTTGCACAGATGAAACAGAACAGATATTATACTTTCTGTTTGCAGAGTATATTTGGCTGGAGACTTTGCCTCCTCGTGATGCATATAATCAAGTACTTTCTCTCCTTTCCATATTCAGCAAACGAAACTTAAAAGTGAGCATCGGGATGCTCTGTTGTGAAAGCGGCCTTTTGAGTGCTGCAGGCCAAGCAGTTTTATTTTAACATTGAGTGGATGAGAGTGTCTGTGATGTGAGGTGTTACACATAACATGACATTCTCTTACCTACAGTCAGACATCTGAACCTGCCCTGAGCACGTCTGCATGGCAATGAGGATGTAATGGAGAAAAAGATTGCAGCTACCTGACAACCTTACACAGAGAATTTAAACCTGACCTTAGCACTTGGAGATCCTCTTTAACGCAAGTAAAAAATTAAATAAATAAACACAAATTATTTACACAAGTGTGCTTTACTAAACCTCTTTCCCAGTTTAGAAATGATCTAAAAACCTTTTAAAGATGCATCCATATACTGGCTTCACATAAAATTGCAGAATTAATATATCCACTATTGGTCAAAGGTTTGGAATAATTAAGATTTTTTTAAATGTTTGTGAAGGAAACATTACGCACTTATGCTCAACAAGGCTACTTTTATTTGATAAAAAAAATACAGTATATGTGAAATATTATTACCATTTAAAAGAAGCATTTTCCACCAAAATATTAAGCAATATAACTATTTTCAACCCTGATAATAATAAGAAATGTTTGTTGAGCACCAAATCAGCAAATTAGAATGATTTCTGAAGGATCACTATTGATTGCTGAAAATTCAGCTTTGCCATCACAGGAATAAATTACATTTAAATATATATTAAAACAGAAAACTTTTAAATTGTTATAATATTTAACAATATTACAGTTTTTTTGTTTGTTGAATGAAGGCCAGTATCACCGATATTAGTAAGACATGTCAATGTTTGAACTGCTTTAAAGATTTTTACATTTGTATCATTAGATATTTGAGTAAGTTGAACCCAATACTTGCGTTTAAAGGTGTAATTAGGAAATGTCTCTCTCTCAAAAAAAATCCTGTCGTCACTGGCACATAATGAATTAATGAATAGCGCTAACCAAAAGATGTGGGCAGACATTAGCATTGCTACTTCTGGAAGGGGAAAAATGCTGTGTTAATTGCATTTTATATTTGTAATGCGTTAAACAGAAAATAACATTATTTTTGAAAGCCCTAGATTGTTCAAATGCTCAAGTGTGTTGATTCAGGCCCTCCAAGCTGTTCTTTATGGAATAAACTTATGTAAGAAACATCTTCTGTCCGTTGGTTACCTTAAAAAAGAATGTGGTTACCATAGAAATAGCAGCATTATGATGTGTTCGGTAGCCCAGGGTGGAATCTGCTTGTGTGTTGGCCTCATATTACAAAGAGTGTTTGTGTTTCTGCATGTCCGGTGCTGTTACTTTTTAGGACTTAAGTGTGTCTTATGTAATAACATTTAGGAAGACAACAGAAATGTTTTAAAGGCTATGTGAATTGAGAAAAATGTAGGTTGGGATTTGATTATAAAAAGTCAGTGTTACATTATAGAATGGAGCCAGGCTTAATACGTTTGCTAAATCAATACTTTTCCTTTGGAATAATGAGCAGCAATGAATAATTCATAATAAGACCAGGACCATCGTTAAGACCGACAATAGGGCCAATTTTGATTTCATGTTAATTTAAATTAAATTTTAATTGAATTATTTGGAATAATGGACCTCAGTTGTTGACTGAACTTTTAACGCCGCATCTTAATTAGTTCTGTAACGTGTCTTCCACCTAGTCCCAAAGTGGGGACCTTTTTTTTTTTGCAGATTATACCTTGAGAGATTTTACACTGATCTGGGACCAACTTCCCCTGTCCATACAGATGAAGCAAAAGCACACACACTGAACTCAGCTCAGCAGAAAACGGAAACTCTCGCCATGGCAGCGTTGCTAAGGAACATGAGCTGCTACTTAACCTCCATTTTCTGTCTGACAGCTGCAGCTCTTGTGTTTGCTAATGTATTCATTTCAGTGTGCTCAGACTATGAGTGTTATGCACAGTGTCCATCCGCAAACAGACCTGCCCACACACACAGACACATGTAAGCATATTTTATAATATAATGTTTTCTCATATGATGGTTTCACATAGGCTATTTACATGGCCAGATATAGACAACAATGTATAGTCTATATTCTCTTCTCTGGTGACCAGTGTAGCCTTATCTGCATTGCTCAGGAAACATGTCATTGCCCCTATCAGTTTCTACATGGGAGCCACAATAGCTGAGAGAACTGGTGTCATCACTGGACGCTTCTCCAACCGTGCCATTACGGACCTGTGAGGGTGTGTTATCTTGTTAAAGGAACCCCTTGCCAACTCTGTGTATGTTGGACATGAATTTAGATAGGAAAGCCATAAAGCTGGAACCTCTCATGGATGTCTCTAAATGCGACATTGTGCCAACTGTACGCATTGCAAAACATTCCTGTGCCCCCGCTAAAATAGATATTCAACTTCTGTAGATCAATTCATTACTCTGGCCATTATTTAGGCCATGTCTGGATCTAGTCTAAAGGTACTTTTAATGTTATAATTTGGACTTGGGTAGTAAAACACACACACAATGGAACTAGAGCTGCACGGTGATCTCGATTAAAATACCCACATGATCTTATTCCTAAATGATAACAATTTGGCTTTAAACCAATGAAAAAGTAAGTTCACAGCGAACATTCAAATCTGCATTAGCGCTGCTGACCCAAAGAATGAAACATAGTATCATTATTTAATTCAATAATTCAATAATTACAATAATTCAAATTATCACAGAAGTACTGGGATAAAGTTCATGGTTCAGTTATAAACACTGGTGTCTATGGCAACGATTAAAATAGAGTATAACGCTATAATGATAATACGATAGATTGATAGAACGAGACATAGCTCTACTAGTTTAGATAGAAGGCGTAGTTTAAAATGATTAGAAAACCTCTATTGTTTTGGCACATGGATGCATAATTAAAAAGCGTTCAGACCTTGCTTGTGCGTTATTCATGTTGTATATGTGCACTTAAGCCTTAAATGAGTATGCCTGTGTTTCCTGCACCTCTATTCAGGAGTGGAGCTTTACACACACACACACACACGCACGCACGCACGCACGCACACACACACAAACTCACATGCACACACATTTGAGTTGTGAGCTTGCAAGTGAGAAAAAGACTGCACAAGAGAAAGACTGGCTGTTATGAATTAATACAGTGACAATAATCAGTCAACTCAATTTTCCATTATGTGACTACAAGCAAAGACAAGTCTGCAGTGCAACATACTGTCCAATTCGTAAACTAATTACAATAATTAAACGCTGTAGGAAACGCTGTAGCACTTTATGCTTCAGTACTGAAATTGTGCAGTTCAGTGCAGCCTGTTGGGGAAAAAGATGAATCAGATTTATCTACAAAACTAAAAATCACTTTGTCCAATGAAAATGCTGTACATAAATGGGGTCAGACAAATCTCACCATGCAAGGGCTGATGCTATTTCACGCGGTTCATTGATTTGAAAGTAAAGGCCAGGCTTTAGTCATATTGAGCTGGGGGTCTAAACATGATTATGGCTGAGAGAAGACCTATTTTCACACCATTATGTATTTTTATCATTTTATCATTTGTAGTATTTTACCATATTGACAGACCATGGTTTATAAATCGTCTTTCTTTCTCTGTTCTAGACTCTCTAGGTGGTCCATTCCCCTCTACAGCTCACCGATGCCACCACAAACCAAAGCGCTGTTTACCCTTGCATCCGTGCGGAGGTGTCCCCATGAGCCCCCTTCTCTTCCACCCCAACGCTAAAGGGTCTCAGATAGTCATGGATCTATCACAGAGGAGTGTCAAACGCCAGGCCAGCTTCTGCAACGCAATCACGTTCAGCAACCGTCCCATTGCTCTTTATGAGCAGGTCCGCTTAAAGGTAAGAACAAGGATAGGCATAGATGAATATTTGGGAACTGTGGGATAATCTAAGGGGGATGGTGGGTCCGGATTACACAAGTGGACGACACGCAAGGTATATGTGAACATTTCTAAGTGTCTGCTGCAGAAAAGAAAAATAAATCTCATCTGTCTTTTTTAAAAACGGACAGGGTATCTTTTTTTATGTTAAAAATGTGTTGCAGTAGCGTCGTCATATCCGTCTATAACATAGCCTATAACACGCTCTCACGTTTATTTTTTTGCGTTTTTGGGAGGAGTAAAATTTACATATGCGGTTTCAACAACCAGATGCATTTACACTTGTCCACTTTCGTCTGTAACGCGTCTCAGACCTCCTCCTGAAGTGGTTTGAGCGATCGGATTCAAATCAGTCTCACTGCGTTTCGGAGGGCATTTACACCTGGTCTTTTCACGATCGGATAGCTATCCCATCACAGAAAACGCATGAAGTGGCCAGGTGTAAACAGCCCATACGGCGAAACCTCTACCTGTGAGTTACCAGGGAAAGTGCAAATTGCCTTCTAAAGGTTACAGGGTTGTTGATGGGCTCTGTTTCTCATGACATTTTCTTTTTACTTGTTTTTTTTTTTTAGATTTATTTGTATTGTTTCTAACATTACCTGTTCTGTAGACTTGCTCTTTATTTATTGTTTTTTATACTGTAGTGTACATACAACCAGTACAACATGTCCTGTTCTATAGACATGCTCTTTATTTATTTATTTTATACTGTACAACCAGTAAAACATGTCTTGTTCTGTAGACATGGTTATTTATTTATTCATTCATGCTGTACCAGTCCAATAGGACTGTCAGTTGAAATAAACCTTGTGTTGTAAGAAAACTTGTTTTATTTGTTATCAATCTATTTTGATGCGCTTTCACATAACGTTTGTGATTTTACATACGTTTAAAAGTATTGAAATTAATATCGATATCACAATTTTCATTACCAATATCGCAATATCACATTTTGTCAATATAGTGCACCCCCACTTCATAGTTACTAGAAAATTGCAGGTAGGCAAGTTTGATCATGGTTTAAACTCTGCAGGACAGTGGCCCTCCAGGCTGGATTTGAGGAACACTGCTCTAGCGTATGTGTAAAAATGAAGTATACTTAAGGGAAATATATTTGAAAACATTTGTGCAGTTCCATTTGTTTCCACTAGAGGTGCAAAAATACACTTCACCTTTCACATGAATTTTTTTTTGCCTGCAATAGCATTTTCTTTTTCTGTCTTTCTTGGTTTGTCTTTCTATCTTTACTGTACTTTAAAAGCACCACTTTTGAGAAGTTGGGCAAGTTCCCTCTCCCTATGTCAACGCAGAAAAAATCTAAAATAAACAATCCAATCCCAGACTATTGCTCTCAATCTAGCTCAAGCAGTTATTCTACCAACATACACAGATGGTTTTGTGTGTAAACTCACTCATTAGTCAAGTTCTCAATACTGGTTATTCGCAGTATCGTATGGCCGCTGTGACATAAGTCATTGTGTTCTTGAATTGTTTGCAGGGCTCATTCCTGGAGTTACTGTAAATCAAATAAAACAGAGTGTCTCTAATCTAAACACACCACATGACTGCCTCATACATCCCCTGAATTGTCCGCTACGCTCAACCATTTATGACCATCACAAAACATGCCCCCTGTTTGGCCTTCAGCACTGCTACTGAAGGAAATACTAGAGCCAACTTTGATGGAATTAAATTGAAAATAATCACGTTTAACAAGGTTTTAAAAGAAAGAACTGGAACCTTTTCAGCCAGCATAAAAGAAAAAAACTCAACGAAATGTAACAAAAATGAGATTAAATAGAGAGTGAATAAAGAATTTTGTATTTGAGAAACTAAATTAATTTTGGTGCTTCTAGTGGCTCACTGCACCTTTTAAAAGTAGCTTCAAAAATTAAAAGGACAACTCTGTATCTTAAAATATACACAAATTAGGTGCATATTAGTAACTTAGTGTAGTAATATGTACCCTTAAGGTACTAGTATGAACATTTTAGGGGCAAATAAGGTTACAAAGATTCTCCTTTAAGGGTACTGGCCCAGTGACAAACTGCTGTATGCCTAAAGGTACAATCTTTGCAAGTTTTTCATCAACATTTCTATGCTATGCAATGACTCTGAAAAAAGACTCTTATAAAGAAAACTGTCTTATGTCGTAGTGATAACAGATCCATTTTTTCCTGTCTTCAGATAACTAAAAAGCAGTGCTGCTGGAGTGGCGCTCTCCGACTGGGCTTCACTTCTAAAGACCCGTCTCGAATCAACCCCGACAGTCTACCCAAATATGCCTGCCCCGACCTGGTATCCCAGAGCGGCTTCTGGGCCAAGGCCCTTCCAGAAGAGTTTGCAAACGAAGGAAACCTCATTTCCTTCTGGGTGGATAAGAAAGGGAGAGTATTTTATCGCATCAACGATTCCAGCCCCATGCTGTTCTTCAGTGGCGTTCGGACCACAGAGCCACTGTGGGCCCTTATAGATGTCTACGGTCTGACCAGAGGAGTGCAACTGCTGGGTGAGAAAAATAACTGTCCGCATAAATGTTCTGCTTTAACAAGAGTGTGAAACGAAATACTGTACATCAACTATCTGTTTTTAAAAGTTTGTTTTTAGGTTGATTTTTAAATTAGAAAAATTCAACGTGCATCGTTAATTGTCACATTCAATGCAATAATTTACTCGAGATTTGATTTAACATTTTACTGAGACATTTGTTCTGTTAGTGTGGCTATGAGTGAATCCTAGTGTCAGGTATACAAAAGTTTTTCAAAGAATGGTGAAAATTAGACATTGAACTGTAACTAGAAACTTGAACTGAAAATTAGAAACCATTTCCTCCAGTTTCCTCCCAAATTCTTGTCATTTTAAGGCCCTTTGTCTATGAAAACCTGCTAATCAAGCAATCACACATTCACCATGCATGTGTAAGGCTGTTGCCTGTCTCTCCTCCCTATGCAAACCATTCTGCTTGAGTTAACTCACTTAAAGTTATTGATAGAAAAAACTGAATCGAACATTAGTTCTTCTGAGTTGATGACGCTAGACACAGCCGAAGTAGCGCGTCCGACTCAAAAAGAACCGAATGAGCCGGTTCAACCAACTGTCAAAGTTTGGATGACAAGCGTGTTGCTGACACTATGGACATGCGTGTGTACTGAGGACTTGAATGAGCCTGATGTGCAATGTAAGTTTCTTTAAAAACAAACAAAATGTAATATACTTATGACTAGTTTTTTTTAAATAGGCCTACATTTTTTATTAAAAGATGGGAACAACCTGATTTTTACTATGGTTTATTGTGCATGCAGATTATATTTTAAGATTATATGTTAAGATAAATCAAGGAGTTTATAAGACTGATTCATTTGTTTCTATAGCATATCTGCGTTTGTGCATCAATGTCTGTAATGTGTGCTGTAGGTGCGAAACTTTTTGGAAACTTATATCCATGATTGGTCAGTCATATCCGACATGAAGGATCAGCGAATGAAACTGACCACAAACACCATTAACTTAAGTGAATGAAAAGCAGTAATCACTAATATGCATTCACACAAATAACTTCATTTGAATGTTTCAATATGCATTGACTTTATTTGTATGTCATTGATATAACATGACACTGAGTAGTTAGAAAAGCAATGATTAGTGACATCATTGCATGATGACGTAAGGAATCGATGAATAGTTTTTTTTAACCGGTTCGTTGAAACGAACTGTCCGAAAGAGCCGGTTCTCGGAAATGAATCAGCCTTTACATCTACACCCCCAAAGCTTGTACAGTCTTGTATACCTCGTTGTGGGTTCGACATTTCATTCAGTAACATTAAACAGTTTTGATTTATATTCTGTTGAATGTTTGATGATCGCATAGCTTTCATGTGCGTAAGCAATGATGCGTTATACCGTAAAACAGTGAAAACATGGATCGCCAGAAAAACTCATCAATGGCGGGGAAACTTTGGTCATAAATAATAAAAAATCTCGCCAATGATGGGGAAAGATTTAAGCGTACATTTATCAATTTAAAAGTGTTTTTTTTTTTTTTTACTTAAACACAAAAGATACATTTCGGGATAATAAACTGGCTGCTCTGAAACTCCAAAATGAAAAAAAAGTTTTGAATAAATCATTCAGACCAGTTTTGTAAACTGAATAATTTAGTTGAAAAATCAGACATCATTACATCTCTGAACTAGGGTGCATGTCAACATTTCCTCCAATTTTCCTAAAATTTGATTTGCATATCCCCTATGTAGAGCATTGAGTTTTTGTAAATTAGAGTAAATTAGACCTTACAATATGTGCTAATAGATGTAAAGTTGTCTTGAAAACTTTAGAAATAATTTTTTGGAGTGTTTACGCAAGTGTGTGATCAAGAATAGCTCTTGCTGTAAACACACAGTAAATCAGAGAGCTTAAACTTGAAGGCAGCGGTCTGGATGTATTGCTGTATATAATCACAGTCAACATTGTCATGAGCAGAACATACCATACGCCATGCTTTGATGTACCGCTGTGTGTACGGGTGTCTGTGCTTGAAGTGGAGGTTTGGCGGTAAGAGGCGAGACATTCACATCTCACACGCATACATACAGCAGGCTTTAATGCTGTCATCCCCCAGGGTTAATTATAGAACCAGGTCACATACACCAGAGATAGCTCCATTTATCCTAATTGAGCACTGTGGCAATTGACGGCAGCCTCTCTGTCTGCTATCTGTCCACGGTGTGGGATGTGTTTCGTTACGTGTGCGAGGAACATTATCTGTACCTTTGCCTCACAAAGACAGCGTTGACATGCACTGCTGAACCTGTGTTCTTCGACGGTCTACTACCACGCTGAAACAAAAGAATGTGTTTGTGTATGCTGCACATGTAAGCCTGTTCCACACTGCATGCAAAAGAAGCATGTACATTCAAACCAAAAATTATTCAGACACCAGATATCATTTCTGATTTTTTTTTTTTTTTACTAGTGGGTATATATAGTGCAGGACATAAAGTTCTACGCTACATTCATTTCTATTCTACACTTCATTTATGTAAGTGAGGATAGCAAAATAAAGTAAACTGTGACAAATTGTATCCAACAATTCTTCATACAGTGGACTACTGGTAAAATGTATACAAATTTGTGACCAAAAATTTGACTTTGATTTCAAAAACACTTTGACCTGACCATGTTTTGCTTAAGTGTTTTTTTTCTTTAATTGTTAATGCGACCTTTTTACACCACAGACTGAACAAAATTAAGCATTGCCTGGTAATTGGTTGACCTAAATTAGTATTATCTAATTGTGTACTTCAATTTAACAGCTGACAGCTATTCAACCTAATTCATTTGTGAGACAGTCTAACAGAAGGATGGCCAAAACTAGTGAAATATCAACTGATTTGATAACTCTTGAGTTCTTGTCATATTTTATTACCATTTTCTAAACTATAGCGAATAAACTGTGATAATGTGAGAAATGTTGAAGGTGTCTGAATACATTTAGGTTTGACTGTTTTTATTAGCCGCCTATATTAGCAGGTAACAGCACGGTGTAAGCATAGGTATAAGATTCGGCACTGAAAGTGCACTAGAAACTAGAAGCAAGACCATTTTTTGCCACACCGACTATGAACAAACACAAAAAAGCAAACAGTTCATCCGACATTTGAAATGTGTGCATATATCCACGCTTTTTTACCTCACAGCAGTACGTCACATTTTCTCTTCCCAGAAGGGTTTGTAAGTGTGTGTAGAGCCTGCAGAGCAAGATCAAAAGAGCTCTTCCTGTATTTCCATCAAACGTTGCTCCTGAAGTGCTAATGCCAGAACTGAAACAATCACATTTGAGTCTCAATTTCCTGTGGGCTGACATGTAATGCCCTTATTTACAGGACGCAGGAAGGAAGAACTTGTGACAGTACACAAAGCCTGAAGAATCACAAATTGACCCTATTTTGCATTTACTTTCTTAATACACTTGCTTGGTCTTATTGTGAACCGCTGGTGCACAATCAATCAATAAAGATTCAGTTTTTGTATTAGATTACTTTTATTTGTAATGGTGCCTTTCTAAATAATAATTTGATCACGGATGACATTAATGCAATGAAGGTTAGGTCAATAATAATAACATAACAATAAATTATTAACAAATCACCAAATAATGCGTTACCATTGTAATGCTCTTGAGGGTGAACTTAACCTTTAGCTTCCACGTCCCAGTTAAAAGGCTAAAAGTGGCTGACGGCAGCTGTTTCAGAAGGGGGTAGTCCTCCACAATCATATGCGAACTCAAAATCGGGTATAGCTTAATTTTGGTCTAGAACGCCCACTTTTCTCAATGAAGATCCCAATGGATAAAAGTTCCAACCTAGATTTTTCTTCTTTAATATTCTGTCCTACATGGTTGGAGATGTAATGGTTAGAGAGTCAGACTTGTAACCTGATGGTCGAGCAAGGCCCCTGACCCCCAATCGCTCCCAGGGCGCTGCAGTGAATGGCTGCCCACTGTTCTTAGTGTTAAATGCAAAGGACAAATTCAGGCCTTCACGTCACTTCGCTTACTCAGAAATGTTGCATTACAGAAGAAAAACTATTGTGAATGCAGTTTCATGTTAACATTATTTTTTTGTGTGCTTGTGTTCTTGTGTTCTTGTGCTTGATAAATACAGCTTTGATTGGGAATGGAAAACCCATTTGCGAATTATTTATAGAATGAGGTTTCAAGATTAATTGAAAATATTCTATAGCCCATTTGTACAGATGCCATAAATTCTTTCTTGTAATTTAAGCCGTTCTTATCTTCTGTTTTAAGTGCTTTAGGCCTAAATACGTGATGAATTTTTCTCATGCACCCATGACTTTGAAACACATACACACACACACACACACACACACACATACAGATGATTGTACACACTCTTACGACACAGCTTTCACTAAGGCTTGAGATCCTTTCAGGTACCTGTCCAACTGAATAACATGCCTGTTATGCTGGTGCATATGAGCATGCATTGCTGAAACGTACATTGATCATGGCCTGAAGTTGATGCTACGGTTGCCAGACATGCATTCGAGGACAGTCTCCAAGTTGACATTTAATAAATCCACCATAACTCATAAAGCACTATGATTATTTTATGATTTATCATAATCTTGAGTCTTGAGAAAGCGCAGATTACTCATGGCGCAGAAATTACACACTTTACCTTTAAGAGAAGGCTTTTGCAGTCACTTTAAAATAGGCAGTGACACTGATATACTGTATCCTTGCTTCTGAATGGTGTTAAAATTCTCCTTGTCACTAATAAAACTCTGACAGGGAAAAATATAGCTATGAGCAGTAAACCAGCCTCCTGCACGTAAATACTCATTCATTCCTTAGAGGCAACCGCTCACACACTGTGATCTCCTGTCTGTTGAACTTCCCTTTTCTCCTGTAATATCCGCTCCTCAACACTCTTTATCGCCCCTGCAGCTAGGAGGTGATACCATGACAGTTCTGCGGGATTCTTTCTAGAATGTGATTAAAATATTGCAGGACCTTGAACCTTGCTAGTGTGGTGTAGTTTCCAGGGTTCCAGAATATAGTTGTGAAATTAAATTGTCCCCTTTGGCATTTGGAAATGCAATGAGGCTGGAATGTTGTTTAATAAATAACCCAGCCCTCAGCTCCCCTCTCCTGAAATACGCTGGCCAGGCTAAATGCGGCAAATGCTGGTAAAACATCTTATTGGCACCAATTCACCCCCAAAAAATCATATAGTGGCACAAACCTTTGTACTAAATACAGTTTCCCAATTTCCAGGCCAGAATTTGCACCCTTTACATTCATGAGTTGGAATTTGAATTGGAATGACAGGAAGAGTAATTTTACGAAATTGCAATTCAAACAAACCTAAGGTGTGCAATGCATTCTGGGAAAGTGTTCTTCCACTGGTCCACAAAAGATGATTAAATGTATAAACTAAATACAAATTTCAGTGTCTATCAATACATCTAAAAAGCTGATAAACCTTCAAATGTCAGGGTTTTTAAACTTTTAAACTATAACTATAAAACAAGGCTTAGTCGAAACACCATTCAAAGTTTGAGGCTTTGGTTTTCAATGAAAAAAATAGTTAATTTCTGCATTGTGTATGCTACCCTGATTAAAATTCTAGAATTGAATCGAAAATTTCAAGCCCTGAAGCACTGACAACCTAACCTGAACCTAAACCAGATTGCAGGTGGTTTGTGACTAAGATGCAAAGTTTTGTACTGATAAAAATGTGAATTTTTTATTAGACTACACTGCATGAACTCGAAACCTTTATGGATGGATTTGGATGGAAACTTGAAACCCTGATGAAAACTATTGAACATTTCAGACGTGACTAACAAGACTAAAATCAGAAGAGCCCACAGTGTAAGTGTGGTACAGAAGCCATGAATATTTAACGTTTTACAGACAGAAATGTGAGATGTATGAATTTGTTAAAATCATTTATAAAGTTAGCTGAAAAATTACCTATTGTTTAAAGGGTTAGTTCACCCCAAAATGAAAATTCTATCATTAATTACTCATCCTCATGTCATTCCAAACCTGTAAGACTTAAGTTTATCTTCGGAACACAAATGTGAGTGATTTCTGTCCCTCCATTGTAAGCTACGCAACTGCCACTTTGACATTTCAAAAAGTTCATAAAGAGATCATACAACTAATTCATATGAATTAAGCGGTTTAGTCCAAATTTTCTGAAGAGACTTGATTGCTTTATTTGATGTAACAGATTGAATGTAGGCTTGATCAGCACACATAAACAGAAGCTCAACCGAATCTGCTTGACGCACGAGAACAAACCTCTTGCTGAAGCTCAAACGTGCTGCGTTACACATGAGATTGAACCTCATTGGTTCTTGCAGAAGCTCAAACGTGTTGCGTAACACACGAGAATGAACCTCATTGGTTCTTGCAGAAGCTCAAACGTGCTGCGTTACACATGAGAATGAACCTCATTGGTTCTCACACATCAAGCAAACATGTTTGAGCTTCCGTTTATAATAACTGATGTGTACGTTGATGAATGTTCATAAGTGAATAAAAGCCTAAATTAAATCTGTTCAGCATATAAAACAGTCGTGTTCAGAAAAATTTCGTGTTCGGAGTGGTCTATACCACTCAATTTACGATCTCTTTATGACCTTGGTTTGAACTGTTAATGGAAAGTACAGAAATCTCTCAGATTTCATCAAAAATATCTTTGTTTTGAAGATGAATGGTCTTTCAGGTTTGGAAATGATGACAGAATTTTCACTTTAACTTTGTGTTCCCAATGTACAAACAATCCAGCGAAATAAAATATTACATTATAGAAAATCGAATTAAAGTGGAATAAGGTTTCTCGTTTTCCTTATAAAATAACAATATTAAAAATATTCTCCTCTAGGAAAGCATTCTGGGTAATTAGAAACACAATTGGTGAGAATGAGTTTTAAGTTTACAAAAAGACCCATTTTGATTGACATGCAAGTTTGACTTGGCTATGGTTAGTCATTCCCGGCTAAATATCACTTATTGAAAGTCCCATGCCGAAAGCATAAAATCCTCCAAAAATAATTTCTTAAATATGGACTATTTACACTATTCTGTCAGAAAGAGTGAATTAGTGAGACTGGTGGGTTGTTCTGTGCAGGGTTATTAACAGTAGTAATTGCATTTGTTTGGCTGGCCAGCTGCATTTGGGAGGAACAAATTAAAGAAATTAGAACAACAGATGTTGTACCATTTGGCTATTTGACAGTATTTTATGTTTTGAGTACAAGAAGAAAAAATAATGAAGAAGTGCTTGTCATGGGGTCAGATTGTGTTTTTAAGAGCTCAAACCAACACAGGAAGCTCTGGGAAGAGTGCTCAAGGTGGCGGGAAAGTGTAGCGTGACCCATCCCAAAAACAGAACACCTTCCTTTTCCTGCCGTTAAGTGTCCTTCTATCCCTTCTCCAAACTTAGAACTCCCCTTTTCCTTCATTTTTCTCATGCCAAAGCCTTGGGACATCCAAACATGGACAGTGCTGCCGAGATAAGGTGTGGCTGTCTTATATATAGGCAGAGCACTTCAGGGCCTCTTTGAGGGAGTTATGGGCAAACATCAGTTTATAGACTGCTAGATAAACATCCACATATTTAGAGCTACGCAGACCTTCTCACATTTCCTCGGTCAGAGTCTTGGTGCAAAATCTCAGCATGTCTTCAATTTGCTGGGTTTAATTAATCACGGTGGTACAACTGAGAAAAGCCTTGGGCTGTTAACATTGTTACTGTAAGGGGATGGGGGGAAACAAATAATTAAAGCATTGAAAATAATTACATAATGAGTTCATAATCCACAGCCTAGCCTTATTTACTTTTTTTGGTTTGAAGTGGTTAGTGTGATTTTCCAGCCCCAGGCGAGGGGTTGGAAAATAAGTGGGATTTGTAATATAGCTGATATTTTATAGCATTTTTATAAAAGACTACCAAGATAAAATTAGTATTTCTTTAGAATAAGCTGCACCATTCAATCGTTCACAGTAAGACCAGGAACATGTATTGTAAAAGTAAAATGGGTCAATTTGTATTCCATGTTAACTTCAGTCGTGACGTGAGGCAAGGAAACCCTGATTGGCCTGACTAAAAATTGGATATGAGCCACATGGAGGGTCTTTTGTGGCTTTCCTCACTGAGAGAAAGTGAGAAATGACCCCTGGGAAGGAGGTTTGTGACCCAGAGATCATTTGTCAATGGGTCCACGTGTTGCCTGTGTGGCCATTATTCCAAACAAAGAGACCCAACAGCAAAGCATGGCATAGAGCCAACACACTGTACTGAAACCTCTCCTGTCTCCCCCTACTGTTTCTCTTAAACACACAGACACACACACACTTACATGTGCCATATGCACCAGCATCACACTGCCCTGCGGGCCCCACGCTCTCTTCCCACGTCCAGTTTTTTGTTCATGTTGAACGTCTAACAAACTGGGATACAATCATGAACTTTTTGAGAAAGAACGAAAAATTTCCTTTCATTAAAATGAGAAAATTACATGCACAAAAATGATACAGCTACTTAGAAATAGATAAAGCAAATAAAAATGAGAATGAAAAATGAATAAGAACCTTATACAGTGCCTGTAAACGTGCAAAGAACGTTCACTTCCATTTTTGGCTATTACATTCCCGGCCATGATCTTTCTGACTGAACCAAGAGCTGCTTTTGTTTATCAAAACCCTCATCTGCTATTTTTCCACTGCTTTTTTGTGTTTAGCCCAACAGGTGCTGGAGCCTGGTCCAAAAAAAAAAAAGCACCTTCAAAATGGGAATTTACTTTCGATCAGCGCAGCTGCGTCCCATCGCTAAAGTAACACAATAATGTGCAAGCCTGGATTCGTTTATTTATTTTTTTTTAATTTAGAGAGATTTATATTTTCAAAGAGATTACAAGCTGGTCTCAGCCAGTTAAATTGCTGAATAGGTTTGTGTGAAAGCTGCCAATGAGACAAAGGAAATGTGGCGATTGGCAGCCAAGCAGGTGCAGGGTAATAAGAGGGGCAGCAGCTGCCACCGGTCATAGACATCTTGGCACGAACGCTCTCTTGTCTTTGCCCCTCCCTTGCTTTTTCCATTCCCTTTCCTTCAAGCTTTCCACATGCGCAAACCCTGGAGGTAATGTCCGCTCCCTCGGGGTGGCTCAGCAAGTCCATTCAGTAATTAAAACTCACTTGTTTGCTAAAATGGAGAATATCACATGGAAACTGTAGGGAAACCTTCAGGCTTCTTACGCCTCCTTTTGAAGAGTCTGTCGATGAACGTTCAGAGCAGATAGATTTAAGCCAATTTTGTCAGATGTCCTGTCATGACTGACAAAGACAATTTGTGTCTCAGCTATATAAAAACCATATTGACAGCTAGAGTCAAGAACTCTTATAGACCATCTTATAGAACATCTTATAGACCATGTTATGTGCTTCTGCAAGCTGCCATGATGCTCATAGTCAAACAAATTGAAAACATTCCATTATCAAATGAATATAAAATATTGAAATTAAATATATGAAAAACTTGAAACCCTTACAACTCGCCTGCATTAAACATGCCACTAGATAGCATTTACACTAATTTCACGGCATATAAATGTTGGTAGTCCTAAAATATTAAAGCCAATTGAACAAACTACAAAACGTTAAAAAAATCTATAAAAGCAAAATGAACCTAACAATGATATAGTAAAAACTAATGAAAAAAGAACCTAAAGTGACATGTTGAAAATTTAAATAACACCTATAAATAAAGTGTATGAACATCATATTTGATATTTACCTGAATCATATGTTTGCAGGGGTTTTTCACTGCTATTATAAGAACCGAAAAGGGGGCTTGACTTTAGTTAATCATTAATCCAGACAGTACTCAAACCACTACTGTGAGCAAGACAATTCAAGTGACATGTTAGTAAATATGATTATCAATCCCAAACACTGACTGTGTGAATCTAGCCTTTGTCACTGTAAAACTGATTAAATTACTGCCTTTCTGTTTGTCTATTTTGTACATCTGTTATCAGTCAGAATCCTGAGACAGATCTGATTATAGTACGGTATGATCCCACTAAGATTGAGAACAGCTATGGGGGAAAATATATATAGGAACATGACGAGACAGGGATGAACAACATAAGAATAGCTATAACATCCACCCAAAAGCATTCAATACAATTTTTGCTCATTGCTTGTTTCCCTGTCCACTTCTTTTTCCTCTTATTTGCTTTGTCCAGAGAGAAGCGTCCTGTCTATTCAAACTAGATTTTAGGTTTGTGTTAGTACTAGGGAGGTTGGCCACTGAAGCCTGGATTAATCCTGTTTACAGCATGGCTTTACTCTAATGAACCTGATCTGAGACACACTCCAGCCAGACCCCATGCAGTGATCTCATTATCCGGTTCTCTGCCCAATCCAACTGGGTGGGTTCAGATGCATGTGGATTTTAAACATGCATTTAGCTGTTAGTTCATGCCATCATTTATTCACCCTCACGTCAATCCCCAAACCCCTAAGTTATTTTTTCAGAAAAAATGAATTTCATAAAATGAAAGCATAGAGTTACCAGGGGCTGTGAGGCTTCCTGGTGGAAAACAAGGCACCATAAAAGTGGTTTATCAGTCATCAATGCCAATTCCTTTATGTGGCAAGTTTGAACATGTGCGATCGAGAATAAGATTTGAAAGCTACAGCAGAGGGCTTTTTGATTACCATATACTGTTGCTAAATGAGAAAGAGCAGCTTGAACATTTTTCAAAACACATCTCTACTGGAGAAAGGAATCATAAAATTGTGTCGACAGAGGCGAGTAAATAATTTGGTAAATTGTACTTTTACTCAAAGGAGGCAAGGACCTCTCATTTTAACAATGTCTTTTTTTCCCTTCATTCCCATGAATGACTAATAAATTTGTGGTTGTGCTAAAGTTAGTGCCCCTGGGCCGTCCCCATGCTCTCCTTTGCAGTGTTTAATACTTCACTAATTAGCTCAGACTACCACACTTTTTTCTTTCCAAGACACTTTGAAGATCCCAGAAAAATGTTTTTAAAGGATCAATAAGGAAAATTAAGTCATATGTTGGGACACCTCATGCAGCAGTTCAATGAATTTGAAAACATCAAGGCAGATTTTCTGTGTGCAAATCAAAGACTACGTACTCAGATTCATTTATCTTAGAGTGATGTAATATCTGAGAGTCATTTGAGAGCCGATTATGGGATTCAGAGAGCTGCTAAACAGAATACTTATTTCCATAAATGTCCAAGTCAGATATTGTTAGAAGGAAGATCGGAAAATGGAGGCTGGTCTAATACTTTACGGAAAAAAAAGACCTATGTGTTAACATTAATGTTGTAGCTAACATATAAGGACAATGAGCCCTAATAACACAAGAAAGGGAACAAAAGTCTTTACTTACCCTATCTGTACTACACAAGCTGCAGTAAGCCATTTTTAGCCCTCAAGTCATGTTAATAAGGCTTTGTTGACTTTTATTCTGAAAGATAGAAAGAAAAGCAATTGTGTCACAGATATTGCTTCATTCTGTTTGTACAGTATCCTTGCATATTAGGGATTAATCTCTATGTCAACCACTCTCCGTCTTTCATCCTGATCTAAATGAGTTACGTCCTTATAAAGCTAAGTATAGGGGGGTTGAAGAATATTTTTTTCTTGATCTGTCTCTTTCGCTTTTGTTTGCTGAGACACACACACACACACGCACGCACTCACTGTAAATGTGTCTAAGAGTGTTTATTTGAGATGGGAGCTAATCAACAGTCTCTGTGGGTCAATGTGGATATATAAAGTCAGACACAGGAAGAGAAATATAGGAAGAAGGAGAGAGAGGCCATCTGGAGGAAAGGTCTCTCACTTTACTTTTATCTTCCTCTATCACACTTCTTGACCTCCACCTTCTTTTCATCTTCAAGTAGCTTCCTTCTCAGTTTAACCATCTCTATGTTTGTAAAAGATGTCAAATTTTTAGATATGCCTATGGGGAAAAAATGCCCTCATAAAAATATTTTTGCTTGCTGATGTATAGATACATTTGAAATACATTTCACTGAGTAGGTTAAATAATGTTCTCCCTCTCTTGAAAAAAAGTTATCAATGTTATGGAGAAAGGGCTAATTTTAACAAGCTAATTAGCACCGGCAGCCAATTTTAGTGCTAATATTTTTGTCTGGGGTCTGACTGTCTTCAATTGCACAGATGAGGTCTAAATACAGAGCACACTCCAGCGGGGCTATCTGTTACAAAAGGAGGCACGACAGTCTTCAGCTTGTTTGAGTGCTGAGCTATGATAAGCTAAGCTAGCCTACTTCTAAACAACTGTAATATGCTATTTTAGGCTACTAGGAATGGGGAATTAAATCTGGTGTACGCATTGCATGTTGCTAGCGCAGCATTTCATTCATATTTCTTGCTATTTTAGGCAGTTGGGTGAGGAGCAGAGGGTATGTTGTGATTGCTGTACTATGCTAGCCTACTATAACATTACTATAAAGTTCTATTCCTGGTAGCCGGTTAAGTAACCGGTATGAATGGTAAAGAATGTAAAGAGACACTCCTTGGTAGCCATTTTGGAAACAACTGTAGCTATTTGTACACTAACTGTCCAGAGATGTGAACAGTAACTAGGACTCAAGTTAGATTTTTGAATTCTTTTTTGTGCTTGTTGTATTACTAGTCTTTGTAGCATGCATTATTTTGTCAATAGTCTGGTCAAGCTGGTGTTCAACTGGTTGTCCAGATGTTCTCCCAGTTGACAATTGCCTGAAAAGAAACCATCCAAAACTCAAGCTTTGTTCTCAAGCAAGGGGTTGTGGGCCACAAGGGGGCCTCAGCAGACAGGCAGCGGGGATTATTTGAAATTAGTTGAATTTAGTTAACAATCTTAATTAAAATGTAAAAGAAAAGAAAAAAATTGAATAAAAATGAACAACAATAAACTTGTTACAGGTCAGATGTTTTGCAATGCAACCTCAGTATGAACAGTCATATCAGAATGCATGCCACTTTTTCGTCACTCTAGAGCAACATCCGTCCCAATTCTGCGCTCATGGGAGTCACTTCAAAGACTTTACATACCCGACGTTATCGAGACAGTTGCAAAGGGTAGTCAGTGGAAGGACAGTGATGTGTCAGAACTCATAAGTATTACAATGACAGCTCTATATACAAGCAAAACATGAGGGATCATATCATGTTAACAAATACTTTTGATTTTAATAATGTATTGGTAAGGGCTGAAATTAACTAACAAAGATTAATAAATGCTGTAGAAGTGCAGTTCATTATTAGTTCATGTTATCTAATATAGTTAACTAATGTTTACTAATGAAACCTTATTGTAAAGTGTTACCAAAAACTCTGCTCTTTTTTTTGCATTCTCCTCTTTGTTTGTTTTTTTATTATTATTTTGCCTGCGCTTAAATTTACTAGCTTTGGCGGCAGATCAAAATATGAATAAACACTTAATCGCTTACTTTAATGTCCTCCATGTTTACTTCCATCTTTTTATGGTTATTTTGCGCATGCGGGTCAGTCCAGGACCATGATCTGTTCGCACTGGAATCTGATATTGGCCACATTTTAAACAACAATGTGAACAGCTATACAAAAAAATCTGATTTGAGCAATACATCGGAATTGAGCACTAAGGCGTCGCAGTGTGAATGTAGCCTTATTGATAGACGGTGATATCATTCAAGCTGATTAATTGCCTAATGTTTGTCAATTATCTAGGCTCAACCATTAAATAAGGCAATACTATATAAAACAATTAGCTAATCTGTGCATCTCACCTCTGTCCCACAGACAGTGAAGTCGTCCCTCCAGACCTTCTCCGCCCACGATCCTTCACCACAGTACGTGGATCCACCTCTTTACGACGTGAAGTAGACACCTCCCGCCTGTCCGTCAGTCTATGTGATCTTAACCTGCAACAAGATGATGCCAGGCTTCGACTCCCTCACGCTCCCGTTGCCTGTCCCATTCCTCAAAACTCCATGAACTCCCAGCAGTCAACACTGCTTCCTCACACCTTGGAATGTGATCTACGTTTCCACCAGCTTCGAGGTGCCCACATCAGAACCCTTAACGAACAGACCGTGGCACGATCCGAACACAACCGTGAAGAACGCACGCTGGTCTTCACGGATCGCCCGCTGCGAATTGGCGAAACCATCTTCATCAAAGTCATTAAGTCCAGCCCTGCTCGTTTTGGGTCTCTTTCATATGGTGTGACATCATGTGACCCCGCAGTGCTTCGCCCGAGTGACCTTCCTTACAATCCTGAAGCACTGGTAGACCGTAAGGAGTTCTGGGCGGTGTGCAGGGTGCCTACTGCTTTGCAGAGTGGCGATATACTGGGCTTCCTGGTCACACAGGAAGGGGAAGTAATTCTGAGTCATAATGGCACCAATGTTGGCATGCAGGTGTGTGTGGACAACTCACGACCACTCTGGATGTTCTTTGGACTGCATGGTGCTGTCACACAGCTGAGGATTCTAGGTAAGCATTATCTAGATGTGTTAGTTCGACTTCCACAAAACTAGGGATGCACGATATATCGGCCGATATATGTTCATATTTAATGTCATCATTATTGGCCCATTAAGAAAATTTTGCCGATATATTAAAGCCGATAAATAATGGATTATTTTCTTCAGCTGAGACACTTCAGATGCACACTGTTCGCCACAATGGGTTTGAATTGCTTGAAACATGATTGGGATCACTTCAAAAAAGGAAATGCAAGTCTGTCCTATTGGCTACATAAAAGTATAATGAGAACATTATAAATGTGTGTTTGGGACATGTTTTTTTATGTTTTTTTTTAAGTTTGAACTAAACAAAGTACTGTATTTGCTAAAGACAGGAAGTATTACAGGAGAATGAGTGGTAGGGGTGTGACCTCCGTTAGCTTTGTATGCACTTTCCAAGATGTCTGTGTCGCTGGAAGCACATTCCCCTCCCTCCTCATCCTGCACACACACACGCACTCACCCCATCTCATTAGCATGCAGCGAAGGAAAAGAAATGGGAAAGTGAAAAGGAGAGTGGGCGATTCACACTTCATTTGAGAACATTTCTCTCGTTTACATCTTTTTGTTCTTTCAAGATTCAAGGTTCAAAACGTCATTGTAATAGCAATTTAATTATGCTCTCATTGTGCTTGTTCAACAGTAACGGCAGAAGGAATATAGAATAAAAGACGTGAAATATGAGGAAATCTGAAAGAAATACCAGAGTTTGCAATGCTACTTTATGTAAGCTTAGGTTTTAGAATTTGGTTCTGTGTAAATAAAGATAATTAAAATATTAATCCATTTAGCATTACTAATCTGCAAGTAGATCATCATTTTGATTCACAAAATGCCATCAATTAGTGACTGTTATTGGAAAATAAAACAAGCCAGCGGAAGGATACTAGAGATTTGAAAGTAGCAACCCCTGTGTTGCCATAGACAATGGTTAATTTAAAACTACGCTTAATCCAAGGAACCAATCGCAGTTCAGCAAGTGATGTATGCATACAAATTACTGTCTGTTAGATTTCACTGCCCTACAAGCACATAAATGAAATGCACAAACACATGAATATAATAGACACAATACAAACACGTTTCCTTCTTGACTCTCTCCATCTGCAGTTTATCTGTTATTGAAAGGTGTGTCTGACTCTTCTAGCTAATTGATCACTTAAGGCATGATATATATATATATATATATATATATATATCCCCAAATTTTGAATGGTAGTGTATACACATATGAAATATACTTGTTCTAAAATCAGTGTGAATGTGTGAACCTGACTAAAAGTGACATTTAATTAACGTCTGTTCATTTTTCTCAACCAAACCACTTCTAGACTGAATGCAGTGCACTGCCACCAGTAATTTCAGTTCGAGACCCCTGATATAGGACATATGTGAAGACAAAGGCAGCTCAGAGCTTTGCTTAAGCATAAAATGAACTATTTGACAGATGAATGATCTGACTGTTTATACCATGCAAGCTGGTTTAGTCAGTACCTCTTTGGTATTCAAAATATAGAAAAGACTTTCTGCCATGTTGACACATAGTGCTCATTTTACACATGGCAAAGGGCTTTAGAGAGGGCCGACTTTCTCTAATAATTTTTTGTTTGTTTGTTTTAAGTCTCTCCCTCTATGGGTGGAGGTTAGAGAGACTCAGCTTTTCTTGTGTCTCTGTTAATCTAGTAGAGATGCGCTTGAAGAGCCCTGTTCCTTGTGATCCAGGGCCAGTTGCTAAGGCCTGGTGAAGGGGATTTATGATGCATTTATGTGTGGAATGACAGGAAGGTGGAATGGCATGTCAGGCTCACAAAGGATCATGCTCTGTTGACCCCATCTCATATATAACCCCTCACCCTGACTCCATCTTAATCGAGGATCACACTGTAGGACTTGCATACTGTATGCAAACACGTAAGCAAAGAAAACACACATGTATAATTTACACCACTGACGGACCCAAGACAGAACCTTGGGGAATCCCACCGACTCCTAATGTTATTAACTCTAATACTGTCATAGATCTCATCCAGAGTAAATGCACACTACTACACGCATATAGACGAACCTCAGAGAGAGTATATACATGGGTTTAAGGTCAGAATAGCATTTTAGTTCAGCCAATTCTGCCTCTCATATGCACACACACATATATATATATAGGCTATCAGAAGATCCAGCATACTAGAAATTAGGTCAGTTCAATTTAATTCAGTCTCAGCTCTACTTTAAATGGCCCTGAAATCTTATCGTGGCCATTATTAAGGATGGAAATGGAGTCTGGTTCCGTTTCAGATTCCAATGAATGGTTTCCTTAATAATTATTTTAATAATTCTATAAGAACAAAACCACCACCCCTCAAATATGTATGGTTATACACCATATATTTTTCAATATCTGATCCAATTGGTTTTACACAATATCTGGGAGTCAGAAAGCACAGGTCTGCAGTCATATTTAATAGTACAGGATTGCGACAATTAGGGCTTCAGGGAAAGATCTAATGAGTGAAGTGTGGAATGTTTGTCTTGAAAGTCATAAAATATATTTTTTTTGTGTGTGTGCAGAATCCATTATTTGTAGAACTGAAAGGAATCATATTCAAAAGTCTGTCACCTGTTTTTATCTTCTATGTGCATATTCAGGCTCCACTGTCTTGGGCGATGCTCGTGACCCGTCCAGCCCTGGCTCGCCCTCTGCCTCGCCCCTCTCACCCTCAGGCCTGTGTGGTGGAAGCCCAGAGCCCATCTTAAATGAACACGTCTGTTCTGCTGCCTTCTGCAGCTCCACTGAAGGTCTGCATGTTTATCATATTTCAGTATTTCCTGGAAAATTAATTTATCCATTTTTATTATCAACTGATAAGATTTTTGGCATATGTGAAACATTGCATTGTATTTTTATCTGTTTCTCACACAAACTTTCTTATAGCTTCAGAAGACACTGATTATACTCATACATATAGTCATATGACCACTTTTATGACAGAGTTGCATCCTTTTTTGGTTTGAAAGCCTCATGTTAACTAATTGCCTGGAGCAACTACAATTAAAAATGTATAAATGGTAATCCATTTTTTCCCTGTCTTTCTCTGTCACAGGAACGACACCCAACTCGCCCGTCAGTCTCCCCAAATCCCCCACTTTCCCATCAGCCTCAGGCTCATGGCCGGACGAGTGTTCTATCTGCTATGAAAACACAGTGGACACCGTCATCTACGCCTGTGGACACATGTGTCTCTGCTACACCTGTGGCCTCCGCCTCAAAAAAATGGCCAACGCTAGCTGTCCTATCTGTAGGAGAGCTATCAAAGACATTATAAAGACCTACCGGAGCACTTAGGGGGGGCCCAAACCCCCCCAAACCCAAGTCACAAAAGGGCCATTAAGGATCTCTAATAGATCTCTGTTTCAAGAAAGGGTTGGTGTCACAGTCCAGGGACTTTCTCTGGCACTGCATGGGTCTCTGTTCCCACGGCGATGACTTTTGAACCCTCGAACCTTCAAGGCTCAGGCATCCATTCGCAAAGGTCTTTTGTATTTTATTGCTCAAGTCTCTGTTGCTATGGTAACCAGTGATGCTGCTGATCCTCAGGAGCATCTGGCTTTTCAACTAATGTAAGACAAACAATCATGGGCAGTATCTCATCGAATTCAGGACATTTCAGGTGATACAGAAGATATTCAAGGATGCACATCTCGCATTTCTTTTACCCTCTTGGTGAGCCATAATAGACTGCAGTAATCTTATTCATAGCATCCTTAAAAGCTGGAATCATATACAATAGTGTTACAGTCTCTTTTTTTCTTTTTTTTCTGCTGTCCTCAGAGCTAGTCAGGCCAGCTAAGGCACTTTCACTGATGAAATTCATACTGTCTCAGTGTTTCACAATTTTTGTCTGTGCTAGGCTGAGACAGAGATAGGGATACAGTTATAAAGGTGCAGTGCTTTTTTTCATACTTCACATTTCATGCTAGTTGTGTAACCGACAGCTTGTCCTTATTATGTGCTCTGAAGTGAGTTGATCTGGAGGTCTTTGTGCATTGATGAGTATTCGATCATGTGTTTTGTAATGTAATCTGAAGCTTTGGTAGGTAGCAGGTAAAATCAGTTAACGGTCTGCTATAATTTTGCTTATGCGTGTGTTCAACAAGCAGGACGTTGTGGTGTAATTAAAGAGAAATAATTTGTTATAACAATACACAGGAATGATTAACCAATGAGTCATGTGGCAGATTGTTATATAACAACTCATTTCTGGACAAAAGAAGACTAATATTGGATATTTTTATACATCTAACGGTTCTGGGAAATGTGATTGCCACAGAGAAGTGCGGTTTAAATAGAGCACCTCACTTCACGACCCTAAAACATGTTGGCCTAATCAAACCTTGATTTACTGTGAACTTGCTCTTGACTGTCGATCCGAACACGCAAGCTTTGGGTTTTCTGCTAAAGCAATTGCAATGTTGCTATGGAGAGCAAAATCCAGAAAGAATGAAAACAGCCGTGAGGCATTAACCAATGAAAGAGTCATTTGTGGTCAGAGGATATTTGATTTGCACAGTTAATCCATATTTCTCCCAGCCCCCCACAGCAGACAGTTTCTGTAGGCCAGAAACGGTGTGTATGGGGATAATAGTGAGCGCACTGGAATATGTTAGGAAAGATTCACCCTCCAAGGCCACATTCATGTTAAAAGTAACATTTGACATCAGACTTCTCATTTGGACCTGTACAAACTGTCTGGAAATCTTCTTGAGGTTACTCAAGGATAATTAATTTATAGGAAGTCCTGCTGCTGTAGGATATAGTTGAGTGGGTATGTTCTTGTAAAGGTTGTCACTGAGAGGTGGATTTTATCTCACTTTGAACCTGATATCTCCTGATATCTGAAGAGTCGCATAAATGAATGTCACGAAACATTTCAAGAAAATGTCCTTGTCATATTTCACCCCAATTGTCATGGAATTTGGGATGAAATGTGCAAAAAAGATTAATTGTCTTATAATAGGCTTATTTTCTTTATGCAAAACTTCTTAACTCTTTCCCCGCCAGCGTTTTTTTTTTTTTTTTTTTTTTTTTAGTTGCCAGCCACCGCCAAAGTTTTTTGATAATTTTGACAAAAATGTCATGGCCCACAGAATATTTTGTTGGATGAGTATCTGAATGTGCAATATATCAAAAGAAAGAACAGAGCCTCTGCTTAAAAAAAAAAAAAAAGGTTTTATTCTAGCTTCATGCATTCTTTTTTTTAATCAGCATTTGAATGTGGGTAAGTTTCATTAAAAAAGCAACATTTTGAACAAAAAGCTGAGAAAATCACGTGCATAAGCAATGCTTTTATCGCTTGTTTCTGCTCTTTTTTTAACCGTTTTCAATGGCAGAGGAAGTGTCGTCTCTTAAATGACTGAGAAGTCAGTGAGTGACGGGGAAGCTTTTGAAGCTCAAAATAAATTATGGAAAATTCCGTCAATGGCGGGGGAAGAGTTAATGATCTTGAACAATTTAGAAATGTGGCATGACCATGTTTTATAAGATTGGTAGATGTCGTATTCCATCAGTGAACAGCAGTTTACATTTTTGGTTGTAGATCTCCTATGGACATCACTTATCCCATGATCCACATTAAATGCTGGAACAGCCTTTTTTAGAACTCCAGATCACATTTTGCAATTTATGGCAAATAAGCAAAGAGGACTGAATAATGTACATTTGTGTGTACGTATGGATGTTAAAGCAGCTCGAGAAATATCAGTGATCTACAATTGACTGCAGGTTAATATTGTTCATAACTAGCCAGTTAGCTTGTGTAAAGCGTTCGTGACGACTGGCGCTTAAATCCATGCTGCTATTAGTATTAGCCAGCTCTCCTAGGCAATGCTAACACCGTGTCGAGAAAATAGCCTGTCGCTCTCGACAGGATATTCTCTTAAGAGTTTTACTCTATTGTTTGAAGTGGTGATTCACTTTTGAATGTTAATTTATGTTAATTAGAGGAACCTATTTGAATAGCTGTATCTGAGGTGTTTCTATAGCGCTTTGTTTTTTTTATTTTATTTTTCTCTTTTTGAATTATTGGACCGAAGTTTATGATTGTACAGTTTGCTTGTCAATCCTCTGTGGTTTATAGAGCAATGTATTTCTTGAATTTTGTGCTGGCTTTCTTGTATTCAAGCTATACTGAACAGTACACAAATCAGGGGCTTAGCAGTAAACAATCAGAACCAACTTTTGTTGGGAGCAGGATAAACTAAAGATTATGTACACTTCTTTTGATATCAGGTTTTATGATTTCATTGGTTATGTATTTTGTTCGGAGGTGTCTATTTATGGTGAAATGTAATGATTCGAACTTGGTTAAATGTCCTGAAGGCCTAATATTTCTGATTAGATCTTTAGTTAAGATTTTTGGAAAACTTTTTTTTTTAAAGTTTTTATTTAACAAACCTGGCACTTTTTCTGTCAATTTCAGTCACTTTATAAGATCATCAATATTCCCCCCAATTTTTTTTTCTTTCACCCTAGTTTTATCTAATGATGTCTTTTGCACAATTTAGGGTGTTAGTATAAGGGCAATATTTGTGTTTGTCACTTTATAAAATTTGATTGTAATTTTTTTTTTTTGGGGACATCATCTTTATGTTGATATTTGGACAAAATGAAGCTAATCCTGTTTGAATAAGTGTACTAATCTTACACCACATTTCTATCATTTAATGCTTGTATGAAATCGCTATATAATGGGATTGCTTATTTTCCATTTGCGTTACTCCCACCTTGTTTTTCTGAGGACCTACAGAGGGACATACAGTCCTTATCGACGCGCCACTGTTAAATTTGCTTTTGATTGTTGTCGACCCTGTAATGTACTTTATTTAGAGTATGATGTGTTGAATCAGACGTCTGTTGCAGAATCTGTGGTAAATGTCATTTACCTTATTTAGCTCTCCTCCTTTAGTATTATTTGTTAAATCAAAGCTAGGAATAATGAAAACAGCCATATTCGCACATTGGCCAATTTTTCTGTTTGTTTCAGAAAAATAAGTTTGATGTTTTGTGAAGTATCCAGAAATGGGATCAGGGATTGCATAAATTATCACCCCAACCTTAAATAATGCTGATCAAATCTGAATATTTTTTCAATATTGATGACAATTTTTTTTTTCTTATATACTTTTTTTTTTTTAAATATCAGAATTGCTTTTCTTGTTTCCTGTTCGGCATTTATGGCCAGTGTGTTTCGTTCACTCATTACCCATTGGTGAACAGTGGGACCAAACTAATAATGAATCAAAAAATGTTAGATTCCCCTTTCCCAGGTTTCATTCAATGGCTGTGTTAAATGAATCATTAATTCATAGAGTCCATGAGGTCAGTAGTGATTTAGTCACACGAAATGGCTCGGCTTACTGTGGCATTCGACTTTTGACTCAAACCCATGTCTGATTTTTTTTTTCTTCCTAATGTCTGTGATCAGTTTTTGAAGCTTTGTTTTTTCTGAGTCAAAGATGACTGTCAATAAACTTTGCAGATGTATTTCAGTGAGTGGTGTCTATTCTCTGCCCTCTTTGTTCAATTATGTTCAAATATAGTTCATTATTTATGACACTCTTGATCAATTGATCTTCAAGTGCATATCATTTTACACTTCTAATGTAAAACAACGTCAAGTGCTTCAACTGGACTTCCTATTAAGTGATCACTAACAGAATCTGACCAGCATTCAAAGTCTGAAAATATAAAGTATGAACCATGATGGCAACATGACCCTGAATCAGACGTTAAAGGTGGACTGTAACAGGAGTAGGCCTACTTGATATGCCTGAGATCAGAGGTGTGCCGACGAAGGATGAAAGGTTTCTTTGATGATTTTCTCTGAAGTTGAGAGGAGGATGAAGATCTCCCCTCATGGTTAAGGGTACATGTTTCTGAGACCCACTGTGAACACACTCATTTCCATCTGGAATTAGACATTTGACAAGATGGTTAAGTCTGCCCCCTAATGGACAAAAATGTGTATCATGCTTTATGTCCCTTATGACAGCGTTTACAAACAATTAGAAATCATTTTGAATTTTCACCTATATCTTCAAATATTACTCTATGGTCCAGTACAATGCCTAAAAATACAATTGGCAATTCTTCTCAAAAGCAGCACAGAACAATATGTGCCTATATGGGACATCAGTCTCATGTAACGTACATCAAAGGCTTCGTTTTCATGTTAAAATCGTATAGCCTACTGGTCAAATATTTAATCTTAAACTGAAATATCAAATTAAATGAAAATTATCTCATTATTTGCTTCCTGTACCCTCGAGGCAATATCTGTAGAATATCGGAGTTACATCCATAGATAGGCTTGTTGATAGATAGGCCTATACTCAGAGGTTAAATTGGGCCGGAGCGCACCGGAGCTCAGCTCCGCCTCCTCAGGTCCACGACACACCTTGCCAGAGCTCAGCGCCGTCTCTTTCAGCACCAAATATTGTTATTTCACTTGAATTATTTTTCATCTAGCAAATACATGGCATATGAGACTGCATAATTAGCAAGACTACAGAGACACCCAGGCTACATGGAATTATCAGACGTCATAATGCATTCATCTCTGCGGTCTCTGGTTCAGCACCCCGCCCACAGCCATCAAGGGAAAACTGTCACAATTTGCATAACAGCGACGTTACCATGGAAACCCGCAAATGTTTTTTTTAGGCCGAGTCAAATGTTTTATGGTCACGATTCATCTTGTAGCTGGCTACCTTGGTTCCAGACTTAAAACTCTTTATATCAGCAGTTTAATGAAACATCAACAGAGATGTTGAACGGGGGGGAAACACTCCAGAAACAGCGCAGTTAAAAAATGGACATCACTATTGATATCTGGGTCAAATGAAAGCGAGTCTCATTCATAATAATCTAAAAAAAAAGTATTAATTATTACACAATATATTATTACATTGTAATAAATGTATATTTACACTGTAAAAAAGTTATATTTAAACATTTATTATTACATTGTAATAAGGGTTTTATTACACAATGTATACACTGTAATAAAGATATAACTACCCATGTATTATTACACTGTAATAAATGTATTACACTGTAATAAATAGGTTAAATTGGGCCGGAGTGATGTCAACTAACGAAGCAAATGTTACTAAGCTACTAAAATTAATGTTAGCTCAATTGAACAGTTAAACATACAGACAGCTAACATTTCTTACAGCTCAAACTTTTTTTACCTAGTTTTATTGTTTTCCTATCACTAACCGGAGCAATGGAGAGGTGGCGTCTGTCCAGAAGAGTCAAGCTTCATAGAAGAACGAGCCTCGCTTTCATTTGACCCAGATATCAACAGTGACGTCCAATTTTTAACGGCTCTGTTTCTTAAGTGCCCCCCCCCCCCCCTTTTTTTGGGCAAAAAAAACCCTCAAAGATTCAAGATTGTAAACAGGACTTCGGTGGTGTCTGCTCGATCGCTCTCGCCGATCACGGGTTTCCATGGTAACGTCGCTGATTCGCGAATTGTGACAGTTTTCCCTTGATGGCTGTGGGCGGGGTGCTGAACCGGTTTTTACGTCTATACAGGTTCAACGCGTTTTTCAGGGCTAATGTTAAAAAAAAATTATTGACTTTAAGTCTTAATATAATAAATTAATTTACAATTACGTATTTAGGATAGGCTTTTATCCAAAGCGAATTTAATTGCATTCAAGGTAAACATCAGGTCTTACTTTCCTTGGGGATCGAAACTGAAGACTACATTGCTAGTGCAAATTCATTCTCTTTCAACCGGTCTGGGATTCAGTATTCCACACAGTAAACTGTGTTGCCACTTGCAGTCAAATGATACTATGTATTTATGAAGGTGAGTTACTGTGCACAATATTTATAGCCTAGGCCTACTTACATTTGTTCATTTGATCATCCATAATAATATGGTAACTCGCTAGCATTTAACAATTGTTATCACATTACCCTTCATGTATGTGTATGTGTATGTGCATCTTAGAAATGTATATGGTTTGTTTTTAATTACATTTATTCAAACATCTTTGTCAATGTTAAAACTGACTACAAATAGGCTACTTTCAGTTACTTTCACACTGGAAATGGAAGGTAAAGCATTGTGCATTAGCATTGTGGGATATTGTACTCCACGCAATGTCAGTTGTATAGGCCTGCATTTTTCCATCATTTGGGTAGTCCATTAGTCCATGCCATGCATACAGAAAATGTGCAAATTATGTGAAGTATGCATACAGTGCTTAAATACTATAATAAGTAGTGCTAGTATGCTATTCCAATGACTGAATTTTCTTTTCCTTTCTGAATGAATTAAATGTGTTCTGCTAAATGGAGACCAAAGCATGACAGTGAAATTTAAGAACAAGGAGGATACATTTTATTGTGTTTTCAGTTAGGACAATGCAAGATACAATGTAAACATAAAAAGGTACAAAAACGAAACGTAAAGTAAAAATCACAAAACAAAAATGCTGAAAATTAACAGCTATGCAGACCTTTAGATCTGTAAAAGAAATGCATACAAAATGTAGATTTGGCTGAGCGCTGAATAATATCAATGCAAGGCTTTCTCTCATGTCCAAGGGAACACTTTTTAATAGATCTAATGGGGGTTTGCAAATATACATCCAAACATCCGTTACATCCGATGTTCTGTAACAGAAAAACAATGTGGCATCTTCACTTCCTATCTGAGAATTCAACTTTGCTTGAAGAATTCCTTTAGGAGTACTTAGATTACAAAGACTGTCCAATAATCTGCTGTACATGTATAAGATAATATTTAAAAGAAAATGAAAAACCCTTGCACACAGGCAGCAGGCTGTTAAGTGGATGCATGATAAAGGCAATCAATCAATTTAACTTTCAGAAAAAGTGACGCTCATCAAAACACTCTTTTAAGCGAGACGTTACCTGGCTCGTGTGCTGTTTTTTTGCTGTTAATTAAGAGAACAAGAATGATAATTAGTGCAGACAGCCAAGCAGAGACAGGGACAGAAAACAGCAAGAGATTAGACTGCCGCATATGTTCCCTCTCTTCACTTATTCGCTTCAAAAAGAACACAAACGCCGTCGCCTCGCTCCAAACACTGATGCATCTGATCATAAATGCAAATGAACACAGAAAAAGAACCTAACAAACTCCCTTTAAAAGCGTCATACATCGCAGTGTGCACACATACATTTCTCTCCATCCTAATCCAGGCCTAATATAGGCCTACTTCCTTATTATCCAAGTAAGGTCACATGTAATTATTGTTAATACTGAAATATTGAACTAATTACAGGTACCCCCCCCCCCCCCTTAACCAATACATTTCCATTAGTAATTGCCAAATCAATTCATAATTTACTGTAATTATTGCCAATTAAATAATTTTGAGCTACAAAAATATAAATCCATCCATGACTTTCTCAGGCATGAAACTCACAATTGTAAAACCCTGTAAATAACACCTTGACACAATCGATGTACATTCTTCAATATTTTTGTTTACACCAACATAACACGTGGACGCCTCAGTAAATCCAGCCATTCGCTGACACAGGAAGCTCAAATGATTCCTCTAGATGATGTTAATACATCTCGACATGCTGTGAACCATTAGAGACACGATCAATCTATCTCGCCATCTGATCCAACCCCCCTGGCAGCTCGACATCCACAATCAGTGTGACATTTGTATTCACGGCGCTCTTCCCAAGCATCTGTAATTAACCGAGCACTCGGGTAATATGATTTCACAGCTCGCATGTAAGCCTGCTCCTCCTGGAGACAAGGAGCCCTATTCTTTTACAGCAAAATTCTGTCGGCAACTTTGGAATTGTTATAAAGAGGTTTGCAGCAGCAGCACGCCGGAGTTGATATACATTCGTGATTTTCTGAACCTCAGCATGTGTACTCTAAGTTATGTTTTGAAAAAACAATGGCCTCAAAGACAAGGCTGCTCCCTTGAATTAAGTAGCAGTCAGTTTCCCAACAGAAACAACTAGTGTGTTTCTAGAACACAGTGCCTCACTAGAGCTATTATGACAACGTAGAGCCACTGTGACACCATAATGAGCTGCTGCAAGCGCTCTGAAGTGCTAATTATCGTAAAAAGCCTTGCTTTTTTTTCCACAGCGAAAACTTCTTCAAATCCATTAGAGTCGTTTAATCATGCCTAACCTTACCTGACTGGATTCCCTTCTAACATCATAAACAAACATTCTCTCTATCCACCTTCTCGTTCCACCATTTAAAAACGTCTTTACACAAACCATCACAGAATACACCACACAAACACACGAAAATACACCAACAATCTTTTCTTAAAGTAACAATCGTCTCTTCCGATTCAGGAGCATATGGGATGTTCCAGGTTCAATACCAAGTATTGTATACGTGTTTGTGTGCAAACCAACACACCCTCATTGCAATTCGTAACTATTGTAACTATCTCATTCCTATTGGTTCTAAATATTTTTTCTAAATATCGTAAGTTTCCATACGAATCACATTTTACAAATTCATGGACCTTCGAAAAGTATAAATTCATGAAGGTGGACCTTCATACATTTAAAAAAAAAAAAACCGCATGGCCCGGTTGTACTTAATTTTCCATGTTCTGCTTCGTCTCACACACAGTTAAGCGTGCAAGCCTTTCAAAGTGTACTCCTTTGTGTGCGAGTGCGGAAAGACGCATTCGGCACGTACACACTATCTAGTGGACTTTGTTTGTTCCTTTGCTCAAGTCACTCGCACGTGCACTGCTGTATGCGCACCGTCCACACGGTCACAAAAATTGGGCTGCACCCTCCTGATGACGAAAATTACGTCGCGCAGAACGTGGAAGGTGAAGCCATTGAGCTTTACATTTTTGTGCAAACCACATTGTGCAAATTCATATAAAATCGCCACCTCATAAAATAGTTACGTTTTTTTCATGAGATGGTGTTGGTGCAAACGATTTACGTCTGTTTTTACGAAATTATTTTCGACAGATGTCACAGAACCTGGAACATTCCTGTAAATATATGCCATATATCCTTCTATATAAACTGTTAACCATAAAAACAGAAACCTTAATATCTTAATGTGATCGTACAAAAGGAAAACAGAAAAGAAAACAACATTAAGCAAAAACCATAGCAAGCCTCTTTCTGAGAGGGCCTGTTTCAATAGAACCCTCATCAAATTCATCGAAAACTCCAAGACACTTTCCTCATTTTTGACCAAAGCGAAATTCGTTAAAACTCTCAGTTCATGCGTTCCAATGCATAAAAGTTCAGATATTCTTGAATTCAGACAGAAAGAGAAGCAAATATATGCAGTCCATGTTATTTTAAGGTGTGGAAAATTAAACCTGGACTTTCAGAGCAAAATGATGCTAAAAATGAACTTGTTAGTAGGCTAAGCAGAATTAAAAAAGGAAACAGACAATGTTAGTCCTTGCTGTCGACGATTGAGATTTAGGATAGAGAAGTCGTGTTTGCCATGGTAATGGTGCAGTGTAGGGGCGGATGTCAATGAGACATGTCGAGCAGTTGGCAGTGTGTGGTGCGACGCTCATATGGCTGCTGATGGTTTTGCCCCACCATCTCAGATTTGAGATTCGACAGGCTGAACTGACAAATGCCGCTGAGAATAAGATATGCCCATGCTTCCCTATTATTTCCATACTGATTCACCATGAGTCTGGGAGGTCATTAAACCCCTTAAAGCCAGATATGGTTCAGTGGGTAAAGAGTGTGAATGCAGAAATCAAGTCATGGTTGGCTGGTAGACTGAAGGTGTATCCTATTAGGGGGTATTTGAACACATATTGAGCGGCACGTTCCGGCACTTTTTTGACTCGGAGGATTAAAAAAAAAAACACTATGGGACAAAACCAGGCATTATGTGACAGAAAATTGTCATAAAAAGTAAAAATAAAGTTTTTATTTCCAAATACTATGGTTCTTAACTAATGAGATGCCTGTTTTTGTATTGCACATTTCCTCATTCCATCTGAGTAATGTCAAAAGTGAACAGGAGAAAGAAGAAGAAAAAATAGCAAAACACAACATTGTTCCTGAAAAACGCATTGAAAAATTAAATAAATAAAGAACACAAAACAAAGCTAGCAGATACACAAGTAATATGAGATAAGAACTAGTTTGACACTTAACAGTTCCCTTGTAAATTCAATAGGCGCAAATGAAGAAAAAGCATAGTGTTAATGGAGCTTAGCAACATCCATCACAAGCTGCTGCGCTGTAGTGAGTCGACACATTTCTATAATGCCATCGTCAAAGGAGAGTTGCAATTGAGAGTGCAATGGCTTCATTTTCATGTTCAAATTTAAACGTTAAATTAAAAAAATTCCCCAAATTAGAACTTTAAAATTCCATTATTGCTGTTTTTTTAAGATAACATTTAAAAGAAACACTCAAATCAAATTTGTCATAATTTGGGATCCACATATACTATATAACTAGAGCCCTGCTGTTTTTATTATAAAATGACAGTTGCTATTTGATCATTCCCATTTTAGTGCTGGCTTTTAATTAGGAGGATTGAAGTGGTTTTTTACCACCCATTTTAAGTGGTATGATGGTATTAGAATAAGAAGAAATAATCTGGCATTATATGTGGCTCAATAAAGAGAAAGGAAGTGTCCATAGTTGCTAAAGGTGCAGCTTTCAGCTTGGTTGAAAATGCATTCCAGATTCATAAAAAAAAAAAAAAAAATGATATAAATAATGAGGAAAAACATGGGGGAAATGGTCCTGTGAATTAAAAAAAAAAGAAATCTAATTTCAAGAGTACGAACAATAAAGTCCTATATAAAAGACAAAAAATCATCTTGGTAGAAAAAAAAAAAAGAAGCTCAGAATATAGTAGTAGCCAATTACTACAGAACTACCAAGAGTATAAAGTGTCACATGTGTCAAATGACAATTTAAAAAAAACAATAATAATTATTAAAATAATAAATACAACAAAAATGTTGTTAAATAAATTATATGCTGATGAAGTACACTGCATCTTTTAACCAATGCATTCAAGAAAAAGTTCAAATGCATTGATTCACAACAAATGAACGTCTTCATTCATCATTATTGTCCATGTGTGATCACACAACAACCAACAAACAAACAAGACAAAATAAACAACTTTCTGCTTAATAGAATATAACTGCAATCTAGCAGGTAATTAATGTTTTAACTGTTTAACACTAAAATACTGTCCAGCAGAAAAAATAAACCAAAGTATTGCGAAACCCAATTAAGAGCTCACACTATTCATTAGAAAAATATTTCAGCAGTCTTGAACATCAGCTGTTTGATGCTGTTGTTAATGAGTATTATATGAATGCATCAGGGAGAAGTAATCATTCTGAGCTCAGAAGTCTAAAAAAAGAACACAAAGATTGGACTATGGACTAAGATAATTTTTTGGATATCTGTCGAAGGAAAATGAAGCGCTATTCTTAAATGATAGAAGTTTAAACTGCTTATTGTGTAACTTCAGATTCAATACTGCCCAGCAATATCATAACGTACAAATTAACCTTGCATATTAATGTGCTTTTCTTTGGGTTAAAAAAATCAAGTGCTTCCAGATATAACAATTAAATATACTTTGTTCTCTGTTCTGAAACCTGGTTTAGGTTTTGTCTAATACACTGTATTTGTACCCATGCAAATAAATACTAACTCTAAAACAAAATGTGTCTGTAATTCTTCTTGGGTGATCACATTTTCGGCTCAATGTTATGTTACTACTTCCCTGGGATAAAATGCTGAGCAAAACAAGATTTTCCAGTCCTAATTTCATGACTTAGCACGCATAGAGCAGCAATATCTGAAGTCCTCTGCTTTGAAGCTGTCTACCCTCCTAACATGACCAGATGCACTTTGTAAACTAAACTTGGGTTTAAACCCAATAAAGAGGTGAGGTGATCTATGCATATAGCTTTCACAGACTGTTTTCCTTGAACATGTTTTATTCATTTTGGCCAGCGAATTTTTTATAGAATGGGGAAGACAAAAGAAATTGATCCATCATTATTTACGACAACTGATCAGGACAGGAAGTCAAAATGTTTTGATGGGTTAGGATGTTACAAGAAAGCAGAAATACATCTCTAAGGAAGATATAAAAACATCAACACAAAACAATTTCTAAAAAATTATACGTTTTTTTTTTTAAAAACGACAATCAAAGTTATGCTTTGTTTTTTTTAATGCACTCAATGCTTTGATAAAATGTTGATGTTGGTTTTTCTGTTCAAAACATTTTTTAACAGAAATGTCTTGTTTTTGAGTGCTTAAGATTGAATATGCACATTTTGTTATGCATCTATGCTGAAATTATCTTTCTCTCTTTTCAACGTTGTAACAAAAATAAGTTTGTTGCTTTCAGTACTTGTAGGCCTATGGCACTAAGTTGAAGTTTGGTATTTTCGTTGCTTCACTGGTATTTGACCAATTCCTCTTAACATTCAGTGAAAGATGTAAGAAGGCACCCATTTGGCATAAAGTTTCGGCAGGTATTTTGCTAAACATTCACCTGCATTACTCTAGTTTTAATGTAAACTCCTTTCTAAAAGGCTCTGTCCCTCTCGTTTCAAACCAAAAGTCCTTCAGTCACTTCGTCTTTTTACATTTTGATTGCAATTGTGCATGTTTAAAACATTTTTGGGGAATTACTTTTTTCTCTCCAGGTAGTTAGACGGTACCCAGCCTTTACGTCCCTGTAAGCCATCGAGAACCTGGCAGTACCACCATCCATTTGGATTCTTCTCCAAAACTTCAAGACTAGTGCCCTCCGAGAAACCCATGGTCTCCTCATCGCCACGGTAATCAGCAATAGATACGTAAACCTCTCGAAGGTTGTTGTGAATGAGGTGTGTCTTCTCGATGGGCTTGGGTCTTACTGTAGAGATTGGAATTCCATTTCTCTGGGAAATCAAGGGGCTTGAACTTCCGATGGGAGCTGTAATGGTGGTCCCAGCCCTCACCCGCACATCGGTCGCTGGCTGCGGTCGAACGGCAGTAAATGAGGAGTTTCGCCTTACTCCTGTGGACCTCAAGTGGTCGCCAGCACCCAGTGATTCATTTCTCCTCAAAGACCCTGTATGGATGTTGGTGTCCTTCAGAGGCTGTGGGGGAGACACAAACACTGACTGCGGTCGCACTGCTGCCTGACGGACACCGTTCCGCATTCGTACGCCTGAACCGTTCATCATTGCGGTTGGTTTGCTAAATCCCCCTGGTGGTTTTGATGGGATTGGTGGGCTAGGGTTGCTCATACTCCTCAGGTTCTGCTGGTTGAGGTTGTTAAGGGCCTGAACACGCTGCTCGTTTTTCTCAAGGCTGTTGGACTTGTTGGTGCTACCGAGATCCACAAGAGGGCCATCACGTGATTCTTGAACCCCGACGTTATAGGTATGCTTGACTGGCTCCAAGAAGAAAGTAGGTGCCCAACCCTCATCATTGCCCCAACGGACATACCACCATCCACTTTCCTGCTTTTCCAGCACCTCAACATCCACACCGGCTGGGAAGCTAACCTCTGACTCTTGGGCTCGTTCGTAGGCATCTGTGGTCCTGTAGATTGAACTTTCATGGTCGGATTCCCCACCTCGGCTACCTTTGGAATAGACGCTGGAGAGATCGGAGGTACTTCTTGAGGAGATGGAATCCTCTGAGGACACAATGGAAGCTGTCTCAGAATCTTCACCGCGTACTGCACGGACCGCTCCTTGCCGAAGACTTCCCGTGGGTCGAAGCTGGCGACGTAGGCTTTTGATGTCCATTTTTTCTGGACTTTGTGGCTCCGACTTTGTAAGCAAAGGTTTAGGTCGCACTACTGGTTTGGGCCTGGCTAAAGGACTCTGACCAATCCGGATCTCCACATCTTTACGCATAACGGGCTCTCTTTTGGGATTGCGTCCTGATTCGTCTGATGATGACTTGGGGCTGTGTCTCTCAGCACGACCAAGAGAGTGGCTCCGGCTTAAATCCGGCGTTACTTTTCGTAGGGGCTTCCCTCCTCCAGAAGAGGACCCGAAAGGTTTGCGACCCAATGTGAGACTCCTTGGTGTATCCAAATCACAACCACTGGCAAAGTCATCAGAGGAAAACCTAAACCCTTCATTTTCATAAATCACTTCCTCCCTATTGATATCCTCTAATGAGTTTCTTTTCCTCAAGGGGGAGGTCATCACTTTTAGTAAAGGTGATGCTTTGCCAGCCTGTGCGATCCTTTCGGCAGCTGCTGGATTGCTTTTAATTTCAAACTTACGGGGCTCTGGTTTTGGGGAATTATTCGTTTTTTGTTTCAGAGGATTACTGTCCAGATCGGATTCAAAACCAATGGCAGGAATGTCATATTCCGGCTCCTCATAGACACGCTGAGTGGGGGATTCTGGAGCTTTGGAGGCAGAGCCACCCAGAGAAGGTGATTCCTCAGAATCCTGTTTTTTGACTGGTGGAGCAGGGGGTGGAACTTTGGGCCGGGTGAGTGTGCTGGTTCGCCTGCTTAGGTTGGGCTTCTTGCGTTTATCAATGTAGGAGCAGGGTGCCCAGCCTTCCATTTCCCCGATCTGGACGTACCACCAACCACCAGAGTTCTTCTCTATGACCTGAAGATCACATATTACATGTTTACATTATACAATGGAATATATTTATCATACAGTGCAATCCAAAATGTGAAAAAAAAATGTATATGAAGTTTTAAACAAATAAATCCCATTGTTAATGTGGTAAAAGTCTTTTGAACCCCACTGTATATATTAATTATTTAATATATTTTAATAATTTCATTAGTCAAACGATATTTTTGTTTTTGAAAAATAAAATATATCAGATATATTCGAATATATCAGCCTTACATCAGCCTTTTGTCCTCCACGGAAACTGATGCCATCTGAGATACTGGATTGAAACTCTGCTATGGTGTAGTACTCCGCTTCCACAGTAGGGGCCTCTGGAGGTTTGGGCAACTCGAATGCCTTGAGTTTTGGAGAAAAAGACATTACTGTCTAAATAAGTGCTGCTCTCTATGAATTTAATTTCTTTAATTTAATTCATAAATGCTTTTTGGTGCACTTAACTAACCAGATTTGTATCTCTTCGAGGAGGAGGTTTCTGTCTGAGGTTTGGAGATCCTGCCAGTTGAATACAAAACATCTCAGCTCAAGACAGCAATCATTACCATAGTTTAATCAAATGTAGGACATTAAAATAGGAAAGTTACCAATTTGTCTGTCACCAATTATTAATTTTTTTAACCTCAACAAAGGCAATTGGAGCCAAACTGGATTACAGTGCCATTACTAACCCTCGTTATGAGAGAGAAGTTCATAGATGTGTTTCAACACACTCAAGCATGCATTCACAACAAGCATGTTTTAAGAAAAAAATATCAGAAGGAAATCTTGTAGAGAGAAATGTGATGGCCTGGGTATGATGATTACGTAGCGAGAGCAATGATAAGAAATAGCCAATGAGAAAATAGAACATTAACCATTGTCTCTTTAAATATCATCTTTCTTTCTTTTTTTTCTTTTTTTATTTATTAGCAAAAGGTACCATGCATACAACTTAAGCTGCTGTTATTTGAATAGAATCGGTCACTTTGCAACTTTTAAGCAAGGCGAAGAATTTTGGGGAACATATGCTGTCTGTTAAGGACCTGTTAAGGTGAAATAATAAGTGTGTGCATCTCAGAATCCACAACAAAACAGATTTAACAAGAATGTCATGAATGTCATGTAATGTGAGCAGTACAGCACTATGGGAAAACGTTTTCAGTTGTATAGTGTGCACTTAGCATTAGAAAAATAAGTAAGCACAAGAACAAACAAAAATCAAACAAACAGCAGTTGACAGGCTGAATGTTGAGCAACAGAGACAGTGAATGTGTCACTATCAAGGTACACAACACCCGGACAAAATGTTAGGAAACATCTGTTTACCACAAAGAAATGTTACCTATGGCATCAAATCCTATGTGCAAAAATAACAGGAACATTAACATATTTATTATATCAAATATGGAGATGTAATTATACAATTATATAGAAAATATGATAATATGATTAAATATAAAACATATAGCTATATACATTTTTAAGAAAAATAATTTAATTATACTGTAAGTCTTATATATCTAACTTTTCTATTCTATTGTTTTCTATTATACTCTGAACATGTGAATGCTGTATACATTTAGTTATACATGTCATAAACCAACTGTTTACTCACCTATCTCAACTCTGTGTGGTGCCACCCGGGCTATGGCAGGTGACCCCGGCTCTGCCCTGCTCTTGTTCTCCTGTAGGGCGGCGCTAGGTCCTGAGTTCATTCCCAAACCAGTGACCACTGTGGGTGCGACTCCAGCCTCTGGGGCATATGGGATAGGTAAACTGATTTCACTTTTGGAAATGTGGCGCTCAGGGCTGGTGGCCACGCCATCGGTTTGAATGTCCTTCTCGCTTACAGCCTTCTTGTTGAGGAGGTTGCTGATCTCCATTATGTTTCCAATGATCTCCACAGGGCCAGTCAGAGTCTTCTTCCTTGGGGAAAGGTCATCTTTCAGTTTCTTCAGGTATGAGGCTGGGGCCCAGCCCTCCTTACCCTGATACCTGCAACACATTAGTAGCAGTTTTACACATCTTTCAAAACATGGGGGGATTACAAATAAAATGCATTAACCATTCTTCTACTGACCACTAGAGGTCAGCATAACGTTTTAAGTAAGATAAAGTGTTAATGTGTAAAACTGTATCTTTTTCTATGTATCCTTAATATGCAGAAGCATCTACTGTATGAGCCATTTCATATATAATATTTATACACACCCTAATTATATGGCATTATATGTACATGTACAGCCCCAATCACTCTACATATGGTTTCAATGCAGCTTTTACAGAAAATCATGATGTTAATATTTATAACATCTTAATATCTTCATGTCTTTAGCAGATTAGAGCTGGGCGGTAATTTATTTTCCATTTCATTAAAAACAAGCAATAGAGTAATTGAGATATGCTATAGGCCAATAGTATATACTCCTTTATACGATCAAGTTGGATATACTTACATATCTAAATTTATTTATAGAGCTATATTTACATTTTGTGACCAAATAAAAATCCTACTTTTAATATATATAATCAAGCAGTTGAGATTTGTTATATATACAGTACCAATTAATACAGTGATAACATAGTAAACTCTAGTAGTGCAGATGTTTCTGAAGACCCAAAATGCAATATCACCAGACATATTGCAATGAAGAAATGAAATCAGCCAACTTATTTAACAAATAATAAAAAAGCTAATATTTCCATAATATACCACCTTAAAGTGTGAGGTCCAGATTGATTACCTGATGTACCACCATCCCTCCAGGTTCTTCTGGATGACCTCCACGGTTACTCCTTTCTCGAACCCGATCTCATCCTTTCCCTGACTGCCATACGCCTGGACAGTGACATATTTCTCCTCTAAACAAGACAGATAAGGGAAAAAAGAGTGAGAAAGGACTTCTTTGTTATTTATTTTTTCCTGTACTTGGGTCTTTGCCTTTTCTGCGGTGTGAAAGAAGGTTGACTAATGGATTTAACTGCTAACTTATAAACTAACACTTTCCTTGGGAAAACAGAGGCAGAAGTAAAACCACAAAGTTTGCAGTAAGACCGGTCCAAAACTCACCCTTCACCACAGGCATAATAACACAATCATCTCACAATCCGTCAATAGTAATAACATTAATGTAACCTCCATGAGACAATGGGCCTGTTGTAACCAGAGCAATACAAGCCCAAGACACAATAATTTTCATAAGCCTCTCCTCTCCGGTTCTAGTATTATTACATATAAAATACGAGTCAGTCTTATACAAACATGTCCAGGTCCTGACAAGTCAAAAGAAAAAGAAATAATTTACATATTGCATTAGGAGTATAGAATCACCATAATGCATCAGGACATTTTGTCAGCATATATTAAAGATAGAACAACACATACTACCATTTTTACAATTTAAGAGAATGAGACTGTTTTGTATAATGATAATACGAATTGGGGAAGAATATGTGCTTAATTCTCGTGAAAATAATCTTGCATTGCAAAAAAGAAAAAGAAAAAAAAAAGAAAAAGGAATAGTCCCAAAACTAGACATCATTTTCTTTAATAAAGATAGGAGACTTTTTTTTTCATTTTATCTTGTGCTAAAATATGTCCTGGATATATTCATGACAGGTTATGTAAGATTCACCCAGTAAGACAAACAACTGATCACAGCCAGTTTTATTCCAACCATTTTGCAATGAAGACTCCTGAGATCTTATAAAGCATTTATCTTCCCTAAAAACACACATAAAACATTATTCAGTATAGTTTGCATATGACACAACTGTGTTTAACATCTACATATCAAACTCTGATGTCTTTCCCTTTGCGAAAGAGCTTACAGTCTGCTCAGAGCAACGCTATAAATTTCGATTTAGTGAAACAGAAATAGAGCTGATAAAAATACATAAATAGTGGGAGAAGTGTTGAAAAAGAAAACCAACAAAAAAAGAGAGATGAATATCCTATATGTAGTTTTTCTAAGCAGTGAATAACAGTCTGCCAACAACAGATGATACGAGGTCGTAACGTCTCTATCAACGTCTCACGGGAGCAGACAAGCTGGGAAATCTGATAAGTGAACATATGACAGAGAAGAAACCCTGTGCTGATCTCACTCTGAACTTCTGACCTAAAACCAACACTAATCTTTTTTACCAAATGCAGAAGAACTGATTGCAGGCATTCTGCTAAACATCTCCTTTTGAGTTCCACAGAAGACAGTCATAGTGTGGATAGATGACAACCAACAGGAGTGAGAGGTGTGAGGGTTAAAACGAAAGAGCTAAAAACACACAAAAAGAAAAGCCTCAAAAACACTTTTTCTAACAGTCAGCAGGATTTTCATGGACTGTTCTGGATGGTGGAAAAAGTCAGGTCGGTCCAGGACACATTACTTGAGTTTTGCATGCACTTGTGGAGTTGTGTGCCAACAGAGGCATTTTCTCCTTCAGCCTCTGTGACCTAAAAACCACTGCGATACGAAATGAGAGAGAGATCGTGGGTACACAGAAAATTCTAGCTGTCATATTGACCTTCCTGAAACTTGCTTGCTTTAACGTTTCATATAAGCTAACCAAAAGTCGGGCTCGGACCGGCAGGAGTTGTCTGAATCTGAGCTGCACCCGAAAACTTAATCTAAAAATGAAAATAGTTCATTTACTCATCCTTATGTCATTCCGAACCTTTGATTATTTACATTTTTTTTTATTATAGAACAGAAAAGGATACATTTCGAGGAATGCTGATTGAAAGTGAATGATGATCACCATGTCTGATCAAGCTAGTAGGGATAGTTAACCCTAAAATGAACTTTTTGTCATTACTTACTCACCCTCAAGTTGTTCCAAACCTGTATGCATTCCTTTCTTCAGCTGAACTAAAAAGATATTTTAAATAAAATGGGTAATCAAGAAGCTGATGGGCCCCTTTGACTTCCTTGGAAGAAAAAAAATTCTTCAAAATATCTTATTTTGTGTTCAGCCAAAGAAAGAAACTCATACAGGTTTTGAAACAACTTGAGGGTGAGTAAAAACAGAATTAAAATTTTAGAGTGAACCATCCCTTTAAATTGAAGTCATCATTTACTCGTACAATATTCAACAGCAAGACACTTATGGTACTTTTATGGTGTTTTTTTTGTTATTTTATTCCACTTTATGGAAAAGAGCAGCATGAACATACTGACTAACATCTCCTTGTGTGGTATATGGAAGAATAGTACTTCAAATAAAGATAAATAAATTAAAATTCTGGTTTGGAGAATGTGGGTGAATAAATGATCATCAATAAATTAACTTTGTTGTGAATAAGGGTCCAAGGGCTCCTAGCACTGTATTTCAGTACGGATTTTGAAACCATTATGTTACAAAAGATCATTTGTTTATTTCAAGCAACCACTCTGAAGCCATCACAACCTCTGACCTGTTTTGAAGGTTGCAAATTGTGTTTATGGAGAAACGTTCCCTCTGAAACTCCTGGCTGTCCTTTGTCTCTGGATCAATCGTGGTGCTCTCTGACTCATTAGTATGTATACGGTAAAAAAAATGACAGGATTAAATGCAGTCACACACAGTGAGCCAATGACCTACTTCCACACTTTCCACTGTGAGTTTCCAAAGACTTCTCCAATGATGCAGAGCAAAGTAAGGGAGAAATAATGAGGGAAAGGCAGTTACTGTAACAGGGACACATCCAATCTAAAACCAGAATTTTTATCCCAATCTGCAAAAGCCACTTTCGGAAGAAAAGAGTAAAAATTATAAAACTTGTCAAATTTGACCACGGTAACCATAGTTTTACCTAAAATGCCATAGTTACCATGGTTGTTGGAGGACTTGAAGATTTGAAGAGACTAATTAACATAACTCATCCATAAACATAAGACCTGGTATTTAATTTCTTCTGCCTGCTACGGACTGTGCGATTTCGGCAATCATCATTACAAATGACACTGTACGACATGGATCTAATAAACTTGGGTATGACATATATTTAAACTGTACGATGGTGACACCTATTGAATCGTAGACTATGACGCAAGTGAGTATAGAAGAATAAAACGTCATCAGCATGCGTTAGTGGTAAACAAATAGAGCAAGATGAATCACACTTTGGCAATTGTGGTTTTATGTGCCCTGAAAAAAGGAGGATGATGTGAAAGAGGAGAATATGGACAAGGGAAAAGAGGCCAACTTGGCATGCCAATTTTGCAAATGGAGCTTGAGGTATATAGTTTTAGCGACATGTTGCCTTGATCAATACGCCATTTCATGTTTCATTTTTATTGGCTAGTAAGTAGACGTAGGTCGTAGCATCAAACACACTACACTGTGAGATGATCATGCTAAATTTATGACATTGTCAAAAAAATATTGCAGGCTATCTTTGGTCGCAAGACTGTGACAATGGCCATCTTTGAACCTCTCTCACTGTACGACCTACAGTAGGATCACCGTTTAGGAGCCACGGCTACAGAAATTGCCATGATTGGTAATCTTTCATCTGGGACAGAAATCGTACAATGTGTACCGGGCATTTGGGAGTCTCAGTAGACATTCACACAGTCCCAGTCAGGGTGATATTTATCCACTTGCCAATGCAGCATGGTAAAGCTCTTATTAGCTCCCACCAATTCCAGATCCAACATGCTCTAGTCTAGAGTCTACTTACAGCCATGTGCATGGTGTTCATGACATGTTAGTCATTACACTCTAAGAGTACACAAATGGAAAACTGCGGGAGTTACAACCGTGGAGGTCTATTTCTTGTGACTCCACATGAAACGGCAGATCACCAAGGAGACTCATTACCATACAAACATACAATTCCACCAAAGGTCTAGACATTAGGAATTATGTCTGTTTAGACATTAGGAATTATGGGTGTTTATAATTATACATTGGGATTTTGAAAGGTCAAAACTAATGCGTGAACTGCAGGATGCAAGATCTGATGGCTGAATTCAGATTTTTTTTTTAAACCAGATTACCAGAATGACGTTTTTTTCTTCTGTACAACACCAAAAAAGAGGTTTGATGTTAGATGTTGAAGTATATTTTTGTACATACAATGGTAGTAATAAAATGGGGGTCAAAAACAACATTGCTCCCCATTGACTTTCATTGTATGGACAAAAAAAAAAAAAGTCTTACAGGTTTGGAACGACATAAGGGTAAGTAGACACCATTACCAATTTTTTTTTTTTTTTTTGGGTGAACTATCCCTTTAAACCAGGGGTTCCCAAAGCTGCTCCTGGAGGGCCGCTGTCCTGCAGAGTTTAGCTCCAAACCTACGTAAAACACTTTAACCAGCTAATCAAGGGCTGTGTCCGAAAACGCCCTCTATTAAAGAGGCCACTATTTGCAGGACAGACATTTTTAGTGGTATCCGAAACCAAAGTGGACATTATCAAGTTCACTCATTCAATCCCACAATGCACTGCATTAACAAGTGTACAACTCATATCAACTCAACGGCTAGAGAATACCCATAATGCACTGTGATCGTCGTGCCGAATGAATTCCCATGTCTCACCAAAAGATGGTGCCCTCAGATGACTCATCGCTATATAAATGCCTCATTCATTCATTCATTCATTCATTCATTCATTCATTCATTCAGATGAATCATCCATCCATTCATTTTCCAAACCGCTGGTCCAATGTGCGTACAGAGTAATATAATGCAGGCATAAATTCCTTTTTAATTGATTATTAAATTGTTTCATTAAGGTTTATACATGCTAGTTTCCATTAAAGAGTTTAAGATACATCTTTTCATTACTACTGGAGATGCCAGATTGCTACGTTTCAAATTATTATTAAACAGCAAGCACAAACTATGCAAAAACGGCAGCCCTTCAAACACACTCAGTATCCGAATTCACTCCCTCGGTTTCATTCATTCCTTCAAGTGGACTATATTGGTGAAGTAATGTAGGCAAACGTGAATGGAGAATGGTATAGGGGATGATTTCGAACACAGCTAAGGTCTTCAGACTCGCTAGAAACTTCCAGGCAAGTATTTTGGAGCTGGTTGAAGCTAAACTCTGCAGGACGTTGGTCCTCCAAGTGAAGGATTGGACACCCCTGCTTTAAACTATGTTAACCTGCAAGAGATACTTGGTTAGTAGGCTTTAATAGAAAAGTAGGAAATGAAGCAGCTAGACCAGAACCAAGTCAATATTTACTACCACAAACCAGTTTGAGCTCTTATATGATCAAGACTCTGGAACTTTGAACTCTAATGCCATACATGAGATTACAAGATATACATTGAGATATCTCTCTCTCTCTCTCTCTCTCTCTATATATATATATATATATATATATATATATCATACTACAATATTTCAGAATTAATATGTACTTCTAAACCAATCTTTATCTAGAAAAACATCATTTTCATCATCTGCAAACAGTCTTAATTAACTCATTTTGAGTTCATACACATATAGAGACCTTAAGCAAGCAAAGTATAATAAAGATTTTATGATGGAGCGCAGATGAAACAGACCACCCAGCATGCTTTGGGAGCCAGATTCAGAAGTTTTATCCAGAAAGAGAGTTTAGGTTTCTAAAGAGCATATTTGTGTGCGTATTCAAGCTAATCTATGTGTAAACCTGCACAAACACACAAACGCACCGTGCAGATTGGTCACACACACGTGACTGCTTGCATGTGATCAGTCTATACAGGCATGCGTGATTGCATGTGTGTTCACCTCGGCTCTGTTGGCGGTTGACTATTCCCCCTAGCGTCCATCTCCGGTCAAGCCTCTTCAGATGAGCCTTACGTCTCTTAGTAACTGACACGGGTGAATGAGGACAGCAGAAAGAGAACAGAGACATGACAAACTCAACGTAAACAACTCAGGAGGAACACTGGTATTAGTGTAATGATGAAGACATATTACATGAAAGAAAAGAGTTTTGTGATAGGTTAGGAGGGTTTTTGGCTTGAGAGATGATGGCAAGCAATGGAGTATTTGGATTAACACATGTGTTATTGGATTTTAGTGATGCACATAAAGTGCTTATGGTTTTTATTGTGTTAGAGAGTGGAAAATCCATGTATTATATTATACAGTATATATATATATATATATATATATATATATATATATATATGTATATATATATATATATACCACTCATTATCTCCATACATTCAAAAGAAAAAAAGGTGTGGAAGTAAAGAAACAGTAGATGGTCTATCTCAAATAAAGTTCAGTCTGAAAAAACTGCAGCAACATCCATAAATGAAGCTGTTGTGGCCGTATGGAAAGATAAATTACCCCTCGGGGATCAATAAATTGTGTTGGGATGTTTCGATCTATTCAAGACAAAGATAGTAGCGGAAGCTTTATCTCCAGCCTAACCACTCCTAATCTTACACATCTTCAGTGGCATACAATTCAAGATGCAGCTAAAAATGTGGTTTTGAACCCAGGAAATGCTGATGGGTTTGGGAAGACGGTAAAAGAGGATTAGAAAGGGACAAATTTATAATGTGACTTCTCAATGTTTGTTTCATTGCAGTGAGAAAACAGATGGGTGTTTCTTCAACTTTGGCCAGTTTATGTTTCAGGATTTGACATGAAATGCAAATACAGTACATCTTATTGTGAATGATTCATCAATGTATTTTTTTGTTTTTGTTTGTTTGTTTAATCAAAATGTCAATCTTCTGAGACAGAAGACGACAAACTTCTCTCTGTTGATGCATGCCGGACATCCAATCAACATCTGATCTGACCCAGTCTTTTTCTTTTTCAATAACCTGTTACACAGAATAAAAGATCTGTCGGTACTTCTGTTTCATTGTAACTTTAACAGATTTCCACTTTGTCTGTTTGTTATATGAAGATTAAGATCTTCATCACATTTATTTTTCGCTTTTCAAATGCCATTTTATTCTGAAATGTTTCAACCACACAGTGCTAATACGTAACTTGAAATATCTTCATTAAATAAAAACATTTCTGTCAAAATGTTTTAAAAAGTCCACAGGGCCAAAAGTGCCCAGAGTTGAGGAAACACCCAGATTCAATATGGTGTGTAGTTATAACACATTATGAAATACAACCAATGTACTAGTGCAACCTTTTAGAGAAGAAGTAATGTATTATGTAAAGATTCAAAGAAATGATAGCAGCACTTGTATGATAGAGGAGCCGCCCTCTTTCAATTATTTCTAATTGAAGGTCTCTCACAGTCCTTAAGTCCTCACTCTTTTTCTCAAACAAACAGAAGGAAAATTTAGTATACAGACTTTGGTATACTCCTTTATAAAATCAATATGTACGGTTCTGGGTGGTGATTGGTCAATAAATGCGAAACAGGTCATCTTATACTGGTTTTGGTGAAGATTTCTTGGGGCATAAGAGTGTTTGTGCATGGGAAAGAAGGAGAGAGAGTGTAGGTGTGTCCTACCTTCTCCAGATCTAGATGTTCCCAGGTCCAGATCATCTCTGGTGCCGCTCTGAGAGTCCAGGTACGTGGCAGGAACCCAGCCCTGTTCTTCAGCAGTGCTGACAAACCACCAGCCTACAAAAAAAATCCACACGATATTATTTTTCACCTAATATAGTGCAAAATACTGATTGATCTCATGAATAAATTATGCTGTTTTCACCACATGGACAGTGTTTAGAGATAAGTGATGCATCTATGCTTTGCAAACAAACACTAATGCACAAACATTTGGATTTTACTGATCTGATGGGATGCAATGTTTTGGCCTCAATCATATTCACAAACACACTCTCTCTAGTGTTAGTTTCAGGCGACGCATTTATGAATTCAGTACACTTCGTGTGTATCATTTGGGATCAATTAGGCCTCACACATCATAAATATCATTGAGGGTCAACATTATTGTGTTTGTATGCACAGTCAAGCATGAATAAGTTTGGATGTGTCTGACATGCTCTAGCCGCTAACATGATGACATGTTTTATGAGTTTATATGTGTGTGCTTGTGTGTTTTCGGCCAAAATAACCTCATCAATTAAATTTATGTATTTCAGCTCCTCCTTCGTGTGTCTGAATAAGTGCTGAATTTTTTAAATGTGGTGTCAGGATTATTATTTGTTTTTGAAATATGGATTGTGATGTTTTTTTTCTTTATTTTTTTCATTTCCACAATAACTCAAAGATTATTCTGATTAGCTTTAAAAACAAAGCAGCAAACAAGATGGTCAAAGACAAAGAGTGTTATGCCAAGAGAGGCACATACAACCTTTAAAAAAAGGACATTTGAGTACATCAAACTGTGCAGAACTACAATTTACTAAGGTTATGGAATTAAAACCATATATTTGGCACACTTACACTTAAATGCAAAGCTAACATAAGTTAACGCCAATGAATGAAAATTCAAAATGGTTCTCCAGCTGAAACAGATCTTTCTGAGCGAGCCTGTTGCCAAGGTAACAGAGTATTTCTGCAGCTGTTCATAACAGTGTGATGTCATCAGTCAGCAGTAATCTAGCTCTGACATCATAATGGCACAGAAGCAAAGTATTTCACAGGGCACTAAGTGATCAAAAGCAAATGTTCTAAACCAACAAGGGCCAATAATGTCAATGTCAAATAGTGTACGCTTTAGAATACAATTATTTACCCAGATGACACATGTGCAAAAATACTTAAACACACATATACACTACCATTCAAAAGTTTGAGGTCAGTAAGGTTTTTTTTTTTTTAAGAAAGAAGAATTTATTTAGCAAGGATGTGTTAAACTGATGAGTGGCAGTTAAGACATTTATAACGTTTTATGATTTACCACAAAAATATTAAGCTGCACAACTGTTGTCAACATTGATAATAATAATAAATGTTACTTCAGCACCAAAATGATTTTTGAAGGATCATGTGACACTGAAGACTGAAGTAATTCAGCTTGCCATCACAGTTACATTTTAAAATATATTTAAATATATTTAAATTGTAAAATAATTTCACAATATTAGTTTTTAATCAAATAAATGCAGCCTAAGAGATGAACAAGAGACTGACCCCAAACATCTGAACGGTAACATATTTGTGGTTGAATCATGCCCTTCAAGACCAAGGCCCCCATATCCAGTTCATCATCTGAAACAAAGACAATTTACTGCATCTTTCTTTTCAAACCCTACTTTGTACAGTGGCTTTGTTGCCGTTTACAGTCATGGAATTCTTGTAAATCCTTTGCAAGGATGAAGATGCCGCACCGACCTGTGGTGGACATAATTATCATCTTCAGTATGTTGGAAATAGGCTGTGGTCTTTTCTGAAACCATAAACCAAGATCCATATCCAGACCAAAACTTCAAGTTTTGAGACCCAGACCCAGACCATGTTTATGTGGTCTCAAGACCACAAGAATTAACATAATACTAAAAGCAAAAATATATCCACATTCGTAGTACGTGATTCTTGAGTTTCTCATTTCCTTGCTCAAAATTTACCTAGAATATTTCAATTAAAAGTCAAACTTAATCCAGTCTGATATAGTTGAAGTAAACGTACATAAAGGTTTATATTACAGGGCTTTTCACAATTGAACTTAAAGTATCCCTGGGTCTGTTTTAACAGAATCCTGGGTTAACTTGCTGCACAGTTAACACTGCTCACATTGTACATTCTTATAGGTTTATGTTGTTATTTGAATATTTGTCATCAGTGTTTATTTACAAAAAAGAGCTCTAGCATTGCGCATTCTCATATTATACATTGTCGACTGTACAATCAAGTTTATCGTGAATGGACCTTTCAGACAAAGGCCTGTTTTTTCAGACAGGGCTTAGATTAAGCCAGGATTAGGCCTTAGTTCAATTAAGAGATTTAAGTAGCTGTTATAAACATGCCTTAGAAAAAAACATTACTGGTGTGACATACTTTAAGATACAGTATGTCAGAGCTTAAAGTTGCTGTTAGCAGCTCGAACATGCATTTTAGTCTGGCACTAGGTTTAAGCCTTGTCTGTGAAACCGGAGGTATAAGAGTTAATGAATTAAACAGTCTCTAATCTGAATGAATGTATAATAAAAGTTTGATAAATGTAACAGAAACTGGAAAAGTTTTAAAGTACAGATATAAACCAATTTTACGTTCAAACATGTTTCAACAGAAAATTGCCCCCTAAAACTCTAGACATATCTTAAAGGCACAGTTTCGCCTCTAAAGGTAGTTTGTTCAGAATAATAACAAAGGCCTAGCTTGATGACGCCGTGAATGAGTGTGGAATCATGGGAGTTGTCGTCTTCACCTCCACAGCCGATTGAAAACAATCTGACGGGACTCAGGCAGAAACCATGTTCATAAGTTAACTTATTAAAGTTTTATGAACTTTCTGAATGAATAAATATTAAGCAGTAAAACTGTTTTTAACAGAAATGTTTCTTGAGCTGTAAATCAGCATATTACAATGATTTATAAAGGATCAGGATAAATGCAGCCTTGGTGTGCCAAAGAGGCTTCTTTCTAAAAACACTAAAAAAATCTTACTGACCTCAAACTTTTGGATGGCAATGCTCATTTTAAACCCAAAGAAACAGTGGCTCTCATTTCAAAAAATGTAATGACGATGCCAGTACTTGGAAGACACACACTGAGAGACGGAAACAAACACAGAGATCACAACAGTGCTTACATACAGAATAGACCACACTGACATATATACCACCCTGACACAGCAAATCTCTCACAAACGCATACACACGAGTACTATGAACTTGCTAATGAATTTGTGAAAGAGCTGAGAGCAGGTTGTGGCCACCCTGCCTGACTGACCCTCTTTCAATGAGATACTGTCTCCCTGTTTGTGCACACCAGGAACCGTCTACGGCAAGCACAGAGGGTCAATTCAATCAGAATGCAAAATGGCAAGGGTTGCGCACAGTTTAGCCATCACAACGATGCTTTTCATTGGAATCATTGGGGATTTGTTTATATATTTGTGAGTATATAGGTGTGTCATCACAGCTCTCAGAACAACATTTCACCCAGTCATTTATCCCACATTAAAAACTGTACACATTAACTGATTGAATAGTACTTTTAAGATACTTTTAATGATGTATGATTAAAAAAAACTGTATACACACATAAGATGAAGACTGTAGTCTTATCAGTAGCCTAATAAAAGCTGTATTATTTTAGGGGGTGGTTTGCCTCATGGAGGCAGCCGTGTTGAAATCACATGACAAGCCAAATACTGCTCACTTTATTTCTAAAATTACACTGGTAACTGGAAACGTTTCTGTGATGTTGCATCCACACCAATAAGTGTCTGTATACATCCAAGACAACATAAAGTCGACAATATACGAATTACTGAGTGCACCTTTAAAGAAATAATCTCACACCTTCAGGGGACACATTTGAGAGCATTTCAAATACTGGACATCCAATCTAGCAATAATGAATTATGAACAGTCAGAAAAATCCGAGTACTATGCGTTCCAAGTTTCAAAGCTAAACTTTTGCTTGACAAAGCAGAAACTAATTCTTTAACCAAAACAAAAGACACACACAGCTCCAGACAGACAACAGGAATGCTGTTTTGATGCTGTAACTATGTACTCCTCTTCAGTTCAGGATGTTACGATCCTCTCACACAAAAACAGACAACAGAAGTCTTTCGGCCGAGATACAGGTGGGCTTGCTCTTCAAAGCAAGAGATCTAGGCTTTTCTGAGAAAGATGGTGCTTCTGCAAAACAGGCTAATAAATCTTACGCTGTGTATCTGCTTCTTAGAAATGATTCTTCTGAAAGCTGCATGTGTGTGCCATGAAGTTCTGTTCCGATACACATGGTAGGGGAGTAGGTCATGTAAGCTTGTTTATGTATGCGTGTACACAGTTAGATAAGATTAGAATTTGATGTTTAATACTTTCTCCTATTCTAGTTTAATGTGCAGACACCTTGCCACTATCAAATTGCAATTCCCTTTATACCGCCTCTAGTAAAAATAACAAAAATCAACAAGGTATTGAATATTTGGTCATATCCTGCTGAATGACACTTTTAGATTTGAGCTCATGTGGTACAATTCTGATGTTCAGCTATGTTATAATTAAACTGAACTGAATGAGAGGAAAGGAAAGGAATGGAAAGGAAAGGCAAGAACCAAGAGAGGCTGAACAAAAGAGACAACAAGGAAAGAGAGAGAGAAAGAGAGAGCAGATGTTTGGCCTAAACTTCAAAGCTGGAGTTTCACCACACATTCCCTCCATTGAAACCAGCCAGAAGAAGAAGAAAAGAAAAACCATCAAGACAGCCAAAAATTAGGCTTAAAATAGAAGAAAAATGTTAACACGTTGCTTTAATAAGGTTCACACTCTGGCCAGTCGGTTCTTGACAGAAGCAGTAAAGTAAAAAAAAAAAAAAAAAAGTGCAATTATTTAATGTTATTCAAAAAGAATCACTGGAAGGGTATTTCAGCTGACGTCCTCCAAAGTCCAGGCCAGTGGAGAGTCTGGCTTACATTCGGTCACACTCAAGTTCTTTCCTGAAAAGCTGGAGTATCAGGTTTTGCGCTTAGGACCAAAATGGGTTTGGTGTAATCTAACAAAGCTGAGGCAGTGGAGGGGGCTTCTCTTTGGTCTGAACTTCAAAGGCTGATGATGTCGGTCGCTCATGCACATTAATCTAAGATCACTGTTGCGGTTTTTATTTCAAGAGCTCCAGTGGTTGAGATTTGTTCAGGAACAGCTGGTCTTAGGTCAGCATAAACATGTTATTTCTTTCCTGCACTTGTTTTCCGAATCAAAAACACACACCTGCCTAAGCAGAACATTTTTAACTGAAAGAGAAGCATAACATTTGAATATGAGGGCATACAGCTTTGGAACGACAAAAGGATGAATTTCTTTTGCTTTGTTTATATAAACATAAAAAACATTAAAACTACACTTGTAGAAAAAAAACTTTAATAGTATTTTATATAGTAGAACTCTAGGGATCTTAAGGAGAAATTTATTTAATGATTTCATTATAATTTCATGTTTAAAATTTCTTAAATGATTGCATAATACTTTCATGTTTAATTGGTTATTTAATGTTTTTCTAGTGAAAAGGCATGTTTACAAGCCATTTAATTCATAAAATGTAATACAATAAAAAAAAATCCATAAAATTATCCCATAATTGGAACCCCTAAAGGTCAATTCACACCGTATAAACAAACGGCAACAAACAAGTTGGCCGTTGGGTTTAGAATTGTATATGTGCGGTGTGAATTGGCCTAAAAATGTTCTCTATATGAAGCGCCTGACGGAACCCTTTAAGGTTCTATATAGAACCTTTTCTTTTAAGAGTGTAGGAGATTCTTAAAGAAATAGTTCACCCAAAAATCTAAACTGTCAACATTTACTCATCCTCATGTCATTCTGTATGACTTTCTTTTTTTCTGCAGAACACAAAAAGAAGATATTTAGAAAAAGGTCTCAAAAACCAAATACAATTGAGTCCAATGTTGTTTTGGACCCCATTGACTTTCATTAAATGGACAAAAAAACAGTTCTTCAGATTAACTTCTTTTGTGTTCTACAGAAGTCATATCGGTTTGAAATAAATAAATGATTTGATCAGTCGATTTTCAAAATGGTTAAAGCCAGTTATTTCAGCTTTGTGGCTTTCTTTCTATCAAGACTATTATCTCAATAACCTCAATCAATTAAACAATAGAGACCCCTGAGAGGTGTAGCACCAGGCTTATAAAGATCTTTTCAGACAGCTCCATGCAAATAAAAGTTTGAACCCTTTGGTCCAGGTTCAGGGTGGCTCTCCATGGACCGGATCTCCAACAGGAGCGAAGCCAAGATAAACCAGTCTACCCGAGACCGCGAGAAGCTCTCTATTGACTCTGTTACAGTGTGCGGGGGTTACTGGCTGAATGAATGGACCCAGGGGAGAGAGAGGCGAGAGGATGGAGGGGAACCTCACAATATTGATGGCACAGAGCAATTTTCATAGTAGAGCATTGTTCAGGAAGCACAGCAGCCATGTGAAAAAACCAAAAGAGCTAAAAGATTTAAATACGCTCAGATACTCAATGGAATAATAAATGTTTCTTTATAACAATCACTAAGAAAATACTTAAATGAAGGATTTATATTACCATTTAAAAAGTGTGGGATCTGTATGATTATTTTCATGTTTTTGAAAGAAGGTTATGCACACCAATACGACATTTATTGGATCAAAAACAAATTAAATCTAAAACAACTGTTTTTTTAATACATTTTAAAATGTAATGTATTCCTGTGATACAAAGCTGGATTTTCAGCATCATTCCTCCAGTCTTCAGTGTCACATGATCCTTCAGAAATCATTATAATATGCTGATTTGCTGCTCAAGATTCATTACTATTATCCATGCTGAAAACAGTTGTGCTGCTTCATATTTTTGTTGAAAATATATATGAAATATGAATGAAAATGTTTTTACTGACAATTTTAAATAATGTAATGCATCCGTGATGGATAAAGTATTAGCAATTATTTTAAAAAAGCTTACTGACCCCAAACTTTTGAACAGTAGTTTACAAGAGCCATTGGTCAACATTAGCATTGAATATCATACATCCAGACAATATCAGAGCTTATTTTTTTGCACTTTATTTAGTATACTCTTTTCTATACAAAGCTGCAAAAGTATTAAACAGTCTTTACAATGTACATTACAATGTTTTGAGGCCTGATTTCAGCTGTAAATTTCTTGTAGCACTGTTATTTTTATGTTTTTATTTTTTTATTTTTTTAGCTCACCAAAATATAGTTCTCTAAAAATGAAAATTACGTTTTCACCACAGAAAAAGGGATTTGGCAGAATGTCCAGTCTCTGTTTTATAGTATAAAAGTGGATGACAATTTACAGTTGCTTTAAAAAAGAACAATAAAGTACAGTAAAATTAAAAAATACGACTTGCGGGATTTATTCAAAGTCTTCTAAAACCATACAATAGCTTTGTGTGGAAAACACACCACAAGCAGCTATTTGCTGACAGCATATTTAAACTTGCCATGTGTCAAAGATGCGGTGTGCCAGCTCTAACATCAGTGACAGCAAACGTCATTGACCTCCAACCTAATCCATAAATACACTCAAATTTATTTGGAGGTTTTGCTAAAAAAAAGTATTTTTTTACGTGGAAGAGTATAGCAAAAAATAATGACAAAAACAGCACATTGACCTATAAACTCTTGATGGCTTTGACTGTGTTATCTATATCACAGACATTCAACAAAAACTTCTGAATGCTTTCTGGTGGTATTGGTTTGGGATGCATGACACTGTAACCACTCTGTAAGAATCTACGGCCCTGCAAGATCCATTAGCCTATAATGAAACTAAGGACCAGGGGGATTTTCCATCGTTCCCTCTCCATGACCTAGAGGGAAGCCAGAGCAGCCCAACTTCTGCCAGTCGCTTCTTATAAACGCAATTTCAGCCACATTAAAAAGTTGGTTTGAATGATATCCAATCTTAATAAATATACTGCCTCTGACAGATACACTAGGGTAGTAATTTAATTCTGTAGTACAAAATATGGAAGTCTGCTAAAGAGATGGGATTTTGGAGGATGGGCTTCTAGTGCTGTGATATCAAGCTGCTGCAACTCATCTTCAGTTTCAATAAATGCTTTGACCATTTGAGCAATTCTGGAGTCAGCAGACAGTTCACTCCAGGGATAGGCCGATTTAAAGGAACAGTTCACTCAAAAATAACAATTACGCCATCATTTGTCCACTTTCATAACAGCTCGAACATGTATGACTTTCTTTCTTTGGGGTGATTCATTCCTTTAAACGATTGTCACTGTGTTAGGATTCTAGTATCTTCTCCCATTCAGATATTTTTCTGCTTTTGTTTCTCAAGTTCATTAATCCTGTGGCCCTGCTTGGTTCATCTCTTCCCAACCCAAGCGAAGTTGTCAAGCTTTGCCTGCACAGTAAAACAGCTGGAGTTTAACTGTGGCTAAGGAAGCCAAGGGTTTCTTACTCAAGGACAACTGCATCCTGAGAAAGACTCTTTTGCCTGGAGTCTCTCTGAATCTTTGTGCGATTAAATTACTTGTCCATGTGAGAAAGAATCAATGAGTACAAGCCATTATACCTGAAAATCTGTACTCGGCTTGAACAAATAAACCAGTGATCTACCGTTAAAAGAAAGGCATAAAGTAAAGGTCTGTTCACACAAAGAATGATAACTAGGTTTTAAAAAGAGAACAGTGGATTCTTTGAAATTACTTTTGTAGTTGTTGTTTTTTTAGCTGGGGGAAAAAAAAAATAAACTTTGACCCAAATCTGACTTTAAAGAATAAATATAACGTTCTAGTTCTTTATGTGGACACTACTATATCATTATAGCAATTGTAACAACTATATGTCTTAACTCTAAGGGTTACATTTTTTAAAATAAAATCGAAATAAACAAATGTCTGAGGTTGACTGATATAGGACTGTTGGATTGATATAATGCCCTGAACCTCTATAATGGTCATAATGTATTCAAGATCAGGTTTATCCAGTGGAAGAGAAGGAATGTTTCCCCTTGACATTCTGAAAAGACAGTGTATGTATGATATCATGGCACTCTCTTGCTCAAAAATACTGTATATAAAGCGATAATTTGAAACAGCATTAATTTTCTAAAACAGTGGTTGTCGGTCAAGAGACCGGGGCCAACTAGAGGGCCTCAGCAAACTTCCAAAATAAGATGGCCCTGATAAGTCTTAAAATTATTCAAATGTAGCTTATTTTCATCATAACAGAATAACCAACCTATCAGTTTAGATAAGATGGCCTTAGAATATTGTCTTTCACAACATGGGCCTTGGAGTCAATTAGGTTGAGACCCACTGCTCCAAAATCTCTCTTAATATTTGCATTGTATAACAACACTTTTTTTTATTATTATTAACCTTTAACCTGGCACCCCAAAATAGACTGAATCATCCAAAAGATGAGTTTAGGGTGAGACAGTGCCAAAATCAATAGAACAGGCAGCAAACAAACTAAAGTGCTCACAGAGAATGCCACTGAGATTAGTTTAGTCTCAGTCTAGACTAGTTTAGTCAAAGGATTATATTTGAAACCAGGAGGTCAAGCTCTCTTTGAGTAGATAATGGTCTTACTCAATGAGTTCAAATGGGTTTACTGGATCTTTGCTCATCTTGATGACTCCTGTCAACTCCTCCTAAGCCTCCACACTGATTTAAAGGAAAAGATAAAATGATTACTCACAAAAAATATATATATTTCAACAGAATGATGCTAGTTCTTGAGGTCCTGTTGTTTATAATTACTAACTCTCTGGATGTGCAAACAAGTTTTTGGCAAACATGACTAGAGACAAAGTGTAATAGACAGCGTTCAACCTCTAATGTACAAGGCTACGAGATATGCTGGCAGGAAAAGTTTGCACTAAGTTTAAACATTTACAGCATTAACATTAACAAACCAAAGGGGGGCAAAAAACACTCAAGGCTCTCTTTTTTCCCATTGTTGTTGTCAATCTCTACATTCCACATGAACTCTAACGGTGTGTGTGACCCTGATCCATTAGCACATCTTCCAATTGACAAACTTCTCATGACTATCTCATGGACATTCCAGATCAATCTGGCCTCTATCCCAGAGATCTGGAGGGGGTTCAGGCCCACCAACCGCCAAGAAAACTGGCCATACGACACCTCCAGGTGGGGCAAAGAGCCAGACTGTAGATTTACAGGGAGAGGGGAATGTCAGAAGAGGGAACCAGGGATCTTAAGGACAAAGACTAAAGGAGGAGTTCTACATCAAAGAGGAAGAGTGTATCAGAAAAGACGAGAAAGATAAAACAGACCCGCTTAACATTTGTATCGTGAGCATATGAAAGCATTCACGTTTGCAGGTGACTGTGTGTTTGTACTTTGTGTATACACCAGTTTTGCCAATAAATACCATGTGGTAACCCAATTAGCTTAGCGTAATGTGTGCGTGTGTGTGTGTGTGTGTGTGTGTGTGTGTGTGTGTGTGTGTGTGTGTGTGTGTGTGTGTGTAAAGGGCAGTCCACACCAAGAATGATTACTATGAAGGTAACTATAATGATATTTGCATCCACACCAATTCATGATATAGTTTTGTTTATTATAAGCATGCCTGCCGCTTTAGAATGCACTCTTCAAAGTCAGGAAGATTCTGAATGGCTGTCAATGTTTGTTTTTTTATTTTATTTTTCATCAGCTGGAAAAGAAAGAAAGTGATTCCAACAATTTCTCTGTGCCATTATCATTATGGTTGTGGTGTGGTGCTATTCTTTTTGAATTTAGAATCATTGTTACTATATCGTTATTTTCCTTGGTGTGAATTGGTCTTCAGGGACTCACCGCTTTCGCTCTTCTCGATCACGTCCACCGTCTCTCCAGCCTTCAGACTGATCTCCGAGTTCTCCTGCCGCTCGTAGTTGGCCACCACCACGTACTGCTCCAGCACCATGGGCTCACTGCTGTCCAGTCCTGCAGGCGAGGGGAAGAAACAGGCTGTCAGCCACCGTCCCGCCATCCCCGCACCTCCCCCGCCAACCCTGCCCTGCCAGCGACCTCCAGCTTGACCCCTGTACACCGCCATCCGCTCTCCGAAGCCTAGCGCAACTCAAACTCCTGCTGACTGAGCATGCTCCACAACGACGGGCCATTTAGACGAACCTTCGCCCTCGCTGGACGCGCATTTGAATGGGGGGGAAGAACGATCACGAAAAAGTAAGGCAAGGTAAATTTCCTTCAGGGATTCAAGTGATCGGTAGGGACTTGGTGATGCAGGGTCTCCATAATACAGTGAAGGTTTTCGTGAGGAAACGGGGAGGGATGTTAGGAAGGGAAAGGAGACTGGGAGAGAGCTGTTTACGGTAGGGGACGTGACTCGCGAGTGGAGGAATAGAAAGTTTTTCTTCATAAGACCAGCAAGAACAGGCCTCCCACCCTCTCTCCTGCCCTCCCTTTCTCGTTTTTCACTCTAATTCTCTCTCTTTCTCCGTCCCTCCTCCCATCTGGCTGAAACAGGGAGAGAGAAAAACGCCAATCAGGGTAGACTTCTCTCCAAGCCTTAAATAGAAACATATGAGTGGGCCGAGTAAAGAGAGAGAAGCTGTGTTTATGTGAAACGCAAGAAGAAAGCATTTCAGCTGGGGTTAAGCAACACACCATCCTTCTCTTTCTTTTGTATTTCCTCTGACAATCTGTTTAACCTGTTCTTCTTCATCAATGACTTTAAGGGATATTTCAGCCAAAAATGTAAATGCTGTAATTATTTAGTCAGCCTTATGTTGCCCTAAACCTGTATGACTTACATTATTCCATAAAGGTATATTTTTTGAAGAATATCCTTAGTTGTTGTTGTTGTTTTACATAATGAGAGTGAATAAGGACCAGGCCTTTCAATCTCCAAAATAATGGGATAGTAAATTATGACAGAATTAAAAATGTTGCATGAACTATCCATTTAAGAGTCCAGTGGCCCTATCACATGATCATATGTGCAAATCAGTAGAATGGACAAGTAGAATTATCACAATACTAAAGTATAAATTATTTATAATAAAATCCTAAAATATATATATATATGTATTGTGGTTTTCATAACAATATTAAATAGTACAGCTGTTTTCAACATTGACAATAATTCAAAATGTAATTATTATTTGAGCACCAAATCAGTGTATTATAATAATGTCTGAAGGATCATGTGACACTGAAGACTGGACTTAATGATTCAGCAACTCAGCTTTTCCATCACAAGAATAAATTAGATTTTAATACTAAAATATAAAACTGTTATTTTATATTGTAAAAACATTTCAAAATGTTTTTACTACAAGACTTCTTTAAAAAGAAAAAAAAAGAAAAAAAAAAAGAAACAGCCCCAAACTTTTCAGTGGTAGTGTTTTGTTTTTTAATTGAATATCCTGTTTAACTCAGAAAAAAACATGACAGCAATAAAATGGGCTGAAATTGCTGTTTCATGTTTTAAAACGAAAATATCTAAAGTATAACACATGAAACGCTTCTGGCTTGTGCATTTCAATACTTTCTGCATATAGTTACTAAAACTTCAAATTATATACTTGTACTTCTAACTACTTCTGTAGTTTGTTTGTGCTTGAACTTCAAAACACTGTGGGGTTGCTTTCTCCCAGTTTTTCTCATGGTGTGGTCTTCTGGACCCTAGAGCCTTTTAATAGGAAATGTCTAAAATGTTCTTAAAAACATCAAATGTGCAATGCATCTTTTTTTCTACTTTTAATTTCTAAAGGCCAAAGAGGTTTCAGGCAGGTGCTTTTGCTTTACAACTTTTTACACATAACTATTACTTACTTTAACACGTTTCTTTTGGACATGTGCCACAGTAATGAAATGGACTGTGTATGTAATACCATGGTATGTGAATATGGTGATCATTACGTACCATAGCAGTGATATAGATTATTTTGTACAGGCAATAATTTGTGCATGCAGTATTGGTAGATAAAGGATGCTCATTAATTCAGGGTGTATTAACAAATTATCTCAAATTAATATTATTTAATTGGACGGGATTAGTTAAATTAATCAAATTAAAGTTAAATTAATCAAATTAAAACTTTTTGTACCAAACAAATCTAGCACACAATCAGGTCTTGTATTCTTATTCAATGTCAAGCTGTCATGATGCCAGAAGCCCGACTGTGTTGCTAGTGCAATGTGTTTTAACACTCATGAGCTCTTAAAATCAGGATTATAGGGAATCATTTGAGTTCAGTTGTTCGGTGCTGTCGACGCTGTGGAAAAGAAGAGAGAGAGCAGAGCAGGAGTTCTGTATTTTGTCACTATCACCCTCAGTATGGAACAAGCTAATTAGCGCTGCCTCACACATCATGCTAACATGCTAACATACTGCATTGCTCAACCAAATACTTGTGGGTTGTGCTGAAGTCAACTGTGAAATATATTTCTGACATTTAACGCTGTTTGTAAAAATGGCAGATATATTTCCCTTCCATCTGACAGTCACCACAAAGAAAACAGTTCTAATTCCAAACTTTCCATTAGCATAAGTTTATTGTTACTTTTACCCCTGGTGGAAAATCCATCATAAACAGGTAGTTGTGCTTTAGAGTACGATAACTTGTTTCTTCCTGGTCTAAAATGGACATCATATGGTTATTAGCTGGTAGGCAATCTTTAACTAGCAATAAACAAGCTATTTTAGCTCAAAATTGTTAAGCTGGGTCGAACAGCTAAAAAAACCTGATTTGACTAGCTAATGACCAGCTGGGACAAGTTAGAAAACACATTTTTAAGCTGGATTTTGACATGTTGATGTTTTTAGAAAGGAATTAAACAAGCAAATGCCACGTGTTATATAATCAGTGTGTTTTCTTAGTTTTGCAGTGAATTGACCAATTATGTAGGGTGTGTGTGATGTTCATGTTGAAAACACACTCCATATAGGCTATAGCTCTGTGAGCGTCAGCATTTATTTCTGAAAACGGAGTGCATTCTTTTCTGAAATGTTTATATGCAGGCTGTCGTCTCTAAGACTTCCCAGGAGAACCACAGTCTCTCGTGTCATGTTTTACATCCTCCGTTTTCACACTGAATGTCTTCTTCTGCACTGCTAGCCTTGCAACACCTATTATAAATATTTCGTCTTCTAGCATAAACTTTATTAGCCACATGTAAATCCACAAACCTGAAAAATCTGCTCTTAAAAATAAAGGGTTTTACATCCTGATGTTTTAAGAAAACAGTTAAATATTTTATGCCTCTTTAGCCAGTTAAATTCCAATAGCAATTTCCATACACACACCACTTGCCAAGTGCATGGACTTCTCTCTTCTTAAAAAGTCATGTTTATCATTTTAGTGAATTCAAAATTCAAATCAGACCATGTAATTAATATCATGTATTTTCTTGCAATTCCTAAAGAAGTTATCAGCCAAATGGTGATTCATGGCATTTTATGTCTTTGCCAAAGTCAATTTTGACTCACATTTGGCGCTTGAAGAGTGTTAATGTTGGACTCTGGGCAAGAGCCGTTCTTGTAAAAACTGGAAAAATGACCACATTGAGGAGATGCAAAAGGAAAAGTGACAGTGCATGCACACATATAAAGCAGTTACCTGAGGCCTCAGACTTGGTTGGACTGTCCTGAAGGCCATACATCCAAACTGAGGGCAGCGGAAAAGAGAGGAAAGGAAAGAAATGGAGAAGAAAAGGAGCACAATTGTTAGTCAGAACAGAGTGGAAAAAGACACAACAGCCAGCATTGCATGTTTTCAAGCTACAAAATCCAGCCAAAAGTAACTTTTCATCCACATTTAGATTGTTGTAATGTGAACAAATTTCATGTAACACAGCAATGAATATCATGCTGCCAATGATTTGTTTTTATCAAAACAAATTTAGTGCAACAAATACGATTAAATGTCCCTTAAGGTAAATGTGTATTTTTTCCACTACAAATAGGCTTTATTTTCTTTATGCAATCCCGCTGCCTCTCAGCATCTCAGCATCTTCTTAACTGGATTTGCCAAATATCCCATACCGGATAAATGGTAAATAGTGCTGTGAACACACAGCTTAACAGAGTTATTAAGCAAGGCGCCATCTGGTTACAATACCCATAAAGCATCACACGCTGTTGAAAAACAATGTGACCGTATGTGTGTGTGTGAGCTCTGACAAATCTATTGCCTGGAAAGCAAGTATGTCTGAGTTTAAGGGTTTGAGGTCACGGCAGAGTTTCCTAATATCTCCTGTTATCACACACACACACACACACACACACACACAGACCAATCTCCATCAGGAAATTAAATGTCACACGTCACTATCGGTAAAAAATATGAGAAGGCACCAGGGGAGACGTCTCGGCTGACAGGAACAATTACTTTGTTTTTATAACTTATTTCTTTTCAACACTTCAATGGATTCCCGGCAAAGGCCCTTGAATGCATGACACCAAAAAAAAAAAGAGGTGTAATTTAACCTGTGTAAACAATGAACGCACTCAAAACTGGCAGAATTCAAGAGGTTGCGTTTATACCCCACAGGACGAACCTCGCCCAATATCCCTCCACCCTTCCATTCCATTCAACACCTCCGTCTTCTAATCCATTCATTCCTGACATTTCTCTCCCCCTACAGTCTGTTTGATTAACACAACAAATACAAATTTAAAATTTGATCCATGCGGTGGTTAGCCTTTTATAAACATAGGGATGGTTTCCCACCCAAACCCTGGTCTGAACACTGAAGAATGGCATCAGCTTAACAGGCGAAATGGTGAATCGCTCATAAAAAACGTCAAACAAATGCCATGGTAATATTTCCGTCCCCTTTTGGCTTCAAAGGAGCACTAATAACTTTCAAAATTATAAGTTACAAAAGTTGCAAAACTATCATTTTGTATACGGGTGTCAAAAGTACTAGTACTTTGATACCAAGTTGACAAAAAAATAAATAAAATAAAATAACTAGTATCTGTTACCACAAACACAGGACCCAGTCTCTCTAAACTCCTCCTTTCCGAGTGCCTACTCTGCTGTGATTGGTCAGATGGCTCAGTCTGTTGTGATTGGTTTGCCGATTAAAAAATGATAAACGCCTATTACAATATCCTCAGCGCATAATAAGTGATATGAAGAGTAACGATGGTGTCGGTTTTATCGTGTCAATTCGAGCCCGAGTACTCATCCTTTGGAAGTGCATGCAAAGTGGATTTGCTTTTACAGCGCAGAAAACAGTGTCTTCTCGACAACACAAACCAAACTCGGCTACAACTATTTGAGGGAGGGTTAAAGTAGATGTTGTTTGCGGGCAGCCAGTGAAGACCATAGGCTGGCATTCGAGTGGGAATGATAGCAGGCATAATAGGGTCACTTGAACTAAACAACAATAAAAATGAGAAAGGGAGAAAATAAATCTTTAAATGCTCTTAATTTATTTACTCTTAATTTCTGACTGTTCACTTCAAAATAATGTTTTTACTTAACAAGAACATTTGCTACATTCCATAGTATTTTTATTAACTCTAAAAAATAAATATATGAGAAGTTATTCCTTTAGTATTAAAATAGGTATTGAATATTGAAATTTTGTTTTGCTGTCATGACAATCCTTCCTACTTTCCAGCTCAGGGTTGATCTCGAGGTCAACACTGTACTCCACTAACCTTCATGGAGTTTGAAATAAACTGACTCAAGTGCCTTGGAGGTCGAATAATTAACAAAAGCTCCATACCCCCAGATCCCTCCTTTCAGTGAAGCTCCTCACATCTGACAGATATTAACTCCCCACCTCTCTGACCCTTGCTTCACACAGAAACGCTGAAACACTTAATGTTATGAATATATTCTCAATCTCTCTCACTCCCACTATGATAAATCAACACACACACACACACACACACACACACACACACACACACACACACACACACACACACACACACACACACACACACACACACACACACACACACACACAGACACACACACAGACACACACACACACACACACACACACACACACACACACACACACACACACACCAGCGATTAAGCTCAGGTCACTGCTGTTAGAACCGAGTGAGCATCTGTTTTGGTTTCTCTCACTGTCATTTACATCTCTTTCCTGACCCCAAACGGTCAACCTACCTCCATTACAGGAAACATATATGTCTTTCTTACTTTTGTGTGGAAGGAATTGTGTTTCACCCATGCTATTGTATTACCATAAACATATCTGAAGATATATACAAAACTTGTGCATTTTGGACATCCTTGTTGAAAGAGAGAGACTCTTTGATATGTGTGGTTTTAGACATCTCTTGGCATGAGCATAGAGGTCTCCACCCCTGCGGGAGTCCCGCAAAACAGTGCGGCGCGGGACAAATTTTGAAAGGTCATTGCGGGAGCGGGCGGGATGATGAGGTGCTCTTGCGGGTGCGGGCGGGAGGGATGATACGCTGCACTCCCGCAAATTAAATATGAGTGTAAAGTAAAATATATAAATGATTAAAGTAGCGTACATAATTTGTAGTTGTGAGGGAGATTCTGATTGGCAGCAATAAAAACGTTTTAAGCAGCCTAAACTTGTGAATGTTGTCGGGTAGGGCGGGGCCTAATCTCACGCACACGTGTTTAGAGACAATTCCTTCCCGCTGCTCCGTGTTCGAATTCGAAAGTTAGTTCAAGTTCAAAATAGACAGCATGGATGAGGAACAGAGCGCCTCTAGTTCTTCAGATATAGGCCAAAGCGCTTCAGATGTAAGTACTTCTCTAAAGAAAGGCACATTTACTACAAAAAAATCACAAAACCTCAAATCAGACATTTGGCAGTCTTTAGTTCATGGCTAGTCTATAATGTGACAGGAACATTATCTAATTATATATATTAGATAGATAATAATATTACCTAATTGAATATATTTTTGTTTTTGGTTACTGTTAGCTGTTAGTACTGTTGTGAATATTATGCTGTTCGTAATATGGGACCATTTCGTGTTTTGTGATCACATTTTAAATGTTTAAATGGCCTGTGATATAGTGAAGTCTATAATATAGTAGATAGGAATTATCCATTTTACAAATGTTCCTATGTGTAGGCATTAATGTGTGTCTGCCTTTCTTTAACGATCTCCACACTGAGGTGTCGAGATCGTGGAAGAAACCGGTTTCATATAGAATATTTAGTCCCCAGACATCTACATATTCTAATATAATGGGGGCTAAATTTTATGGTTATGGCGCTTTGCCTCGCGACGCTCGCGAGCCATCTCTCTCCCGAGGCGGCGTCATCTTTTAAAACACCGGTATTACCCACCAAGCCCCTCAGAAATACATCTGCTTTGGTGGGTAAAGCGTATTCGGCTGCAGGTCAGGCTGCATCATGCCTGCATACAATGTCAATCTTGCAGGCATACCAGGCTGACCTGCTAAAGGACGTGAGTGAGAGTGAGGAAGTCAGTGCTGACGTAATTCGAGAACTGCGTCAGGCTGCTGATTTATCCCTGCGCGCCACCAGAGAATCGGCCAAGCCAGTGGGTCGATCTATGGCAGCTCTGGTGGCCGCAGAAAGACATCTTTGGTTAAATCAAACTAACATGAAAGAGAAAGAAAAAACGTTTCTTTTAGATGCTCCTCTCTCTCCTTCGGGGTTATTTGGCGAAGCTGTTAATTCTGTTATGGACAAAGTCCAGGAAGTGAAAAAACAAGCTGCAGCTTTCAAAAAATTTCTCAAGTTAAAAATTCACGTCTCTGGGGCTGCTGGGCGGGAGCAGCCCCGGCCGTTTACAAGCTCATCTCATAGAGCGCAGCAGAAGCAGAGTGTCGCGTCTCGTGCTCCCCTGCTGGACAGTGGGCTCAGGTGTGGCACTCTCAGCCGAAGCCTTCTAGCAATAGGCCTGATCTGAGGACAGTGTTATTGTCTAAGAAGGCAGAGCAGTCAAACCAGTCGTTCCCTACCGGTGCGCCGTTACAGGGCGCTGTGTTTGCTGCTCAAGTTACACCAGAGGCCAGTCTCGAGAGGCTGGTACCCTTAGAAGATTTTCTGGCAGAGTGGAAAAGCCTTCCAAGAATATCTCATTGGGTCCTGCAGACAGTAGAAAAGGGTTGTGCTATCCAGTTCAGGTGTCGTCCACCGAAATTCAGAGGGGTTCTGCACACAGTGGTGGGCCCCGAGCAGGCTCTGGTATTGGAACAAGAGGTGAAAACGCTCCTTCAAAAGGAGGCTATAGAACGGGTTCCTCCTCCCAGTTTGGAGTCAGGTTATTACAGCCGATATTTCATCGTTCCGAAGAAGGATGGGGGGTTGTTTCCAATTTTAGACCTGCACCTATTGAATCGCTCGGTAGGGAAGCTAAAATTCAAGATGCTCACTATCAAGCAGATCGTGTCTCAAATCAGATCCGAGGACTGGTTTGTCACGATAGATCTAAAGGACGCGTACTTCCACATTTCCATCCTTCCACAACACAGGAAGTTCCTGAGGTTCGCCTTCGGGGGCGAGGCGTACCAATACAGGGTTCTTCCATTTGGCCTAGCCTTATCTCCCCGCACTTTCACGAAATGCATGGATGCAGCACTAGTGCCTCTGAGGCTTCAGGGCATTCGTATTCTCAACTATATCGACGATTGGTTGATTTTAGCTCAGACGGAGCAGATGGTGGTTCGGCATCGAGATGTCGTCCTTGCTCATATCGGAAAGTTGGGGTTGAGGCTGAACGCAAAGAAAAGTGTATTATCTCCTTCCCAGAAGACCACTTTTCTGGGTGTCGTTTGGGATTCAGTCTCGATGCGGGCGCGACTCTCTCCGACCCGCATCACTTCGATTCTCTAAGCCGTGAAACAAGTAAGGCTAGGCCAGCTACTCACTGTGAAGCAGTTTCAGAGACTGTTGAGACCTGACAGGAGCGCTTCTCCACAGGGTTATCCCCCTCCACACTGAAGGTGTATGTGGCGGCACTAGCTGCTTACCACGTCCCTTTTAGTGGAGTTTCTCTTGAGAGACACCCACTTATAACTCGTTTCCTCCGTGGTACTTTGAGGCTGAGGCCAGCAGTTCGTACGAGGGTGCCGACCTGGGATCTGGCCGTTGTATTGGAAGGTCTTTCCCTAGCTCCTTTTGAGACCATCGAAGAAGTTCCTGAGAAGTTTCTCACTTTTAAAACTATCTTTCTACTTGCTATCTCCTCTTTAAAAAGAATCGGAGATTTACAGGCTCTGTCAGTTTCACCCTCTTGCCTGGAATTTTCGCCTGGCATGGTTAAGGCTTTTCTGCATCCTAGACCAGGGTACGTTCCCAAGGTCCCTACTAATGTTGTTAGACCTACGGTTCTGCAGGCTTTCTGTCCTCCTCCATTTATGTCATCGGACCAGGAGAAACTTAATTTACTCTGCCCTGTTAGGGCGTTAGACGCCTATGTCCACTGAGCTGCCCTGTGGAGAAAATCGGAACAACTATTTGTATGTTTCGGGCCACCCAGGAAAGGGTGTCCTGCGTCTAAACAGAGAATGAGCAAGTGGGTGGTTGAGGCTATCTCACTTGCTTATGAGTCGGCTGGCCAGCCTTCACCTTTGGCTGTTCGAGCCCACTCTACCAGGAGTATGGCTGCTTCTAAAGCTTTATTGTCAGGAGTTTCCCTGAGTGATGTTTGTGATGCGGCTGGATGGTCTTCACCGCATACTTTTATTAGGTTCTATGACCTAGACCTAAGCTCTACCCCTGGGGCACAGGTGCTCTCGTCCTCTGTGCGCTAGTCTCACATGGCGGTCATTTGGTCCTATGGCGACGTGGGTATTCGCGTTCCCACAGCGTTTGACGCAGCTCGAAGTTCCCTTGAAAGGGAACGTCTCGGTTACGTATGTAACCCTAGTTCCCTGATAGGGAACGAGACGCTGCGTCATTCCGCCATACTCCCGGCACTCCCGTTAGAGCTCCTTCAGGCCTATCAGAAGCTAATGCGCTTGTGTTTTGGGGTGCTTTTATAGTTCCTGGTCGATGACGTCACCCGCCTATGACGTTTCATCTCTCTATTGGACTGATTCCATACGTGCTTCATGACGCACAACGCAGGGGCGTTCCCACAGCGTTTGACGTAGCGTCTCGTTCCCTATAAGGGAACTAGGGTTACATACGTAACCGAGACGTTTTATGTATAACCTTTAGGCTATTTTTTCTCATCCATCCATCCAAATAAAAAAGTAACACCACAGGAAAGAGTACGATTCTGAGTGATTATTTTATTTTGGGGCACTGTTCTTGATAAAGCACTTTAAATAGATCCCAAATGGCATCTTAAATGCCCCTGCATTGCACCATCATCTTGTCCTCTCATACACTTTTGTACACCATTGTATCATTTTCTAGCAAATTCTTGCAGGCATTTAGCTGTTTCAGTCCTGCTGTCCATATTTAATAGGATACTGTTTGTGTTTGTACGGAGCCACAGCCTGCAGTCTTGCTGCTGAGAGAGAGAGAGAGAGAGAGAGAGAGAGAGAGAGAGAGAGAGAGAGAGAGAGAGAGAGAGAGAGAGAGAGAGAGAGAGAGAGAGAGAGAGACATGGGATGTGTGTTGTCATCAACGGTGAGAGTTTTCTCTGACACTGACATACAGGAGCCAGCTGTGAGCTGTCTGGCAGATCGGACCTAGGGGAGGCGGCCGCCACTGCTGCAAAATCTTTAATTACTCACTAACAAGAGGAACCGTCCTCGTTTCAACCCGAGCACATTTTAGCCGCTCACTCTTGACAGGGGAAAGAGAATCCATTTTTGAAGACAACAACTTTTCTGGGAGTACTCCCCTGGGAGTTTTTTTCTTTTATTATAAGCAGTTCACATTAAAACTTTGGAACATATTTTTAAAAGTAAAAATACTCATTATTCTATTGTTATGTGCATTTTGTCATTTTCAAATCTTATTTAAATCTTGTTTCTAAATTTTTGTTTAGTTTGAGTTTCATCTAATATTTAGGCTATATTTTGTTTTAATTTAAGTTGTTTATTTAAATGTTGTCTTAAATAGTTTTAGTTTTAGTTAAAAACACTGACAGAGGCTTTCTTTTAAAAACAAAAATAAATCCATCAGAATCCATCATATAAATGTTTATATATTTTTAAATTATGATAATCTACACACATACTGAAATAATCATAATTAATTTAATCAATTATAATGTATTGTTTATATAATTATAATAAATATATAAAATGACAACGTGGCCACTGAAAATTCAGCTTTCATTTATAGTTTTCACAGTTAAACATAATTCTGGAGACAGTATCATTTTTACAATAATTACATTAATTCCTTATAAACAAGAGAACAAATGCCTGGAACAAATTTGAATAAAACATCTTGTCCTTTTCCAGTAGCTAACATCTCTAATTGGTCAAATTACATTCATTAAACATCATTAACAATAACTTTTTTTAACCATAAAACCACACTGACTATTTAAGCCCATTTCTCTCAAAAGAACAGACAAACACACCGCACATACATACACAAGCATGACCATTCCTCTCAAACTAAAACTATCCCTCCCCTAAAGCTCCCATCTGTTCCGCACTCCTCTCTCTCGTTCTCTCTCCGTATGGCCCCTCCACTCCTCCACAGAACCCTGAATCTTATGTAAACAAGATTAGCTAGTCCGACGTCACACTGAACACACTCTGCCACGTAAACCAGGGCCTGTCTGACTGACCCCATTCCAGCAGAACCCCACAATCCACCCTCCGTATTTCCCTCTTCACATCTGACTCACACGAGGAGCAGAATGTGGGGAACTGCAATGCGTGTCCTTTCCTCACAGTGGATGAAGAGCCCATACAGGAAGACATCTGAAAAATCTAAGAGGAGTGTCTGTAAAAACATCCAGGCACCTGGAGCCTAGGCGGTTAACGCTTAACCCAAAGATTCACGGAGGTATGATTTGTGAACTATGACCACTGGGTCTTAAGATACTTAACCTCAGGCTAACCTCAAGGGAGATCGGATTGATAAACTATAAGATTCTTTGCACAAAAGTATCAGCTAAATGACAAATTAGCAGGAAAAACTATCACTTTCCTATTACACTACCGTTCCAAAGTTTGGGGTCAGTAAGATTTTTTAAAGAAACACTTCTATTCAGCAAGGATACATTAAATTGATCAAAAACATTCACAATGTTACAAAATATTTCCATTTGAAATAAATGCTGTTCTTTTGAGCTTTCTATTTTTCAAAGAATCCTGAAAAAACGCGTAACAGTTTCCACAGAAATATTAAGCAGCACAACTGTTTTCAGCATTGATATTAATAATAAATGTTTTTGAGCACCAAATCAGCATATTACATTTCTGAACGATCACGTCTCAACGACACTATAGACTACTAGAGTATTGATGCTGAAAATAGTTATTTTAAACTATAACAATATTTCGCTAAATCAGTGTTTTTACTGTATTTTTTTTATCAAATAAGACTAAAATTTAAAGTATGAAAAAAATCTGACTGACCCCAAATGTTTGAACTGTAAGTGAGTTGTATGTCTTTAAAAAACAAGACTTATGTTATGAAAAAACATTTTTTTGAGTGTGTCAGTTTTGATGATCATCTCTTCCGCTTTACTATTGGTTAGCACAAAACATGAATGAACATCAGAAAGTATGTTGAAAGATACAGTCCAACTTACTGAAATAAACTGTATCATCTCTCATGCAATCACCAAATCAGTGTTTCAACCGCAGAAGCATGTCAATAAAACAATCTCAGGTAAGTCATAAGCACATACTTAAAAAAAACTTTAAAGAGCGTATCACTAAAATCATTGAAATATATATATTGTTAAATTACTATATTTCATTAATCGGTATATATTTTACTTAATTATATTTTACTTTGTCTTAATTATTTAATCTATGTTCAAATAAAATTATTTCTGTCAAGTTTTTTATGACCGTCCCCATTTAAAGCACAAAGGGCCAGATTTACTAAACAGGGCAAATTAGTGTTAGAGCGCAATTCCAAAAAAGCGCCGATGGGAGTGTAAAGTTCTGCACGTGATCTACTGACGAAGAGCAAATTAAAGAACACAAACGGATCATTTCCATAATGACCAACGCGATCTACAAAGAGCGTCTGGTTTAAAACATGTTTTTTTGGGGGCAGTAAATAATGCCGCAAACACCAGTACATCGACGAACGCAAACCTTAGTAAATCACCTTGCGTGATTCATTCAAATATTCTCCTGCCATAAATTTTGCATCTGAAAGGGAAACTCCTACAAATTAATACATATGCAATAAGGTCAGCCAAAAAAATAACCCTGTCCATGCCTTTTTTCATTGTGTCTTTAGTAAAACATGACAGTAGCTTTTTAACGCCAAAAGAGGGTTTGCAAGCTGTTAGTAAATCTGGCCCTATATTTCAACAATCGTTTGAAACAACGGTTTGAAGCACAAAACTCTGGGTCAAAATGACTCAAAATGTTGGAGCAGGTCACATATAAACTTCCCCTATTGTGAGCCCTGAAGGACAGATCAGATGGTTTTGGCACACTTAACCTAATCCTCAGGGTTTTGAACTTCTGAACAGGTGGTTTGTGTCTTCAGGCTGACATAACAGCAGTTCTGAGAGGACAGTCTTCTAGCAGCATCAGGCCAAAACTGATCCCTATTTGGGGCTTAAGTGTCTTAAGCCCATCTGCTTGTCAAGATGGTCTGTCCCCAAGGAAAAAAGGACTAACGAGCCAAACTGAGCTCTTTAGGGTCTCCGAGAGTAATGTAACTTACTTATTGAGTTTACTGCATTATAATGGAAGACAAAAAACTGACTTTAAGGGGTCCGTTATGGGCAGATTCGTACTAATCACAGATATGTCATTTGGCTAGATGTAGCAACAAACCATAAGGAATATCAGAGCAGTTTAAAACATTAACTGGAGGTTCTACTACTTAACCATAAAGAGTTCAGTTGAGTCTCTGACGTTTATTTGTGTAAAGCCACACAGCTATAGCGTAATACTATTGAATTATGCTCTGCGTGAGTGATTATATTGTAATCGTATACTGTTAAAGGGCACCTCAGAGGGAAGCAAAGCCCCTGTCTTCCTGCCACCGCAATGCAAGTTTACTTGTGACCTCTCTCTTTAAACTGTTTACCTAAGCCTACAAGGAAACCTTTCTTTAGTTTGTGAGTCTCTATGGCAATATCAAAGTTTGTCTCATGATACACACCATTTCAGCTTAATTATATGCATTTTTCATCCATTCTGGAAAAGCAAACACTTAGATGTCTTCCTGAACAGGCCCTATATCAATTGTAAGGAGAAGATATGTTTTACTTGCACTTTCATAAAGCATAAGCAGATCGTCACTACTTAAGCAATGAGGTATATGCAGTGAGAAACCATGGTATATTGTGAATACAGTCACTACTATATAAATTAATAGAGGTGAATATATACAGTAATACAACAAATATATTAAGGCGAGACACTACAGGTGAATAGGGTATAAATTTTAAATAATAGATATCACCATGAAACTTCCTCAGTTGATTACTTACATAAGTATATAAAAAAATGTATTATACGTTTTTGAAATTTGTATGTTTAATTAAGCAAATTAGGCATTATCTCATTAAATATGCGCAATTTTACATATATTTTCGGTAGATAGATCTGAACATATGATAAAGCCAGGTGCAAAATTCTTTTTTCATTTTGTTTACACACAAGATGAAAAAAAGTTCAGAGGGATTTCAGGATATATGCTTTCATTACCTAGGAAATCAAAATATTAAAAAATCGATTTTCGACATTTTTTTTTATTATAATGTCACATAAATCAGGCCAGGAATGATTTATTAACAAATCCCTCAGAAAAAATCTTCAGAATACTGCTAAGTGTATAACTGGAAAGTTTGGTGTACATAGGTGCTACATAGGCTGAGATATTTGTACTGGAGAATGACAAAAAACTCATTTTGAGAAAAAGGCATTTAAAGATTTAAGTAGGAAATTTAATACATTTCTACTGGAAAAAAAATGCTCAAAAACAGAATAAATGCTCAGGCCCTTAGTAATAATAATATATAATATTTCAAGCTCATGAAAACTGATTATTTAATAACATGGCAGGCATATAAGGCCTACAACTGCTGTAACTCAATGAATTAACATTGGCAGAGTACACCACGTGATGCATCTGAGCGAATCACGTTAGCAGAAACCAGCAGTAGCCAATGAGATTTCGTCATTAGCTTTAAATCACCCTTTGGACATTCCCGATTGGTTACTGATAGAAAGGAAATGCCCATATTTGGGTTACATAGCGTTGTGCAAGAGACTCAGAGCTTTACAACGATACTGGTCATGACAGACTTCAGTAAACAGACGGAGCGCGGCATGACGCGTTGGAATGCTAACTTCTTGGTAAATTCGGGAAAAATTTACTGCCGCAAGTAAACAAAATGTAATAAAATAAACATCTTAATGTATATTTTCTACTTTTTCTTTATAGCAGCTTGAAAGAACACATATAAGGAGTAAACTAGCCCAAAATCTCAAAACTGATCACTGCATGAAAAATCAATTTTTTTGCCTGCCGTGTCTCGCTTTAAATATTATTATTTAAGTAATTCTGGGCTTCTGAACCGCTTTTAGCCCATTATGAGAAACAATCAATCAAGGACCGAGACGTCACCCGGCATGGCGCAGCCGGGGCCCCACCCTGGAGCCAGGCCCGGGGTTGGGGCTCGCATGCGAGCGCCTGGTGGCCGGGCTCAGCAGAAGAAGTGACAGTGCCTGTCGAGGCGGCAATCCCCGTACCCGGTGGTAGGCACTGGAAGTAAGGGATGCTGTCAAGCTGAAGGAGTCCTATCAGGCCTGACTGGCTTGTGGGACTCCTGAGGCAGCTGATGGGTACCGGCAGGCCAAGCGGACTGCAGCCCGAGTAGTTGTCGAGGAAAAAAATTGTGCCTGGAAGGAGTTCATTGAGGCCAGGTTGGTGGAGAGTTCCTGCCTCAAGTGGAGTTCAAGTATCTTGGGGTCTTGTTCACGAGTGAGGGAAGGATGTAACGGGAGATCGACAGACGGATCGGTGCAACTTCTGCAGTAATGCAGTCGATGTGCCGGTTTGTCGTGGTGAAGAAGGAGCTGAGCTGCAGGGCGAAGCTCTCGATTTACCGGTCGATCTACGTTCCTACTCTCACCTATGGTCATGAGCTGTGGGTCATGACCGAAAGGACAAGATCCCGGACGCAGGCGGCCAAAAAGAGCTTTCTCTGCAGGGTAGCTGGGCGTTCCTTTAGAGATAGGGTGAGGAGCTCGGTCACTCAAGAGGAGCTCAGAGCAGAGCCGCTACTCCTCCACATCGAGAGGGGCCAGCTGAGGTGGCTCGGGCATCTGTTCCGGATGCCTCCTGGACTCCTTTCCGGTGAAGGTGTTCCGGGCGCATCCCACCGGGATCATCCCGACAGTGATGTCACTGTCATGTGACCTAGCAGAAATCATATCACAAATCCTATCCATCATATGCACAGTAATAGTAGTAGGTCATCCAGGTACTTTTTGCCTATACTCTCTTATGAGTACTATGAATTCGGACAAACTTCTTTTGTCACATACTGTTGTCACAATTTCACTAACAATATAGGGAAGTATGCGATTTTGGATGCAGCCATTCACTTGTTTTGCTACTGAAAGAATCAGCAAATGAATCTGCCAGAGTATATACTGTATGGAGGCCTAAAACAAGTTTATTTTTGATAAAGACACTCCCCAGCTGCAGTTTCCACCTGCTAAACTCTGAGGTAATTTATTCGTTTGGAAACCAAAGAGCCAGACGTTCAAACTTACAGAAAGATGGGGACAATTTGAAACCACAGATCTTTAAACATAAAAATAAATTACAAATTTCCAAACAAACAAAAACATTGTTGAATAATTAGTATAACATCTTCAGGATATTACGCACTTTTAGCTAACACAAATGATTACTGATGTCTGACAGATGCACATCCAGTGATCATCTTAAAAAACAGAATGGAAAGAAGGATGATGTTGATAATACAAATTTCAGTGATCCAACAGACTAATGAGAAGTGGTAACATATGATTTATTGTCAAATGAGCAGTGAAGGGGGGGGGGGGACAACAGCTGGAATTGCTTATTACATCACTTTAGCTGCTGGTCAAATTTAATCCAAATGTTAGCAATTTTCAAATGTTGTGAGAGCAAATAAATGTGAAGTAACAAAAAGATGATGAATGGAAAGACAAATATTTGAAAAGACACTGCAGACCATATAAATATTGCAAAGGGGTCAAAACTATGTATGTTTCTTAAGAATAACAATTTACTGGTCTAAAAAAATAAATACCTATGGGTGGATATTTGTCTGGATTAGGTTTTGACAAGACTAAAATAATCCAACCTGAAATCCTCATGAAATCCCCTGAAAACCTGAAATCACCACACTCAAGGATGTCTTTAATATGTCTTAAAATAATGTCTTAAAGGCACAATATGTACGTTTCGCTACTAGAGGTGAGCATGTGTGTGTGTGTGTGTGTGTGTGTGTGTGTGTGTGTGTGTGTGTGTGTGTGTGTGTGTGTGTGTGTGTGTGTGTGTGTGTGTGTGTGTGTGTGTTTTCCCCCTACATAATAACAAATTTGCAAACCTTAATTTTGTAGCTCTTTAAAAATTGGTCTAGTAAGCCTACTTTTCCTCAACACAAATATACTGTACTGAAATGACTACAGTATAAGGCCATAACTCTGCACTCCTTCTCAAAAATGACTATAAATGACTCTGAACTACATGCATGTGATCGTACATGTGCAGTTTACCTTCCAAACCCATTCAGCTCTTAACATCAGAATCACGTGAGTACTAGTTTCTATCTCAAAACATGGGTTTAAGTGTTGCAACACAGAACCTGTGGCACTTTTTATGTTAAAAACTTTCTTCTGTGTCAGCTTAATGTGCATGAGATTTGAAGATGACAAACAACTGATATTCAAGATTCAGGATTGCACCTTAAAACTTTTTTTTCTTCTTTTTTTTCTAATTGAAATTATAGATACATATAAGCTTGTCAGAATTGTGAGATAAAAAAGCCGCAATTAACTTTAAATTGTATTATAATTTCATGTCGGAAACAAACTTCCATAGATAAATGTTAAAAGGACAGAAAATAAAATGACATCTGGAATTATTTAATACATCAAAACAAAAACTAAATCCAAATTTCAAATATTGTAATAGCAAATGAATATGTGTGTGCAAACGGAAAGCAAACGGATCAAAAACGGAAAATGTTTCAAAGGGATGTGTGTGGGAGAAAAGACAGGAACTCCAATGCTCACTCCAATCCAAATTACATTAGTGTTCAACAGTGTGTGTGTGTGTGTGTGTGTGTGTGTGTGTGTGTGTGTGTGTGTGTGTGTGTGTGTGTGTGTGTGTGTGTGTGTGTGTGTGTGTGTGTGTGTGTGTGTGTGTGTGTGTGTGTGTGTGTGTGTGTGTGTGTGTGTGTGTGTGTGTGATCCCAACGGCTGTTCACTCACAAAACACACACACCCTAGCATGCTATGCAAAGGAAACTTTGTTTAATCCTTGTCATAAATCAGATCACTGTACCTTAACATTATAATAAAAGTCTGAAAAATAACTATACATGCACATTCAGAAAATAAATAAATAAAAATAATTTAAAAAGCACCAACTGCTAAGCACGGGTTGGTTACATGCTTTTCTGTGCCTTCGGCCAGACGACTTGGCTGAGACCACTTTGGCAACAGTGTGAAGTACAAATGCACATACTTTCAAGTGGCTTTCTTTCAAAATCCTGCCAGTTATTCCCAAATCTTTTACAGATGACACTCCCAGAGCTCTACAAACCTCTGAGTCATATCCAATTCTTAAAAGAAACTCAGTCAAAAACCCTTTCCCTCCCCTGAGTTGAGCGCAAAACAGCAAGTCATTCAATGCCGCAATAGCAGGGAGGGCATGCTGAGTTAGTGAGCAGGGCTGACTTAGTACTTAAACCCGGCAACAGGTTTAACACTGAAACAAGATGTAAATAAAAGGCTGTCTTACCTGACTTGCGTTTGGATCCATAATCCCTGTAAAAAAAGCAACAGCAGAGTGACATAGTAAGTCACAGTGATACAATGTCCTGCAGCAGACAGCTGTCACACACATTCACACACACATACAAACACACACACACACTAGAGATGCAGTGAGAGCAAGACGTGTGCCAGGGCAGGGAGTGAGTCTGTGTTAAGATCGAAGGGGCCAGCTGCTATCGCCACAACATCTGATCATGTGACCCAAACAGAACCATGGCTCTTTCTCTATCCTTTTATCCCCCCCCCCCCCATCCCCCATCCTCCATCCTCTCATCCTCCGGCTCTGGGATAAAGAGGGCGGATCTCTTAACACACCATGATTAATAGATCAGAATGACACGCAGCCTGTGTGTGTTGCCTATCCATCAGCGTAAAATCAAGTTGAACTGTGACGAGGGATTAGATCTATTTATGGAAAATGAAGGCAATGAGGCAAACAATAAAAGTGAGCAAAAGTGCAGACACATACAGTACAGTTGTATCCTGACAGACTCAAAATGGAAAGATGAATTATGAGACAGAGGCACAAATAGAATACTTTTTTATGTTTTCTAAAGGAAATGAGTGGTATTTGAAAAACTCTGTGCCATAATGTTGGAGTTGGCCTGAGAACGTCTCGGTTACGTATGTAACCCTCGTTCCCTGAGTAGGGAACGGAGACATTACGTCGGATGACGACGAATGGGGTTTCACTTAGAACACCTATCGACTTCGACTATACAAAAACGAGCCAATGGCAAAGAAATGCCATGGGTCTGCGGAATTTGCATGACATAACTCCGCCCCACCTCGTGGGTATAAAACGAGGACGCCGGCAACATGCAGTTATGTTTCTTCGCTGAGGAGCCAAGACTGAGCTCAGGCGATCCCCGCGGTGCAGCGGAAGTGGCAGGAAGACGTAACGTCTCCGTTCCCTACTCAGGGAACGAGGGTTACATACGTAACCGAGACGTTCCCTTTCGCTGTCACTCCGAGTTACGTCGGATGACGACGAATGGGGTTATCAGTCTAATCACGCCACCTTCACAGCTGTCTTCCAGTGCCCTGCGTAAATCTGAGCCCTTGTAAGACTTGTAAGGACGAAGGACTCCTATTTAACACAGGAATACCAAGATACACTGGGAAGCATATCCAATAGTTTAGAGGAAATATGCAATTAACACCAACCCAGAGGGGGGGCATTTAGAAATACACATATGACCCGAAGGAAACATATGGAGAATACTCAGGTGTCCAGCCGCAGGTGGAATATTTCAACCTCAGGGGTGGCAAGGTGGCTTGCCAAGGGAAAGACACATGCTCAGAGAGGCTTACAGTGGAAATACACATGTGGGGGTAGCTCCGGGGAGGGACCATGCACACGGGAGGCACCTAGCCAACGCCCAGGCAATAGACACTGGCGCTAGCATCAGGGGTGCTGGAGGAACTCAGGGCTTGCGGAGAAGCTCACCTGAGGAGAATATCGCATGTATCCAGTCCGTGGAGTGGAATGGCGAGCAAGCGAAGACACCTGAGCGGGTCCAGTACTAGCTAGTTGAAGCGAGTACATGAGAGGACACAGGCTCCACTCGGAGATTGTAGAATCTGGCGAATGTGTTCGGTGTCGCCCAGCCTGCAGCTCTGCAGATGTCTGTTAGCGAGACGCCATGCGCTAGAGCCCAAGAGGATGCCACACTCCGGGTGGAGTGGGCAGTCACACCAAGGGGGCACGGTCGACCTTGCTGCTGGTATGCCAAATCAATGGTGTCCACTATCCAGTGAGACAACCTCTGCTTGGAGAGAGCCTTTCCCTTCAGCTTCCCACCATAACAGACAAAGAGCTGGACTGAGGTCCTGAAACACTGCGTCCTGTCTACATAGGCGCGGAGAGCGCGTACTGGACAGAGCAGTGCCAAGGCTGGGTCTGCCTCCTCCAAGGGCAGCGCTTGCAGGTTCATCACCTGGTCCCGGAAGGGAGTGGTAGGAACCTTGGGCATATATCCAAGCCGGGGTCTCAGGATCACGTGAGAGTAAGCCGGCCCGAATTCCAGGCACGCTTCGTCAACGGAGAATGCGTGCAGGTCCCCGACCCTCTTGAGAGAGGCCAATGCAACCAGGAGCGCTGTCTTCATTGAATTGGAACTTAAGCTCCACTGATTGCAGAGGCTCAAAGCGAGCACTCTGCAGGGCAGTTAGAACCACTGCGAGGTCCCAAGAGGGAACGAGAGGAGAGCGAGGAGGATTCAGTCTCCTCGCCCCCCTCAGGAACCTGACGATCAGGTCGTGCTTCCCTAAGGATTTACATTCCACTAAGTCGTGGTGTGCGGCAATAGCGGCAACATAAACTTTGAGGGTGGAGGGAGACAGCCTTCGCTCCAACCCATCTTGAAGGAAGGAAAGCACGAAACTGATCGAACACCTCCGGGGTCTTCTCGGCGAGAAGAGCACCAGTTGACGAAGAGGTTCCACTTCAACGCGTAGGCGTGCCTCGTGGACGACGCTCTAGCGGAAGTGATGGTAGCCATCACCGCTGGTGGTAGGGTACTCAAACCTGCCTCGTCCCGTCCAGGAGCCACACGTGGAGGTTCCAAAGATCGGGACGAGGGTGCCACAGGGTGCCCCGTCCCTGAGAAAAGAGGTCCTTCCTCAGAGGAATTGGCCAAGGAGGTGCTGTCGCGAGGAGCACTAGTTCGGAGAACCAAGTCCGGGTGGGCCAGTACGGCGCAACCAGAAGGACCTGCTCCTCGTCCTCCCTGACCTTGCGCAAGACCTGCGCAAGAAGGCTCACTGGGGGAAACGCATATTTGCGGCCCTGCGGCCAGCTGTGCGCCAGAGCATCCGCGCCGAGCGTGCCCTCGGTCAGAGAATAATACTGGTCGCAATGGGTCGAGTCGTGGGAGGCAAACAGATCTATCTGTGCGTCCCCGAACTGGTCCCAAATCAGCTGGACCGACTGGGGATGGAGTCGCCATTCTCCGGGGAGGGGCTGAAGCCGTGAGAGCTCATCGGCTGCACAGTTCAGGGCTCCGGGAATGTAAATGGCTCGAAGGGACCTCAGATGCTTCTGACTCCATAAGAGGAGGTGGCGAGCGAGTTGCGACATACGGCGGGAGCGTAGACGACCTTGATGGTTGATGTACGCTACAATGGCGGTATTGTCTGATCGGACTAGTACGTGTTGACCCTTGAGCAACGCCCGGAAGCGGTGCAGGGCAAGGCGTACTGCCAGCAACTCGAGGCAATTGACATGCCATAGGCGCAGGGGTCCTGTCTAGGAGCCCGCGGCAGCATGTCCATTGCACATGGCGCCCCAGCCCGTGGTGGAGGCATCTGTTGAGACAACAACATGCCGGGAAACTCGTTCCAGGGGGACACCAGCCCTGAGAAAACTGAGGTTCGACCACGGGGTGAAGGACTGACGGCAGGTCGGAGTAACTGATACTCGGAGCGTGCCTTGTTGCCATGCCCACCTCGGGACTCTGTCGCGTAGCCAAAGCTGAAGCGGTCTCATATGAAGCAATCCGAGCGGCGTCACAGCGGCTGCAGATGCCATATGCCCCAGGAGCCTCTGAAAATGTTTCAGTGGAACCGCACTCTTGCCCTGAATTTGTCTCAGACAAGTCAGCAGTGACTACGCGTGCTCGCTCGTAAGCTGCGCGGACATGACGACCGAGTCGATGTCCATACCGAGAAAAGAGATCCTCTGCACGGGGCAAAGTTTGCTCTTCTCCCAGTTGACCCGAAGGCCCAGACGAGCTAGGTGCCGGAGCACAAGGTCCCTGTGTTCGCAAACCTGATCTCGAAAGTGAGCTAGGATCAGCCAGTCGTCGAGATAGTTCAGGATGCGAACCCCGTGAACCCGAAGGGGAACAAGGGCTGTCTCGACGACCTTCGTGAAGACGCGAGGAGACAGGGCTAGCCCGAAAGGGAGGACCGCGTACTGGTACGCCTGCCCCTCGAAAGCAAACCGGAGGAACGGTCTGTGTCGAGGAAGAATGTGGACATGAAAGTAGGCGTCCTTCAGGTCGATTGCTGCAAACCAATCCTGGGGCTGAACACATTCGATAATGCGTTTGGCGGTGAGCATCTTGAACGGCATCCTGTGAAGGGAGCGGTTCAGCACACGCAGCTCCAGGATCGGTCGTAACCCACCGGTTTTCTTGGGGAAAATGAAGTGAGGGCTGTAGAAGCCGGACCTCATCTCGGCTGGAGGGACAGTCTCGATTGCACCCTTCGCCAGCAGGGTGGCAATCTCTGCTCTCATGATGGGGGTATTGCCACCGACCAATGTGGAGCGGACTCCCCTGTAGCTGGGAGGAGACTGTGCGAACTGAATCGCATAGCCGAGCCTGATGGTTCGGGCGACACAGCGGGACAGACGGGGAAGCTCTAGCCAGGCTCCCAGGAACTGAACCAGTGGGGTCATGCGAACCACAGGCGTCCCCCCGGAGGGGCAGCGAAGCGGAGTAACTGGCCCAGACGTGGACGGCATAGCGGCCCGGTGTGGGGGCATAGTTAACACCCGCGCCCTGACAGAGGAGGCCAGGGAAGGACCAGCGTTCCACGGGGGCCTGCTCAGCCAGGGGTCTGGCGACAGAGTGGGACAGGGACGAAACGGTCCGTGGACGGCACGCCGTGTCAACCGACTCTGGGACAGAGGGGGACGAGGAGAGCACGGCTTGTGGGCGGCGCTCTGTGTCGTCCGAGAACTCTGTGTGCTCAGGGATGAGGGGGTTGTTTCTTTCTTTAACCACATTAGGGTGCTGCCCACCCGTGGGTGAGCAGCGGGGAGTGGAGAACAAAAGATTCTCCCCCGGCCCTCCACCGGGGGAAGGAGTGGTCCTGCTACCATCTCCTGGGAAACAACCATCATCCCTGAGCAGCCCGTCTCAGGAGCGCCGCTTGGCCCGGCGCTTGGCGGGGGGCGGGGCTGGAGAGGGCTGTGGCGCCTTCCTTCGGCTTCCTCCGCGGCTGGGCCTGGGTGAAGGCTGCTGCTTTGGCCGAGCGGGAGGGGCGGGAGCCTTAGGAGGGCGCCCTCGGCAGGAAACAGGCTGAGGCGTCTGCCAGGCCGACGTCGAGGCAGCAGCGGGTCGGGGGGGCAGAATGTGTTTGATTGCCTCGGTCTGTTTCTGTGCAGTTGAGAACTGTTGGGCAAAATCCTCAACTGCGCCGCCGAAGAGGCCGGCCTGAGATTGGGGTGCATCGAGCAGACGAGTCCGCTCGTTATCCCGCATGTCGGCCAGGTTCAGCCAGAGGTGTCTCTCCTGGACCACTGCAGTGGACATCACCAGACCCAGGGAGCGCGCGGCTACCTTCGTCGCAAGGAGGGCAAGGTCGGTTGCGGCGCGCAGCTCATCGAAGAGCCCTGGGTCTGTCCTACCCTCGTGCATGTCTCTGAGCATCTGGGCCTGGTAGACCTGCAGAGTGGCCATAGCATGCAGAGAAGCAGCCGCCTGTCCCGCCGCTCTGTAAGACTTCGCCGCCATGGACGACGAAAATCTACAGGCTTTGGATGGGTGCTTAGGCTCGCCCCGAGAAGAAGCACTCTGAGGACACAGTTGCATCACAACAGAGCGTTCAACCGGGGAAAGCCCAGTGTACCCACGGGAAGCTGCCCCATCGAGGGGAGGAAAGGCGGATGAGACCAGCGAGCGGTCCCGAGAAGACAGGGGGGTCTTCCAAGACTTCGAGATCTCATCATGCACGTCCGGGAAGAAAGGTATTGGGGTTTGCCGTGGACGTGAGTCGGCGGCCTTACCCAAAAAACAATCGTCCAGCCACGAGCGCTCAGGACAGGGTGGAGGCCTCCCCTCTAGACCGATGCTCGCGGCTGCCCGGGAAAGCATGGCCGGCATCTCCGGATCCGACTCAGGCACCGTATGCACACCGGAAGGTGGCAGCTGCGCTGAGTCTTCACTTCTGGAAGAATCAAGCCCACCTTGTGGTGCTGCTACAGACATAGCATCTTCCTCTGTAGCTTCAACTGAAACTCGCGGGCCACCCGAAGGTCGACTCGCGGGAATTGGAGGTTCACTAGCGGGCACCGTCACACAGGAGGGGGGCTGGGGTCGCGGACAGATAGTCGGCGCCTTGTTCCAGACCGTAACCCTCAGGTCACCCTGGCCACCAGCCGAAGTAGCACCCCTCGGGGGAGCGCTAGATCGGGGTGTGGATGAGGGGACTCTCACTCTTGCGAGTTCATTGAGTCTCGACCTAAGTGACGCGATGGTCATGTTCCCGCAGAGAGAACATGACTCATCCACGAGCGCTGCTCTAGCGTGATCCATGCCCAAACACACTAGATAGCGCTCGTGCCCATCAGAGTCAGACACTAGTCTTCCGCAACCAGAAGTGCACGGGCGAGGCATCTTTAAAAAGACGTGCCGCGTGCAAGCTCTTTTATGAGAGAAACACTCTGAGTGTTGAAGCGCCCGGGGAGACACGCACTCTCTGGCAAACCACTGCAAAGATAAGCAGGAAGCGCGCGCTCGCTGGAGATCGCCGTCACACCAACACCAGAGGAACTCGTTTGTGAAGCTGACAATTCAGAGATGGCTTGTGGAGTGAAGAGAAACCCTTGGCTTCGAAGCGAAAACATAACTGCATGTTGCCGGCGTCCTCCTTTTATACCCACGAGGTGGGGTGGAGTTACGTCATGCAAATTCCGCAGACCCATGGCATTTCTTTGCCATTGGCTCGTTTTTAAATACTCGAAGTTGATAGGCTTTCTAAGCGAAACCCCATTCGTCGTCATCCGACGTAACTCGGAGTGACAACGAAAGGGAACTTCACATAGGCGGTTTCTAAGTGGTTGCTCTCTCTATGATATTGTGGTTATGTGCCAATGGTTAATAGAATCACTAATAACATATAAAACCATTAAAAATTGCTTTAAAAAAGCGTTTCTTCTGACATTTCAAGCGGAGAGAAACATTCAAGTCAGTTGACTCTTCACGTTACTGTATTTTTTTTAAGAAGTCTTACTATTTGTCGCTCTACACTCAAAATAATTTAGCGTAAATAAATTACTGAAGCACGTGAAACTGCGTCATTAACATAATTTGCGTCACGGAGTTAGATGATCCACGAGTTTATCACACTGAGCATCTACAATGGCGCACGCCTGTGTAACAGGCGGAAATTTCTATTCTAACCCTTTACACTTACGGTAACCTCACTTCTTTGTTTGCGATCAAATCATTTTAAGCCACTAAACTCAGGAAAAGTTTTTGTTTTGTTTTTTTTAGGTTTTGTTTAGGGTTTTTTTTTTCTTTTCCCACTTGAAATACTTAACCCTGGGTCGTTCTAAACCCCTGGTAAATGTAATCCTGAGTTATCTTTATTCACATTTCACACTGCTCATACTATACCCGGGGTTAACAGTTAATCCTGGGTATTCATAAACTAAACCCTGTGTTAAAGTCCTTTTTTTGCATATTTGCGGTGTTAGTGTTACTGACTAGACGGTAACACGTAGCATGTGACCTGTTTACATATTGGCCTCATATTACACATTACTGACTGTAATATAAAAAAAAGTGAACAAAGCATACTGTTACTGGAAGTGGCTGATTTGACAAGTTGGATTTGAATAGATTGAGTTTTATACATGATAAACATATTGTGAAAATGTGCCAAACTGTCTCTCTGATCACATTCACGCACATGCACACATTCATGGCTGGTATTCCCCAAAAAAACCCTTAAGGACACTTGCTCTAATATAATTTCCTTCATGTAGTCAAAAATATGACAAGCTCTTCATCCTCTCATCTGTTTCTGCATCTCTTTCTTTTCATACTTCTCTCGCTCAATCTACTCCTTTGTGGCTCCCGTGGAAGAATGAATACTCTCTTTTTCAGATCAGCGGTATGAGGTCACTGCAAACCTTCTAAAATGAACTCCTTTGTAGCCGAATAGAGGCAGGACACTGTCCTAAAAGCCCTAAATCAAAGAGATATGCTATCTGTCTCGAATAAAAGGAAACTGTCACAATTAAGACGCATATAGGACATGACATTCATGAATAATATGCAAAAGGAAAATTCCCAGTTTTAAGAGACTAAAGCAATGCAAAATCTGTATCAAGCATCATACTCAGTCCTACCCTCCAAAAAACAATAATAAATAAAAGATTTAAAAAAAATAGATATAAACTGAATTCTAAGTATATACTGTGTATATATATATATATATATATATATATATATATATATATATATATATAGCTTAATTTTTTTATATTATAGTTGCCATGTTTTCCATGGCAAAAATTCAGAAAACAGTCTCTGCAAAACTTCTTCAGACCCGTTGTACCGGCTGTTAACCTCTTGAGGCGTATCTCAAAGTAAATACTTCACATGTATCGCTTGAGACCGTTTAGCAGAGAAAGTGTTATTGGAAGTGACTGTTCGCAGTTCCCTGCAGTGGGCCGTTTGCACGTAATATACGACATCACTTGGGTTGCCCCAAAAGTTTTAGACAAAAAAATCTACAGTTCCCAGCTTTATAACTCCCAGAGTCACTATTACATGAAAGGCGGGAGAGGAAAGGCATAACATGGTAGATTGTGCTTATTGGGCACCGCTCGGTTCATTCACTCAACCTGACCATACAAGTAATGTATTATAAATCTACGAGTGATGCATCACATTTTGTGGCTTCCTCTGTAATGTGCCTTGGTGATATCTTCATACAGTCATCTCTGGCATTTGCAGTGGTATATTTAAATAACAGGCCTGTTCTTTGTTTGTCAAACTTATGGTGACCACCAGCACATACACCAGTGAAGTGTGTGAATTCTACAATGACTTCAGCTTGAGGTCAGCTTTTTTAATATTTCATGTTTAAATATATGTTAAATGTCAGTTTTGATGTGCAATCGTGTAATCGAAGGAAGGAAGGAAGGAAGGAAGGAAGGAAGGAAGGAAGGAAGGAAGGAAGGAAGGAAGGAAGGAAGGAAGGAAGGAAGGAAGGAAGGAAAGTGAACCGTGTGTTACAACAAAAGACTTTTGAACTGCAAACAGATCAAACACTTACTGAAACAAACCTTCAAGGGAGGGACAGAGGGAGGGAGTAAGGGAGGAAGGAAGAGAGGGATGGAGGGAGGGAGAGAGGGAGAGAGGGAGGGAGGGAGAGAGGGAGGGAGGTAGAGAGGAAGAAAGAAAGTTATGCTACTTAATATTCTTGTGTAACCGTATACATTTTTTTCAGAATTCTTTGAATAGAAAGTTCAAAAGAACAGCACTTATTTAAAAAATGTCACTTTTGCTCAATTTAATGCATCCTTTCTATAAAAAAAAAAAGTATTCATCATTTAAAAAAAATTTATTGACCCCAATCTTTTGACCGGTAGTGCATGTTGCTATGCTGTTGCCAGGGTGTTGCTATGGGACTGGTAAGGTTTTCGAGTGTTTTCAGTGTATTGCAGCTAGAGTGTTTTGGGTCATTGTTATGCCATTGATAAGTGGTTGATAGATGGCCCAAAAGAAACCAATCCTGAGTTAATATGATATTCTCGTCCTTTGTAGCTTGGGTCCCACCTTTGATGCAAGTGAGAGCAAACACACACACACACACACAAACAGAAGAGCAAAAACACCAATAAATGAGAAGCAGTGTTTCATAACTAGAGCCTCGGGCTGCTCCCTCTGGTTTCTGTTATTATTCTGTTTCTACATCAGTGTGGACGGGAAACTGGACCATGAGTTACAACACAAGAGTATTGAGCTACAAACAGATCCAACATTTAATAAAAACAAATCCTTCATGATGCATGTTAACACAGAGCACAGGAGCACAAAACAGAAGTCCTCCCTCACACTCCAGATCTGCAGAAAGGGAACTTCACACTGTTTGCTTCTGAACTTCCTCAAAGGTTTAATGATGTTTAGATCTGATGATTGGAGAAGCCTTAAAAGGTGTCCATGAAACCATTCTGCATTTGTTTAGGAGATGGAAAAACACTGAGGGAACAGTGTTTCCTTGGCGTGTTTGTTGGCCGTTACACGACCATGCCGAGCAATAGGCTAATGGTTCCTAACAGTAAAGCCATCCGGTTTTAAGAATAAGGCTGAAAGATGACTCAACAGAGTGCAGTATTTTTTCCATCGCTCGAGGGGGGCTGTAACGGTTTTGGAACCATTTCGTCATGTTTATGATGTTGTTCTGCCAGTTTCAGCATTGACTTTCAATGTATCTATTATGGGACATGCTTTGGTTACCAATATTCTTCAAAATATCTTCTTTTAGGTTCCACAAAAGAAATAAAGTCATACAGGTTTGGAAAAACAAGTGGGTAAGTAAATGAGTGAATTTTCATTTTTGGGTGGACTATCCCTTTAAGAGCTATATCATGTTCTTGTGGTCTTATCAGCCAATCAGCATTGTCATGATGTCATTTTCCTTCCACATTCAACATCAATTTGCTCCATGAATGTTCCCTGGCCGTTCCTCATGAAACAGGCCTTTAACTTTGAACTAAATCACAATTATTTGTGGATGTCCTCTGCACTTACTCTCTGTGTGTCTCATTGTCTGTCTCCTTCCTTGACTGATCATCTTATCAGATCCTTCAGCAACACCACTTTAGATAATGAACTAGTTTTATCCTGCATTAACCCCCTGAGGAGCCACCCAATAATCAGTGACTGTGACCAGTGACCACCTGGGTCTGCACCTAAACCAACCAATCTCGCCACTGAATGAGTCTGTAGCAATGTTCAGGGAAGAAGGAGGCGGGAACCGGCGAACAATCAAAATATAATTTATTTTAAATAAAACAAACAAACAAAAATACCGCCAGCAGCCCCTCGCGGACGACTGCTGGCTACCGAAAATAAATATAACTAAAGTAAAATACAAAAACAAAACACAACTAAAATACAGGCCTGTTCCTCTCTCGATCATCAACGTCGTCGCTCCTCCTTTATGCTTCCGCTCCTCCGTGAGAGATGCGAGACCGGTGTGCTTCACAGGTGCTGCTCATTAGCAATCGCACCACCGGCCTCGCGCCGTTCTCTCACGTCCCTCGGCCGTCCTGTTCGCCACATACCCCCATCGCCCCTCACAGGCCGGGGGGTACTCACGAGCCTGTGCCTACTCCCCCCCCGGCGGCGGCGATCCCTGGGGGGTATGGACAGACAAACCGAGGGAAACGGAGACGGAAGCATGAGGAGCGACAGATCGAGAGAGGGGAGAGAGGAAAAAAAAATTGGTCCGGTTCCCACAACGCGCTGCCATCTGGTCCCCCACCAGCTAGGCGATCTCCTCCGCGGTGCCTGGCGGCGACGCTGGGTAGCCCTCGGTGGACGGCTCGACGCTCCTCCGCCGCCCGGTGGACGGCGACGGCTCCTCGGGTGCCTTGGGCAGACGGTAGGAGTCCCCCGCTCCCTGCTCCTCCCCTTCACTGGTGGACGGCAGCAGGCTCCGGCCCACGGCGAGCGGCGGCGACTCCTCCTCTCCCTCCCGGATGGCAGCCGCCCCTCCAATACCCAGGCGGCCGGCAGCGAGCTCGACCGTCCCACCGGCAACTCACTCCAGCGCCCCGCCTCGAGCGTCCGTGGCCGCGAGTCCCCCGCTCCCTGCTCCTCCGCTCGCTCGGCGGATGGCAGCAGGCTCCGGCCCACGGCGAGCGGCGGCGACTCGCGCACCATGCTCGATGGCACCGCGGATTCCCCACACCGGCGAGGACTCTCTGACAGCGCGTTCCTCCCTCTTCCCGGGTTTCGGCACCAGTGTAGCAATGTTCAGGGAAGAAGGAGGCGGGAACCGGCGAACAATCAAAATATAATTTATTTTAAATAAAACAAACAAACAAAAATACCGCCAGCAGCCCCTCGCGGACGACTGCTGGCTACCGAAAATAAATATAACTAAAGTAAAATACAAAAACAAAACACAACTAAAATACAGGCCTGTTCCTCTCTCGATCATCAACGTCGTCGCTCCTCCTTTATGCTTCCGCTCCTCCGTGAGAGATGCGAGACCGGTGTGCTTCACAGGTGCTGCTCATTAGCAATCGCACCACCGGCCTCGCGCCGTTCTCTCACGTCCCTCGGCCGTCCTGTTCGCCACAGAGTCTATTACTTCATACTAAATCCCTTAAAGGGATAGTTCACCCAAAAATGAAAATGATGTCATTATTTACTCACCCACGCATTGCTCCAAACCTGTATGACTTTCTTTCTTTTGTGGAACATAAAAGAAGATATTTTGAAGAATGTTGGCAACCAAACCGTCTCCCATAATGGATACAGTGAAAGTCAATGCTGAAACTGGCAAAACAACATCATAAACATGGAGAAACCATTACAGCCCCCCCACCCCTCTCGATGGACAAAATACTGCACTCTGTTGAGTCATCATTCAGCCTTATTCCTAAGTTCTTTCTTCTGTTGAACATAAAGGAAGATATTTTGAAGAATGTTAATAATCAAAAAGTTATATGGAAGTCAATGGGGATCAGAAACTGTTCAAAATATCTTCTTTTGTGTTCAGCAGAAGAAAGAAATTCATACAGGTTTGGATCAACTTGAGTAAAAAAAGACAGAATTTTCACATTTGGGTGAAGTAAGCCTTTTAAACTTTGATGATAACATGCCCGCACACGTTTTAATCTATTACATGACTTTTGTATATTAAATGTACACTTTAAATGTCACAGGAGTACATTAAAAATCACATACAATTTACATATACACTGTTGTTCAAAAGTTTGGTGTCAGTAAGATTTTATTTTATTATTTTTATTTACTAGTTTGATTTAGCAATGATGCATTAAATTGATCAAAAGTATCAACATTTACAGTGTGACAAACATTTTCTATTTCAAATAAATACTGTTCTTTTGAACTTTATATTTATCAAAGAATTCTGAACAATCCTGTTTATATTGGAGTTTACAGTTGCAAAAATATTACAACTGTTTATATAAATATATATTAAATAATAATAATAAAAAAACAATATATATATATATATATATACACACAGTATATATAAATTGAAAACATGGAAATACACTTAAACTATAGATTCTGAAGGATTTTCACCTGTGTAGTGTTGAGTGTATTTATTTCCAGAACTTGTTTCTCTAAGGGGTTTAAGTCAGATCCCCCACCCCATTTAATTACGCAGAAAGCCTATAGGATAACCAGGTCAGGATTTACAGCACTCCATGTGGGAATACACAGTCTTCCAGCAACCATCCATCATACCAGCTAATAAAAAACGTTCCCCAGTACACAGCCGGCAAACAGAGAGAGACAGTGACTGCTTAACGTCAGATGGTCTAAAATAGCAAATGTGTGTGTTGTGGTGGAAACGCTGCTCTGATCATTGCCATCTGTCTCAGATCTGATATAAGTGTAAGGCGTGGACCAGTGAACAGAAAGAGAGATACTGGAGTGATTTTGAATGGCATTGTAATTTTAAAGCTATTTTTTGTCTTTAAAATCTCCAGGACTATTTATTACAGATCTGTGCAATTATGTAATACAGTAGGTTCCATGACATCTCAATTCTGATTGTATCGGATAGCAGCTTTTGTGTGACACTCTATATTAAACGTAATGGTAAAACGCATTGTGTGCTCTGAACGCATGCTGCAGTGTTCGAAGATCTCCTGGGATTCCAGTCGCTTGTCTGAGCTCAGAAAAGAATTCTGTCCGAGAGGAAAAATGTGTCTGACAGAAAAAGCAACCAGCCAAAGTGCATTTAAAGTGTGTGTGTGTGTGTGTGTGTGTGTGTGTGTGTGTGTGTGTGTGTGTGTGTGTGTGTGTGTGTGTGTGTGTGTGTGTGTGTGTGTGTGTGTGTGTGTGTGTGTGTGTGTGTGTGTGTGTGTGTGTTTGTGTGTGTGTGTGTGTGTGTGTGAAACTACACAGAAGACTGTCAGTTTGGTCAATAAATCAAGCTACTGATGCATATATTACGAATATTCATTCTTGAATTGCAATTCAAATTTAAGTAACGCTGTACAAGATCAACACAGAAATGGGTAATTTCTATTTTCAGCATGCAGTGCCCACAATTAACATTCAAAATGCAAATGAACACTGGTATTGTTGAGTAAATAAGACATAATTACTTCTTCCTAAAAAATACCTATAAAAAAAGAAGTAAAAAACGATTTTGAAATAAATGCTAAAAATAATAGACTGAATCCAGCAGATGTTTTCAGAGTGACAGTGACCTCTAGTGTTCATAACAGTTACACTCCACTGCCAAGATTTAAATGTTACTGTTCAAAATTTAAAGAATATGTATTGTACAATTTGTGGTTATTAAATGTCCTGACAAAAATGTCTCTAAAGGGTCAGATCAGTCAGAATTTTGATAAAGTGAAAACATCCAGAAAATAAATGCATGACATTTATGTAAACAGAAATACTCTGATTTAAAGAATTAAATCAGAATAAAAGCAGAATAGGTAGTCTTTAAAAATAATAATAATAATAATAAATGTTCAATTAAATCCATCATTAGACCAAATGAACAAATAATGGCATTGGGGTTTAGGCTGCAATTCGCATGTCTTCCAGCAGATGGCTCTAACAGCGTACCTCCACAAGATATCTACAGTATATCAATCTTTTAATGATTGACTGAAGTCAATATCTTATTCTGTGGCACTTTAATATATATGAGGGTATGATTTTTTCCTAGGATTTTTTTCTTTTTTGTGATAACTATTATTATGTAATCTAATACAGAATTAGTTACTGCAGTCCTGACACTCCTGATACACAAATAGTATAAAATGTTTTCCCTCAAATTTAGGCTACATCTGACACAAAATGTCTGACTCACACTCCCATAATTCACAGTCCAATGTAGATCAGTGCAAACTATGAATCAGCCATGGCTTGTTCTGAGTTTTCAAAGAGCATCTTTGTCTATCTTCGTCAGATGGTATGTTCTCTTTCCCTCCAGCTGTGTTAACAGAGGGGTTTCTTTGTCAATAGTACCCTGCATTGTCCCTGAGAACAGCCATGCAGCTCACACACACTTTAAGTCTTAGTGGCAGAAACGGTGGTAGTTAGAAAACAAACACACTAAACATAACAAAGGGCAAGCTGTGAACACGCTGGTGTTGTGACCTAAGCGAGAAGGCCTGAAAAAAGACACTGAGGTTGCGTTATCTCTGCTCCATACCTGAGTAACATTAGCTGTTTCCATCGTCCTATTTTGTAAGCATTTTCATCTGCATAAAAAAAAAGATGGAAACGCCAAAATATGCATAAATTCTAAAGATTCCAATAAAAACCTTATGCGCTCAATTGAGTCGGGTATAGTTTTGGTATGGTAAGAAAACATGCGCATAAACTACGATGGAAACACATTTACAGAATAATTTGCAACAACTTCCATTTTTCTTGTTGATATTTGGTGCCAGTTTATCAGCAAGTGACGATTTAGTTCTCTTTGGCTCACTGGATGGAAACGGTGCTTTATTTGCACATTTTTTATGCGATATTCCAATTTTGCCCATAAGTTAAATTCGCAACTTAACAAATCTGCTCATCTTCTGCAGGCGACTAACGACCAACTCTTGCTTGTATTCTTGTGTACTGTATGTTCATTTTTTGTTCTTCCTTGTTTTTCGCTCGTCATCTTTGCTTTATTTTTCATGAAGCATTATTTTGCTTCGCTTCAGCTATGACAGAGACATCCACACTTGCATTTCGTGTTCGTGAACTTTGGGGGTGGAGCAATGAAGGGAGGGGTGTGTTTGTTTGGGTTGATTTTGAATATCAACTGTTTCTCAGAAATCGCTTACTGCACCTGTAAATGGACAAGCGCAAGCGCATTTGTGTGTTCCAAAAGAAGAAGGTAATATGGCCTTAGAACAACATCTGGGGAAGTAAATAATTCTGAGACAGAAGAGGTAAATCAACTCTAAGCAGGTGAAAGCCATCTTTGCTAATGACTGTGATGTATGCCCGTGTTTTTATGGTTTTTGAACCATCTGCTCGGAGTTTGCCAGTGTGGATTTTACAGATCTTTAAATAATTATATTGTGTAACATGGACTTCACCATTTTATGAGATCTTCATTTTACCTTCTTATAATCATAAGGTAAAAACTGACTATTATTAATTTTTTTTTTATTCATTCATAGTGTAAAGAGCCACTGCCTTTTTTAATTCTGATGCTGTTGGTTAAGGTTTAACTGCAGTTTTGTCTTTCTCTTTTGTGTTGTTCTACACTTAATTGAATTGAAATTGTCATGTGATATTGTTAGATTGGATGATGTCATCAGAACCTGCAATACCTTGACTTTTAGTGAATGGACGCCATGGTGTGAATATTACTTCAGGTGGTAAATTTGATCATAGATCAGTACTTGCTGAAAGTGGCCAAGCTCTCAAGATCAAGAGTGCTCACACGTGTCAGTGTGTTTTCCTCAGGGGAATTTATTTCCCAGGGGAAATCTTCAGTACATCAATAATTCATATCCATCTAAAAACAGAAACACTAGCAGCACACTTACACAGCACAAACGCATCTCAAATTTCACCTTCACTTCAACCGTCCTCACGACAGACCACATTAAACCAATCCATTATTCCACATCCATTCAATGAACTCCATGACTCCAGATCTCTTCTTAAAGCTGCCGTCCGTAGTTTTTCCTCTTTGCCGCCATCTCTGTTCGAAATCTGCAATTGCAGTTATTTTCGGAATTATCAACTTAACGTGGGTAGTGCCTCGGCACGTCACAGAGCGGATGAATCCAATGTTTTGAGGAGAATGTGCTGTCAGTCACCGTCAGTGTGGATACTGTCATTCAGAATCACAGATTCTACTTTTTTGGAAGTATGACCAACATAAGCATTTTCACAGGAAAATGTCGTCTGAACAATAAGTAACATCCACTTTTGTTCTGACCAACTAAGGGGGAAAAAGCATTGCAGTAAATCGCACTGATTAAATCTAACGATCGCTTATCATATCACGTCAAACCGTGCAAATTACACTTTGTTCTCAAATTTGGTAATGTTAACAACATACTTGGTTAGGATTTTTTTTTTTATTCGAACTGGTATCAACTGAATGCAGAATGTATGCTACTGCTAATACTGTACAGAAAGATACATACGCTTGTGTGGCCAAATATATCTACTGCCAGACACACAAATTTAATATGTGTGAGTTAAAGTTTAAACCAAAGTCAAACACATAGAGACTGATCGCTGATAGGATGCACACTCACAGGCACACTCTCTAAAACATCAGGGTCCCTGTTTCATTTTGATTTACTAACTGCTGGTCTCCAAGTGATTCAGCCCGTATATATGAGACTGAGAGACGTACTCATCTAGCTTGACATGTCATTTTGCCATTGTCGTTTGGCGGTGGTTGGCTGCATGGATGAGAAAGTAATGACCAGAGTCTTCTGTCTTGTATGGCATGAAACAAGCCAGCTCCAGACAGACCAGTCAATGTCGTAATATTATCCAGCCAGCATATTCTCAGTCTTCCACGACTTCTGAAACCTTATACTACCCCTGTCATGATGTTGCCTTCATTCCTTCATGTCTCCATTACATGACCAAAATAGCGTAAATTGCAGGGTTTAATGTGATTCAGTAATCCGCTCTTTGATCTAGCCATTTGTATACCCGCTCATTTTTGTCCATTAGAATTCGTAACAACTTTCTTATACACTTGTTCTCAAAAGCCTAGATTTGCCTTTCTTCCTCTTTCTTCACGACTCGACTACTCAGGTGTGTAAAGAAATTAACCTGTTCTAACTTGTAACCACTCGGACAGCAACATTGTGTCGGCCCAGATCCGGGCCACATCTGGTAGATGTGGATTCAATGCGTACCAGATGTGGGCCGGATCCATCAGTTTTCGTCATTTGTTTTCGTGACAATAATAAACATGTTATGCTCATTTGAAGCTATTTCTATGCGGTGCAATAGTTCCTGTACTAAGATTTTTTACAGTCACCCCGCCAATCCGATCTCATCCAGCTTAGCCAGATACAAATCTACAAATCACATACAGCTCACCACACACACACACACACACACACACACACACACACACACACACACACACACACACACACACACACACACACACTTTGATATTTGAATAACACATCACAGCAACATGAGAGTCCAGGCAGTCAGTTTCCAAACATCAGGTGCATAAACCACTAAAACGGATGAAGAGGAACAGCCTCAAAACTGATGACAGGAACAGACGCCATTTAAAGCTTTTTGAAATTAACTGACTAGCAGCAACAAATAGAACTTTTATATGGATTAAGAGTTAATAAATCCACAGAATAAAAATAAAAAAGCTACTTTTTTTGCAACTTTTCTCTCCATGTAATTGTAAGTTTATATCACTCAATTCTGACTTTTTTCTCAGAACTGTAAGATATAAAATTGCAATTACCTTTCATGGCGTCGCCATGTCGTGGGGACGCTGTGTTTTTCGTTGCAAAAGCCAAATTCTTTCCTATTTTAAGAATTTGCTACTGACTATTCAAACGCGAGTTTTGAGCAGTATACTGTAGAGTAGCGCTTGCTTGTCGTTTCTATGATCACAAATGCAGACATAGTTGTATGTTTACGCGACACGTAAAAAGACAGTAAAGTCATTATACTCGTAGGGGGGTCGGGGGGGTCAGGACCCCCCCTATCTGAGTATTCCCTAGTATCCCCTAAAATATCAATAAAATATGTGTATTGTAAATAATATAATTGCTATTGAGAAATCTTATGTTTATTGTCCCCCCCCCCCAACATTTAGATGAAATTTTTGCCCCTGATCATGTCCCCAATGAAATAAAACCTTACCAATCTGATACGATCTGGTCCAGTCGCGCTGGCAAAGTTGATCGATCAGCTTAGTCATCCGGATCAGATTCGGGCTCGAATTGATAAGGTAGTGCTGGCATTATCACCTGTCATTATTGCTTTGGGAGCTGATGTTCCAAATATGGTAACAGGAGTGACATATCCGTCAATCAGAGCACACAGCGCTTTTTAGAACGATGAGCTTTGTAAAAATCAACGAGTTTCAGAAAGGCGGGGCTTAGAGGAGCAACAATAATGTACAGTATGTGTAAAATAATGACGTTTTGTAAACCTAAAACCACGTAAACACATTGCATTAAACCAAATACACAAAATAATGTTCTTTTTAGAACCATCAAGACCCCTTTAAGTTTCAAGCCAGCGCCATAATTTTTGATAATTTTCACAAAAATTGCATTTTTTTTAATGAATACCGGAACATACAATATATCAAAAGAATAAACAGAGTCTCTGCTTTAAAAAATAAAATAAAATAAAATAAACCAACACTAGAATGCAGGTCACTTTCTTTTTTCTTCTTCTTTTTTTCTTCTTCTTTTTCTTTAAGCTACATTTTGAGCAAAAAGCTGAGAAAATAATGTTTTTTATCACAAACTACATCCGGATCAGATTCAGAAAGATGATCATAAACATAGATGGAGTAGATCTAGTCCTTCAACACCCCCAAACGTTGTACAGTCATTTAAGTACCTCTTCATGGGTTTGACATTTCATGCGGTAATGTTAGACAGTTTTGATTTATATGCTGGTCAGTGTTTGATGATCGCGTTAGCTCAAATGAGCGTAAGCAATGCTTCTATCGCTTGTTTCAGCTTCTTTCAGCTTCTTTCAGACGATGTGTAATAGCGCCCCAACCATATAACAGTGAAAACATGGATTGCCGAAAACCTTCGCCAATGGTGAGGAATCGTTGTATCATAAATGATGGAAAATTCTGTCAATGGTGGGGAAAGAGTTAACATTGGTATTAATAAGAAATGTTTCTTGAGCAGTAAATCAGCATAGTAGAATTATTTCTGAAGGATTACTTGACACTGAAGACTTCTGAAAATTCAGCTTCAGTATATTTTAAATGTCCTTGATTATAACATTCTGTAAGATATGTTTTCACCCACCTATAGAGAACACACGCATACAAGGACACCTATACTACACACAGTCACACACACACGTAAACACAAGCGCACACACACTCATATTTTACTGTCATGGACTTTGACTGTCATAATATAAAGAACCACAGACGAGCAGCAACATAAAATCAGGAGAGTATTCAAGGATGCACTGTAGATGACAGACAAAACGAAGTTGTTGTTTTTTCTGATTGTAAAGAGTGAGCAGTGTGTGTGTGTGTTGGTGTCAGTGCGTGGTTGTGTGTAGCCACTGCAGCAAATGATGAATGTGTTTTGAACATGAAAATAGATTGCCTACTTCATATCTCTAGGGAAAAATTCACACAGGGAAAGAAAAGCAGGGAATTTGAAAGAAGTATGTGACGGACAGCTCCGAGTACAGAAAAGGTGCAAGAGAAACAGAAAAGAAAAGACACAAGGATGAAAATAAAATGGATAGAGGCTCATGTTCTTTTCTTTGCTTTTGTTCCACTACTACAACAAACAAGGCTGCCTACATGAGACTACAAAAACAATCCAGTGTGAGAGACTGACAATTACCATTTAAACATGCACTCAAAAAAAAAAAAAAAAAAAAACTTGGATGCCTAAGTCATTTGTACTACGCTTATGGTGCCTTTTATTATTTAAAAATAAATGAATGAAAATAAATAAATAATTGAAAAATATATATAATTTATTTAATACTTATTATGTATGTATGTATGTTTGTATGTACACTACCGTTCAAAAGTTTATAGGCGGTTAAGTAAAGTTCTTGAAAGAAGTCTCTAATGTTCACCAAGGCTGGATTCCTTTGATCAAAAATACAGTAAAAACTGTAATATTGTGAAATATTACAATTTAAAATAACTGTATTCTATGGACGCTTGATTCCGCAGTGGAATATTTGTTTATATTTTGCAAAAAAAAACATTTTTTTCCACAGAATTCTTAGTTTATCTCACAATTCTGTTTCTATAATAAATTTAGAATGGTGAAATAAAAAGTCGTAATTACCTTTTTTTTCTGTTTTGGAAATAAGCTTTCTTTCCATCCATCCTATTTAAATATATTTTTAAATATATTTCTCAAGAAATGTCTTTAAAGACACATTTCTTATTTTTATCAATGTTGAAAACTGTTTTTTTGCTTAAAATTTTAAATGCATAATATTTCTGTGGAAACCATGATACATTTTTAAAATGATTCTTTGAGGTTTAAAGAACAGCATTTGTTTGAAATAGATTTATTTGTAACATTATATGTCACCACTGTCACTTTTGATTACTTTAATATGTCATTGCTGAATAAAACTATTATTTATTTTAAAGGAATAGTTTACCAAAAAAGTTTAATTCTGTCATCATTTACTGACCCTCAAGTGGTTCCAAAGCTTAGGAGTTTCTTTCTTCGGTTGAACACAAAAGAAGATATTTTGAAGAATGTTGATAACCAGACAGTTAATGGTAGCCATTGACTTCCATAAAAATATACTATGGAAGTCAATGGCTACAGTCATTGTACCGTTAAACAGGTTTGCAACAACTTGAGGGTGAGTAAATAAAGGGGGAAAATCATTTTTGAATGAACTATCCCTATAAAAAAATCGTACTGACCTCAAACGTTTGAATGCTCGAATTTTCATGGGATTCACAGGAGCTAATAGGGAAAGACGTTCACACACACATACAGAGGATTGTGCATATCCACATCAGTGTTAATTAAACAATCTCACCGCATCACTATGATTAAAATGTGTGGGGATGGGAGTAACTTAAAGCTGGAGAATGAAGAAAAGCTCAGTCTTTTTCTCTTTCACACATAGAAACACATTTGCACCTCTCCTGAAACCCACACAGAATCTCTCTTACAATGAAGATGTGACATTCTTGAGAGCCAAATTATGAACATTTTTACAGAGCTAATCAAATAAAAAGTATGTAAATACAGCAGGAGGCTTTAAGATTTACACAACACCATGCAGGGTGTGTGGGAGTGTGAGAAATCATGCACGTCTGTGTGTGTGTCCATTTTTTAGCACAGTATGCAGCATGTCTTCAGCACATTGAATGTCCAGATGATATAAACAAAATCGTGCATGGAATACTGTATCCCACAATGCAATTCACTCATCTTCCATTTCCAGTGCCATAATAAATAAAATAGTACTATTTTAAAATCCCCCTGTGGTGAAAATCCAGCTTTTAATGTTGTTTATATGTCTATGTGGTGTTTTTAATGTGCTTCAAGACAAATGTGCAAATTCATGAGTCAACACCGTTGCTGAGTATTTTCTCCTTAAAACTGCAGTGAAGCAAAGATTGTCTCAAAAACACGGTTTGAAATCGCTGATGCTTCTGATGTCACAAACCTTATAACCAATCACATCACAAGTGTGGGGGGCTTTAGCATATAATTAACAGCGAAGTAGCAGGGGAGTCTCGAGAGATTGCAGGTTATCCCGGTATATTTTTTTTGTCGATATGGAAAAGCGGGTACTTTTAGCATTATAGCAGGTGAATTATATATATGATATATTACGATGCTATGATGAAATATATGCCTTTTTTGTTCAAAGCATTTCTACTGATGCTGATTTTAAGAAGGCAGCTGTCTGACTCTGAGATGGTGAATGGGAATATGGTTTGTGTAACATTAGCAACACATTATTAGTTGTTTGATAACGTAGTCAAACAAAAGGCTAATCATATTAATTACCGCCATGTGTACGGCGTTGTAAAGAGCGATACCATTGTGCAGCGTTTACATCAGTTTGTTGACCGGGTGAATCTCTGAGCTGGAGGGAGTGAGTGGGGGCGGGGCTAATTAGCATATTCATAAATACGCGTTTACTAAATGAAGCAAGGGTGTAACATTCAAGCGATTTAAAGGCATGAAGAATTTTGGAAAAAACGTTTAAATGTGTCATTTTAGTGATGAGTTTTAAGGGATACAATTATTGAGTGGGACTTTAAAAAATAGTATTCAGTATATGGTATAGTGCAGTGTGCATTAAGCACTACGCAGCACTTTATTTTATTAATATTTGGCTTCATTTAGGTTTCTCTATGTGGGAGAGTGTGCAGACATTGGTTTGGGAAGGTTTGTGTGACACTCACTCTACGGGAGGGCTGGTATCATCTGGTTTGGTCTCAAAGAAGCGGAGAACTTCCTCGCTCTGTGAAATCTGGGGAGGAAGCCGGACCAGCGCCTGACAAGACAGAAAGAACATGAAACCGGAATATCAAAACATCAAGACAACCACCCAGAAACACAGCAGACTAATGAATCCACAACTATACCAAATGTTGTTTCCTTTGAAATCTCAGGATCGGATGTCTAAGATGACCAAAAGGAAAAATATTTTTAATTAAGCAAATTAAAACATCACCACAGACAAGGTGTATTCAAGTCTGCATAATGAATGTATGTAAATGTAATAAACCTCAAGGAGTTTATTTTTTGTACTAAATCAATACTAGAAAGATAGAAAACACTACTTGATTTTAGTTAAAAATACATCAATGGCATTCTAAAGAAGCCATTTTGCTTCAAAAAACTGCATAAATGTTTGTCTAACAAATTCATTCTGTGTTCCAACTGCTTTCATCGCTCTCAAACATGATTTGGAAATTAGCGAAACAACAGAGGAAAATAAAAAGGAGAGAGAGAGAGAGAGAGAGAGAGAGAGAGAGAGAGAGAGAGAGAGAGACGGATTCTTCAACATTTTTTTTCTTCAAGATTCTTACTCCAGGGATTCTTCAACTCCTCTGAAGAATCCCTGGAGTAAACACTGTTTATTTATCTTTGAAGAACACAATGCAATTAAATGGAGATCTAATTAAAGCTTTCAGGAAATAGCTGGTAAACATTCTACGTTTAAGCCCTTCAAAGACACACATATCTCTCTCTCTCTCTCTCTCTCTCTCTCTCTCTCTCTCTCTCTCTCTCTCTCTCTCTCTCTCTCTCTCTCATGGAAGGATGTTGATGGGTTCTACACTGAAAGGACAGAGGAAATCTGGTATCAAATTGTCATATAACCAACTGTCACATAATTAAAGGTTGATTTAAATAAATGTTAAACTAGGGCCTGTCAATTTAGTCCTTTAATTTAGTGTAATTAAAATGTTTTATTCAAAAAAGAACTAAAATAAAATAAAACTATAGACATGTCCTCTGAACCTTTCATAAAGTAAACTTCATAAGGATATGTACAACCAAAAATGCCACCTTCACATTTTTTTTCTTTTGCCAATTAATATTATTCAGTCTTAATAAACATAACCTCTTTGAGTTGTCTTTGAGTTGTCTTTATTTGGGGGCATTTCTAATCAAATATTTACACATGCAGCTAAGTAGAAATGTGTTGTATTAATCTTTTAATTGATTGACATTGTAAATGGGCATCTGAAGGACACATTTACATTAAAGGAGCAGTATGAAGGATTGTGGCCAAAACTGGTACTGCAAGCACTTTAAAAATACCATAGAGCGCTGTATCCCCTCCCCCTACCCCCTGACTCGAGGTTGCCAGATAAGCTGCGGGATTCAGCAGAAACGTAGGCTGCTTCCAATGGCAAGTGACGACGAGACGTAGACAGTTAGTTTTTTTTCTGTTCATTATGTTTATGCTTCATGTGAGATATTTTGATATTTTGATAAGTAATTATGTATTTTAAAAATTTACTAATTGTCCATTAGTTAAATATAATCATAAAGATTTATGCTCGTATATGACAGTATAATCGTAAAGATGTATGCTCGTATGTGACAGTATAATCGTAAAGATGTATACTCGTATGTGACAGACAGAACGGTAGCTGTTAGTCTAACTTGTAACGTTATTTATCTGTCATTAATGTACGGTAAGCAAGTTTTTGTCATAAGTAGGCTAACAAATAACCAAAACATTTGCCACAGCAATTATACCGCGGGACAAATTCAATATCACCATGGCTATCACAGGGTTGTTTTCAGTTCATCATAAAATTTTGTTAGAGTAACTAAATTTCAGAGCTGCCAACTCTCACGCATTGGCCGTGAGACACCCGCATTTGAGTGGTTTCACACACTCACACGCCTCACCCCCGATTTCTCACGCTGAAATGTCAACCCGGTCGGTCAAATGCCTGAAAGATGAGTTTATCTATAGATTTACCTGTTGTGCCACTCGTGATCGACTAGTTATGCCGCAAATGAGTTAAATGTCCCGGAATCTAGAGCGTAGACAGAGAATCCGCGTGGCGCGCGCGCACACAGCAGAGATGGAAAGCGAGCAAGAGCCCGTGTTGGAGAATGCCATCGTCCACGATATACGCGAAGAACGATTGACGAATAATTTTTTCTGAGGTAAAGTTAGGCTTCTGTGTCAATTACGTTTCAAATTGCCATAATGGCCGTGCTTATGTTGTTTTCCTCAGCATAAGGACAGAGAAACGGGCTCCTATAATGCATTGCTAATGTTAGTATACGTCCATGTGAGCTAACATTACGTTACTTTGCACGAACATGCATAACTTTGTTCGACTGTCATGCATATATGAAATGTCCATTGACATCAAGTACAAGTTAGCCA